>CM053764.1:123883946-123917548 GCA_028658305.1 Pachyuromys duprasi
GATACCTCCAGATGATCTGTTGTTGTACAGGATCATTTTGGAAATTCTGGGGTTTTGTTTCTCCTGGGACAGACATTGGATGTAGGAGTAAACAAGTAGCAGGACAAGAGCCGGCCACAGAAGGCCTGGAAAATACTCTTCCTAGCAGTGTATCAAAGCGAATATTAAGAAACATAACCAATCCTTTGGCAGAGTGCAGGGAATCATATGAAAGAAGGGGGAGTTAGTATGACCTGGAGAGGTCAGGCACTTCACAAGAACCAAATATATCAGGGCACAGGGGTCTTTTATGAGACTGTCTCTCCAACCAAAGACCATGTATGGTTATAACCTAGAACCCCTGCTTGTATGTAGCAAATGGTAGTTCAATTCCCAAGTAGGTATACTAGTAAGGGGAATAGAAACTATTTTGGACATGAACTCAATGGCTGGCTCTTCGACCTCCCTGTTCCCCGAGGGAGGAGCAGCCTGCTAGGCCACAGAAGAGGACATTGTAGACATTCCCAAAGAGACCTGATAGGCTAGAGTTAGATGGAAGGGGAGGAGGTCCTCCCCTATCAATGGACTTAGAAAGGTGCAGGGAAGAGATGAAGGAGGGAAGGGGGGGAATAGGGACAGAATGCGGGAGGGGGCTACGGCTGGGATACAAAGTACATAACCTGTGATTAATATAAAATAAAATGACAAAAATGAGATAATAAATTGCTAATGGGGGGAGAATAAAATGCTGAAGCCAAAAAAAAAGAGAAGTGATCAAAGTACCCACAACAAAACAAACATTTTAGCCTCATTGAGCATAGTCCTTATGTCCAGTATCATAACCAGTATTTTGTAAAATGGCTAAATAAAGTAAATATAGCTTTATTATGTCTTTTATTTACATATTCATTACAAAAGGTAACAAAATTGTTAATTAACTTTAAGGTTGAATCATACTTAACACAAAGATATACATGTATACTTAGAAACTTTGTTTTTGGCCCTTGATTATTTTTCATACACTTTATGTTTTTAATATATGATATTATAAATTTAATACTTAAAATAATTAACCTTTAAAATCATATCAGTGGATGTAATTCACATCTGTGAATTTTAGTGTTTTTTTTACCTGATTATTAAGTGGTAAGCCTAGATATTACAATTAAATATTGAGGACATCTAATGGATGTCTATTGAAGTTAAATTCTTAATAGTGTATCTGTTTTGGTTTAAACTGGCAGGAATAAAGTGTTTTTATTTATTTTTTTAAAAGTGTGTTTATTTTTTCTTATAATTTAAAAACTGGGCAAAGGAACAATTGATAAGCATGTTTCTAGGTCTGATAAACTACTTTCTGATGGAAAATTGCTTTCACACAAAATAAGAAAACTAACAATTTTGAGAAAAAATTAAGATGGCATTTAGAAATTTACCATTTCCAGTGGCCTAGATATTTACATCATAGATTTCATGAATGACATTCTCTGGAAGACCAATCTCCTGAGGGTCACCTGGGCATTAGCAAATAATAATTAGTAATGTAATTGAAATAGCTTTACATTTTATGGGAACAGAGTGTACAGATTAATTGCTGACAATAAAATTAATCATATAATAAAAGAAAAGCTGAAAGCTGTCTATGCCATTTTTCGTTATTCTAGAAAAAGAAAGCTAGTTTTAAAAATAAAACATTTCTTAACTAGAAGAGATAAGAATATATTACATATTTTTGCTATTAACCTATTAATGACTGGAAGTATATCCTGCAGATACTGCCATGTGTATAATGAGCTGCTTAGGGCCAGTATCCTGGTTAGCTTCAGCAATCAACGTGACACAGCTCAGAGATATTTAAGGGAGTCTCAATTGAGGAATCTCTAAGATACAGTTGACTGTGGTCATGTAGATGAGAGGATGTCCTGGTTGATGATGTGGGAAGTTCTGCTCATTGCAGGTAGCACTGTTCCTTGGTAAGTGGCTGTATAAGAGGACTAGCTGTCATGAGTCAGCAATTAATGCAGCAAGCATTGTTCCTCTATGGGTATGCTTTGAGTGCATGCTTGAGGTACTACCTCAATATACATCAATGATGGATTGTGACCTTGAAGTGTAAGTCAAATAAACTCCTTTGTCACCTGAATTCCTTTTGGTTAGAGTGCTTTATCACAGTAACCAAAAGTAAATGACTATATCAGATAATAATACTGGTTCAAACCCTATGCCCCTAGAAGATTGTGTCTTCTAGGACAGGAGTGATAAGTTCTACCTAATAAAAGCAATTACTATGGGTTAAAACTGTTCCTCAAAGAGAATAGTAGAGAAGGGCAAGAGAGGAATTAATACTAAGGAAGCCCCACACTGTAGATTAAAAGACACAGCATTTAGTATGGTGGTTTGGCAAGAACCACAGCTAGGTAGAATTCAGCTACATCATTTAGATGTATGAAGACAGCAAGACTGGAGAGAGAGAGAGAGAGAGAGAGAGAGAGAGAGAGAGAGAGAGAGAGAGAGAGAGACTATGTGTCATGAATAGATTTGAAAATTCTGAGAAAATCTTAATGAATTTTATGTACATAATCATGTCTGTTAGGGCAATGGTGACACAAAGCTTATGAGAGTAACCAACCAGTATCTACTTGGACTCAAGGCCCACCCCACGGGATAGATCCTATACCTGACACTGCTTAGATGACCAAGAACCAGAGAGCAGATAACACAGGGACTTAGGTAAAACCGAATAATACTGGTCAAAACAAACAAACACAAACAAAGAAACACAGAAACAAAGAAAAACAAACAACAACAAAAACAAATAATAATCAAATGACTCCTAATGGTATTTTGCTGTATTCACAAATCAGTGCCCCATCTACCCATTATAAGATAAACTCCCTCCTGAAGCAGATGTGAACAAATACAAAGACCCACAGCCATTCAGTGCACACAGAGAAAGACACCTGGAAACATACAGCTCTAAAGCAGATCTTTCCCCTCAGAACTCAGGGAACCCTGTCAAAGAGGAGGAGGAGAGAGCTTAAGAGGCAGATGGGCTGGAGGTCAGAAAGGAAACAAGTCACTCTAAATAAATATGACCAGCATATATTAACTCTTAGAAACGGATCAAGTAAACCAGGGTCTGACCAGGTACCCTGCATATATATTATACCTTTTAGTTGTTTTGTTGTTTTCTGTTAGAAGCCTGTCTTTTTCTAATTAGAGACAGAAAGGAAGTGGGTCAAAACGGGAAGGGACGTAGAGAGGAACTGAAAGGATTAGAGGGAGAGGAAACTGTAATCAGTATGTATTATATGAGAAAATAATCAATTTTCAATACAAGGGAGAAACATTAAAAATAAGCCTACAAAATTATGTAAGATGTATATGCACATATAGAATATTAAAATTCCATGAATATCAACAAATCAAATAAAAATACAAAGCAAAAAGACCACACTTGTATCTGAAAAAAAAGGATAAAAATCAAACTAGAAAATCAATTTAGATCTATGAAAAACATGAAAGTCTATGTAAGCAAGTAGACTCTCTGAAAAAGTAAAAAGGGAGAGACATCACACAGATAAAAATGTTTGATGAGATGTTTTCTAAGTATTTTCCACAAATAACAAGGGACTTAAAGTCAGAGCATGGAGTTGCAAATCTAAAATAGTTTTTTAGAAAAATGAACAAGTAAAGGTATGGTATAGAAGAAAATTAAGTTCACTTACATCACACACACACATATATATATGTATATAGATATAATTAAGGAGAACACAAGTAGAGCAGAGCTTTGAAAATTTGGTAAATTTTAAAAGGTGTCAAATGGGATGTGTTCACAAGTATGTGAGACTGTGGAGAAGGGAAATGTATTTGAAGAAGGAAAAAATCAACAGTCACCTGTGGTCCTGGGACAGGAGAGGTGATGATAAGTTCTTTAAGCTGATGCCTCACAGTGTAGCTCCAACTAGCTTCAAACTCACTGTGTAGACCAGTGTCACCTTGAACTCACAGAGACGCTCCTGTTTCAGGCTTCTGGGTTAAAGACATGCACTATCACATTCGACTACAGAGAATTTTTAAGGCAAAAAAAATTTCTTTGTGCTATTATGATGGACACATGGCATCGCACTTGTCAGACGCACAGGATGCACAGTATCATGAGTGCATCTTGTTGTCAACTAGATTATATGTAAACAGATCCACTTTGTATTATCTGTATACTCACTGGAGCATTAGTGACCTGCCCTTTAAAGAAAGAGAACTGAGTTCTCCCCTTTCCATGCCTCAGCCAAAAGCCATCAAGTGAGGTCACAAGGGGGTGGCTGAAAAACAATGGAAGGGACTAGAGAGGGTTTTGATCAGAGTGCATGATGGGCAACTCCCAAAAAAATCAATGAAAATGTTATATGGAAAAATAGAAATGAAATTAGATATGTTTATGGCGGTTTGTCTGCTTACATGTGCCATTGAACGACCTTTAGCTCTCACTGACTAGTATCCATGGTGCTTTATGGTGCTCTGCACACTACTGGAAGAGAAAGGCAACCTTCAATGTCACCAAACCCTACGACCTACATCAGTGACTGCCTACAAGATGCATTGATACAATGGCTACACAAATGTCACAGGATTAACCAACCATTTTTGTGTTAATGTTTTTATAAAAAGTGTTTGTTTCTAGGTGTCTCTCTTAACATGGTTATCACAGAAATAATTAAGACTTTTATATTTATTTAATAATAAGCTTCACAACACAACAACTAAGCAGTTATTACTCCGCTCTTAACCCTCTAAGTAATCTGGTTTCCTCCCAGCATACATCTCAGAGATTTTTGCATTGTAGGTTTTCTACTCCAACTCCTTCTCTTGATGTGGCTTGGACCTCCAGTGTCTGAACCCCCTACGTTCTCCTCTATCTCCTCCTCCACTGACTGGCAGGAAATCCTGGTGTACTCTCTCCCCTATTCAGCGATTAGCTGTAAGCTGCTTTATTGGCATATCAGGGGACAATGTGTTTACACAACATTGAGACAGGAGATTCTCAGAACAAGGATTATAACCAGATATGGGGGATACAGAAATCAGCATTTAAATTACACAGTAATCTTATACCTACATTTTGGTTTGCTTTCTTGTTTGTTTGATTGACTGATTTTAAGGTCTTCTTCACAGCATTGCTAAAATGCCCAAGATCCTGAGACTAAATAGGCAATTGGCCTGGGGGGGAAGGGAACTTACTAATTTCATTCTGATAAACAAACAGCAATAAAATGGCTCCTAATAATATAATGCTAAACCCATAGATAAGTGCCTCACTGACCCTCATCAGAAAAGGTTCTTCTTGTAGAAGATGTGAATTAACAGAAAGATACACACATGGACAATGTCCAGAGAGTAAGGGACTTTGTAGAACTTAGTTCTAATTGAGATGTCTTCATCAAACACTTCCCCTCAAGGCTCAGGGATCTATAATGAGAACACAACCGAATACAATGCATGGAGAGGGCCTAAAAACCCAGCTCAGATGTAGCCTATAGACTCAGTAACCAAGTGAACTCCTTAGTAAGGAGATCATGGAGTTTCTCTGGCATGAACTCACTGACAGGCTCTCTAATCACTTCCCTTTGTTGGGGGGCAGGGTGCAGCCTTGCCAGACCACAGAGGAAGACAAAGTAGCCAGTCCTGATGAGACCTGATAGGTTAAGGTCAAATAGAAGGAGAAGAGGACCTCCCCTATCAGTGGACTAGGGGAGGAGCACGGGGGAGAAGAGGGAGGGAGGGTGGGATTGGGAGGAGACAAAGGGGGACCTATAGCCAGGATACAAATTGAAAAAATTATAATAAATGTTAATAGTAAAAAAGAAAAAAATATTTAAATATTCAAAGGTCCTTTAATACTGCTATAGCTGAGGACATCCCTCATGCTTCCTGTAAAGTAAAAGCTATCCAGAGCTCATTTGCCGGGATTATAGAACCATGTTTTGCATGTTATTTCGCAAATGCCTAAAATCTGAAAAAGGGACAAAGCCTTCTCATATTCTTATTAAATTTGATTTTCAAGCAAAAACCATTAAGATTGCCTTGACTTATCTTTTTCAATGAGCATAAGTTCAGAATGAATTAAAGCAAGTCAAACTAAAAGGAACATAGATGTCACAGATAGTTATAATTAAGAAAAGAGTCATAGTAGATTTGCTAAAAATCCTGTTTTAAAATTTCTTATTTCAAAATGCAATGTTCCATTTAATGAAATATAATGGTGAGCTCAAAATTTGCGGTTATTTATGCAAATCCGGATTATTCCACATAAATAAGACATGTGAGTTAAGCCAGTTATTGACCTGTGAACTTTCATCGGATTTCTTTAGCTTTATTCAAAAGGAAATAAACATTCAGTTAAAGAATTTGAAAATGTATCATTTATCTAGAGTATTCCTAAGAGTTGATATGATTAAACAGATTTATTTATTTATTACAGTTTATTCACTTTGGGTTTTTAAAATTTATTTATTTTTTTATAAATTACAGTTTATTCTTTGTATCTCAGCTGTAGCGCCTTCCCTCACCATCTCCCAATCCTGCCCTCCCCCATCTCCTCCCCATGACCCTCTCCAAGTCCACTGAGAGGGGAGGTCTTCCTCCCCTTCCCTCTGACCTTAGCCTATCAGGTCTCATCAGGATTGGCTGCATTGTCTTCCTCAGTGGCCTGATAAGGCTGCTCCCCCATCAAGGGGAGGTGATCAAAGAGTCATTCCCTGAGTTCATGTCAGAGAGAGTCCCTGTTCCCATTACTAAGGAACCCACTTGGACAATGAGCTGCCATGGGCTACATTTGTTCAGGGGTTCTAGGTTACCTCCATGCATGGTCCTTGGTTGGAGTATTAGTCTCAGAAAGGACCCCTGCGCCCAGAATTTTGTTGTGGAGATCCAATCACTTCCAGGTCTTTCTATCTCCCCATTCTGGTGTTGATGCTATAGATCTAACTTTTAAATATACAATATGTTTGCGTAGATGTTTGGTCTCTAATTTTAGTCCCTGTCTAACACCATGAGAAATAGAAGACTAAGAGGTCAAGTGGTCACAGTGTGCAAAGGATGTGTAAACTCCAATGGTAATAAACATGAGCAATTATACTGTTATTATCAAAGGAAAAACAAAGAAATGGACTTACCAGAAGATGAGTTTTTTGTAAGCATGTGTGAACGTGTGCCTGTGTCCTCTCCAATCCAAGCCAATAAACAAATTTTCTATTTCCAAGCAAGTTAAATGCAATTCGGTTATGGATTTTTATTCTTATGTCTTGCCTAATTCCATGATTCTTCTGACTCTCTCCAAATACTATCTTTTTTTCAAGATTTATTTTCTTATTTTTTATTAAATTCACTTTATTCACTATGTATCCCACCTGTAGCTCCCTCTCTCCTCCCCTCCCAACCCCTCCCTTCCTTCCCCTTCTCCATGAATGCCCCTCCCAAAGTCAACTGATAAGGGTGGTCTTCTTTTCCTTCCTTCTGATCCTAGTCTATCAGGTCTCATCAGGAATGGCTGCATTTTCTTCCTCTGTGGCCTGGTAAGGCTGCTCCCTCCTCAGGGGGAAGTGATCAAAGAGCAGGCCAACCAGTTCATGTCCCTGTTCCCATTACTGTGGATCCGACTTGGAGGCTGAGCTGCCATGGGCTACATCTGTGCAGGGGTTCTAGGTTATCTCCATGCATGCTACTTGGTTGGAGTATCAGTATCAAGGAAGACCCCTGTGCTCAGATTTTTTGGTTCTGTTCTCTCCTTGTGGACATTCTGTCCTCTCAGGAGCCTGCCACAGAGGGCTTCTGAAAGGCTCTGCCCTTCAGACTATCAAAGCAGACACTAAGACTTATGGCCAACCTTTGGGCAGAATGTAGGGAATCTTATGAAAGAAGTGGGAAAATACTAAGATCTGCAGAGGACAAATACTATCTTTTAGGCAGAATAACAAAACATAAACTGTACCAGCCACAGCAGCAGTATCTCTCAGATCACAGCCACTATTCTCATTGTCACCACCAGCAGTTGACCCCAACCTAGCCCCAAAGACACTGCAGTCCATTCTATCAGTATTCCTGTCCTGCCTCTTAGGTAGTCTGAATTTTCTCGCTTCTGTGTATAGCATTTGACAGAACAGATAGTTCTTTCTCTAATTAACATATTTTCTACTAGATTGTGAATTCAATAATGAGAGGGTTTGTTTCATTTGTGAATGTATCTCTAGCTTCTGTTATTTATAAGTGACTCAATAAATACAACTATGACGATGAATGATGGTTTTTTCTCCTCATAGAAAGAAAGGTTTTAAATACCAACCTCTAAAAAGTCTATTTGATCCAATTATAAGAATATATTTTAGTCTGCATTTTTGTGATTATCTCCCTTTCATTCTCTTCTCTTCATGGCCTCACTATGGAGCTCATTCTAGCATGATGTAGTCTGGACTTCCCTTCTGCTCACAATCCTCTCATACCAGCACCCTGAATGTTATAATTACAGGCAAGGGTCAGAACTCCTAGACCTAGCTCTTACCTAATCACATTATTTTTCTGATTTACTCAAGATATTTATAAATTTTACTAGATGAAATTTATTACATTTCTCAAGAACTTAACACAGAAATCTCCTTTCATTTAATTTAATTTTCAAAGTTATCTGAAGTGTTCAATGCTTTCATTTGGTATCAGTGACAAGATTATTTTCCTATAGTAAAATATATAAAACCTCAAAAATGTTAAGATAAATGAAACATTATTATTTGATTTAATTTTTATGAGGAACTATAGGAGCAAAGAATTCCATAAGATTTTCAAGTACTAGAAAGAGGTAGAAATGAGAAACTATTATGTAAAGGTAAACATTTCAATTATATAAAATGAATTAAATCCAGAGATCTATTGATTAATAGTCTAGTGCCTATATTAACAATATACACTGTATATTTTTAAAACTGTTTTTAATGTGTGTGTGTATTTGTCACAAAGTACTTGTGGAGGTCAGAGGACAATTTTGGGAATCAATTTTCTCCTTTCATTATATAGGTCCTGGAAATAAAACTCTGTTGATCTTAATGCCTGTGCTATCAGTATCCTGTTTAGGAAGTTTTCTATTGTGCCATTGTTTTCAAGGCTATTCCCTACTTTTGCTTCTATCAGCCTCAATGTATCTGGTTTAAGTTTTAGGTCTTTGAGCCATTTGGACTTGAATTTTATGCAGGGTCATAAATATGGACCCATTTGCATTTTTGTACATGCAGAAATACAGTTAGACCAGCAGCATTTTTCCCTTGAGTATTTCTGGCCATAAGATCAGGGAGCCATAAGTATGTGATTTTATGTCTGAAACTTCAGTTGTATTCCATTGATGAACCTGTCTGTTTTTATGACAATGCCATCTTGTTTTACCACCATAGCTGTACTACAAAACTATAGCGGGATGGGGACACCTCTAGAAGTTCTTCTATTGTTCAGTATTGTTTTAGTTGTCCTTTTTCTTTTCATATAAAATTGATATCTTCCTTTCAAGATCTATAAAGAATTGTGTTGGAATTTTGATGGGAATTGCATTGAATCAGTAGATTGCTTTTGTTAATACTACTGTTCCATGAGCATGGATGATCTTTTCATCTTCTGATATCTTCTTCAATTTCTTTCTTCAAAGCCTTGAAGTTATTGTCATCTAGGTCTTTCACTTGCTTGGTTGGGGTTACACCAAGATATTTTATATTCTTTGTAGCTATTGTGAAGGGTGTTATTTCACTTATTTCTTTCTTAGTCTCTTCATCATTCATATAAAGGCGGGATAATGATTTTTTTTTTTAGTTAAGCTCTATTCCAACTGTTTTGCTGAAGTTGTTTAATGGCTGTAGAAGTTCCCTAGTGAAATTTTTGGGGTCTCTTATGTATACTATTATATCATTTGCAAATTATGGTAGTTTGACTTCTTCCATTCTAAATTGTATCACATTAATCTCTTTCAATTGTCTTATTGATTGAGCTAAGATTTCAAGTTCTATATTGAATAGGTATGAAGAAAAGTGGACAACCTTATTTTGGTTTTTATTTTAATGTAAGTGCTTTGAGTTTCTTTCCATTTAAGTTGATGTTGGCTATAGGCTTACTTTAAATTACCTTTATCACATTTAGGCATATCCCTTGCATACCCAATCTCTCAAGACTTTTTATCATGAAAGGGTGTTATATTTAGTAAAAAAAAAAAAACCTTTTAGCATCTAATGAGATGATTATGTGTTTTATTTTCTTTCAGTTTGTTTATATGGTAGATGGTGTTGAATTGACTGATAATTATATGTTGAACCATCCCTGCATTCAACCATTCCTGGAATGACTCCTACTTGATCATTTTGATGTATCCTTGGATTCAGTTTGCAAGTATTTTGCATCTATGTTTATAAGGAAAAATTATCTGTAAGTTCTCTTCTTTGGAATTTTTGTGTGCTTTCGGTATCATAATATTGTGGCCTCATACATTTGGCAATGTTCCTTCTGTTTCTATTTTGTGAAAATAATATGAGGTGTATTGATATTAATTCTTCTTTGAAGGTATGATAGAACTCTTAATCTGTGATAAAATTTCCTAGCCATGGTCTTTTGGGGAGTGCAGGGCTGGAAAGCTTCTTTTTTTTCCAAGCTTTTTAGTTTATTTATCTTCTTAGAAATGTGCACACCACAGCAGATCACGCCACCACAGATATCCTCCTTTGGATTTTTTACTAGCACCAACATTGGCCTTTGCAGTCCCCCTGACCTTCATTCTGTTCTTGCATTCCATTTATTGTTTTCTGAATGTCTTTTTCTTGTCATAGAGGCCATGTCATGCAAGTCTTTATTTAGGCTCATTCTTCTTTGCATAATCTAAAGAATCATAAATCATGCCAACCCCAATCTTGTTGCCACCACCAAAGTGGGTTTTTGAATCCAAATACAAAGATGACATCTGGTGTGGTTTTATACATTTTGGCAGCTCTTTTCCCTAATTTCTGTCAATGGTACTGTTGCCTTCCCAGGGTGACGAACATGGATGACCATCTGTTTCCTCTGAAGAAGAAAATTTGTCATGATCTTCCTGATCCAGGAAGTTTTTAACGACTGCTTCATTTCTTTCCGTCTTATAAAACTAAGCTGTTTATCTGATCTTGGTTTAACTTCGGTGTTATCTATGAAAAAAATTATACATTTCTTTTAGATTTTTCCATTTTTGTGGACTACAGGTTTTTAAAGTATGATCCAATGATTCTTTGTATTTCCTCAGTGTCTGTTGATATGTTTCCCTTTTTGTTTCTGATTTTATTATCTTATTATAATATAATATTTAATATTCTTTGGTTAATTAGATTTATACTTAATTCTGTATTTAATTATGTATGACAATTACTTAGGAAACTCGAAGACATTAAAATGCTACTTAGTTCTTCTCTATATATACTTTTTTATTCAAGCCTCAACATTTCATTATTTTTTTAGAACAGACATTTTACTTTTAAGCTATGTGTTTTTTTTTTCCTGAAAACCCACATCTTTGTTAAAAACCCTGTGCATTATGCATTCAGAATAAAATAAAAATATAAAAGCTTGGTAATTATGTAAATTTAAATCATTTACTGTATAACAAGCAGGCTGATTGTAACACAGTAAGGTACTTTATATCAAGAAGACAAAACCTAGAATAATGTGGGAACAGAGGATATCAATTGAAAAAATTCTCCCGAGTACTTGTCTGTGGGCAAACCTGTGGTGAATTGTCATCATTGCTGATTGATATGGAAGGACAGAGATCAATGAGAGAATGCCAACCTTTTATTTTTTCCTAGGTTCTATAAGAAAACAGGCTAAAAAAAGTCATGAAAAGTAAACCAGAAAGAACACTTTCTTTGCCTTTGCTTCAGCTCTTATTTATTTATTTATTTATTTATTTATTTATTTATTTTTATTTTTATATCAATCAGAGGTTAGGTACTTTGCATCCCCGGAGTAGCCCCCTTCCTTTTTCCCTCCCACTCTCCCCATCCCTCCCTTATCTCCTCCCTGCCCACTCCAAGTCCACCTACAGGGGAGAATCTCCTCCCCTTCCATCTGATCCCAGTTCATCTTGTCTCCTCAGGGCTGGCTACAATGTCCTCCCCTGGGATCTAGCCAGGCTGTTACTCCCTGCCATGTATGGGGGAAGGTCAAGGAGCCAGCTATGGAGTTCATGTCTGAAACAGTCCCTGTTCAGCTCTTATCTCCAGGTTCTGCCTTGAGTTCCTGCTCTGACTTCTTGCAGAGATGGATTCTGACCTAGGAGTTTAAGCTTAAATAAGTCCTATTTCTCTGATTTTGGTCATGACGTATTATCACAGAAACAGAAATCTAAGACAAAGAGTTGAAGACATTATAAAGGTGAAATATTTTAGATTCTCTTAAACATGAAAAATCTGATCCTTGCCAAAATGATAATCCTTTAAGTGAAATTTCTATGAAACTCAAACAGATTTGGGGGTTCAGTTGAATATTACTTCTGCATTCCTATGATTCTGGGATCTAGGTTCTGCCCATGTAAATATGCTGGGTACTTTCAAAAGTAGGTTGGATGAATCCATAACGGGGAATAGTGACCAGGGACCAACATCAAGCTGAAAAAACAAGAGGTAAGGAATTCCATTACAGTTGAAACTGTGTGGTCAAAGTACTTCAGCGAATTTGAGCTAAAATTGTAAAAACATGATGGATATAGTTTAAATAAAGTTTAACTTCTAACATCAGAATAATAAAAACAGAACCTGAACACTTGGCTTCATTAAAAGGGAATTCAATTTTACATCAAAGGAAAAAATATGAGTCATTATAATATTGAGATGGTAGCATTGAATATTTAAGAAATGGGATAGCATCTTCAAAGGACCTCATTATTTTAAAGCTACAAAAAATATTTGTCTTCAAATAAAAATTATCAAGATATCAAATTCAAAGAAGAAAATCAAATACCTTTGGAGAATCAGAAAGTTTGTGAACCAGAAATCCCCACTTAATTTTTCTCATAAGAAACTAAATGCATTATTTTCTTATTCTTCTCATCTATTTCTGCAATTGAGTAACCTCTGCAAAGTAAGGTACAGATACACAGAACATTCTCTATGTAAGATTTCCCCCACCTTTTTCCTCATCACAACGTCTGACCTTTAAAAAGAGAGACTGCTGATTGTATGTTTATTTTTATTTCTGGCCCTCAGTTATGCTTTGTTAAATTTGACATATTATTTCAAGTCCCTCTTTAATGATTGATATAGTAAGGGAAGTTGTTTAAATGTGTTTCTTCTACTGATTCTAAATAAGAGCTTTATAGTTTTAATTTTGATTATTGAATACCATTTAACATTTAAATTTGGGGAGAAGAAGTGGAGATCAATAAGAGGAAGATAAAAGAAAGCTTTGGTGATCGAGACAAAAAGCCATTGATGAAATATCAATGCTGAGGAAAGCATCGTTGCGAAGTCCATCATCTGTATAAATAAGCTGTACTAATAAAATTTAAAGTTTTCAAAACTTTTTGTCTTTGGCTTGTTTGCTTTGCAATTACTGAATTAAAAATATGTTCTTTCTACTATTTGTTCCTTTCATATTTCTTCTTGTTCAATTATGCTTTCAGAATCAGAATAGATTGTTTTTTGAAAAATATGCCATTGAGAGTAGTGATGGTGGTGGTGGTCCCTATGATTACATTCATGCAACCTTTAAAAACATCTGAGGCAAGGGAAGTAGCAAAAAAGTTTTGTATTTATTTTAAAGAAACATTCTAGAGCAATTTTATAGCATTGACAGCATAGGTAGAGCTCAGACTTGAAGATAGAGACATGAATCTTAGCAGATATGAAAATTGGAGTTAACAGGGGCTAAGGACTTCTTTGGCTGCCTTGCAAAAAAAAAAAAAAAAAACTCTTGAGTAATCGATTTTGAATCTAGAATCCAAAGACTTTTGCTTCCTCTATTGTACCAGGTAGACTGTGAAATAGAAAATGATAGCGCTCTTCAGGGTAATTTCATTATTTGGAATTTTGATTTTTACCTTTTTCTTTTCCATGATTTAAAAATTCAGTAATCAGATAAGTTAGACAATAAATAAATAATGTTTTATAATTTGTAGTGGTTTATGTGATAATAATTTCTTTTATGTATTTTGTTACATCTATCATTTATATGTTTTTTTATATATGGAGATAAAAAACCCTAACATTATACAACAAATACATGTTTAATTTTTACGTATGTGTATGTGAAGATTTTTAGTTTCGTTTTCATGACAAACTTTGTGTTTTTGTTTGTTTTATACAATATAATGCATTATTTTCATGAACAATTACTAAATACCAATACCAAAGAATAATTCAAATACCAAAGAATAAGTAAATAATTATTTCTCCATGAATAACATGTTTCTGAATCTGTCCACTGAGATCAACAGTTAAAAGTACAAAAATGAACCTTTTGAAATCTTAGGTTTACTATGTAATATTTAACTCTTAGCTATGAAGTTTAGAGATAACAACTACAAAGGACTTGATATAGTTCTCAGATAAACAAGCCCAATCTTGCAGAGAATCATTTCATCAATTATACAAATACAAGACATTGAGTAATCTGTGTCATAACCTGGTCATCAGGACACCCTACAACAGAGCTGTTGCTTTCAATCAAATAACAGGGCCAACATGTGTGACTTGGAGTGATAGCAAGGCTCATTTGAAATGTGTTTCACTCCAGGGATTTAATGTGTCTAAATTAGGCTCTATCTCAGAAGTCAGCGATAAATGTGCACAATTCCCTGTATCATTTGTGTTCTGAAGCTGTGTGATGTGCTAAAGAGCAAGGTGACTAATGAAGCCATCTCCTGGTGTCTACTAGGACTTCTTTTTTCTCCACATGATCTTGACTTGAGCTGCCTTTGACCTCAGCCCGGAACTTCTCATTGCTCACCAGAGGATTTTCACATTGCTGAACAGAGCATATTTTTCAAGAAATGTCCCTTACATTAATCCCAAATCTCTTTCTGTATTAGTTCTGTAGCTATTAAAAGCACATATGTCTTGTCATTTTTTTCTGGCTTTATATATGTGTTTTTCCTGATATGAGCTATAGCTTTAGCAATAAATGTTTGTGCAATATGACTTAATCACATAAATTATTTTAAAGTCTTTTTGGAGTTCCTAGAGAATGTATTGTAGTTAACTCTAAACACATTGTCATTTTAGCTATGCCTAAGAATGGAAGCAATCAGCACTTTAGGAGGGGCAATGCAAAGGTCTGAATAATTTAAAAGGTTCTCAATAATTAAAATTAATGTAAAACAAACTCCTTCAAAGACTACTTGAAATATTTATTGAATCATCTGTGTAAATAATATGCCAGTTGAAAGACATTTTAACTTTCAAAACAATAATTAGGCTTTCCCCTAAATTAATAAAATATACCAGAAGCTGTTTGTAGTACTTAATTAAACTATAACCCAAAGACACCAATTATAATAAGATGCTTCATAATCTAATTCACTGTCTTATCATTTTAGCAAATCACAAAAACATGGCTGTGCAGAGAGCACCAAGGTCAGAATATTCCGTGTTATTCATCCCAGGATCGAGTTACTCTATAAGCTCAGGATTCATCTCCAAACGCAGTCTTTGCACATTTGCTCTGGAAAGTATGAGTCTAGCTGGGAGACGTGACATTCTCAGTAATTCTGAATGTTGGTTTTTAAGTTCTTGTCGAAAGTGTTCAGTGGATGAAAAGGAAAGAACTGGTGAAGAGCTCAAATATTTTAAGTGAATCAAATGGGAACCTAGGAAAGTTCAGTCTCAGAAGCTCTTTGTGCTAGAGATTGGTATCTGATGCACATTTTGCAGTGATTTCTGAAATAATTAGATTATCCTCAATGTGATTGCTTTGCAAGTGCCATTTCATCATTCTAGTTATTACTGAGCCTTTGTGCTTGTCTCTACAAGCAAGAGAACTTGCCTATGAGACATAAAGAATTCTCTCTTTTGTAATGTGTGCATGTATGTATGTGTGTTTTGTAAAAGTAATTTACAAAATTAAAAGATCATACAACATTTCAAGTATTTTAGTTCAGTTAACATATTCAATATTATCCTGTTTTAATTTTCAAAATAAAAAGTAATCCTAGAAAAACACAATACTAGTATCTTAATATTTAAAATGATAAACTTTCACATCAAAATAAGACCCAGAATTTAATGAAATGAAGATATAACATATGCAAATCTTTGGGACACAATGAAGGCACTCCTAAGAGGAAAGTTTACACACTAAGTGCCTAGCTCAAAAACTTTGAAGGATCTCAAGTTAGTAACTTAATGATGCACCATACGTTTTAGAAAATTGAACAGTAGCAACAACAAAAACCCATTTAACAGTAGACAGGAAGGAAATCAAAATCATGGTATAAGTTAACAACAGTTTTTTCTCTTCCTGCTTAGAATTTAAGTAGTTTCAGATGACTAAGGCATACATAACTCTTTTGTTAGTTAGCTTATACTTATTTACAGAATTGGGAATGATTCCAGGTTAATATCTTAGTCTGATGACAATTCTAGTACAGTTCAGACTCCATTCTAGAGTTCATCTTTTAAAATATTTCATTTTATTTCCATTTTTATTTTCTCAGTGACCCATACATCATTCAATAATGTGTTGTTTAGTTAATAACAGTTGATGTACTTGATATGGCTTCTATCATTGTTACTATCTATTATGGACCGACAAATTGTTAGGTATTTTTTTAGTTTTTCTATGTTGAAACTTGCTTTATACCCTAATAAGTGATCAATTTTCTAAAAAGTTCCATGAACTGCCTAGAAGAATGTATATTCTTTAGTATTTGTTTGAAATGTTCTACAGATGGAAAGTCATTTGGTTTATGATATAATATACTCTATTTATTTATATAGGGTCTTATTATGTAATGTGTCTCGGTTAGTCTTTTTCCCAGATGGCAAGTCTAATCCTGTCAGGGTTAGGGGTATAAAAGGCATCCACTATCTCTGTGCTAGGGTTAATCTGTGGCTTTTGATCTCATCATATAACTTTAAGTACCTGGGTTTGCCTGTGTTTGTTATGTATATATTTACAATTTCAATATCTTTCTAATGATTCTTCTGTTATTGCATATAAAATGACCTTCTTTATTTCTTCTAATTCCTTTGTATTTAAAGTATATTTTGTCAGACATTAGAATATATATACATCCTCTCAATTATTGCACTTTATTATGGTAATTTATTTTATTGTGTGATTGAAAATGAAAGATGAACATTAGGAAGGATGAAGGAAGTCTGTATCAAGCAGCTGGAAACTGGAAATCTGGTGTAAGAATTTCTGCTTCTGACACTGTACCACAGGTTGAAAGCATGCTTATTTCATACATGCTTTCATAAACAAAAATCTGTTCTAAGCCTTGGCCAAACTGTTAGGCTACAAAACATAGAAATTTAATGATTAAAGTATCTATGTACCAAATGGTTGTATCTGGTATTCAGCAAACCCATGCAAACTCTGTGGAAGGTGCTTTATTATTTCACAGCGTCATTTCTCAGAGTTTTAGGCATGTGTTTGGGATTATTCTTTTCATACCTACATTCCATGAATATAACGAAATGAAATTAAAATGGTAAGAAAAAAGCTTGCTACAATTACAATTTAATTTATTGCTTGTAACAAATAAAAACCATAGGTTAAACATGTAAACTAATGTATTTAAAATAAACACTACTTATAATATAACTTATAATTAACTTCTTTTAGGCCTTCAGTCAGAAATAATTAACTTAGTGATGAAGAGAAGATATTAACATTTACACAGTGATGATTTTTTTTTTTTGCTTTTTTGCTTTGTTCTACTTTCCCTGTCTCTTTTCCACCTATTTGAATCTTCAAAGTACTGTCCTAACTTAACAAAAATGGGGACTTACAGAGTGGAAAATAGCCTAGCACATGTGATATGAAAGTACATAGGCAAATAACAGGAGTGGAATGATTTAAAAGTGGTTGAGGTTTAGGGATAAGAAAGAGAACAGGTTCAAAGAAGGGTTAAAAAAATAAGCTATGTATGAAAAGCCCTAAGGAAGCCTAAATTTGTATAAGTCTATTTAAATACACAATTAGAAAAAAAAGATAAAGGAAACGAAGAAGTCTGTGAATGGGTGGATAAAATGCTCCTCACAGAAGCCAGAGTTTACTGAACAAATAATCTACGGCTAAGTATGGAATGAGTTCTTATGAGCTCTTAACAAGAAGGCAACAAGGAGCCCCAAAACATCACTTTACTGCCCATGCTCTTCCTTTCCCAACTGACAAGAAGTAAAAGCTGAATGTGACCCCTGAAATTTCTTCCCTGTCAGCCTCCCCAGTGCCAGAGGCTGAGTGCCCCTGCTTGGGTTGAAAAGAATGTTCTTAGCAAGCTGTGCAGCACACTACCTACAATTTTTTTGTTTGTTTGGCTTGCAAGGTAAACACAGCCATGCAAGAATGGCATGACTATTATTATGTAACCAACTGCTTTTTTTGCCCTATTTGAGACTCAGTCCATAAAAAGGAACTCATGCCTGGCAGTATAAACCTGACCAAGGACACATGGTTGAGGAGGTCACAAGCTCTAGCCAAGGGAGAACCAACTACTACTGTTTTGCTAAACAGATGTGGTGTCAAACTTCATTCTAAATACTTATATTTGCATGCATAGATTAGCACAGCTTTCAGCTTTCATTAAGGAGTTTCTTTTTCCAGTCGAATGTAGTTAATACTGAGACTCAAAAATGTGTAGAATAAGCAGCTGTGGAGTGCTTAGCCCTGAATAGGTTAGGTAATATATTACCCACCATCAAGGCTCAAGGACTATGCAAGAATGGGTACACAAACAATGTAGGCAAAGATAGATAGAAACATAAAAATCAATAAATTTAAAATAAAATCTCTGCCCAGATGGTTTTTTTTGTTTTGTTTTGTTTTGTTTTGTTTTTGGTTCTGTTGCTCTCCTTGTGAAGCTCCTGTCCTCTCCAGGTCTTAGTATCCCTCCCTTCTTTCGTAAGATTCCCTGCACTCTGCCCAAAGTTTGGTTATGAGTCTCAGCATCTGCTTTGATAAACTGCTGGGTAGAGTCTTTCCGAGGCCCTCTGTGGTAGGCTCCTGTCCTGATTCCTGTTTTCTCCTTCTTCCAATTCACATCCTCATTGTCTCTATGAGTGAGGTTTGATCATCTCCTTGTTTACCTTCTTTCGGTATACAGATTTTAGTATGTTCATCCTATGTCTAATATCTACTTATAAGTGAGTATATACCACGTGTGTCTTTCTCCTTCTGGGATACCTCACTTAGGGTGATCTTTTCTAGATCCCACCATTTACCTGCAAATTTCATGATTTCCTAGTTTTAAATTGCTGAGTAGTATATTCCATTGTGTAAATGTACCACAATTTCTGTATCCATTCCTTAGTTAAGGGGCATCTTGGTTGTTTCCAGGTTCTGTCTATTATGAATAAAGCTGCTATGAACATGGTTGAACAAACCCCTGCTCAGATGTAGCTCAGTGTCCAAGTGGGTTCCCTGTTAGGGAACAGGGACTGTCTCTGACATGAACTCAGTGGCTAGCTCTTTGATTACCACTTCTGAGGGGGGAGCAGCCTTACCAGGCCACAGAGGAAGACAATGCAGCCAGTCCTGATGAGACCTGATAAACTAGGGTCAGATAGAAGGGGAGGAGGACCTCTCCAATAAGTAGATTTGGAAAGGGGCATGGAAGGAGAAGAGGGAGGGGGGTGGGATTGGGAGGGAATGAGTGAGGGGGCTATATCTGGGATATAAACTGAATAAACTGTAATTAATATAAAAATAAATAAATAAATAAATAAATAAATAAATAAATAAATAAATAAATAGAATCTGCTGGACATGACACTGCCATTGTACTCATAAATTCTCTGCAATTGTGGTTACTTCTACTCCTCACTGATGATATAGGGGCACAACACACACAAACGAAACAATCAAAATAGGATTTGTATTGTTTGTAAGAAGAGTTTTGAGTTCAACAGGAAAAGAGGGATTCAGGGAGAATAAGTGATGTTTAAAACTACCCAAACTCAGTATGTACAGGTATGAAACTGTCAAAGAATAAAATAGAATAAATTTCATTTATGAGACAAAAACAAGTCTCAGATTTATTTTAAATTTCTGAGAAAAAAATAAAACATTGACATGCTTTTATTCAGTATCACCAGACTAGTCAGAAGTTAGAAAGATCTAACCATGCTGACATGAACTCTGTTGCCTGCTCTTTGAGCACACCCCACCGGTGGGGGAGGGGGATCGGCAGCTTGCCAGGCCACAGAGGAAGAGGATGCAGGCTGTCCTAGTGAGACTTGATAGGCTGGGGTAAAATGATAGGGGAGGAGACCTAGGACTAGATAAGGGGGATAGAAGGGCAAGAGGAAAGGAGTGAAGGACCCAGAATAGATGAAGGAGGGGGCTACAATTGGGATATAAAGTGAATAAATTATAAAAAATAATCTCAAATTAAAAAACCGTTTAACTAATTATGATTCTTTTATATTTAATACCACCCCCAACTAGACAGTTTGTAAAAGACAAAAAATGGTCAAATGTCACCTATGTCCAGAGAGAAGCCTAAACGGCATCAACAATTTCATAAGAAAATGATATGAGGAAACATTCAGAACTCTTCAGGCCTTGTACTTGCCTCTTTAGTCTCCGTGAATCCATATAAGCCCTGCTTGATTTAGGAGGCCATGTTCTGATGTTCTACATCCTCTCTCACTCCGTACAATCTTTCCTCCCCTTCTTTTGTGTGGTTCCCTGAACTCTGATGGAGAGCACGCTTTTCTCTACGTAATGTCTGATTGAGGGTCGCTGTACCACTCCTATCAGCTGGCAGAGGAAGTCTCCTGTTGAGAACTGGACAGAGCACCAACCTATGAGCACAGCAGAATAAAATTTTAACTAAAAAAATAAACTTAACCTAAAATGTAAGGGTTAAGAACACTTGTTTACTCTCTCTTCTGATATCCATCTTCTTTGCCTTTCTGAATGGGGATTGAGCAACTTAGCCAGAGTCCTCCTTCTTGATTAGTTTCTTTAAGTGTACAGATTTTAGTATGTTTATCCTATATTATATATATATATATATATATATATAATGTCCACTTATAAGTGAGTATATACCCTGTGTGTCTTTCTGCTTCTAGGATTCTTCACTCAGGATGATTTTTTCCAGTTCCCACCATTTACCTGCAAATTTCATGATTTCCTTGTTTTTTATTGCCGAGTAATATTTCATTATGTTACTATTTTAAAATATAATATGGCCCTGTTGAGATTCTTTTCTTTTCAAATAAATTCATATTTTCACAAGATAAGTCCTTGACAAGTGGAACCTTCCAAACTGAAAATAAAATAAATATTCTCTGTCTGTGGGTAAAATGATTTTAAACTCCTGAGACTCTATATAAAGCTACTACAACGAATAAGCAAATACAGCATATACAGAGTATAAAAAAAAATCAAATACAAATAAGAATAAGTAGTGTTATATAAGCTAGTAGCAAATTATCCTAGATTACAAAAATATAATCCCGATTTTAATATTTGGTACTGTTTAAAATATCAACATTCCCTAAAGCAATCTACAGATTCATTTTAATAAGCAAAAAATCAAAGTGACATTCTTCATTTAACTAGAAGAGAAAAAAAAACCTACAGTTTATGTGAAAGAGAAATTATATATTCAGTGTGTATGTGTGAGTGTTAGAGAGACTTTAATAGAGAAAGGGAGCAGAGAATTCAAAGACCAAGGAAGAGGTTTATACAACCTAGCTTTAATTGAAACTTCAGGGTACCATGTCAAACCTAATGAATGAATATATGCAGGATTTTTGTATGAGGAAGACAATGCAGACAGTCCTAGTGAGATCTGATAGGCTAGGGTCAGATGGAAGGGGAGTAGGACCTCCCCTATCAATGGACTAGGGAAGGAGTATGGGAGGAGAGGAGGGAGGGAGGACAGGATTGGGAGAGGATGAGGGAGGGGGCTACAGCTGGGATACAAAGTGAATAAACTGTAATAAACAAGTGAAAGATCAAAGTATACTACATATTTTATGTACATTATATGAGTAAAAACTATTTCGAATCTTAGATAAGGTGCTTGAATATATCAGTAGAGCATTTCCCAACTAATCTTCAATAAATTATTTTTGTATTTCCACAAGCAGGCATTTTGTAAAACTTTATGATGATCACACTCAATTATTTCTGAAGAAAACAGAGTTGAACTTGGAAGTTGATTTTCATAAATAACAAAACAACCTAACCCTGGGCATGTAAATTTCATAGAAAATGGAATATTTTAAAACTGCTAATAGAAAAAAAAATAAACAAACAATTATACAGACTAATCAAAATTTTTGTTGTGTTGAACTGTGGCAGTCATTTATATTTTTATGTCTTAACTTGTTATCTTTATTTTGGTGATACAGAGATATATTTTAAAATGAACCAAAGTAATTTCTAAAGTCACTAGCATTAAGAAAATAAATCTTTGCAAAGAAAATTAATATATTTCTTTCTTTTATTATGCAAAAATATGCTCTTATAAGTTGAATTTGTTCTTAATGTTCTGATTTTGCTTTGAGTTCTTTTCTGGCTATAATAGTCATAGGTACGTTTATTAACTAATAAAGTAGCCTTCTGTTTCTAGGTTTAAATCAATTATTTATATTTCTATAAGATTTAGTTTATGAAAAACCGATTTTCAAAAAAAACTAAATCATCTGATTAAGATGCAGTGAAATATAACTCAATTCAAGATAACATAGAATCTTTTGTTAACATGTTGACTTTTAATTTTCTTCAAATAGGAAACAAGATCATACTGTGTTAGCTGTATCATACTGTAGGTTTTTAATTTTGTGCAATTATTTACTGGTCAAAAAATGCAAGTTGCTTTTTGTGTGACATAAACTTTACAAATTTGGTTAGAATGTTCTAGAAAAATTAAAATTGTGATCCTATAAACTTTTATTTAAGCTCTTTTTTAAACATTAGTAGGCTGTGAGAGAAAGCAAATGGGGAACTAGTCCATTGTATGAGTAGTGGCGAAGACTAAGTTCTACACTTTTTTGCTAGAATTGGTAAAATTACTTAGATTACTGAAGATTATGGGTCACGAAAAGGTAAACAGCTAGAACTTGAATTTAATTATCATATCTTTAAACTCTAAACACTAAATACAATATTTCTTAATTGTGTTTGACCTTGGTTGTTAACTGATTATAAAATTTCATTTTCTGTGCCTTTTGGAGCTTCTGAGAGTCTCTTGGAGCCATTCATTGGGAATCTCTTCCTCATCCACATTTTCAGAGAGAATAGTCTCTTCTAGTATCTCTATGAAATTCCTTATTCTTTCTTTCTCTTTAAAAATGTGACCATGCCATGTCTCTCCTAAATAATACATCTCAATGTGTTTAAGTACTGTTTTACTACATAATACATCAACTTTGATGACTGTGGACATGGAACTATGTAAAGCAAAGAGAAGTTGCTTTTATTGTACTTTCCAAATTGCAGCTGAGACTGCACACTAACAGTTCCCTGCTATCTCATCCATGTTTCCTTCATTCAAGGAAGATGGTTTGATATAGACTATGGTTAAATCACAGCCTGAACCAGTTTAGGGAAAGCATTATAGTTAAGCTGGTCGAGTTGGTCCTAAAAGAGTTTAATCTTATAACTTTGGAAAGTGGTAAAATCTAGTAAGTAGTCTTCCCCAGGGAAGAACACATCAATTGGTAATCTAATATCAAATGGTCATCTCAGAAAATATATGTACATGTAAATAACATTATAAAAACTAAGGAGATTATATTTACATATTTAAGAATGCATGTGTATATATTTGTGTGTGTTTAAGTAACAATGAAAAAGAAGGCCATGGTTTAAAAAAGAGCAAGTGGAGGGGAAAAGGGGGAATGAGGAAATCATGTAATTCTATCACAATGTCAAAAAAAGTAAAAGAAAAAATTCCAGAACTTTAAAATGGAAAGAATAAAAACACAGTAAAAAAACTTGGCATGGCAAACAAGATCTTAGACAAAAGATCAGTTGTCCTATGGGTAATCAAGAGTAGCTCTTTCTTATTCTCCTGTGCTTTATAAGCTGAAGGCACATCTGATTGTTGTATGGAAATGTGTCATACTTTTTATCAATGAATTGCATGCATAGAATCTCATCAGTCACAGAATTCATCTAAGTTGCTATTGATTTTCCTATCCCAATAAAAGATTGTTTATCTATCCAGAAGTCCCGAGTTCTTTGAAAGATGGCAATGTCACTGCCTCCAGATAAATCTGGTACTTCCCCAACAGGTAAGGAGTCAGTTAAGTTTTCTACAAACATCATTATCAGTTAGAAACTTTTTAAATGTTAATAGAGGGTAAATAATGAAAATTGACTAGAAAATAATGTAGCTACAATCTAGGAACTCATCTCAAAAGCAATGTTCCATTGTCTAAGGAATATAGATCAAGTGAATATAGATCTCTACTCACACAAAGAGAAATTTACTATAATGTTTAAATTATTAATGTTTAATTATTTCATTCAACTTTAGTTTGCTATTGGCTTCTACGGTACTCTACACTCCCTTCATTCTAAGTCAAAAACCCTTGAATCCATATGAAAGGCCATATGCTTCCACAAGAAGCAGAACCTAATCTATAATAAGCAAAGAAAATTTGTGCTGTTATGTTGGCCTCTATACTTCCTAACACAGAATGCAATTGATTTTAGAGAATAGTAGGAAAAAAAAACATAATTTTTATCTCATTTCTGTTTGTCCCTGAATTCTCTTGGACACACCATATGATCACTTTTCAGTTCTTGTATTATCTGTCTTTAATCCTGTCTCCTATGTGCTAAACTTGCTGGGTACACACATCATGAGCAGGCTTAAGGAATACTTTCAATCTTTGTGAGCAGAGACTTGCTTGATTGAATATTAGAGAGGAATCAGACACTATGTCAATATCACAGCATGAAGTGATACATGGCCAATGCTAATGTAAAGTAAACAAAAACACAAGGAAATAATTGTTTAGATGAATATTTATTTATTTGTGCTGAGCTACTTGATAAATAGCATGTATCACGTGAATATAGACCATCTGAAGTGGTGATGATTTTAAAAGATCTGAGCAAGTCGCGCATCTGCTGTGCTCAGGTTAACAGTAAGCACAAAGGATCCCCCAAAACTCATTCCACAGCTAGCAGTGGTACTGTTTCCTTCTGGGAGCTGCTACTTGGGGTAAAGGCTTTCCACTGACTTGTGTACGTACTCTGTAAATATCAGGAAAATCAAGAAGTGGGTAAACTAGTGACTAATTATTTTCAAATGCCTTAATAACATAATTATAACAAATGTTGCATGAATACTTAAAATGTTGCTGTATCCCAATCTCCAAATCTTCCACATATAACTTTTTAATTTAGAATTCTTTCTCTCTGGACCATATGTTAAAACTTAATGTACACTATTAGAAGAGATGAATTATTTCTAACTAACAACACATTTTAAAGCTCATGATTGAGTAATTATAAATAACATCACCAACAATTATAATCCATGAAAGTAAATATAGTACAAATCAAGCAACATAAAGCTCCAAGCAAAACAAAGATGCTTACACAGAAAAAAAAAGGTTTAAAAGAAAGTTGAAGATGGTGGTAGAAGCTTTCTAAAGTTTGTGAAAACCTCCTGTAAAATTGGATATTATCCCAAATCCCTATCTCTAACACTAGGATTCCCTTTTTAGTTGGGCCTAAAGTATACAGATATTCTGCTGGGAGACATGTAAATATCACCGTAAGCACATGTCAGGCAACCATCTTTTGAAAGAATTTGTTGAAGTCAGTGTCAATAATTGATCTCCCTTTTAGTTCTTTCTAGAATGTGTTCTACTGTTGGCCTAATGTGTTCCAGATATTCTGTAAAATGTATTTCTGTTAATATTTAATGAACATATTTCCATTTCTTTATATACTGTATGAGTCTATTTTGTAAACCGAAAACAAAGAATTCCTATGTTAAGACATTCCTATGCTAAGCTACCGGTGATGGCTGGTAGCTACGACAATCCAACTCAAAAGACTAAAACAGGAGGAAAATAATTGTACTGTACACCTGAGATTACTGGTTCCGTAATTAAGTATCAAATCTATGTTATTTTTCATTGAAGCATGAAGAAAGGAAAAATTCACACAGTTGCTTTACAAATGGAGGCATGCATTTCAATGTGGAAAAAAAAATAGTATTTTTAGGCATTAAACTCCAAAAAGGATCAATAAAGTACCATTGTGTGATATAATGTCTATGGATATGAGCATGGTTTTATGAAATAAGAAATAAGTGCATCAGGTAGTCATTTTGTAAATTGCCAAAGACATTAATTTAAAGTCTAATTTAAAAAATTTTTCTTTGTGATGAAAGAATGATTCAGTTGCTTTCTTTTCTTTTAATTTAACCACATAAATTTACAGTTTTCAGATATGTTCCTGAATCTTTAAATTTTATACATTTTCTGTGAAAAATTTTAAATGGATTTTCCTGAGCTCCTGAAGATTTTGGTTCTATTTTCCTTGTTTAATATTTGTATTATGTTCTCTTATTAATCTTGTACAGTTATTTAGAGACACTACACTGTCTTCCTTCCCTTGCAGTTCTCATGTTCACTGTGCATCCAAAGTTTCAGAGAAACATTCAGAAATGCTACCTCACAGGCGGTTTTATAGCTAAGTTCCTTCACAGTTGCTGTCTCTGACAGTATTGTTTATTACTGTGCCCAGTATTGTTTATTAAAGATTATTCCTTAATGCTTGGTGCCAGATGTAAAGGAGGAAAGCTTTTCCATTTGTTTTGACAAATTAAGATCTGTTCCTGAACTCATGCCCAGATGGAATCATTAAACTTTCATGTGGCCACAGATAACAAAAATGTATATATGATCGGGGTCACTACCATGTTACTTAGGAAAAGGTTTAAAAACATACTTTTGGTGAGCTTTGTATTTAAGAAGTTTATAAAGCACAGTTAGCAATAACTAACAGTGGTATGCTGCCTCTACAACAAAGATATCTAATTTTGCCTACTAAAGAACATACTACAGAATGTTTTTCTTCTCATTTATATCTCAATCCTCAATTTCAAAAAGAATTGGCTTAAGTGACAACACAGATGATTTATAATATGAATATTCAAATGATAACTGAAGGTAAATAATAATAAAGCTAATGATATCTACTAACTAATAAATAGTCATATTCTCATGCTACAGTTAACTTTACATTGACTTGATAATTACCAACTGTATTGCAGCAAACATTAAGCTAAACTATTGTGTTTTTTTAAGTAAGCACTGGTAATAACAGTTGAATCTTTGGTTGCGAGTACATTGATAAATATTCATTTATGCTGTGCATGTCTGTTGTGTAGTGTTAACACATGAAATAGACAAAGACCTTAGACTGCATTGTATGCAGTTTTTATCTGAAGATTTATGTACAAGAATAGATGGAGAACTTTTCCCAGTCTGTAGGCTGTCTGTCATTTGTTCGGTTGACATTGTCTTTAGCTTTACAGAAGCTTTTCAGTTTCATGAGGCCCCATTCATTAATTGTTGATCTTAGATCCTGGACTGTTGATTTTCTTTTAAAGAAGTTATCTTTTGTGCCAATGAGTTCAAGACACTTGCCCACATTTTCTTTTAACAGATTTAGTTTCTCTGGTTCCAACAAAAGGCTAATATTCAAAATATATGAAGAACATAATCCAATTTAAAAATGGGGTACAGAGTTAAATGGAGAATTCTCAACAGAGGAATACCGAATGGCAGAGAAACACTTAAAAAATACTCAACAGTGGGGGAAGCCTTACCAGGCCACAGAGGAAGACAAAGCAGCCAGTCCTGACAGGACCTGATGGATAGGGTCAGATGGTACAGGAAAAGAACCTCCTCTATGAGTGCACTGGGAAAGGGCATGGGAGGAGAAGAGGGAGGGAGGGATTGGGAGGGAATAAAGATGGAGCCTACAGATGGATACAAACTGAATAAATTGTAATAAAAAATTAAAAAGAAAAAGAAAAATACTCAATGTCATCAGGGAAATGACTAAATCTCAAAATGACACCAAGACTTCATCTTATGGTTAAGATCAAAAACTCAAGTGATAGCACATGGTGGAGAGGATGCGAAGAAAGGGGAACACTCTTCCATTGCTGACAGAAATGCAGTCTTGTACAACCACACTGGAAAACAATCTGGCACTTTCTCAGAAAATTGTGAATAGAGCTTCTTCAAGACCCAGCTACGGCACTTTTAGGCATATACTCAAAAGATGCTCTACCAAACAACAAGGACATTTGCTCAATCATGTTCAAAACAGCTTTATTCCTAATAGCCAGAAACTGGAAGTAACCCAGATGTCCCTCAACCGAAGAATGGATTATGAATCTGTGGTATGCTACAGTTTGGTATACACAGTGGTATGCTATTCAGCTATTAAAAACAATGAATTGTGAAATTTTCATGCAAATGGATAGAACTAGAAAAGATCATCCTGAGCAAGGTAACCGAGAACCAGAAAGACATGCATGGTATATCCTTACTTTTAAGCAGATATTAGCCATGTCATACAGTATAAAAATACTGCAATCCATAGACCCAAAGAAGCTAAAAAACAAGGAGGACCCTAAAGAGGGTATTTAAATTTCATTCAGAATGACAAATAGGATAGACACCAGAAGTTATAGAAGAAAGGGAACAGGACAGGAGCCTACCAGAGATGTCCTCTGAAAGTCTCTCCCCAGAAAGGGATCAAAGCAGAAGCTGAGATTCACAAGCAAACTTTGGGCAGAATGCATGGAATCTTATGGAAGAAGGGATAGTTATAAAGACTTGAAAGGGACAGGGGCTCCACAAAGACACTAACAGAGCCAAAAGTTTTGGTCCCATAGGATACTGAAGAGACTGATGAATCAACCAAGGAATATCATGGAGAGGACCTATTGCTCATGGGCAGCTCAGTCTCCATGTGTGTTCCCTAATAAGTGGAGCAGGGGCAGTCACTGACATGAACCTGGTTGCTTGCTCTCCTCCCCCTTGCAATGTGCCTTACTAGGCTACCAAGAAAGAGAATTCAGACAGTCCTGAGGAGACCTGATAAGCTTGGATCAGATAGTAGGGGAGGAAGACCTCCCCTATTAGTGGACTAGGAGAGGGACATAGGAGGGAAAGTGAGAGGGAGAGTGGGACTTGGTGGAGATGAGGGAGGGGCTACAGTTGGGATACAGAGTAAATAAATTGTAATAAATAATAATAATAACAATAATGAAAAAATTTTCAAAAAGTAAAAATAAACCTAATAAATTATTTTTTTTTAAAAAAAGAATAGGTGGGACAGAAAGATGGCCCAATGCATAAAGGCTCTTCTTTTTTTTCAAATTCACAGCTCTTTTTATTTTTAATATTTCATGTTAATAACAATTAATGTTGGAATCATAAAAATTTCAATCAAATTAAATTAATTAGACAATTTCAACATCTTATGTTCCAACCCACCTCCCAAAATATAGCCTAAGTAACTTAGGTTGTCAAATAAAAGTAAACTAATTTTAAGAAGTTGCCCTCTTCTGGAAAGGTTTTCTGTCTATTTTCCTTGTCTTTGGTGATATACAAATTAACTTTCGTCTTTCTAAACCCAATATCTTGTTCAAGTTTCAAAGCTTGAAGCTGGTTCTCTCTTTTAATCATCATTTATTTCTCTTTGTGATACTGTCACCCATTTTCAACTGATTGTATTGAATATCTCTTTTAAATGTTCTTTTTTATTAATTTTTTATTTTTTATATTAATTACAGTTTATTTACCTTGTATTCCAGCTGTAGTTCCCTACCTCCCAATCCTACCCTCCCTGCCTCATCTCCTCCCATGCCCCTCTCTAAATCCACTAATCTGGGAGGTCCTCCTCCCCTTCCATCTGTCCCTAGCTTATCAGATCTCACCGGGACTGGCTGCTATGTCCTCCTCTATGGCCTAGCTAGGCTGCTCCTCCCACAGTGGGTGGAGAGGTCAAAGAGTTAGTTGCAGAATTCATGATAAAGGCTCTTCTTATGCAAGCCCTGTGACCTTGACCAGAGTTTAACTCTAAAAACCTATTTCTAATGAGGAAAGGAAAGAATTGACTTCACAAAGCTGTCTTCTGCCCTACACATTTATGCTGTAACTTGTGAACTAATACACACACACATGCGCGCGTGGAATTATCATTCCCTAGTTAGCGGGTCTTAAACACTGTAAGATAGGAGAAATTTAGGTTAAATCCAGTTTCTCTCTGCTCTTGACTGTGGATGTGACATGAGTTCCTGTCCTGACTTCTGTCAATGACAGGCTGTAATGTGGAATTGCAAGCCAAATAAAATCTTTCCTCTGCTAAGTTGCTTTTGATAGGGGTGTGAAGCTAAGATAACTGAGTAATATTTTCCTGCTGAGTGCGGCCAGAGCTTGCGGCTTGCCTTAAACTAACAGAAAAAAAGCAAAAGTGAACCAGATGTTTTCCTAGATTATGTTACTTCGTGGCATAATATTGTCTTTGTTAGACTTCTCTCTTGATGGTATATTAATGCAATCTGTCACACTGAAGAATCTCATACAGCAAGAAACCAGGGGTGACTGTGGGCTGAAAGGGAAACAATCTTTCGGACTTACTGACAAGTTGAATTCTGCCAACAACCAAGTGAGCTTGAGGGAAGACCGTTTCCCAGTCACTGTGCAACCTGGACAATTGCCATGTTTGTAGCTTTGGTAAGACTCCTGTTAACCTCTGTCCATATTTCTGTCCCAAAGAACATTTGAGGTATAAATGCACATTGTTTTAGGTTCTTCTGCTTGCCTTAGAATTGCTAAACAAAACATGGGAAAAAGCTCCAATTTTCCTTTTGTGTGTTATATGCCCACCACTATTAAAAGCATTCTAAAATAGTTTAACTTTTAAACTTCCATAATAGATGATAATAGTTCTAATCCCATTTTATAGCTAGGAAATGAAGGCACAGTAAGGTGAAATAACTTTTCAAGTTCATTGAGGAAAAAAATGACAAAAGTATCATTTGAACTTGGTCAACAGTGCTTTTGACTCCTCCCTGTTAATTGTCAAACCATTGGTCTTCAAATCTTCAGCCTTAAAAAGTACTGTTAGGACAATATAAACCATCTAACCATGTTACACCACGATATATTTCTTTGGAAATGTAATACTTAGCTTGTAAATGGGATGGAGTGTAATAGGTTTCTATGGTGTGCTGCCTGAATTCCATTGAGGTATTTTTTCAAAAACATTTCCAGGAACTCTTATGCTTCCTGGCAAACATAACCAAAACAAAAACAGGATGCTTTAATTAGTGAGACAAGAGAAAATTAAGGCTGGTTTCAGCCTGCCTACAATCTGTCGGTAATGTAGTCATAGAAAAAATTATCAAAAACAAAAACAAAAACAAAAAAACAACAACAAAACACCTCTGCCAGAACACAAGCAGAGAATGGTAAAACTTTTTTTTTTGCCAATATTATATAATCGTCTGTCTGCCATAACTATCAGAACCTATAATCTCAATTCCACATTACAGTAAAAACACTGATATCCTCAATGCTGAAAAAAATACTTAAAGGAAAATTTAACTTGGCCTAACTATTCTTTTTATTAGTTTAGCTGATAAAATGATAACTGGAAAATGTAGGTCATACCGCAACATTAATGTTGCATATGAGACAAAGTTATAAATAAAATGATTTTTAACTGTTATGTTCTAGGCTACAAATTGAAGCCTCCTTTAATATAATTATTTCTTAGTTTTTACTGAGGTGCTTTTACTAACTCCCATAGCTGTGTTGGATGATCAGTGAGAATATTGTTTGCTCTTTTCTTCCTCCCCTATTAGTAGTTTGTATTTACTAGTTTTTCATAGTTGCCTTGATGGGTTTCTTCCTCCATTGCTCCAATTCATCCCATGACATTTCCTTTTTCATGGGCTTTCAGGATTGAGATTTTATTTATTTTCTCTAGAGTATTCTTTAAGTATGCTGGCTTGTTGGAATATACGATTATTTCCTTTTAAAGTGATTTTTAAATTAATATATTGTAATTTAAACACTACCTATAATAGTGCACATATGCTTTTATATGGCACTTTAAAATTTGTTTATAGTTGTGAGCCTACCGTTTAACAGCCAAGGGGGTATAGAAGGACCCAGAGAAGACAGGAGCTCCATAATCAGACCCATAAAGGCCACACATCTAGGTCCAGGGGAGCCTTCAGAGGCGGATGCATCAACCAAGGACCATGCATGGAAAGGACCCAGACCCCCGCTCAGATGTAGCTCATACAGTTCAGTCACCGTGTGAGTTCCCTTCTAAGGGGAGAAGAAACATTCCCTGACATGAACTGGATTGTCTGCTTCTTGATCACTTCTCTGTGGTAGGACAACCTTGCCAGGCCACAGAGGATATACACAATCCTGATGAGACCTCATAGGACAGGGTTAGATAGTGGGGAAGGATGTCCCATATTGGTGGACTATGGGAGGAGCTGGAGGGGTTGGGGGAGAGGAAGGGAGGAGAGAACCAGGAGGAGATGATGGAGGGGAGAGCTACAACCACGATACAAAATAAATAAATTGGAAACATAATAATAATAAAAAAAAGAGCCTACCACGGAGGGCCTTGGAAAGACTCTACCTAGCAGTGTATCAAAGCAAATATTAAGACACATAACCAACCCTTTAGCAGAGCACAGGGAATCATATGAAAGAGGGGGAAGATAGTATGACCTGAAGAGGACAGGTGCTCTGCAAGGACCAAATATATCTGGGCACAGGGGTTTTATATGAGTTTTTCAAAAGCCTTTAGTGTTAATTAATCAGTTTTTTAAAATTACATTTAACAGGACTCCAAGATGGCGGCCCCGGAAGGACACTGTGTCTGAGGAGCAGGACAGCAGTGTCAGCCCAGCGACCAGGAGACTGAAATCTGGGACCTAAAACACCTACCGAAATTAAGCCAAGATCAGGTAGAAAGATTGAATAGACCTATATCCCCCAAGGAAATAGAAACAGTCATCAACAGCCTCCCTACCAAAAAAAGCCCTGGGCCAGATGGTTTTAATGCAGAATTCTACCAGACCTTCAAAGAAGTCCTAACACCAATTCTCTATAAAGTGTTCCACAAAATAGAAATAGAAGGAAAATTACCGAACTCTTTCTATGAAGCCACAGTCACCTTGATACCTAAACCACACAAAGATCCAACAAAAAAAGAGAACTTCAGATCTCTCTCTCTTATGAGCACTGATGCAAAAATACTCAATAAAATACTTGCAAACCGAATCCAAAAATACATAAAAGATATCATCCACCATGACCAAGTAGGCTTCATCCCAGGCATGCAAGGGTGGTTCAATATGCGGAAATCCATCA
>CM053764.1:123918048-123953029 GCA_028658305.1 Pachyuromys duprasi
GTGTGAGAAATACTTTCATTTTATATGCAGTATTACAGTAGTTTTGCTGTGTGTACAGAATGAGTTGGAAATAGGACTTGTCTCAGACTTTTTGACAGAGTAGCTGAAGCTGGGCTTACTTCCTCCCTGCATATTTGCAGTAATTAACAGACAAAATCCAGTTCATGATCTTGCTAATATACTCTTGATGTTTTCTTTTATGGAAATATTAGAACATGATTTTATTAGAATAAAAGGGAGTACTATGATATTTCTTGACTATTGTTTGAAGATGTTTTGTATCTTAGAAAGTTTGTACATACCACTGAAATTGTCACTTTTTGAAAAAGTTGATCACACTATTATTCTCTTTAATTTAGAAAAAAAAGATGTCTTCATTTCCCCTTTTTTCTTTCCTAGTATCAGTACTTTTTCTGTTTCCTAATAAACATAATTATATTTATCAATATGCAGTACCAATATTTTCATTACTTTAAACAATTATTCATTGCATTTTTCTCTGATCTTTTACCTTTTCCCCTCATTTTTGTATTTTAATTCTTCAGATCATTTCGTCTAATACAGATGTTCATTTTATCCTTTTATTTATGTTTTATATTTTAATGACTGCATTTTAAATGTCAGGGTCCAAGAACTTTCAGCATGTTGGGATCACATACTCTTTCATCATAACTCTTTCTCATTTCTCCTGGGCATTTTCTTTGGAACATTAATTCATTTTGTGTCCTACGGCACTCTGTTCTGTTGGAATATAGAGGTGCTCCCGTAATCATAAACCTTTGTGTACTTCCCTTAATCACACACTGGCTTAACATCACTCATGTTCGTTCAGATTTCTATTATGAGAAGCTATAAAGCTGTCAGCCAATATTGCTTGCATCACTATGGTTCTTATTTAGCCCCACTGAAATTTGCCTCCTGCAAACAGAATGTGCTTTATAAAGGACCTTCTGGGATAGCTTCTCCACCAGACAACTTGGGTATGTTGTTTCATATGCTTGAGTTACCTCTGTGCCTTGTCCGTCTTCAGGCATGTCTGTTGCTTTAGGTCTTCTTAGAATCAAGTTCTTTTAGGTATGGATGTTTTCTTATTTATTAAATGTAAGCATACTCTTTGATACTCTTTTCATTTGGACTGATTTTTTTAAGGAAAAAGAAAATGCTCCATTCAAAGCTTTATTCTATTTTCTCCCAGCATTTTTTTTGTCAACTAATAATACATATTGTTTAAATTTAATTTATTAGCTCAGATTAATTTGATGTTATGAGGTTCAACTCTTATTGTAAACTTTAATAACTTATAGATGGAAAAGGTTGCTGCTAGATGAATTGAGTCTATTAATTTGTGGCTACAACATAATAATTTATCTATTCAACTTTTCATGCATGACAGACATATTATGAATCAATCTCATTTTGATGTTTAATGTGTTATCGCTTTTCATTGAATAATAAATGATATGTAACCACAGTTTTTATTAATTGCCTACAATTGTCTAATTTATTTTTTCTGTGCAGTTGAGAAACTGTGCAAAATGAAAACTCATTATTCAGAATAATAATGCTTATCTACAAAATTCATTATTAATTTGCAATCTGTTCATTTCAATTCTTTTCTTGGTAGATAGAGTTTGAGTGTGCAGTCTGAGTGTGTGTTGAGTCCTCGTGGCTTGAGCCAGATTTCAGTTCACACAGCATCTCTCATCACTTTCCAGTGGATTTCAGTCCACACAGCATCTCTCATCACTTTCCAGTGGATTTCAGTCCACACAGCATCTCTCATCACTTTCCAGTGGATTTTTGTCACTGCTGTCAGCATGTAGCATGTCACATTTGCTACTCACTAACAGAATTGTATATTCTCTTCATGTATGTCTTTATTCTTGTGTTCACAAATTTGAGTAGATTTTACCACAAAATTCAGCTGAACATCCCTTTTCTGATAAATTTTAGTTGTAGAAATCCTGTCTATATACAATGACTGTTTTATACATATATGTTTGTAATAGCAATTAAAACAGTCATGTTGGCCTTCAGATATAAGTAGTTGAAGGTGACTAGTATCTAGGACTCAAAAAGAAAAGATACAACAGGAACCAAATGAGTATAAAACAGAAAGAAAGCTATTAGAAACAAATTTGAGGGAGTAAGCCACTTCGAGTTCATAATGCCAAGAATGAAAAGGCAGTATCTGTGAAGGACTTGTGAGTGAAAGACAAGTTTCTTAAAGATGAAGCTAACAAATAGTCTACATAATCCTCTTTCAGGGTATTTGCTTATATTACTTTTGCTATGGTAAAATACTATTTTACTTGTCACCCTAGTGTTTTAGTGAATGCAAGTCCTTTGGCTATATTTAATCTTTTAGAGACCATTTCTAGAACTTCATGGCTCCTTGTTGTTCCTTAATAAACCTTTACTGTGTGGAATTTTTATGTGCAGCTTTCTGAATTAAATTTCAAACACTTTTATTGGCAGGTACATAAATTTTCTTTCTTTATGTTTTTCTCTGAGACCTTCATAAACACTTTAGTATGAATCATCATAACTAGCCTTCATTAAAATTTTATTGCATGCCAGGAAACAGGAGAAATTTAGCTGATCGTTATAAAGGAATAATGTGAAAGAGCACTTATTTTATAAAATAGATAATAAAACTAAATGCTTGAATATCTGCCAGGAGTTCCTCATTAGAATTGGTATGGATATATCAAGAATGTTTATGCAAACTGACAGACAAGCTATATTTGATGGAAGACATTCTAATCTGCTGTTCTGACTGAGTCAGTGTGCTTTCATATGTTGCCAGCATCAAGATGCTCTTGTTCTTCAGCTGTCTCACATCCTACCCAAGTTTTTCATTAGAGAAATTATATCACTAAAAGATTAATTATTTAATTGAAATGAACTTGCTTGTTGATTAAATTTTGACCTTCACATCTTTTTCTGATGCACACTCTAGATCCTCCATGCTAGTAGCTGAGAAATATCTTATGTGGTCTGGCACAGAACATTTCACTCAAGAGAAATCGTCAATGTTCTAGTAAAGTCAAGAGACCTGATGTTCCCGTGTCTTTAGACATGTCTTCTTGTGAAAGACATTCACCTTTCCTATCAACAGCCATGTTTATACATGCAGACAGATATGTGAAACAGCCTTAAGATTGGTAATTCACAATTAAGTCTGGACTAACATTTTTTTAGACTGAAACAAAAAATTTTATACCAAAAATAGTATTAAAAAAGAGCAGACATTGTAAATAAATATACTTAATTAAATGGGCTTAATTCATTAAAGGAAACATATAAGTTGGATGGATAAAACAGTGACAGTAGTCTGGAAATTTTACTCAGTTATTAATCAATCAAAATGTAGAGTAATTTTAATCAAGAAACATGGCTGCTCTGTCAAGGGATCACATCCAAAGACCTTCTAGGTACATGTGATCTGGGTGTGATGCAGAGACACAGTGGATTGCAATGTCATCTACCTGGAATATAGATACTCCCTTAGTACACACCTTTATTCCCAAACAATGAAAATAAGGTTAATTTCATAGAAGGAAGCAGCCAGGATTAAAAGTGAAGGCTAATTGAGGGTCAAACAAAGTGACAAATCAGAGAAAGATTTGAGTCAGAGATTAGATACACCCAATTCTTATATCAAAATGTATCCAATATATCAATATATCAAAATAGATATATTTTGTCAAATATATCTATGATTCTCATAAATCAAAAGATTAATTTTTATTCCCATTCATTTGCCTTCAAAATTAATTATTTCATTTTAAAGCTGAATATAATTCCACTGTGTATTTGTACTACATTTCATTAACCATTCATCAACTGGAAGACATTCAGGTTATTTTCATTTCCTAGCTATTGTGAGGGGTGGAGTGGCAATGAATAAAGCAAGTATTTATAGACTAGGACGTCAAGTCCTTTGAGAATATGCCCCAGGAATTATAGTAGGATCCTACAGTAGATATACTTTTAGCTTTTTAAGATTTATCCACATTGATTTCCACAGTGACTGTACGAGTTAGAGCAACCATCATTAAGAAAGAAAAATAATAATAAATGATGGTGAGTATGTAGGGAAAAAGAATCCTCATTCACTTGAGGTTGGATTGAAAAATGGATTAAGAACAGGCATATTAGCATTTTTAGATGTTTTATTTTTCTTTTTACAGAAACTTTTCATTCTGAGGTAAGACCTGATGCTCAGTTCTCTTTGCTGACACCAGTCATGTGTAGAGAGGAGAGCAGATCTGCCTTTCTCCAAGTCCTCCATTCCGACCCACAGCCCATTGCAAGAGTCCCCATCTCCACATATTTTAAACATTTTTACTGTTGTGACAGATGAGGAAGATCTGAAAAAAAAAACATCTAAAATGCATTCTTATAATGATTTAATAAACAAAAATGTGAGAGCAATAATATATCTAAAATACTCTGACAGTGATTCATGCCTCTAACCCAAGCAGTCTGGCAAACTGGGGCAGTAGGTCTTCAGGTTCTTAGGCCTATCTGGATATAAAAATCATAAACTGATACCAGAGAAAACAAATTCCAAATAAACAGACCAACATTGCTTGTCAAGGACCTGGGAGAGTAAAAGCAGACCAAACCTAAACATTACTGGAAACACACATACCCGCACAGACATAAGTAACTAGATACTGCACTAAGCAAGGTTATTGCAGAGTCTTATTCATTTTCTTCTCTTTCCTTTTTCTTTTTGAAAAGGAGGTATTTGAGAAGAAGGCATGCAAATAACTTAGCATTGACTTAGTCAGCTCTCTGAGAACCTGGAAGTTGAGTTGTCAGGAGGAGAAGAGTCTGAAGTCCCTTAGGTTGAACTGGACTGGGACATTTTTTCAGAGCAGAATATTCAGCCCTCAAGTTTGAATGTAACAACCATAAAGAGATGAAAAACATTTAAGCAAAGGCCTGAGGCATGATACGTACGCATATTAGACAACAAGGGAAAGGAAATGCAATGCTATTAATTATCTACTCTTTTTAACATTAGTTATTCCCACATTGAAAGGAGATGAAGAATTCAGCAGAGCATTCCCATTGACATAAAAGAATATCGGGCAATGCATCAAGGATGTGATGAAAATTAAAGAAAACGAAAACATGTACAATCTGTCCTCATTATTGTTGAGCATTAATTCTTTTGTTCAATTACATTGGCAACAGAGACTTTCAAGAGACAAGCAGATTAATGATTCTAAAGGTTTAAGCTCCTTTATCTTTAAAATACAGGGTCATCTGCTCTGTCTCCATCTGGTTCCCCACTTTGTGTCTTATTTATTTGCATTATGTATTCAGCTCTCACTTAGTTCTCTGAGCATTGTTCTTTGGGAAGGCATTTACTATGCCAACTCATGGAAGAAGCTAACGTGCACACTTCTGTGGAATCCTCACGCTTGCTGTCCCTTGCATACAAGGATTTGAAAAGGAAGCCTCAACTCCCCCTCAAGTGGTTTGGCTTCAGCTCTCTCCTAACGTGATCCTGTTTTTCCAAGAAAACATTCTTTTCATCTCTCACTTAAGAACACCCACATTAATAAAACTGCATGGTAATGAGTTCTGCTCATTTTTGACCTGATATATTTGAACTTCTTCACAGTTATTTTCATCTAGGTCATTGCTGATCATTTTTATTATTCTTATACTTTGTAATTATTTTTACTAAAAATATAGAATAAATGTGCCTATTCACCCTATATTTTTGCTAGTTGAAAAATCAGCAAAACTGTTCAAAATCCTAGTAGTAAATGTGATATTAATGGTGTCAGAGATAAACATTTAATTGTTTCATGATGGTACACATTACAGGAATGACTGTTTGACACTATTATCCACACACTTACTTTTGCTTTCTTGATAATTTATTGTACAAAGTTCAAATATTGATAGTTTGTATAATGTCATTTCAACACACTTACGCCAAAGAGGCTACACAACACACAAGGCCCTTGTAGGGTACTATTTTTTTTTAAAGTTAATCTATGTGTATTCTGATTTTTTTTATAATTTATTTATTTTTATCTCAATCACAGGTTAGGTACTTTGAATCCCAGGCGTAGCCCCCTCCCTCAGTCCCTCCTACCCTCCCCCTCCCTCCCTCATCTCCCTCCTCCCCACCCCGTCCAAGTCCACCAACAGGGGAGGACCTCCTTCCCTTCCATCCAACCCCAGCTTATCCTGTCTCCTCAGGGATGGCTGCAAAGTCCTCCCCTGGGATCTAGCCAGTCTGTCACTCCCAGGCTTATATGGGGGAGGGTCAAAGAGTCAGCCATCAAGATCATGACTGAAACAGTCCCTGTTTCCCTGTATACTGCCCTGGAGTTTACGTTGAAAATCACTAGTGAATGGTAGTGCTTGGATATGGTCTTCAGTTTTCAAATGTCCAGAATTACTGTATTCATGTTTTTAAGGAATCTACTACGTGTAGGACATTGTGTACTTTCAGGAATTCAAAAATGAACAAAGGGAATATTTTTTCCTTAATGGCTTCTAGTCTTAGGTGTGCCTGAAAATGTAGATTTTTAAAAAAATAATGTAATTTAAGCCTTCAAGATGGATCAGAAGTAATGGTAACAGCTATATAAGCTTGGTGATCTGAGGTAGATACTGGAATCTATGTAAAGGTACAAGGAGAGAACAAACTCTGCATAGATTTTATTTGACTTTTACATGTCCCATGTAATGCATGCCCCCCAACATACATCATGGACAGAGACACAGAAACACACGCACCAACAACAACAACAATAAATGACACAATTGAAGAAGAGATCTGTTGGCTCCTTTGCACACAAGAGAGATATTTAATTTAGCTTGTAAATAAATTATTTCACATAATCCAGAAGGAAAAGTTCAAAATCAGATTTTCCAGAACCTATACTTCCATTTGGTGTTCAGGTCCAAATTATGCAGCTGCCTCTATGGAGGACATATTTTCATAGTAGCATTCAAGATCAGAAGATTAGTATCCAAAATTGAATAAAGAATCCTCAGTAGGTCAGGCCAACATAAATTAAAACAACTTTCATAATAAGCATATGTATGAAAGCTCCTAAGGAAATCTTCCATGTTTGAAATGAGAGATTGGATCTGGAGTTAGACTCAAAGGCTTCTGCTCTTCCTGAATGTGGTGTAAAAATGGAACACAGAGATGCCTGGAATTCAGTACTCCAATAATCACCCTGCATTGTAGTTTTGGTTGCTGTTTAAGGTTCTGTCTTGTTGGAGTGTGGCTAAGTATGTGACAATGACCTTAGAAGGTGGGTGCTACCCACTTCCTATTCAGGGAGCAGAGCCAGGAACACACACACCTACAGCAATACCTGTCAACCAAAAAACATATTTTCAAAGCGTGGCAGTGATAGCAGCTAAGTGTTATGGAACAACGTATTGTACAAAAATAATGTATCAACAGAATTATCAGATGCCCCTTAATAGAGGTCACAGTACTGTCCTTGCAATGCTACAGGCTTCAGAAAGACCAGAGGACAAGTGACTGACAGCTACTGGTGTTTCCAAATAATTCTTTGAGAAGATTTGAAACTGGAGTCACTATATCACTTGTACACATATGAGTTAGCGATGGAATTAATTAATTAGACACCAATTATAAATGAAAGTCATTTATATCACTAAGCTTCTGAATTCCATGCATCTGGACATTTCTTTACAAGTCCATCTACATTTTGTATCAATTCCTATGTGCACTGAATATCTTGGATTTTTTTATAAATGTTTCTTGCAAATGACCAGTATAAGTAGACTGAAAGGGAGAATATTTTCTGCTCTTACAGATTTTCTCCTGATGGCAGATTTATATCAGTGAGTGTCCACGTCCTACTTGGCTTCTTTCCTTTTCTTCCTCTAACACACACACATCTAGGTCAAGGTTTTTGTGAGCTCCAGCCAAGCACAGAGAAAGATCAAGTCCCATTTTCTTTGTTACCATTGTCTGAAATATGTAGGACCTAGAGAAAAGCATGGCCAACCACACCAAGTCACTCACCGCCATGGCATGTGTCAACTTTCCAGTTCTAAATACTCTGATTCCAGAATTTTTCTGCTGACTTTCTGTGTCGTCTACATGATACAAAGTGGGATTTATATTTAAACACTTGGTCCTTAGCCCCCCACCTCATGCCCATAACTTTGGGCATTTCTTGAAGTTTATTTCACACAATCATCCTTTGAACTTTCCATCCCAGTTTCTACATCCCACTGCACCGACTTATCTTTTATTGTTTCTTTGAAAATTGGAGTGTCCAATATTATGTGCTAGGCATTTTTCCAGTTGTGAAATTGTAAAATGACACACTTGTATTATAGGGAATTGGTAAGATAAGGCCATGAAATATCTACCTTAGAACATAAACTTGGAGTGAAGTATCATTTATATTCATTAAGATCTACTCATTTTTTTTTGTTTAGACAGAAAATAAACATATGTTTTAAGCTAATATGTGAATGACATCTAAGGAAAATAATGGATAAGTTGTTCATATGTTAATACATTTAAAATATAGATTTTAACTTCTTTTAAATAAATCTAAATAAATAATGCAGTAAACAGATAATATTTGATGTTTTATGATGGAAGTTTTACAAGCCTTTCCAGTAAAGCCAGTGATTATCTTATGTCGATGGACCAAATACAAGACTCTTTTACAGGTAAAATAAGCTAATTTAAAATTTTCATATACAAAGTTGATACATATATATACCTCAACGTATATACACTTGTCATCCAAACACAAAGGACATTCCAAATCCTCATTTTTATTTTAAAAACTTAAATTTCTTTTATACTTTTGCTTATATTTCTTACCTATGAAAATACTTAAGTTTGGGATATTTTCTATACTCAGAGCCTTTTTTGAAAATAATACCTCAAATAAAATTTGTTTGCACTGCTAGAAAAACATCAAATATATCCAAAATTAACTAAAATGATACAAAGCCACAAGGCAATTCAAAGCAAGATCAAAATAAAATATCCCTTTATCCTCACTGACATGACTGTCCTTAAGGACAGTAAATGAATAAATAAATAAAATAGAGGCAAAGCAAACACTAGTGAGAATACAGGAAGATTGTCTTTAGAGAAGAAGGTCACAAAAAGGTATAAACACTTTTCAAAAGTAATATTTCTTACAGAAGATTCAAATTTTATATCCAATTTTTCTTTGCATCATGCTTAAAATTTCCTGTTATAGAGTTCTTCAACATTCTTAAATATGCTTTTGTTTACTTCACTAAATCTAAAGTCTGAAATGATAATGTAAATCGATTTCCTTTGTCAGGTTATCCTGAAAACATGTGTTAATCCATGGAATGCATTTGAGAGTAAAAGTGTCAAGTGTGACCAACTGTGGCTGTAATAAATACATTTCTCTCTGAATAATTGTTTCAAATCATGTTGTTTTGTTTGGATTCCTGTGGTTAAAGAGTTGTCTCTGTTGCTCACATAGAAAAATATTAACTGACTTTAACATAGAATACACTTGCCTTTAGATAAACACTTTGTTGGCTCTCTTGAAATCATATGGGCTGAGCAGGTTTTATTTTTAATGTACAAATGCACACACATACATAAACACATGCATACATATATACAGTTTTGTCAAGGATAAATCTCTATCTCAATCTATCTCTATCATGACTATCTCTCTTTCCATCTCTCTTTTTCTATACGTATTTATCTACTTCTACTTATCTCTATTACCTCTATCTCTATAGTATAGATCAAACTTAATGTATTTTCATAAGTAATAAATAAAAATTGAAAAAATATAATTCTAAACCAAACACATCTTTCCGAACAGTTACACTAGTTTGCACATATGTTAGAAATAAATGAATACTTACCTTTCTTCCATATCCTAGACAATGCTTTGTTTTGTATATTAAATATTTTAATTTTGATGATCTTTAAAATAATTTGAGTTTCTTCTGTGGGCAAAATTAGTTGTTTATAATATATGTTCTTATGTTTCCTAAAGATTTTATTATTTTTGTCTAGTCATTATATTGTCTATTTAAAATAATTGCCATTTGATGGTATTAAAATATTGGCTTTACAGAAAGACACATGGTATATACTCACTTTTAAGTGGATACGAGACATATAATATAGGATAAACCTACTAAATTCTGTACAACTAAAGAAGCTAAGCAAGAAGGAGGACCTTGAGTAAGATGATCAATCCTTGTTCAGAAAGACAAATGGGATAAACATTGAAAGAAGGAGAAAACAGGGAACAGAACAGGAGCCTACTAGAGAGGGCCTCTGAAAGACTTTATCCCAGCAAGGTATCAAAGCAGATGCTGAGACTTATAACCAAATTTTGGGCAGAGTACAGCGAATCTTACAAAAGACAGAGGAGATGGTAAGATATAGAGAGGACAGGAGCTGCACAAGGAAATCAACAGAACCAAAAAGTCTGGGCACAGGAGTCTTTTCTGAGACTGATACTCCAACCATGGACCATTCATGGTTATACTCTAGAACCCGTGCACAGATGTAGCCCATAGCAACTCAGTGTCCAAGTGGGTTCCCTAGTAAAGAGAACAGGGACTGTCTCTGACATGAACTCAGTGGCTGGCTCTTTGATCATTTCCCCTTGGGGTTGGATCTGCCTTGCCAGGCCACAGAGGAAAATGCAGCCATTCCTGAGGAGACCTGATAGGCTACGGTCAGATGAAAGGAGAGGAGAACCTCCACTATCAGTGGACTTGGAGAGGGGTTATGGGAAGAAATGAAGGCAGGAGGGTGAGATTGGGAGGGATAAAGGAAGAGGCCACAGCTGCTATACAAAATGAATAAACTGTAATTAATATAAAAATAATATTTAATTAAAATATAGGCTTTAATTAGAAGATACCATATTTGATCCCAGAGGCTGTGTTTACTATATTTTATTACATTTGAGTTATATTTGCAACCTATGTATGAGAAAATAACTTGGCATGGATGTTTTATTTTAAAAAGTACCTGATTTCTTGTGAAATGAAAACTTTGGAGAGCAGAAAAATTTTCAGGAGATATAAAGCATACAAATACTAAATAGATGCTTCACCCAATGGAATACATAATTAGCTAATGATCTTCAGATAATGTGTTCATCATTTCTTGTCACTGACGAAAGGCAAATCATGGCATAGTGAAAGTCAACCAGACTTTTGTTTGAACAGATGTAAGAAAAAAAAATATTGAGAATGTCTAAAGCATTTTAGGTTGTAGGACAAGTAGAATTATACTTCTGTTGTCCATGACAGCTACCTTCTTGGGAAGACATGAGCAGAGAGGGTACTAGCAAATGACAGACCAAGTAATAATTTTACTAAAATCTCTCTTCATGAAAAAAAACAGAGTTGATTGGCTTACTTACGGAAGCATAAATGAGGGGTTATTTATTAAGACTGTGGGTGACCTCAAAATAGCCATGTCACAAAAAACCTCATCCCAGTTAAGATGTCAACTTTCTAATAGCCTCATAGACAGACATCCTATTATTGGTGAATGGTCATTGATCTTCTAAAGAGGAGTACATTTGCTTCCTGTCAATAGTTACCTTGAAACTTCAGTTCAAAGTATATCTTGCCACATTTGCTTTTGTCCATGATAACATGCCCTTTCTGTCTACACTGTGTCTTCCCATCCATTCCTTTATTCAATTTATATAACAGATAAGAAACTGACAGGGAGTATGCTTGTCATCTTTTGATCATTCCTGTCTTATGTGGAGGAATCATTCTAGGCAGACAGCTGAGGCCCAGATGCATGTTTAATCAACCATGGTAGGGGCAATAGAATTGCTGTTGAACATTCCTTACAATACTATTCCAAACATGTGATTTTCAGAGACAGCAGCATCGTGCTCCTTGGTTCATTAGTTATGTGGGAGCTGTCTCTGGGCTCCTTTAACTGACAATATTTGGCAAAAAAAGTGTGTCACTCCACATACAAGGGAAGTATTATAGTCCACATAGCACATGTAAGAACATGGATTACTCCTATGGACAACCTATCCTCAGGTAGCTTTTTTATGGTTATATGTCCCAATAATCATAATAGGGACAATGTAATTCCTTGTATGGGATATTCTGTTCTGAAAATCCTTGCTCAAATACATGACCACTTTTTGTGTGAACATTTTCTAGGTGGACATAAGCAAATATATACTCACCCCAGGTAAGGCACCAAGGACTAAACAATATAACTTCCCAAATGTGGTTTGGTGAATTAGTGAATTTATTGAGCTTACTTATGACAGGATAGAACATACTTAGTAGTCACATCACTGAAAGGCTCACCCAGGCATGAATAATTAATGACACCCTGGTAGCAACATAGATGGCATTCTTCCAGTTAAGTCTTTACCTCCTCTATGTCTATTTACTCTATCACCTGCAAAATCCAGATGCACAGGGGGCCAATTCATGCATACCCGGAAGGCAGGTGCAGGCTGCAGTAACTAGGATATCATGTGAGGGTCTAAAGATCCCTGCCAACCACTATATGACAAAATGTCCATAAGTCCAATCTAGAGGGTCATTTGCAGGTCATCACAGCTGCAGATTAAGATGATAATGGCTCATATTCAAAACACAGACTCCTTTTACAACCTCTGGATGGAGTGTAATAAGCTAAAGTTCTCTAGAAAATCTTTTCAAAGTTATCCACAAGCCAAACATATGAGTCAGCAATGCAGTTACTAGTTATTAACCCCAGGAGAAGGAGAATTTATTCTTACCCCACATTGTATCCATGAACGTTTATGCTTGATCTGTTTATCATATCTTGAAATAGAAAAGACAGTGAACTATATGTACAACACAGTGGAATGCTATGCAGTGATAAGCAATGAATTATTGGCTTATCCATTCATTGTATGATCCTTGAAAATATTAATCTAGAAGAGTCAATAACAGTTATTTGTTAAAATAATAACATTGATAAATAATTAAAATAAAATGAATATATAAAAATATTAAGAATATAATTTGCTAAATTATGTACATGGTGGTTTTGAATATACAAATCAGTTAGAGAAAAAGGGTTGATAAGGACAGCATAAAAAGGATGATGTGGATGATGTGACTATTTGAAATGATATGGTGACATAGAGTTTTACAATGATGGGACATTTCCCATTACAATCATGTCATCTATTATATAAATTAGTGTATGAGTTAAAATTCATAGACACAGCTCCTCTAACATGAAATTAATTTTATAGATTTTCAAAAGTAAAGTGAACAAAAGAAGCTTGAGGGGTTATTTATCTTAGTTTACTTAACTTGTTTCACATTCCTTTTTCTTGTGAGTCTTTTATTTTCTTTCTCACTAGTTTTTAAGGTTAGCACACAAGCTCACGTGTTTCACTACAACATCTTCTCATTCCTTCACCTACTGTCTTCCTTACACCCACTTTTCTCTCCCTGATGTTTTCTTTCTCCATCTAATCAAGCTCACTGTCTGCCTTTTTAATTCATGTTTTCCTTTACCATCTTCATTTGTGCTTTATTAAGGTCTCTCATCTTGGTTGAGGACACCACAGAATCACAGGGTCTCACAGAGAATGAAGCGACAATCGACAAGCCCGCAGGGGTCTAAGTTAAGTCCTCTGAATAAATGTAATGGTTGTAGAGTTTGGTGTTCTTGTCGGACGTCTGGTACTGGGAGGCAGGCTGTCTGTGACTCTTCGCTTGTTCCTGGCAACCTTTTCCTTCTACTGGGGCCTTGCCCAGCCTTTATATGAGGGCTTGTGCATATTCTCTTTTTTTTTTAATTTACATCAAAATTTAGTTACCCTTGTGTATTTTAATATTAAATTACATTAATATTAAATTTTAAAGAGGTACAATAAATGTACTTGGGTACAAAGATTGACTTTTCTTTTTTTTCCCGTGTCTTCTTTTTAATATTAGTTACAGTTTATTAACTTTTTATCCCTGCTGTATCCTGCTCCCTCGTTCCCTCTCAATTCCACCCTCCCTCCCTCATCACCTCCCTGCCCCTTTCCAAGTCCACTGATAGGGGAGGCCCTCCTCTTTAATAGGTTATGCCATGTTGTGTCGACATCACTGAATAGTGTACTCTTTTTGAAGGGAAATGGAGGATAACGGGACCTGGGGAAAGGGGGTGGGGGTAGGAAGGTTGTGGGAGGAGTGAAGGGAGGAGAAACTGCAGTGGGGATATTACATATGAAAGAAGAATTAAAAAAAAAAACATCAAATCTCCCCTTTCATCACAGCCTTTCTAGTTTTGCGACCTACACACTCACACACACATACACACACATAGGCACACATACACACAGACTTTTAAATTCAGGTTTCATAGATGAGAGAAAAATATATGTTTATTTTCTATTTCTGACATTTTATTTCACTTAACATAATGAATGCCAGCAAGTTGTATCTCTTTTCCAGGAAATATCATGATTTCATATTTCTTAACATCTCATGAGATTCTGCTGTATATATACACAGCATTTTCATTCTCGTCCATAGACATCTAAGTTTGTCCCATTTATGTAAATATATATCTTACATGCAGTCACTTTCAATTTATATATGTCATTGCTGGACAGATGAATTACTTATAGACCTAATAGTTGGATTTTGCAATCTAATTTCCTATGCCAAGACATGTCTTTTAAATAGATAATTATGACCATTAAATTATTCGCTTAGTGAAAAGTATATATCCTCATTCTTCTTTTTCTACTTCCTCCTATTTTGAATGATCTAGATTCAGTTTTTTTTGTTATTGTTTAATGTTTGTGTGTATAACATTATTGATGTCAGTATGTGTCTGTGTGCATACCTGTGTACAGGTGACTGCATGTTGATGCACACACATGTGGAGACTAGAGGTCAATGTGAGGTGTCTTCCTTGGTCTCTGTCTATCTTATTTCATAACACAGTCTCTCATAAAATCCATAGCTCAAATATTGAGCCTGACTGGCTGGCTGGAGAACTTTAGGAATCTATTGTCTTTATTTTTCTTTTACTCGAGTATAAAGATTTGAGTGCATACTATAGTACCCTGATTCCTATATGGAAGTCAAAATTTCAAACTCAGGCCATCATGCTTTTGTGGCAATCATTTTACTGCATGAGTCATCTTTTATGATATTCCTTACTTTGAAGTTTTTTTTTAATCTTTGAAGTTTAAAAGCTTATTGAATTAATAATGTTGATTGTTTCTCAATTTTTATTTGTTTCCTAGTTTAGTTTTTTATACTCTTTATGTTCTCATGTTTAGATCTGTTATGCTTTGTATTGTTGAGGAATTTTAATTAAGCATCATGGCTACTCTGGCAAGGTATCACATCCAAAGACCCAGGTCTATGTGATCTGGCTGGAATACAAACACACCTTTAAACCCTCTGGCTATAGGACACACTCTAAATCCCTCTTGCTGGAATATAGAAATGACACACCTCTAATCCTCTAGTTAGAGTTCAGCACACACCTTTAATCCCCCCAAAATGATGTCTAATTAAAGGACAGACAAACTGATGAATCAGAGAAATATATCACAGAATGAATCAGATAGAGTATGCCTAACTTTCACAAAACAGACAGGAAAGAGAAGTTACTTAAGAGCAGTGAGAGAGAGAGAAGGGGGGGGGGTACAGGGAATTCATAACGACAGCAGAGTAGAGTTGAGCACAGTTCAGGTGAGTACAATTGAGTTCATGAAGTTCACTTCATGGGGTCAGAGCCAGTTTTTCCAAGGAGAGCAATTCAGTGAGCGGCAGAGAGAACACAATGTGAATCAGTCAGGTTGGGGAGAAATTTTGAGCCAGAATAGCTAAGTTGAATTAGCTAGCCAGAGTTTAGAAAGAACTAGAAAGGGTGAAATTATTCATCAGTAAGTCTCAGAGGCTGTAAACATTCATGGCTTAGGTTAGACAGAAGCTGTAAGCTGAAACCTTCAAAATCCTGGCATGCAGAAGATTAGACTGTATGAAAGCTAGTTTTCTGACCTAGACTTGGGGTACTTAAGTGGCAACACTCTGGGCTCAGCCCTAGCCATGTAAAGCTTAGATACAGATCTCATCTCATCCCCTAAACTGAAGAAATACAAATATTTGCATCTAGCACTCAATGTGATTGGTGAATAAAAGAGCATTTGAGAAAGCAGAGGACATCTGACAGAAACTTCACAGATGACAGGAGACATCTGACAGAAAGCTGTGGAGGAGAAATTTGCCTTGGATCATCTCCACAGGAAGCATCAGTTCTTTGAGTTCCGCTGAATGCCTACAGAGATTCAGGAGACTCTGCAGCTGCAGGGGCCCCTGAGACAGCACTTCACAGTAAGCCACCCCAAAAGACAATTTTAATTATATAAACAGGCTTTTTTGCATTAAAAAACTAGAAAACTCCATTTCATATCCATTAAGACTGAGGGCCAGAGTTGAGAGGGTAGGGGTGTTTCTTGCAAATGCCACTGCAGTACTTATTGGAACTCTGACACTGGAGTAAACACCTCCCCACTTTCACTTGCAATCTTTATGTATCTCCAATCAAAGAGAGATAGAAAAAAACTGCACAACAAGAAAAAATATCTATGATAATACAAAGACTTGAGAGACAAGAGATTTAGGAAGTAAGAAAACAGGAGTTAATTGTGAATCTATGGTACCTAATGAAATTAAAGATCAAAGTGGATAGACCATTGAACCCACCAAGTTACCTGATAATGGAATTGAGAAAAAGCAACCAGCTTCATTATCTTTCCCAGTCACCTGCGAACAAATGCCAGAAAATTATAAAAATTTACAAAATGAACAACTATCCTGGAATCCTGCTAAAATGCAAAATCTTATACATTAAAAAAAATGTAACTTCTGGAATGTGCTCACCCTATGTGAGACAGATGTTAAATATCTGGGCTACCCCAGACAGGATTATCCCCCAAGACTGGAAAGATTGACCAGTTGCACTAATGAAAGCTGGTTCTCAATTACAATGGCTGACATGGTGGCAGGATTAGGTGTAGAACAATATGCTGATTTAAGCAAACAGATGCAATTTGATTATTCTATTATTATGCAATGTACTTTAATAGGTTTAAGAGTCTGGGACAAGGTAGAGGAAAAAGGAAAAGGGTCTAGGTCATTCACAAAAATTATGCAAACCCCAGAGAGACGTGTACTGATTTCTTATATAGATTGATGGCCACTGTGGACTATTAGGTCCAGATGAGAAACAGGTATTTCTGTCAGATGTCAGCCAAATGTCTCCTGTCCTACGCAATACTTCTGTCAAATGTCCTCTGTTTTCTACAATGTTAGTAGGCTTTCTACTTCTCCAATCACATTGCATTTTTTCTTCCAACTGCACTGGGTATCAAATATTTTTATTTCCTGGGAGGAAGAACTGAGGTGAGAGCCATTCTCAACTGCATGAACAGATGGCTTTGGGTGAGCCCAGAGTGCTTGTTCTCCGGTCTTGCTATCCCTAGCCTAGGCCTGAAAGCTTTTAGCTTCCATATAGTTTAGGCTTCAGCTCTGTCTATAAACTGGGCCTAGAATGTTTTCATCCTCTGAGACTTACTGTTGAATAAACTCACCCTTTCTAGTTCTTCCTGTACTCTAGCTGTCTGATTCAACTCAACTGTTCTGGATCAAACTCTTCTCCAAGCTGTCTGATTCAAATTGGCTTCTCTCAGCTTCTAACTGATTTGCTCTGCTTGGAAAAACTGCAAGAAATGAACAGAACTGCAATAATTCAGTTGAACTTAACTGAACTGCACCAAATTCAACTCTCCTCTCTCTTTCTCTGCACTGATTGATATTAATTAGCCTTTCCTTCTGGTCTGTTCTCATGAAAGTTGGGTGTATCCTATCTCTGATTCATTCTGTCAAATATTTCTCTGATGCGTTGTCTGCTCTTCAATTAGACTTCACATTCGAATGTACCAGCTTCCTTCTATAAACAAATTTTACTTTCATTATTTGGGATTAAATGTGTATACTAAGAGCATGTCTGTTTTCTAGTCAGATCATACTATAATCAAGACAGTGTCTGTATTCCATCCAGATCACATAAGTCTAGGCAGTCTTTATATGCGATCCTTCCCCAGAGAAGTAATAACACTAGAGTAAAATCTTTGTTAGAACCTGCATGGCCTTGCTTTCTCTGTAATTCCTCTAAGAACAGTGTCTGTTTGATAGTTCAGGCAGGTATGGTGTAGATATAGTTACTTTTGCAGGCCAGTGATCATAAAACCTATTGTGAGCTCCCTTATAGTATCCAGAACCTTTGTTTTGTTTCTCATTGCGAATGCTATGAACATGATATTCAGTAGCTGAAATTTATCCCTCCCTGTAGGCATTAAAGATATTATGTAATACAAATGCTGATTTCTGTATCCCCATATCTGGTTGAAATCATTGTTCTGAGACTCTACTGTCTTAATATTGTATAAACTCTGCTCCCCCATGGTCCCATTGTATGTCAATAACACAGCCAGTTCTGAACAAGGAAAAAAGTAGGGCAGAACATCCTGCCAGCCAGGGAAGGAGGAGTTAGAGGATTAAGTGGGGATACAGCCAGGGATTCAGCCACTGGAGAGGTCTAGGAGAAACCTGGCGAAGGACCTCAGCATGAAAGCTACAAAATTCAAGTATCTTTGGATATATGCTAGGAGGAAACCAGATTAGTTTCGAGGATTAAGGATAGAGTAATAGCTGCTCAGTTCTTGTGTTGTGAAGCTTATTAAAAAAAGAATTATAGAGTTTTAATTATTTATATCTTAGCCTAGGTTAATAGAGAAAGAGAGAAACAAGCGAGCACAGTTTTATAAAAATAACTGTAACACTGCTTCAAACTTTACTTATTGGGGCCAGATTAAGGGTATATGTTTGAAGGGTCAGATTCTGAAGTTGTAAAAATAACTGGAATCATTTCTCTTTCCTCTGCTCATAGGTGGGGGAACAGATCCCTGACCCCGTGGAGTAACATGTTGATCTGTGGAGAGGTATTCTTCCTCTTAGTGTTTCAGTGCCCAATATTCTAGATTTCAACTCCTCATAGCCTCTTATCTTGCAGTCTAGAGCCTTCCTCAAATTAGACCTACAAATATGTTGGTTTCATCCGTCATTTAGAAAAGCAGGTTAGTCACCTCCCCGTAATGGGGGATTACCCTTGCCAAGCCACAGAGGAGGACAATGCAGCCAGTTCTGACGAGACCAGAGAAGCTAGGGCCAAATGGAACGGGAGGAGAACCTCCCTTAATCGTGGACTTGGATAGCGGCATAGGAGTAGATGAGGGAGGGAGGGTGGAATTGGGAGGGGAAGAAGGAGGGGACTACAGGTGGGATACATAGTAAATAAATTGTAATTAATATAAAAATAAAATTTTAATAAAAGAAAAGCAGGTTAGTTATATATTCCTTTTCTATCACAATGCACTATTCTAAAGGGCATATAATTAACTGATCAGAGCCTACAATTAATATTTACATGTAGGATGCTGACAATGATATATTTTCTGTCTCCTGACCTTTGTGCCAATGTTATAATAAATTTTATTTCTACATATACTATAAGATACATACAGAATATCAACATAATGCTTTGATATTAATTATTTATGTTCAGCCAATAACTTCTAAAAATCCTTAAGTAATTTTAAAGTATTTAAAAATTTTAATTAGGGTTATCATTTCTAAAAAAATCATTTATCTTCCTATGTAGACATCACTGATGCTGGAACCTGCCAGCAGAGTAGAACGGGTTCCTGAGTCAGGAGTGAGGATTGAAATTAATAAAATATGCAACACACATTATGTTCTGAGAGGCTTTTGGCAGTCTGCTCTTAGCGCCAAGCGCTCTGCACGCAAAATGAGGCTGGCCAGCTAGCCTCTCTTTATTTATAAAACACAGTCAACACAATGGGTTAACTTCACAAGGAGGTGAATCAAGAGCTGTGATTTTAACAAGCTATCCCACCTGCTGTCACAAAACAAAAGGCAATGGACTTGCAAATTCTTCCCTGACTCCAGGGGAAGGCCTGGTAGAAGCCTGTCTTCAGTGGCGCTGAGATTTAAATATCAAAGCAGCTGCCAAAGCAGCTGCTAGGTACAGAGACCAGCTCCTGACACACTGACTACTGCCTATTTTTTTCAACATTTGTTTCTGATTATTAGTGCTGTTAGATTTTATCTGATAATATTCTGAAGATGCTTATTTTTGGCCTTGAGAACTGAGTTTTTGTAACCAGACTTTGGGCTACTTCATTAGATTCTTTTTCTTACCTCCATATGCCACCACTTTTCCTTTTAACCTACAACACTGGGTAGGAAAGAAAGAAAGTTAAAGGGAAAAGGGGTGCTTATAATGATTGACTACTTCCTGCTGATTAGGGGTCATTGAGTTCCTCTGGGCAAATTTGATTGCTGTCGTCAAGGCACCTCTAACCAGAAACCAGCAATCCAAGAACCAGCCACCAGTATCAATAGCAGGAGTAGCATGAGCAGCCCCTTGAGGCTCTGGGATCTACATACCCCCTGAGGAGTTTCCAGCATTCCAAACATAAGCTGGCCAAATCACACTCCTGTCAGAGCATGAGACAAATCATAGTTATTTGCTGTGGTCATTTATGAAGCAGCTCCACATTCCATACCTGAGAATAAAACAAAAACATTCACATAATAATTATGTATTTTAAAAAAGAACAAAATTCTCACTATATGTTTTCATTAGGTTCAAGGTACTTGGATAACGGTTCTTCTTTCTTTCTGCTCTTCAAAGAAAGAATTTCATTATCTGTATGGTTTCTGATAATAATTCTAATTTCATGCTCTATATGTATTTTGTTTTGTTTCACTTCTTTACAAGTTTGTAATTGTCATTTGGCTATTATTATGTTACATTCTGTGATAAAGTTCAGTGGTCATATAGCTAGGGCACACACCATTAGGAACAACATTTTTTTAACTATTCTTTTTTTTTCTTAAACTTAATTAATTTTTTATTTTATGTGCATTAGTAAAGGTGTCACATCCCTTGCAATTGGCGTTACAATCAGTTGTGAGCTGCCATGTGGGTGCTGGGAATTGAACCTGGGTCCTTTGGAAGAGCAGACAGCGCTCTTAACCACTGAGCCATCTCTCCATCCCTAGGAGCAACATTGCATATTAATGCTCATTCAATCTTTCACTTTGGTTTCAGTTTAAACATATTTGGAAAATGAAGTGATCATCATTAGAAATAACCTTTTTCACTTTCTCCTTGACACAAGGAGCATATGTGTTCCTGTTTACCATTATAACCTTTTAAACACATGTACCATGAATAGCACTCAAGAATAGTACTTCTAGCTTTTCTCCTTGAACTTCAGCTTTAAACTCAACATGCTAACCAATGTGTACCTTAACTCAAGAGGCTCTATGACTAATCGCAAGTGCTTTCTTATGGAAATATGGCCTTTCCTGATTACATCCCTAGACTTCATTTCTTTTGAGCACTACTTTCAAACTCGTCAACATTTTCCTCATTTCTGCAGGTATTAAATCTTTCTCCATTCTATCATCTACTTGTGTATATTAAATGGATGCAGAGAAACCTCATTGTGTTGGCACTTACAATGTGGCAGTTTATGGGTTTATGCACATATATTTTGATTTAGTTCTTAGATATCTGGACATTTATTAAACCTAGAAAATTTTATGCCATTTTCTTGATTTTTTTAACTTCTTTTTCCTTATGGTCTCCTTCAGGGTAACATAGTATATATACTTTAAACTTGTCATCTGGTTTTTTGGCTAACTTTAGGATTAATTTCTTTTTGTCTTTCTTTCTTTCTTTCTTTCTATTTTTCTTTTTTTCTGACATTCCTTTCTCCTAGTGAATGATTTTAAGCTTTTATTCCAATGATATTTCTGCCCACATTTTCTTCTGTGCTCTAATCTGGTGTTAATTCCACCAAAGTTATTAGTTCTGTTTCTTTTATTTTCTGTATTTTCATTTGTATTTTTTAAAAAAAAACAAATTCTTTATCTCTCTTAACCAGATGTTTGCTTTATATCCTTAAATTCATTTTTGAGATCTGCTAGAATGTTTCACCACTTCTAACAAAGCTACTCGATAATTCATGGTAATTTGAAACATGATTCCTCTGGTTCATTGTTCTCTTGCTTATACCTCATATTTTCTGTTTTTTTGAGAATTATTACATTTGTCTTGCAAGTGTTCTGAGGATGCTAGTTTATATTTCTTTAAATAAAGTTGGATATTGTTCTAGTACAAAGTCAAATGAATTATGATGTGTTTGCACTGTTAAAATCCTGTTTTATGCATTGGCCATAGCATGTCCATAACAATCTCTCTGTTGGAACCATTTTTAAACTTGCTGCAAAGATTAGCCCCTTATGAGGAATCAATCAAACATCTAATGTACTGTTCGACTTTTTCTCCCAGGACTGGGAGAATAACCTGTGTTTAATCCTTTGTGAGTCATGATAATTTCCAGTCTGTTGATTTCTGGTGATTCAGCAAACTCGATACCCCAGCATGAGCTTCTGCTTGCTAAAGCACAGATCGATATGCAGTCATAGCCCAAATCTCCAGAGCTTATCCACTTTGTGGTTCGCTAGTATTCAACCTTACAAAACTCTTCCTTTTTTAAACTTCTAACTTTCAAATTTCATCTTTTAAACTCATTCAGACTTTTCAGTTTCATCTGCTTTATAAATGGCCCTTTAACTTTTTCCTTGCAATAAACTTCTGCAAGTATTTCCCTGGGGAGTCACAATTTCATGGAGCCTGTTACTCAATGCTTAAAGCATTGTTTTCCGTATTTCCTGCTTTTTAAAAATAGCAATTAGTCATTCAGTGCTGGAGTATTATAAAGAGAAACAGGAACCCCTTCAGAGAATATTAACATGTTTCATTCCCGGAGCAAGTATTATGTTGGGAGACTTGTGTGTGTTTATATCGACAAGAATTCTTGGTGACTGAAGCCATGTGAATACCAAGTCATGGTCACCATTACTTGGTTACCATATGGATTCCATAGAATACACTTTCTTTGTGATATTGAAAGATACTTGGTTACAGTCTAAATATACAAGCCACACAAACATGAATCAGCAAAATTATCAAGCAATTTTTGAGCAACAATCTTTGCTGTTTTTATTAAACCGTGACTATAGTGAGTGGGAAAAGTAGAAATTTTGAATGTTCTTTATAATAAAAAGTTTATAGTACTATGAAGTCTGGGGATCTTGAGGAAGTGCTATTCCTAATTGTCTGAGAAAACACAGATTGATTTCCAAAGTCATTGTATAAATTTACATTCCCACCAGCAGTGGAGGAAGGTTCCCCTTTCTCCACATCCTATCCAGCATGTGTTGTCACTTGAGTTATTCATCTTAGCCATTCTGATGGGTATAAGGTGAAATCTCAGATCATCCTGAGTCAGGTATTCCAGAAGCAAAAAGACACAGGGTACATACTCACTCATAAGTGGATACTAGACATATAATATAGGATAAACATATTAAAATCTGTACACCTAAGGAAGCTAATCAGGAAGGAAGACTGGCTAAAATGCTCAATCCCCATTCAGAAAGGCAAAGAGGATGGACATCGGAGGAGAGAGAAAACAGGAACAGGACAGGAGCCTACCATAGAGGGCCTCTGAAAGGCTCTACCCTGGAGGATATCGAGGCAGAAGCTGAGATTCATAGCCAAACCTTGGGCAGAGTGCAGGCTATTTTATGAAATAAGTGGGATATAGTAAGACCTGGAGAGGACAGAAGCTCCACAAGGACAGTAACAGATCCTAAAATTCTGAGCACAGGGGCCTTTTCTGAAACTGACACTCTAGCCCAGGACCATTCATGGAGATGCCCTGTGACCCCTGCATGGTGGTAGCCTATGGCAGTTCAGTATCCAAGTGGGTTCCATAGTAATGGGGAAAGGGACTGTCTCTAGTATGAACAGATTGGCCTGCTCCTTGATCACCTCCCTCTGAGGAGGGAGCAACCTTACCAGACCATAGAAGAAGACAATGCAGCCACTCCTGATGAGACCTGATAGACTAGGGTCAGAGGGAAGGAGAGGAGGACCTCCCTTTTCAGTGGACTGGGAGGACACGGGTAGGGAAGAGGGAGGGTGGGATTGGGAGGGTAGGAGGCAGGGAGGTACACGGGGGATACAAAGTGAATAAAGTGTAGTTAATAAAAATAAATTTTAAAAAGTTATTACTATAGTAGTACTGTGTTTAAAATTATCACACACACATACACACACACACACACACACACACACAAAAATCCTGTAAGACACTTTCAAATATTCAGGCAGTAAATTATAAATAGTGATAATTTGCTTATATTTGCATGTTAGTAAATACTTTTATTATATGTTATATTTTTCAAAGACTATTCCAATTAAGCAATAAAATTTTATTTTTTTTCTTTTTGGTTTTTGGAGACAGGGTTTCTCTGTATAGCCTTGGCTGTCCTGAACTTGCTTTATAGATCAGACTAGCCTCGAACACAGAGATCTGCCTGCCTCTGCCTTTGCCTCCTGGAATGCTGAGATACTAGTTGTGTGCCACTGTGGAATGAACTCCTAAAGTGTTACTTAGTATTTTATATTTTTGTATGTTTCAAAGTTAAAATGATCCTGCACACTGGAGCATGTACAAATGTAAAGTTGTGAAAGCTAATTATGACAAAGTCGATGAACTTGGGGAAAGAAAAACATGAACCTATACCCCAGAAACAAAAGTAATTCATAGTAAAAAGAAACAAATATTTAAAAGATTTTTGTGAATTTAATTTGGTTACATATCACTTACTTTTTTTTCATTCCAACTCTGTACTATGGCATGAAGTTGCTGTGTTCCTGCAGTTTTATTTATGCATTTGATGAATTTCATGAAAATTTCATAAACTTTAAGCTTCACCATAATAATAAAGCAGCCACTTTTTGGTCAGTTGTAATTTAAGAATAATACACTCATTACAGATTAATCTGTTAATTGACTTCTTCCATAAAGGTGGAGATTCCTTAAAGAAAGCTGCAATGATTTTTCTCAGTCACATATTTTGCCTTTGTTTTTTTATAAACTTATGCACATTTTTGTTTCCCCTATCGAGACTAGCATCCACTTTTATATCCTCAAATCTGGACTGGCTTTGTATCTTAGGAGGACACATTAAACACAGCAAAGGAAAAATTTTTGACTTTCAAGCCAACATCTTAATAGGACTTTTGCCCTTCAATCCACCCCAAGAAGTATTTTTACATACTCAGATGCTTCACAAACAGAAAGAGGAGCATGCCTGTAGAAGCAGGTGCTAGGTCCCAGGGAAGGACTACCTTGGAGCACAACAGATGCATTTGAAAGAGAGATAGTGGCATGAATGGGTCTAAACAGATGACTCATTAGCTTAGTAATGAATAAAATGATTGTTTTAACACACAACTAGGTTTAGGAGAGTGGGCGATGCAACAGTTGGTGAATGACACTGAAACTGATACCTCCAGCATAACAAGAACCTAAACTATGCGACACTGAATTTGGATCAGAAAATGGCAGAAGAGGTGGCAAGAGAGAAGTTTCAACAAATTGCCAACAAGCTGAAAAGACAGAGGTTGTGGGCACCTTCTAAGGGGCAAACTGAGCTAGTTGGTGGCAGGAAGAGTCGCGATATACATAAAACTTGATAAGTGTTGGAAGTCTGAAAATATGCTTAACATGCTTTTTTATCCAGGGATGCAAAGAACTGGAATGTTGAAAGTGTCTGTTTTCTTCCAGCTATGAATAGCAGGATGTTTTAAGAAAGAAGCAGCTCAGAGAGCAAACAGAATGAAGATGCTTGGGACTACAGGTTTCAACGGCAAATTTTGTACAAAAAAGTACTCTATTTACAGAGCTCTTTAGCATATACACATATCCACATTTTGGTAATATATTTAAAATGCTAAAAGCTTTTAAATCAGATTTATTAGTAACATAGCAGTGTTTTTAGTAACTAGTCTGAATATGGGTTTGCCACATACCAGACTTGTCTCACTCTTCTGTTTTCTACACCCTTTTACTTTTTAACTCTGAAAAAATATGCTGCAAGTTAGAATTTAAGATAAATGAAATTATGATTAATTAAGAAAAAAGTGGAAGGTAGTTCCCAGTGGGGTACCAGAAATCATATTTGGGGAGAAAATAACAAAAAATTCTAATTTTGGACAGACACTGGCTTACATGTGCTTTAGGATCTATTCCTTTTTTATTTATGTTTTATTTATTACAGTTCATTCATTTTGTATCCCAGCTGTACCCCCTTTCCTCATTCCCTCCCAAACCCACCTTCTCTCCCTGTTCACCTCTCATGCCCCTCCCCAAGTCCACTGATAGGGGAGTTCTCCTCCCCTTCTTTTTGACACTAGCCTATCAGGTCTCATCAGGACTGGTTGCATTATCTTTCTCTGTGGCTTGGAAAGGCTGCTCCCTCAAAGGGGGAGGTGATCAAGGAGCCAGACACTGAGTTCATGTCAGCAATAGTCCCTGTTTCCCTTACTAGGGAACCCACTTATCTATTTTTAAATGTATGTCATTGGTGCTTGAAATTACAGGGTGCACAATCATTTCTTAACAAGTATTCATAAGCATAACTATTAAAGATATTTTTGTATAATATGAAAAATACTTGATTATAAATACATTTATGTCCTCTCAGGCAAAATGAAACTAATATGAGCTTGAACTATGTCATAAATTTGTCCTTATAATTTTGCTTCTACAACTGTATGAAAATAATTTTGATAAAATGAGAGCTATAAAAAAACAAAAATGATGATCAATCCTTACTTAGAAGGACAAATGGGATGTAGGAGAAAACAAGTAACAGGACAGGGTCCTACCACAGAGGACCCCTGAAAGACTACCTAGCAGTGTATCAAAGCAGAAACTGAGACTCATAACCAAACCTTCAGCAGATGGCAGGGAATCATATGAAAGAAAGGGCAGTTAATATGATCTGGAGAGGATAGGAGCTCCACAAGGACCAAATATATCTGGGCACAGGGGTCCTATATGAGACTGTTTCTTCAACCAAGGACCATGAGTGTATATAACCTAGAACCTCTGCTTGCCTATAGCCCATGGTAGCTCAGTATTCAAGTGGGTACCCTAGGAAGGGAAATAGGGACTATTTCTGACATGAACTCAATGGTGGATTCTTTGACCTCCCCACCCAGCAAGGGAGGAGCAGTCCTCCTAGGCCACAGAGTACTTTGCAGCCAGTCATGAAGAGACCTGATAAACCAGGGCCAGTTGAAAGGGGAGGAGGTCCTTCTCTATCAGTGGACTTGGAAAGGGGCAGGGAGTAGACTAGGGAGGGAGGATGGGATTGGGAGGCAATGAGGGAGTGGGATTCACCTGGGATACAAAGTTAATAAAATGTAACTTATAATAAAAAACAAAAAAAGAAAAACATGAAAATTATTTCATTACTGTCTCCCTCAACCTTCAAGTACTCTGCTAAAATAAAGCTAAAAAGCAAGAGTGGGCATGTGAACTTTTGTTGTTGTTGTTAAAAGTTGATATTTTGGGATATTCCTCAAACACATTTTGTCTAAGACAAAAAGTCTTGGAAAAGCTACAGTATGCCCCACCACTAACCCTCTTCATTTTGGTCCCCTTCACAGTGGATTCAGAGAAAACAATATTGTAAGAAGAATTTCAATCTCCATTTGAGCATAGAGATTAATAGAAAAGTGTTAACTTCTCAGAGAGCATTTACCTCACCAAATCAGCACCACCTTAGACCCTTCAGGATCTGGTATTATTCAAAATAAAAATGATTTGGTAGCAGACTAAGAATAATGTCCAGTTTAATCATGGTCTGTTATTACAAAGAATAGGCTCTCAAAATGCTTGCCAAGGGATTAAAAATCAATTGGCTTATGGAACTACTTTTTGGTATCTTAACTGACCAACAACCCCAGAATTAATAGTTCCATGTAACAGTGACAGTTAAGGTGACAAAAGTCATAAAACCCTGTACTTTGTTGTTGTTAAATATGATTTACTAGGAGGTTTATCTTCAGACATGAATGTATAAGGGAGTGAGGGAAGCAAGAAAGGTAAAGAAAGTGATGAATGATATAGGCATGAAATTGAATGACCTTTTTACCAACTGTCTAAAGAGTTTAAATTGTACTACCAGTTTTTAAAGTGTGAAACATTCTTTGGAGTAGGAGCCAGCTATTAGCACTCAGTTAATCTGGCAACTGAAAAATAAATTCAGCTTCTAGAGTAAAAAAAAAGAAAAAAAGATAGAAAGAAAACTGAGAAAGGCACAAATGTTCATTATGTTTTAGGATTTTAAAGATTTAATTTTTAAAATTATTTTTATTTTTATTAATTACAGTTTATTCACTTTGTATCCCGCTGTTCCTCCCTTGCTTTTCCCCTCCCAATCTCATTCTCCTTCTTCCCCACCTGTGCCCCTCCCCCAGTCCACTGATAGGGGAGGTCCTCCTCCCCTTCCCTCTGATCCTAGTCTATCAGGTCCCACCAGTAGTGGTTGCATTGTCTTCTTCTGTGGCCTGGTATGGCTGCTCCCCCCTCAGGGGGAGGTGATCAAAGAACAGGCCAATCAGTTCCTGTCAGAGACAGTCCCTGTCCCCATTACTATGGAACCGACTTTGACACTGAACTACCATGGGCTACCTCTCTGCAGGGGTTCCAGGCCATCTCTATGACTGGTCCTTGGCTGGAGTATCAGTCTCAGAAAAGACCCCTGTGCCCAGACTTTTGGTATCTGTTGCTCTCCTTGTAGAGCTCTTGTCCTCTCCAGGTCTTACTATCTCCCCCTTCTTTCATAAGATTCTCTGCACTCTGCCCAAAGTGTTCTTCCCTGCAGAGTATTGAGGCAGATGCTGAGACTCATAGCCAAACTTTGGGCAGAGTGCAAGATTTAATTAAAAAAAAAACAAAAACAAAACTGTTTGACCATGTATGTCTGCATGCACAGATGCATGAAGCTGCACAAAGGTGCCAGAAGAGGGCATCAGATTTTTGGAAACTAGGTCCCTATAATTGTGAGCTGCCAAGTGTGGGTGCTGGGAAGCAGACTCTCTTGCTCTGCTAGAGCAGCAAGTGCTCTTAACTGAAGTGCTAGCTCTCCAGGCTTGTTTGTTTGTTTGTTGTAGATTACACATTGTAATTGTGTGACTTGAAACTGCTCTATGTTGAGAAAACAAAGCTATGAGAGATGCATCCCGCGCCAGAAGAAAAGACAATGCTCAGAGTGTAGTACAAGAGACTGATTTAAAAGAATAGATTGTGCAGAAGTGATTTAAAATATAAACAAGATTCTGACTGATATGACACCAAGTATACAAAGGTATAATTGAGTATGACACAGATATGTCCAGCCAAAATCATTTGATTTATAAAAGTTATTTTACCAATGCATGACAAGCTGCAAGTCAGAAAAAAAATTTTCTATGAATAAGATTGTGTTTACGTGATATGCCACCAAATCATTTTTATTATGGCAATCAGGAATACTCAGAGTTCAATTATGCCTGCAGAATGTATGATAGATTAATAATCAGAACAAATACCAGTCTCCAGTGTTCAGAGAAAGTTTGTATAAAAGATTTAACAAATATGCTGTTTTTATGCAGACTTATCCTTGAGCTTGGAGAAAGAAAACAATAGAGTTAGAGCTGCAGTATTAAATGGCGCTTCTATCAGATGATCACAACCTCCCTGTCAAGGACATTTACATAAAAATTACTGTTATATAAACAGGGTCTTCAGTGGAAATGAGTTCTTGTTATAAACATGAAAACTGAACAAAATCAGAGGTACGAGGGCCTTGAACTCACAAAGGTTTAGTGTTAAAGTCTTACAGATACTTGGAATATTTTTATTCTGTAAATCATATAAGGCTTTGTAATAACGTTGTTTTTTACGCAGCAGGATGCACCACATACATATTTATAGTGACTTGTGTTCTTTCCTGGAAGCACTTTGTTCTAGGATAGGTCAAACCCTCTTGAGAAATTTCAAAGACTTCATGCTTCATCTAGAAACTGTTCACCACAGCACTTTAAAATCGCAACATCTTAAAGAATATAATCGGTGTTTTTCTCTCTTCCATTGTCTTTTTTCATGCCCAGGTCTAAAAACCCATCTGTATGTAAATTTTAATTCTATCATTATTCATCATTTACTAAGCACCCTCCATATCATGTCTTAGAGCACATTTGAAGTGACCTTAAAATAGAGCGTTGGTAATTTGAATTGACTCACTTTGACAGCATTCCCACCCACTCACTTGATGCCTTGTGAAGACTCTGATGTTAATCAAGTTGCAATTATCCAAACTGGTAAGGGAAGTCAGCAATGTTTGATGATTCGTCAGAGAAAACTGCTATCAATTATAGAGACAATCATCTTGTCTACACTGTGAAGAGATCTGAAGCAGAACATTTTGTTCCCACAGACATTATAGACACATGCGTCATAACTGTCAAGCTTGGCAAATTGCTGTGTAGAAGAAAATAGTAACTTTCACAATATGCAAACCTTGGCACAGCTGCCCCATCATTATCGATGTTTCTCCTTTATCATTCACTTAACTGTTTTGTCATGTCCAGTCTAAAATTTCTGTTAATTTATAGAAGTACCTGGATATTACCATGTCTTTTCATTTTAGCATGCTTTGGAACATACAGGGGAACCAAGCATGGGTTGAAATAACTAACACATTAAAATATTTGCCTGTAGAATATAACATTTGTAAAAGGACATTTAAGTTCAATTAATGCTCAATATCCAACATCAAGGAGAAATAGAATGAGAGTGTTCAAGTATGATCTGGTGAAGGGACAGGTGCACGGAAACTACCAATGCTATTAATTCTGAAATTATACCGAAATTTGAGGACTCCAGAAAATGTGGATAGATGAATAAAATTGTTCTTATCAATAGCAAAAGGCTAAGCACATTTGAGAAAAGGCCGCTCAGACATTTGCTGTGAATTTCAGCAATTTGTGTCATGCAATAGACTAATAATTACCATCTTCACAGAGAATTCAACAGACCTAAGACAATGCTGATAATATTTCAAAAACAGAAACTTGAATGGATACAAAAACAAAACAACAACAACAAAATATTTGCCTGAATGGTACTCAGTCCTGATTGGCTTCCATAGTATATTTTGGTGGTGAGCACACACACTTTCAGATATATATCTTTTTAAAAAACTAAAATAAAAATAAAGTTTTAACAAACATAGAGTACCCTTTCCTTTCAGTGACTTCAATCTCTCCCATTTCCTTTCAGCCAATCCCTCCCTTGTTTCCCAGACACTCCCTCTCAAAGGATGACCTGCTTTTTTTTAATTATGTTAGGTCTAAATCCACATATATATATATGACTACAGCCTGCTAAGTCCAGTCAGTGGTGCTTATGTGTATGTCATTTCAGGGCTGGCAACTTTGTATTGAATAGAAGTTCATTTCTGGACAAAGTCTAGTTCTTCCTCTCTCAGTAGTTATTAGTTCTTTATCATGCTTTTATTGACTCCATCAATAAAGCTGAAGTCACAAGACAACCACGGAAACTGAATAGCAAAAAATAACATATTTTCTAAACACATGACTAATTAATTTACATTAACTGAACTGTCTAAGAAAGTATGTATGCGTAGACAAAGGGAAACTACACCTAAACTGTGGAGGTTTCTAATATAAAGATAACAAGAAAGGAAAGCAATGTGGACCATTTCTTTCAGATAAACCATAACACTTTAAGGACTATACAAGTACAGATCATCAGTGAAAAAAAGGTATTGTGGGAGCTTTGTGGGGCCACTTGAGGTTCAATAATAAAGACAGGAATATCTGTATAGTACAAGCCTTTTACCCTGCTTGCTAGGACAGACCCTCAGCTTCACATCTAGACTAGACTGGAGTTCCCTGCCCTGGTCCTGTTGTGCTTTTGTCTCTCTGCCCTGGCTCCAGCTGCCAGCCACATTACCCTCTCTTACAAAACAGCTACTAGCGTAGTGGGGGAGGATCCACAGCTTACTCGCTCTGAACCAGCCCACAGTAGGACTCTTCCCTCCATCCCTTAGTGTTGCCTTCTAGCCAGACTGAGGGCTGCAGAACCGCCGCCACAGCAGCTTGGTTTCAAAATGATTATTTCAGAAAATCCTTTCGGGCAGTTGAGGACATCTACATATCCTGCCAGCACCTGTTGCTGCCAACACAGCAATAACTATTGAGAATACAGGAACACACTTTCATAGTCAGCTGATGCAATGTGTGTGGGTTTAGGTTACCACAACAAAAAGGAAATATGACTATTAAAATTAAGAATGGGAGCACAAACTATGAGTGTAAAGAGTTAATTGCAAGTTTACAAGCTATTTTTTTTATTAATAATTGTTAAAACAAAAGCCTGCACCTTTAGGCTAGATTTAAAACTAAAAGAATTAGCTACCTTGGCTGCCCTCTCTAATCCAATGTTAAAATGCTCTCCATGTTGTGACCTAACAGCATCGCCTGATTTACACTCCTAATAGTACCTGGCACCTCCATAACATTTGTCACATATGCTATATTAAAGTAAATCTTGTGATTCTGAAGCTTTCTACTGCCCCTGAAAGGTTAGGCAAAAATTCAGATTTATCTTTGGAGAAATCTGAGGAGATTGATCTGAGAGGCCTCAGTGAAATTGCTGGGGAGATTGTCCTGTAGGTTGCTCTCTCGAGGCTTCTATGGCCTCCCTTGAAAAACCCTTCTTGCTCAAGTATACAAGGACATATCCTCAATCATGGTCATAGCATTATTTGTAATAGCCAGAAGCTAGAAACAACTCAGATGTCCCTCGGTTGAAGAATGGATACAGAAATTGTGGTACATCTACACAATGGAATACTACTCAGCAATTAAGCACAAAGAAATCATGAAATTTGCAGGCAAATGGTGGGACCTAGAAAAGATCATCCTGAGTGAGGTATCCCAGAAGCAGAAAGACACACAATGTATACACTCACTTATAAATGGATATTAGACATATAATATGGATAATCATACTAAAATCTGTATACCTAAGGACGCTAAGCAAGAAGGAGGACTCTGGGTAAGATGATCAATCTTCACTCAGAAAGGCAAACAGGATGGACATTGGAAGAGGGAGAAAACAGGGAACATGACAGGAGCCTACCACAGAGGACCTCTGAAAAACTTTACACATCAGGTATCAAAACATATGCTGAGATTCATAGCTAAACATTTTGCAGAGTGCAGGGAATCATATGAAAGAAGGGGGACATAGAAAGATGTGGAGGGAACAGGAGCTCCACAAGGAGAGTAACAGAAGCAAAAAATCTGGGCACAGGGGTCTTTTGTGAGACTGATACTCCAAACAAGGACCATGCATGGTGATAACTTAGAACCCCTTCCCAGAAGTAGCCCATGGCAGCTCAGTGTCCTAGAAGTTCCCCCAATAATAGGAACAGCTACTGTCTCTGATAAGAACTCAGTGGCTGGCTCTTTGATCACCTCCCTCTAAGGGGGAGCAGCCTTACCAGTCCTCAGAGGAAGACAAAGAAGCCAGTCCTCATGAGACATGATAGACTATGGTCAGATGGAAGGGAGGAAGATCTCCCATATCATCAGACTGGGGTAGGGGCATAGGAAAAAAGGAAGGGAGGGTGGGATTGGGAGGAGAAAGGGAAGGAGCTACAGATGGTATACAAAGTCCTAAACTGTAACTAATAAGAATTAAGAAAAGAAAAGAAAAACTCTTCTCCTAGTGACTCTCAGCATCTCTCTATCTTTCTATGTCACTCTCACTTTTAAAAATATTTAAAAAATTTTAATCATTTTTTTGAGAATTTCATATAATACATTTTCAATGTAGTCACCCCTTCCCCAACTTCTCCAAGCTCCATCCACACATCTCAAACAACTCAGCTTTACGTTCTTTTTATTTTTGTTTGTTTGTTTGTTCTTTCATTTCTAACCCATGAATTCCAGAATGTGTTGCCTGGCTCGTGCTGGCAATGGGGAGTGCCGTGGAACGGTACTGACCTGCTAGGCATCACACCCTAAAAGCAAACTGGCATAAGCTCTCTCAACAACTGTCAGTTGCCAATAGCTCCTTAGCTAGATGTGGGACTTTTTACTATTTCCTCTTCCATGCTGGGACTCTGGCTGACTAGCTTGAACAGCTTACACATGCTGAAACAATCTCTGTGAGTTCAAATGTTCAGTGTTGTGTCCAAAAAACACCATTTTCTTGTGATTATCCACCAGACCTGGCTCTTTGAATGTTGTCCTTTCTTTTGCAGTGATCTTGAAGTTTGAGGGAAGGATTGTGATATTGATGTCCAATTTATGGATGAGCATTAATTGTGGGCTCTGTTTTATTTTTCATCTACTGAAGAGAGATACTGACCCAATGAAAGCCAAGATATGCACTAGTCTATTAGCAAACCAAAAGGTCATTAGCAGCTATTAAATAGAATGTCCATTTAGTTGAGTAATTGCTGTGGATTCTCACACAGAACCTATGATGTAGGTATGTATAGGTTCTTGGACCTGATAATGATGCAGGGTATGTGTTTCATTGTGTAGAGCAGGACTTAAATGTATTTTTATTTTTATTTTTTGTGTGTTTTCTTTTTTATTTATTTTTAAAAGTAATTTATTTTTTATATTAATCACAGGTTATATATTTTGTATCCCAGCTGTAGCCCCCTCTCTCATTCCCTCCCACTCTCCCCATACCTCCCTCATCTTCTCCCTGCCCCCCTCCAAGTCCACTGATAGGGGAGGACCTCACCCCCTTCCATCTGACCCTAGCTTATCATGTCTCTTCAGGGCTGTCTGCAATGTCCTCTTTTGGGATCTAGTTAGGCTGCTCCC
>CM053764.1:123953529-123969866 GCA_028658305.1 Pachyuromys duprasi
CGAGTCCTACACTTAACACTGAGCTCAGCCTGGGAGGAATGCAACCTCAAACAGCAGGGTCAAACAACAATTTTGTTATTAAACAGAAAGTTTATGAGGATGTATTGATATAGAATATTGAGATCTGTTATTCTATTGATATAGAATAATGATAAATCTGTTGATAATCATTAGTATTACCTAAGGTAACTTATCATTACCTTAAGTAAATACCACATTTTCAGATCAGTTATCCAATTCAGGTTTCCATTATATTAGTCATGACATCTCCACATAACTCTCCCTGTTGCTAGTCAGCATACTTCCCTTTACATATTTGGTAGCTCTTCTCTATGATGTGCAATGTTAAGTGAAGTCATGATGGTTAATGTAGAATTTCAGCTTGATAGGATTTATAATGACCATGGAAAACAAATTTCTAGATGTGTTAGGATTTAGATCACCATGGAAACAAATCGCTGGGCACACTTATGTGTGTGATTATCTAGGTTATGGTATTTGATTTTAGAATAACCAGTCTAAATGAGGGTAGTGCCAGTTCATAATCTGGAATTCTTGATTTTGTAAAAAGGAGACTGTGAAATAAAGAGCTGTAGCAACCATTTCTTGCTTTTTAACAATATAACAAGCTGCTCCTGTTGTTGATGTCCTATTTCCCCTTGGGTTAGATGATGTATCCCTAAAACTGTAACATTAAGGGTTTTTTGTTTTTTTGAGAAAGGGGTGGTCAGGTAATTTGTCACAATAATATGAAAGCTAACCAACAAAGAAGGAATATTTTATCATGGATTATCTTAATAACTTTCATGATTAATTGTCAATTCTAGAATCACCTGAGAAGATAGTTTTTATAAGGTACCATGTAGATCAGTGTGGTCTGTGTGCGTGCTTGTGGGGTCTTGTCCTGAGTATGTTAATTGATGTAGGAAGACCACCCTAAAGTGGAGTGGTACCGATCTGAGTTTGGGCCCTAGATGGTTTAAGAGGAGAGAAAACAAACTGAAAAATATACATATATTCACATCTTTCTGCTCTTGACTGTTCATGATGTTATCTCCTTCAAGTTCCTGCCTTGACCTCCTTACAATGATGCTTTGCAAACTTAGAATTACAAACAGAATAAACTCTTTAGCCTCAAAGTTGCTTTTATAAAAGATTATTTTATCACAGAAATGGAAATGAATGTAGATCATTAACCACTCCTTGCCCTACTTTGTGTTTGACCTAAATCCTTGTGACCATCAGGTAAAATTAATTGTATTGTGCTAACCTAGCATATTACTAACATCTATCAACTAATAGGCTGAAAGTGTCATCAGAGAATATCTGAGGCCTATAGCAGAGACTTCTCTCCTTTGCTATAACTCACCTACTTGATGTTTACACCAACCCACTTAAACATATCCTCGGTATATGGTTTTCTCTGATATATTATTATAAATGTTTTATGAAATGGTTGCCATACTGGGATACGACATTTGCGGTAACTTGGATCCATATTACTGAGGCATAGTCACTCCAACCTGGATCAAGAATAAAATCTTAACCCCTTATTGTCTAAAAATCTAAAGTATAAGGGATACCTGAGATAATTTATCTCCTCTTCCATATTCTGAAATATCATAATCTAATCCCTTCCCAAATATCCTGCCTTCGAATGCCATCTCTTGGAGATTAGGATTCAATATTTGAATTTTGATGTGATGTTGTCACCTTGCAGGACTTCAGCAAATTGTTGAAGAAGAAGACGTGATCTGGAAAGATGTCAAAATCTATTGACCCAGACTGAGAAACAATAATTCCAAACCGTTGAAGGAGATGAATTAAAAGAAAAAAAAGGATAATGCTATAGTACTTCTTTTACTATAAAAGAGAGAAAGGCAAGTATAACAAATAGGTTAGAATATTGTTGAAATGTTCAATAACTGTAGGAGGAGATGCAATTCTTTACAAAGGCAGAGAAATTCATGAATAAACCTAGGACTATAGACATTCTTGTTACTGAGTATTTAAGAAAAATATATTTAAATTTTATCAAGTAAAGTAAAGCATGTATACTAAACATTTATTTAAGACTTTTAGAGCACTTCAGGAATGATGGCACTATGATAAATAACTTGAATTTAACACAGTGTATAAAATAGCCAAAGTATTAGAAGTGAGACAGAACAAGTCTGCTGTACTTATGAAAAGGGTCAAGCTGACTTCAGTCTGTACTTTCGCTGCTAGAGCAGAAAGAGGAGAGGAATGGGAGAAAAAGAGATATGCAAAAATAGAGTTCTAATGTACACATTCATGTGTCAAAACCCCATGGAGTGCATAAGGAAGAATCATTTGCAGATAAAGGAAAGTTCTTTATAACTCTAAGCCAATTAAGTTCTCACTAGAATAATGGCTGTTTGGCTTCCTGTGAGTCTGGAGGAGAGCACAGATTGAGCAAAAAGGACAGCCAGCAGTACCAACAGAAAGGTCACGTTAACTCTGTGGTTAACTAGAAAACAAGTAGTTTACTCCTGGGCAGCAGGGATCAGTGTGAAAGCAACTTCCAACAGTGTTACATAAATTTTTAGACAACTTCAGACAAATAAAGTAAGATAACAAACCCTTGATTCTGAATAATGCAATATATAAGACTAGAAATAGAAATATTACTGGAATAAGGAAAATCTCAGCCCTAAGAGAAAAATCAGCAGTGAAAGTACAATAATGACAAATATAATGGGACTTGAAGCTTTGAATTTTATAACTTTACATATGCTTTATACCAAGTCCATTGCTATTACCTTAATGACATCTTTCAGCCTGCTCTCTTTTGAAATTAAAGGGGCTTCTGTTGACTTGGTGTATGGAGGACAAGTACTGTAGGGCGTCATCTGGTAGTGGCTTTATTAAAGCAGTGTCCCATAAAATTCAAGGCATATATGGCAATAGACATGCAAGTTGTTCTTCTTCACCTTCTAATATTCATTCACTAGGACTTCACCATGATGACTTTATCTAATCTTCATCATCTTCCAAAGTCCTCACTACCTCACACACTGGTGGTTTGAATAAGATGCCCCCTACCATCCATGCACAGGTTCCTATGTGTGACTCTGTGGATTCCAGTTGGCGGAACTTTCTTGGAAGGATTAGGAGGTGTGGCCTTGTTGGAGGAGGTATGTCACTGAGTGAAAGCTTTCAGATTTCAGAAGATTCATACTATTTTCTGTGTTCTTCTTTCTGTTTCCTGCTTGTATCCAAGGTTTGAGCCCTCAGATATCCTAGCCAAGATGTCTTTGTGATGCTTTCATGGACTCAAACACCCATTTAAATGTTTTATTTTTTCATAATTGACCTTGGTCATTGTGTCTTATCACAGCAACAAAAATGAACTAAGACTCAACTGAATATAAAATAGGATAGATAGTATAACACATGTGAAATTAAAGAAGATTGGGATATTGGCATTAAAAAAGATTAAGAATGAGGACAGTGGATGAAGAAGAGTGGGATTAGTTAGTGGGTTAAGCAAAACTAAAGATACATGGGAAAGCCTTATAAAAACCCAATTATTTCTTAAGCCAATTTCAAATATGGCTTTAACAAATCCTACCCTATCAGTGGACTATGGAAGGGGTATGGGGGAGAAGTAAGAGGATGGGTAGGACTGGGAAGAGGCTAGGGAGGGGGCTAAAGCTGAGATACAAAGTGAATAAATTATGATAAATTAATTAATTAATTTAAAAAATTAGTTTGAAGAGAATTATTCTACGTGAGTATATAACACAGCACCCAGAATACTTGCATTATTAAATAAAAACCACAGTGCACGGATATGGGATATTTTTCCATGAGATATTGGTCAGGGGTACGCCAGTGGCTCCCAAAACAGTACAAGGCGTTGCCATTGTTATTTGTTACCTGCAATTACTGCCCGATAGGAGGCATATTTATATCATGGTAGAAAAATGCTATGCATTAGCAAAAAGTATGGTCATATAAATGTTAACTGGTCCCTATTTTTGATTATACATTCTGAATGAAAATAAACTCACATAGCCTTGCTCATGCCTTTTTTTCCCTTAAGCCCTTCCATATCTTCTACACCTCAAGCTGATAATGTCTTTCTTTAATTGTTATTGTTTCTCTCCCTCTCTCTCCCTCTCTCTGTCACATATACACACACAGGAGTCAATATTAAATCTGATGTTATAGTCATGAGTCAAAGCAGACATTTCATCTGAAAAAAAAATCTGTAATCATTCATCTATTTGCACAGAATTGTATGTCTTCAAATAAATTGACTTAAAGTAGCAGATTTGGAAATGGTGAAGATTCAAAATCATGACTGGATATTTTGGTACACCTTTGGTTTATTGATAGTACATTTAGAAAAAAAATCTATTAGGCTAAGAATGACTTGAACATATTAATTTGAATTGACCTACTAGGAATTTAGAGTATATTGTATAAAAAAGATGGAAACTATACTATATTCATTAGGACATACTGATAATCAAATCAATTGCTCCAACATATATAATATTGCTGAAAAAATAGAAAGATTCAGGCACTCATTTACTTCTTGATAGGTTTGGTGTTTAGAAATTAGTAAAACGAAGGGCATTTAAAAATTATACACACATTATAGGTTTAGGAAGCCACAATTTAAAAACTGATATTAAGATAGATCTCTCATAATTTTGCACTAATTAATACTAATATAGTTGAAGCAGCTCACAATTATATCTTCCTTTATGAAAAATATGGCTGCCTATGAAGTAGGTTTTTAAAAAAAACTTATTTCAGTTTTTGGTTATGTGTACATCTGCATGTCTATGTGTGGTTATGTGTACCTAAGTGAAGTTGCCTATGTAGAAGAGGATGTCTGCTTCCCTGGAACTGGAGTTATAGGCAGCTGTGAGCCCCCTGATATGGTTGTGCAGAACTGAACTTGTATTCTTGATGAAGGCTCTGTGTGTCATCAACTGCTGAACCCTCTCCTCAACCCCTAAAGTAGACTTTTATAATAGGCTAATTCATACCCCTCTCCAAACATTTTTATTTACAATTCTCTTCTAACTTTGAATATGACTTTATTTGAACATAGGATGTTAATTTACATGAGATCACATTATATTGTGATAGATTTATGCTAATTACATTTTTAGAAGAAGTGGGTCACAGATACAGAAATTTAGAAAAAAATAATACTAATAGAAAACAATGTGAACATAGAGCAAGAATAAAACATGGACATTCACCAGTAGGTAGGAGCAAAGAAGACAACAGAAGAGATTTGCTGCCTAATTCTGGACACTACCGTGTAAAACAAGAGAGGCTATGTTCTATTTTTGCTATTTTAAATTATTCTTCTAAACGTTATTTTTATTTACTCAAATGAAAATAGATGAGGTGAGAGACATAAGCAAGCTGTATGAATATATGGTTTGGGCTGAGCCCCAATTGTTTTTTTTAAATGCAATTTATTTATTTTTACATCAATCACAGGTTAGGTACTTTGCATCCCAGGCGTAGCCCCCTCATTCCCTCCCACTCTCCCCATCCCTCCCTCATCTCCTCCCTGCCTCCTCCAAGTCCACCAACAGGGGGGAGGTCCTCCTCCCCTTCCGTTTTATTTAACTATTTCTAGTCTTTTAAAAAATTCTTTATTAATTACACTTTATTCACTTTGTATCCCCCCCTGTAGTTCCCTCCCTCCTCCCATCCCAATCCCTCCCTTCCTCCCCTTCTGCAAGCATGCCCCTCCCCAAGTCCACTGACAAGGGAGGTCTTCTTTTCCTTCCTTCTGATCCTAGTCCATTAGGTCTCATCAGGAGTGGCTGCATTGTCTTCCTCTGTGGTCTAGTAAGGCTGTTCCCCCATGGGGGGGTGATTAAAGAGTAGGCCAATCACTTCATGTCAGAGACAGTCCCTGCTCCCATTACTATAGAACCCACTTGGACACTGAACTGCCACGGGCTATATCTGTGCAGGGGTCCTAAGTTATCTCCATGCATGGTACTTGGTTGGAGTATCAATCTCAGGAAAGACTCCTGTGCTTAAACATTTTGGTTCTGTTGCTCTCCTTGTGAGTTCCTGTCCTCTCCAGATCTTACTATTTCTCATTTCTTTTATAAGATTCCCTGCATTCTTCCCAAGGGTTGGCCATAAGTCTCAGTATCTGCTTTGATAGTCTGCAGGGCAGAGCCTTTCAGAGGCCCTCTGTGGCAGGCTCCTGACTTATTTTTAGTCTTAGACCTTGAAGCTTTTAGCCTCCCTATAATCTAATCTTCTGCAAGACCTAATTTGAAAGACAGTTTCTAGCCTCCATCTGCTAACTTAGGCCTAGAATGTTTTTAGCCTCTGATATGTAGTGCTGAATAAATTCACTTCTTCTAGTTCCTTCTGAACCGTACCTGGTTGGTTCGATTCAGCTTTTCTGGCTCAGAACTCCTCTCTCTCTGATTCATCATTTTGTTTGTCTTAAATTAGAATATTTGTTTGGAATTAAAGGTATGTTTAAAGGTGTGTCTGTGTGCCAACCAGAGGGAACAAAGGGGTGCATTTCAGCTAGAAAGATTAAAGTGGCCACTAAGCACTTGCCCGTATTCCAGCCAGATCACATAGACCTAGGTCTTTGGATACGCTCCCTTGCCAAAGCAGTCATGTTGCTGGATTAAAATTTTTCTACAATTTTGATGGTTGTAATTAGTTATGTCAGTCCTATAAAATGAGCATACCTTTTACAAGTAAAGCTAAATCCAAGTAAGTCTTTAATAAATTATATAGAAAGAAATTTAGAAGGCAAAGGCAACTGCTGAATGAACAAATGTAATCAGGAAAATTTTGCTTCTTCAAATATAAAATATCAAAACAGTGAGGCATTTCAGAAACTTACTAAGCCTGAAAATTATACCCTAGTTTTTAATGATCCATGTTAGGTAACAAAACTATGGAGAAAAGTAAGGAAGCAATTATCATCACAGATGAAATCATGATAATTATTGAGAGGATGGCATAAATTTTTAGAGAGGTGATGTAGAGTGTGTATGGGTGACTGACAACATTCTCCAAGCATGATGACAAACATCATAGTCATAACATATAAGATAAGGGAAGATGATTCATTTTGGAATAAAAAAGGAAATATACAATTAAAGATCTGTAAAAGTTATATGAACGGTGATAAGAAGGAACCAAGGTACAACAATAGGAACAAAGAATTATAGAATAGCTAGGTAACACCTACTGAAAACTTCTGAAACACAAGATGAAGACTTAATAAATAACTGATAAATACACATGTGCAGACTAATGTAATAGATTATAAAATGCATACAGGGAAATCAGCATATCTAGATATTGAATATGCAAGAGACATGGCTTTTCAAATCAATAAGAACAAGTATACCTTTTAATTCCCAATTTTTTGGGAACTTGATAGCTACTTGCCAAATGTTATTTTACTTTATAATTCAATACCATTTCCTCATGGATTGTAGATTTTGAACCTTGTCAAAATTTTGTTTCAATTCTTTAGAGATATGAGGTAGAGAAAGTACTTTAAATTGAGATTTATACTTAATAATCAGTATAGGTAATGATCCTGATTGTAAAACTAAAAGATACTTATAGGAAAAAAATCATAGGCAAATTAACGGCTGAGAAAAATCCTGACAATATATTTTTAAATGATGTGCAAAAGATACACCTCACATATTCATAAAATCTTCTTTCAAATAAATTGGAAAGAAGCCCAAAGTTCAGACATAAGAGTATAGATGACATATAAAAAGCACAGATTAAGAAATGTCAATAGCCTTTACATGTGTGGAAACAAAGCTCAGGCTCAGACTTGATAAGAAAAAAAAATCAAGTTATAACACATTGTCTGCCCTATCTCTAAGGTTGACTTAAGCCAGAAAGTTTTGCAACAAATTCATGGGAAGGTAGACTGTTTTTCATTGCTATAAAGATTGGTAATACCTTCTTTCCACATTTCAAAGAAAACATTTTGTTCCAAATTTTTAAGCTCAGCTCGTAGTTTGCATATGATAAAATCTTTTTGTTTGGCTAAGGGGTTTGTCATGTTCTAAATATCGTTGTGTCTATGTGCCCATATATGATTAATTTTATTTTACATTCTCTAATGTCTGTGCATAGTTGATAATGCATTTGCTAGGTGCATAAAATAATTGAACTGAATACAAAAGGAATAGTCAAAATCACACCAGTGGGCAAGTGTGACTGATTTACACATTAAATCAGAATAATTTTTCAGTCTGTGATGCAATGTGACTGTACATGTGATTTTTGATACAACATCAATTTCTCAAAAATGTCCTGGTAGAAGAATGTATTTAGTTACCCATCATGAACTTGAACAGGTGTGAGAGTCTTACAAGCCAGAGACAGACTGTTTATAGACCAAGCTGCTCTAACAGGACTCTTTTCTCCTTATGACAAATAGTGTAACCTAGTATAGAACATTGTCATTTTCTATATTCAGTACAGGACAAAAACTGCTTGAATTTTTGTTATTGTGATTCCCTCCAAACACACAAACAAGGAAATAAACAGGCAACAACAACACACACACAAAGAAAAAGAAAAGAAGAAGGAAGGATTTACTTGGGCTCATGGTTTACTTAAGAGGACTTCAGAGGTCTCATTTTGTTCTCACTTGCTTCATAGTTTGGGGGCTTGGGGTGAAGCAGAATATCAAGGCAGAAGCTTGTGTTCAAACAAAGCATCTTTCCTCATGATATACAGGAATTAGAGAGAAAGCCAGAAAGACAAGAGGCAAGATATGTCCTCTAAGAACATGGCTGCAATGAACTACTTCTTCCAGATAGGTCCTACCTACTGAAGTTTCTAGAACCAATAGGACCATTAGCTAGAGACTAGCCTTTTAGCAATAAACCCTTGGGGACATTTCATCTTCAAACCATAACAAACTTTAACAATTCTTTATTTCTTGTGATGACCTGAGTTTGAAAGTTATCAGAACCAGACTACAAATTTGAAAGTTTAGAAATGTAACTGTTTTTTTCTTTCTTTTCTTAATATTTAACTTTTTTTATAATTTATTCACTTTTCATCCCTATTGTAGCCCCCTCCCTCAGCGCCTCGCAGTCCCAATCTCGCTCCTTTTTCCCTCCTATTCTCTCCTATTTCCCAGAATGGGGGAGCCCTCATCTCCTACCATCTGACCCCAGCCTATCAAGTCTCATTAGGACTTCTTGCATCCTCTTCCTCTATGGCCTGGCAATGCCCTCAACCCCACATTAGAAGGAAGCTATCAAAGAGTGGGCAACAGAGTCCATATCAGAGACAGCCCCTGTTCCCCTTACCAGGGAACCCACATGTAGCCCAGAATGCCTATTGCCTACATCTGAGCAGAGGGTCTAGGTCCTCTTTATGCATAGTCCTTGACTGGTGCATTAGTCTATAAAGGCCCCCGTGGGCCCAGATTTGTTGGCTTTCTTGGTCTTATGGACCTCCTGTCTGCCTTGGGTCCTTTTATTCCCCCAGTATTTCCTGAGACTCCTTGTGCTTTGCCCAATTTGGCTGTGAGTCTTAGCATGTGTTTCAATCTGCTGTTGGGTGGAGTCTTTCAGAGGACATTTATGGCAGGCTCCCATCCTGCTCCCTCTCTTCAACTGCTTCCAGTGTCTATTGTATTTACCCTTCTGAATGAGGATTACGCATCCTCCCTAGGGTCCTTGTTATTTGGCTTCTTTAGATCTACGGATTGTAATATGGTCATCGGGTATTATATGGCTAATATCTGCTTACAAGTGAGTATATTTCATGTGTGTCTTTCTGTTTCTGGGTTACCTCACTCTGGATGATCTTTTGTAGTTCCATCCATTTGGCTATAAATTTCATAATTTTCTTGTTTTTAATAGAAGAATAGTATTCCATTATGCAAATTTACCACAATTTTTGTATTCATTCTTCAGTTGAGGAACATCTAAGTTGTTTCCAGATTCTGGTTATTATGAATAAAGCTGCTATGATGGCATCTCAATTCTGAACATCTATGTCCCAAATATAAGGGCACCCACATTTGCAAAAGAAATATTAATAAAGTTTAAACCACAGATAGATCCCCACATATTAGTGGGAGACTTCAACACCCCACTCTCAACAAAGGAGAGCTGGATCAGAAAGGAAACTAAAGACTTCCTAAAAATTCAATGAAAATGAAGGCACAGCATACCCAAAGTTATATGACATAATGAAAGCAAGGCTAAAAAAAAAACAAGTTAATAAAACTAAGTGACTTTGTAAAGAGATTAGAGACATCCCATACATGCAACTTTATGGTCCTTGGTTGGAGTATCAGTCTCATTAAAAAAAAAAAAAAAAAACCTGTGCCCAGATATATTTTGTCCTTGTGAAGCTCCTGTCCCCTCGAGGTCATACAAACTCTCCCTTCTTTCATATGATTCCCTGCATTCTGCCTATGGTTTGGTTATGAGTCTTAGTATCTGCTTTGATACACTGCTATGTAGTCTTTCAGAGGCCCTCTGTTGTAGGATCCTGTCCTGTTACTTGTTTTCTCCTACATCTAATGTCCATCCCATTTGTCTTTCTAAGTGAGGATTGATCATCTTACCCCAGGTCCTCTTTGTTGTTTATCTTCTTTAGGTGTATAAATTTCAGTATGTTTATCCTATCTTATAGGTCTATATAAGTGAGTATATACCATGTGTGTCTTTCTGCTTTTGGGATACCTCACTCAGGATGATTGTTTCTAGGTCTCACCATTTTCCTGCAAATTTCAGGATTTCCTCGTTTTTAATTGCTGAGTAGTATTCTATTGTGTAAAATTACCACAATTTTTGTATCCATTCTTCCATTGATGGACATCTGGGTTGTCTCCAGGTTCTGGCTATTACAAATAAAGCTGCTACAAACATGATTGAGCAAATGTACTTATTGTGTACTTGAACCTCTTTTGGATATATGCCTAGGTGTGGTATAGCTGGATCTTGAGGAAGCGCCATTCCAAATTGTCTGAGAAAGCACCAGATTGATTTCCAAAGTGGTTGTACCAGTTTATATTCCCACCAGCAATGGAGGAGGGTTCCCCTTTCTCCACAACCTCTCCAGCATGTGTTGTCAGTTGAGTTTTTGATCTTAGCCATTCTGATGGGTGTAAGGTGAAATCTCAGGGTCGTTTTGGTTTGCATCTCTCTGATGGCTAAGGACATTGAGCATCTCAGTAAGTGTTTCTCTGCCATTCTATATTCCTCTACAGAGAATTCTTTGTTTAGCTATGTACCCCATTTTTTAATTGGATTGCTTGATTTATTGCTTTTTACTTTCTTTAGTTGTTTATATATTCTGGATATCAGCCCTCTGTCAGATATAGCGTTGGTGAAGATCCTTTCCCAGTCTGAAGGCTGTCATTTTGTTCTGACGACAGTGTCTTTTGCTTTACAGAAGCTTTTCAGTTTCATGAGGTCCCATTTATTGATTGTTGCTCTTAGAACCTGTGATGTTGGTGTTCTGTTCAGGAAGTTATCTCCTGTGCCAATGAGTTCCAGGCTCTTCCCCACTTTTCCTTGTAACTGATTTAGAGTATCTGGTTTTACATTGAGGTCTTTAATCCACTTGGACTTTAGTTTTTGTGGGGTGATAAATATGATATGGATCTATTTTCATTTTTCTGCATGTAGACATTCAGATGGATCAGCACCATTTGGTGAAGATGCTGTCTTTTTCCCATTGAATGGTTTTGGCTTCTTTGTCAAAAATCAAGTATTCATAGGTATGTGGGTTTATTTTTGGATCTTTTATTTGGTTCCATTGATCCTCTTTTCTGTTTCTATAACAGTATTTTAAAAGAAAATCAAAATCCATACAATAAATACTTATTTGTCACTGTTAGAATCACTCTTCTTTTCTGATAACTGGTAAGGTAAGACTTGCTCATGAATATTGACTTCAACATAGAAGATGTTCTAAGAGTGGAAATTGTGTAGTTCATAAGAAAATTCTGTTCTCTGCTTAAAGAGAAGCAGTGAAGAAATTTATTCTGAATAAGAGTTTTAATTTTTTAAAATTTTTATAATATTTTTGAAGGATATTTACAGCATTCTAAATCTACTGGGTTATAGATACCATTCTTAGATCATTTGCTGTTGAAAGGAGAACGGGGCATTTACAGTGAGAACTGTGACTCATTAAAGTCAGAGATAAATTCTGCCAGCACAAGGGCTAGAAACCAGAGCACATAGGTCCAAACTACACAGCATCAAAACCTAGAAAAACTTGTCCAAGTCATTGAAGATTGAATCTAATTGACCATAAGGGTGTAAAATCTATCCTTTCAAGTAGCACAAAGTGACTGAAGAGTCAACATCATTATGAGAAAGCAATTATGTTGATACAGAAGACAGGAAAATAAAGCTACAAGGAAAAGAAGCTTTCATATTCAGCCTTGTAAATGGAAACGTATGCGATGAAAAGAATCTCAGGAATCATGAAAACTAAAAGCAAGCCTTGAATGGCTAATTATCTATTTAGCCAGTAGTAAATGATGCTAGGAAAGTGAGAGGTGTGTTTGTGAAGTTTGCCTCAGGGGGAAAATGAATCATGCTCCTTTTGTTAAGTGTGATAACCGTATTATGCTTACACAGTGATTTCATTTTGCGACACTTATGCTGAAGATATTTAACATGGAGATGTAATGATGCCTATGATTTACTTTAAATCATGTTTTAAAATGGTATAGTTAAAACAAATTTACCAAATCTCAAATCAAGGTAGCATGCACATATTTTTCATTTTGCTAATCTTTATATTCTGGTTTAAAAATTCCCAAAAACAGGAAAAAATAAAACCATTGTGAGTGTTATAGTTTCATTCTTATACTATCTCCCTTCTACATAATGTCTGGATATGCATAATTAAATGTTCTTTTTTCAGGAAGAAAATAACTTCACTATTCAGACACTTATTTGGAAAACAAGGAAGTTCTCTAATTGTTTATTGAATAATTAATTTCATTGTTTTAGCACAATTCTCACTCACTTCAGTATAATGACAGAAAGGATGTCACATGTTTGTACTGCCAGTACTTGGGAAAGAGAGGCAGAAGGATCATGCAAGTGTGAGACCAGCCTGCTCTACTCAGGAACACCCTGTATCTGAATGCATAGTAGTACAAACAAAAGAGAGAGACACAGAAACACAGACACACACACAAAGATAGAAAGGAAGGAGAGAGGAGAGGGAGAGAAGGGAAGAAAGAGGAGGTGGAAAGAGAGAAAGAAAAAGGGTGAGAGAAGAGCAAGGGTAGGAAAAGAGAAAAAGAGAAAGAGGAGGGAGAGAAAGAAAGGAAGACAGTGAAAAAGAGAAAGGAGGAGAGACAGGAGAAAGAGAATAGAGAAGAAATAGAAGGAGAGAAAGAAGAGAGAGAGGGGAGAATGAAAGAGAGAAAGGGAGAGAGACATGAGAAAGAGAGAGAGCACACATGAGTCAGGTGATGGGTGTTGAACAGCATTCACATGTAATTCATCACTAAGGAGCTGAACGTGAAGACTGCAAATCTGAATTCAGCATTACCTGTATGGTAAGTCTTCTAAAAAAAGTAAAGGAAGACAGAATAAATCTTAGTGACTGAGAAACAAAATTACACTTTATTGGTGATCATGTAAGTTAACTATATATTTTCCATATTATCTAATGTTTTTATTAACTCTTTGAAACTGTCAATGTATTTTGATTATATTCATTCACCTCCCTGAACTCCCAGATTCTCCCTCCAACCTCCTACTTACCCAGATATCATGATGCCTACATTAAAGCATCAAGTCCAGTGTGTACAAAAATAAGAGTCACAAAGGTTGGTCCCTACCTATAATTCTCTCTCTTGGAGGTAGAGGCAAGAGGATATGGAATTCAAGAACATCCTTGGATAAAGAGTGAGTTAGAGACCATAACAAACAAAGAGTTGAAAAAAACCAAGGTTTAGTAGCTAACTTGCAGTATGGCAAATATTTCAGCAGCTGAGAATTATTGCAGCTCATCGTTTTTATCATCTATAAGAAATAGTCTTCCTATTGTAATAGTCTTGACTAGTATCTTCATACATTTTTAAAAATGTATCCAAATTGTTGCCCAGATTTTTCTCACATATATCGGTCAGCTCTATCATACTCTTGGCAAATATTTACATAATCCTGTCTCCTCCTGGCCTGGCCTTTCTATTCCCTCCCCACCTCTTCTTCCAGAAGACACCCTGTGCTCTGCCAGAAGTTTGGATGTGAGTGTCTGCGTCTGCTTCCAACCACTGCTGGATGGATTCTTTCAGAGAACATCTGTGGTAGGCTTCTGTGCTGTTCCCTCTCTCCTAACACTTCCACTTCTGGTGTCTATCTTGTTTTCCCTTCTGAATGAGAATTAAGCATCCTCCCTAGGGTCCTCCTTGTTGTTTAGCTTCTTAAGGTCTATAGATTTTAGTATGTTTATCCTATGTTATATAGCTAATATTCAATTATAAATGATATATAGCATGTGTATCTTTCTGCTTCTGGGTTACCTCACTCAGGTTGATCTTTTCTAGTTCCGTCCATTTGCTCATAGGCAACTCCGTCTTCATGTGAGTTCCTAAGTAAGGGAACAAGGGCAGTCTCTGACACGAACTTGGTTTCCTGCTCTTTGAGACTTTGCCATCTCACAGAGGAAGAGAATCTAGCCAGTCCTGATGAGACCTGATAGGCTATGGTCAGATAGTAGGGAGAAGAACCTCCCTATCAGTGGACTAGGGAAGGAGGATAGGTGGAAGAGGGAGGGAGAATGGGACCAAGAGGACATAAAGGAGGAAGCTACAACTGGGATGCAAAGTGAAATATATGCCCAAGGAGAATGACATCATATACAAAGATAACCTTCAGTCCAAAGTTTGCTTCATTAGTGTTGACAATAACAGTATATAGACTCCACCTAGGTATTCAGTGAATAAATAAAGTCTATGAATAAATAAGGACATTTTGACTTTTACACATAGTTGAATAGATTTAGCCTTTAAAACTGTGAAGTTTTTAAGTTGGTATAAGATGAACGGGGGTGGGATATGTAAGTGCTGAGATATCTACAGAAGGAAAGGAAAATGTGGCTGTCACATGGGAAAAGACTAGAACAACTTCCGTAGTTTGAAAAGAACGAAGAGAGATGTGGAGAAAATGAAAGAAACAGGTATAGTGGCCAGGGAAAGGAACAGGTTATAAAGTTCTGTCTGGCACAGTATGGTAATTGTGATTGAGTGTCATTAATTGAATTTTCACAGTAGCTCGTAGAAAATATTTAAAACTTTCAAACACTCAAGTGTGGCAAGCATGTGAGGTAACAGACAGTGATTTCCATCTGATTATTATTCATCTTACATATGTACTGAAATGTTGCCCTCTACCTATTAAACATGGGTAATTATTGTCATTTAAAAATTAAACTGCATTTAGAAAAACAAAAACCAAAATCACTTTGCAGATGAGGCCAATACCTAAATGCAAAAGAAGTAGAATAAAATTTAATTACTATGTTGGAGTGATACTGTCACAATTACATTATGTCACCTAAACGAAATACAATAATGGAACCAGAAAGATGCCTCAGAAGTTAAGAACTTACTGTTCTCGTGCAAGACTGGAATCAGTTCACAACACCCATGTTGGATTGTTCACAGCTCCTTATAACTTCAGTTGCAGAGGTCCTAGTTGCTGTCTCAGAGGAAGAGAATAGAACGACCTCCATTCTAAAAGAATGGAAAGAGATGTGGAGAAAATGTGAGTAACAGATGCACTGGCCACTAGCAAAGTACGGTAATTGTGGTTGAAATAATTAATTGAATTGCATCCTGTGCTTCCCTTTAGCACCCACATTCATTTGGTGAATAACATCTTACGCTGGTACATACACTTAACAAACATACATACCAACGAACAAATCGGAAACAGAAAAATAAGTGTATGGGTGTGTGGTGGTTGAATGAAAATGGTCCCCCACAGGCCTCTAGGGGTGGCACTGTTAGGAGATCTGCTTTGTTGGAGGAAGTATGTCACTGGGGGTGGACTTTAAGGTTTCAGATATTTAAGCTAGGCCCAGCTCACTCACATCCTGCTCCATGCCAATCCCGATATAGAACTCTTAGCTACCTCTTTAGCACCATGTCTGCCTGCGTGCTTCCATGCTTTCTGTCATGACAGCTCTAGCTAAACCTCTAAACTGTAAGCTATCCCAGTTAAATGATTTTTTTAATTTATTTATTTTTATCTCAATCACAGGTTAGGTACTTTGAATCCCAGGCATAGCCCCCTCCCTCATTCCCTCCTACCCTC
>CM053764.1:123970366-123996315 GCA_028658305.1 Pachyuromys duprasi
TCTCTCCTCTTGTTCCTCCAATATCTGCATAATCAACACTTTAAGATAATTTTCCTGTGTCTCTGCTGAATTAAAATCTCCGCTGCTTTTGGGTGTTTCTGGTGGGGCCATGGTGTCCTGATTTTTGTTGGGTGAGTTCTTTTGCCGATTTCTGGGCATTTGTTTATATATAATCAGGGAGCTGTTTGTGCTTTAAGGCTGTACTTCAGTCTGAAACTGTCAGTCTCTTGTGTATTCTTCAAGAAGATCAGGAATTTCCGGTGGTTTGTTATTGTTTGTTGATGTCTCAGTTGAACTCCTTTGTGGGCTCTGTGTGTCCGGCTTCGTGCTCTGTGCTAGAAGCTGTGAGCACTGCAAGCTGGTCACCCCTCTGGTCTGCAGGTCTTGCTCGCTCCTCAGTCTTTTGAGATGTCAGCTGGGGTCTTTGTGCTCAGCTCTGGGCTTGTTGCTAAGGGCTCTCCCCTGGAATGGAGATTTGGCTCCCTCTTCTGGGCCAGGGGCTGTGCACCACGGTCTGAGATGATATTTGGGGCACACACAATGGGTTTGGGTTGGTGTGCCTCCACTGAATGCAGGCCTGTCTGAAATGGTGCCCGAGGCCTTCTCTTTCTGTCCTGTGGACACACACAGGGACTGAGGTTTTGGCCCTCAGTGTGCGGTCTGGTCAAGATGGTCCCCAGACTTTGTCAGTCTGGGGTGGCTCCTGCGATCTGTGCACGCCCACCGTGCACTCTTGGGTTGAAGCAGAACTCAGGTCCCTCCCAGTCTTGCTAGCCGACTGGCACAGGGACTGAGGTTTTGCTGGTGTTAGCTTGTGGCTCGTGCCCGCAGAGTGCAGACTGGTCAAAACGGTCCCCCACCTTTCTCAGACTGGGGTGGTTCCTGCGATTAGTTCGTGTCTGCCGCACACCCGCGGGTTGAAGCAGAACCGGGGTGCAGTGTGTGCTTACAGGGTGCAGTTCGGTGAAAACCGTACCCAGTTTCTCCTCAGACTGCCCGCGAGACTGTGTGATCCAGTCTATTATGGCGGGTGAGGTCGCCCAGCATGGCTGCTAGTTCAGATCAGAGTTGTGCGCAGCTGGTCACCAGGAGATTTTTCCGGGGAATAACTGGGTGTCCCTAGGGTTTTCCCACTTGATTTTCTCACCGTGGGAGTTCTGCTCACCTGGCACTCACAATGCTGGCGTTTTAGGTCCCAGAGTTCAGTCTCCTGGTTGCTGAGTTGTTTCTGCTGTCCTACTCCTCAGACACAGTGTCCTCTAGTGGCAGCCATCTTGAATCTCCCGATCTGTAATCAACTTTTAAAACCTAAACTAATGCATGGTTTTAATCTTTAGAAACATACTGTTCCCTGCCTTGACTATTGATTAATGCATGGGTGGTTATGCGTGTTATGGTAATAAATACAAAAAAATAGTTTGAGAACAAACCTTACCTAATAAATATCCACCATATTGTAATAAGCAGCATATGGATATTATTTGATGAGTGAATTTTGCTCTTAGTGTTTTGAGGCTAGTTGTAGTTAATAAGTTAGTGCCTCATAAAATTCTATTAAAGGTTTCTGTAAAGTACCCCTCATGTGATGCTTTCTGTGCTGTTCAATAAAACAGAGAGCGCAAATCTGTTACAGACAGACTCACAACACAGTGAACATTCAGGTAGAAACAGATTGAAAATTATACAACAAACAGTTTACAAATAGGCTAGAAACTTTAAGCTACAGTCAACTAGACAGAAGACTGGCAGAATTCAAACTTGGGCTCATTTTTGGTCAAAGGCTTTCAAGGAAAAGTATTTGTTTTTCTCCTTAATGTGATTCTGATGCATTTTTCATGCCTCTGAGGTTATATTAAATAGGCTCACTCAATGCATCTCTCTTTAGGGGAAAAAAAAGTTGATTTTTTTTTTTTTGGTATGACTCTCCAGCAGCATGAACAGAGGCAGATTCTGGTCTACCTTCTTAAGTCTGATATTCTAAATAACATTTCCTTAAGGCCGTGTACATTTTCTTAATTTAAAAATGTTGTCCGCCTGTTGTTGATAACTGGTTGATAGGAAGGGAGTGACTGCTCTCCCGGGGTCTTACAATTGTTTCCAAAGTCTCTGCAACACAGCCTCATCTTTAAGCTTTCGCTTTTGAGACAGACTCAACCTTTACAACCTTCTTTTGCTTCCACCTCACTGGGATTATAGAAGTGTGTCATCATATCAGGTTACATTTTCTGATAAATGCTTAATAATATAACTATGTAGAAATAATATTTTAAAGAAAGAACCTGTTGAATTAACCAGTTATTATTCAATGATCTCTGCTTCTTCAAGAGTAGGTGAATGAAGGTGATTATAGCTATTGCCTTGCCTAGGCAAATCTTCTACTTTCAAAAGTAAAATTTTAAAACAAAGTACTATCAAAGGTCATCATCTATGTGACAGTCAAGGAAATGGATGCAGACTATTTTTAAGATTTTTGTGAAACATAAACATATGAAACACAATTGGACTTAGTGTAACTCAGTTTAGGTACTAAACACACCATTGCAATGCTAACTCTAGAACAGCAGCTATTTAATTGAAATCATGTCTTTAAACTAAGTAGAACATGGGAGTGATTGCAAAGAAGTAGATAATTTTAATGCAAATAAAAAGCCACATATTCTTCAGAGTTTAATAAAACTGCTTGTTTTATTACAAGCACATCTTCAGTTTTCAGTACAAGCATAAAATGATTTTTTTAATTTAATACATGTTTCTTTGAAGTGGCATCTTGTTTCTGGGAAATGCTGTAGTTATCACATGCATTTGTCACAAAGCAATTACTGAGAGTGCACTTTCAAGTAATAAATATAAAAAGTATATGGTCACAAAAACTAGGAATGTTTATTCAGATAAAATTAGAAAGTAGTAGTAACAAGAGGAAACAACCCTGCTGATTAAATGAAGTTAAGGCCATGAAGATGATGATTACCTAGGAACAATGTGGGAGAAATGTTTGTAAAGATGTAAGTCTTCTTCCTTCCCTCTAAAACAAACAAACAAAAACAAACAAATCTGGGCTAGCAAGATGACTCAGTGGATAAAGGAACTTGTTGTTAAGTATGAAGAACTGGGTTCAACTCCCAAGATCAACACAGGGAAGGTACCCTCAGACTTACTTGGCACGTGTACAGTATAAGCATGCATGCATGTGCAAACACACAGCAACACACACAGGAATAACACCAGCATATTGAAAGTCATTGAGCTAAACATCTAAAATAGAATAATTAATGGAGAAATATATCTAGAGAAAGGAATTTATTTAACTGTTTTTGACCAGGACTAACATATGCACAGTCCCCAGTACAAGGCATGCTTTGACAGAATTACTGCAGGGCTATTGCAAGCAGAACTCCATAATGAGTGCTGACAGTAGAAAAAGGTCATATTAATGTACCTTTTCAAATAGATCCACTAATACAGTTTTTTAAAAAGATATATCAAAGACAAGCTTGAATAATGTAGAAAACCCCAGGATTTATGCAAGCACAGATATTAGAAATTGATACAGTATAACTAACCAAAACACATGACATTGGCTACAAAAATTGTTTTGCAGTATTAACCTTCAGCTACTTTTTAGACGATATATTGATATTGTCAGAGAATGAGGAATTTATTAGAAATAAGGAAGGTCACACAACACCAGTAAGCTCAATATAATTTTGTTAAATCCATACTGTTTGTCTAAAAAATATATATAAATCTCTGGGAGTTTGGGTCACCAAATGATTCCATCATTCTGTAGCTATATTTAAATGAATTTGCATCTCAGTTACCTTTTAGTCTAAGTCTGATATTGTGTAAATGCAAAAGTGTGCAGTAGGCACATGCATGACTAGAATCTGCATTTGCCCTGTCTCTTTGTTGAAAGAAAGCATATATCTTGAGGACTTAAAAACATTAACTTAACCGACTGCTGTTTCCGAGTTTCAAGGTGTGAGTAGGATAAGAGAATAGGGAATGCAAGACATAACATGAAGAACATGATAGTTATGTTAAATGACCTGAAGTGTTTGCTTTTCAAAACTATTGTATTTATTTACTCTGTTTTTCTTTGAAGCTATTTCAATCCTTTTTACCCAAGTATGTTATGGCTTTTCTACAAAGCAAGAAACAAGTATATTCACACACTTTCACAGGGAGAAGGAGGGAGGGAGAGAACAAGAAGGAGGCGAAGGTAGAGAAGGAAGAGGAGAAGGAAGGTGGGGCTGGGGGAGCAGAGTTTCCTTTGACCTTGTCTGTAAAAGAGATTCCAATGGGGTAAGGAAAAAAGACCCACCAGGAATGTTCAAGGTGCCATTCAATAGATGGTAGTTCTAGGCTAAATGAAAATAAAAAGAAAATTCACCAGTGCCTATATTCCTTTTTTCTGTTTCTACCTAGATGGGAACATCAGCCTTTTCACCATGCTGCTATGTGCCTTTGTCTCTTATACCACGGGCCCAAATAAACATTTACTTTCTTAACCATTTTGCCAGGGGTTAATCCACCAATGGAGATAAGTTGCCAATATAGGCACTAACCATGAAAGGACATAGTCACTCAACAAATCACTTTAAATATTATTTCTATTATCTTTTAGATTGTAATATAATTACATCAGTTCCTCTTCCCATTTCTCCATTCAAATCCTCTCCAATACCTGTTCTTCCTCTCTTGCAAATTCACAGCCTCTTTTTTCATTCATATAACCTGTTCAGTCCATAGAAGCTTACTACTATGTATGTTTTCAGAGCTAACCATTTGGAATTGATCATTTTTAGTGAAACTTAACAGGAACCTTGGCTTTTGCCATATATATTGAAAATGGGGGAAAAATTTAACATTCTGTATCCCGAGCTCAATATTCCTATCTCATCAGTATGTATGCATGGATTCTTATAAAAGAGGTGATTACTTTCTAATATATTGGTGATTACACGTAAATTTCTCTTAAAAGCATATGTGTAAAATATATCAGCTGTAATTGTTGAAGGAGATAAAATCTACCCGACAGATTTTTCTAATGTTAAAAATATCAATTTGCTTTTAGCAGTTTCCTCAATCAAAAAACCTACTGTGAATTATTGGCATAATGAAAAAATAGCTACAGAAATAATTCAAATCTTATTTAGTAGATAGTCTATGACTTGGAAAATCATATTCTAAACATCATTTTGGAAGGAAGACGTTAGGTAAATAATAGCCACACTTGAGAGAGGACTCTAAGGGTAGACAAGGAATAATAATTTTTCCTTCTTTCAACTTTGTGGGATGGTTTCAGTCTCTTATTTCACCTGCCAATGAAGTAGTCCAGTGCTGCTGCTCCGTTCCTCATTGTGTGTGGGTGTTTATGGGGGAGGATGGATGTCTGTCAAAAGCAGAAAATGCCCATAGACTGTCTGAAAATACAAAATTTCATATTGCAAAGTAATTGCTCTGATTTACCTTCCATGAACACACTTTTTTGGTCAGGAGCCTCTCAAACTTAAACAGGACAGCTGTCTTGAAAGAGAGGGTTGAAAGCAATGCTTTGACAATTAATTCTATTAATAGGAGTTTCTATTTTCTTAAAGTATGTACAAAGTCATCACTGATTGATACTGTCTATACTGAATATTGTTTTTATAGTATTGTTTTTATAATGAACTAATTAAGCACTTATTCACTACTTCTGGTTTTACATGTTACATTTTCATTAATGTGCTGTGGTTCATCGTGATATATTTAAATTTCTATTGCTTTAACACTTCATTTTATTGATAATTTATACATGTTGGTGTTACTTAGTACTCTTTTTTAAGACTCAGATATTTTCCCCTAAACTTCTTGCAATAAAATTATATGTAGTCACAAAGATTCTGAATGACTAATAAAATGTTCGTACTTGTACAGGGAAATGAATGGATGTGGCACTTTTATGATCTGACTTAAATTCATGAAGGACTTATAGACTACCAAAATTTTCTTTGTGGTTGAAACAATTATACAATGAAATTACAAAGTGATTTTCAGTGAATAATATTTCCCGTGTCTCTGTTTAAAATTTTCCTTTAGAAGGATTAATAAAAGTATAACAAGCAAAAAAAGAATTCAGTGTGCTAAGTTGTCAAGTTATACATTAAATATTTTATTTCTTATATTTTGTAAAGCTTCACATTAATAAAAGGACTCAACATTTTAAAAACTCTGATAGGAAAGAGTCCCCCCTCTTTTGGAAATGTTAGTTAAAAGCTAATTAAAGAATAGCATCTACTGAGATTATTCTCTTCATAGAATGGATGTTTAAGTATACTCCTACCTTCAACTACTACCTACTAAAATGATTAAGAATGAGAATGAAGAATGTTTTAAAGATTTGCATTAGTTAGGCATTAACCATCCTACCTTTTCAACTGTTGAGAAGAGCTGCAGGACAAAAATAGTTTACACTTGGAAAGGAGTTTCATTAAACTACAATGAGAAGAAAAGAATGTGGAGCACAGTGGTTCCAGATCACAGGTACAGGTGTCCACCATCCCCTTTAGCACTTATATGTTTATTGTCTCCTCTTAACTGGGGTTTCTTGAGCTCTGAGGGGAGAGATTTGATGTCAGAAAAAAATATAAGCATCAGAGGGGATGGCAGACACCAGGAATATAAACGCTTGCTTTTTTTAAATTAAATTTTTATTTTTTCATTTTTATTTTTTATTTTCTTTTTATTTTTTTAATTTTATTTTTATTATTAGTTACATTTTATTAACTTTGTATTCCAAGTGAATCCTGCTCCCTCATTCCCTCCCAATCCCATCTTCCCTCCCTCGATTACTCTCTGCCCCTTTCCAAGTCCACTGATAGGGGAGAACCTCCTCGCCTTCCAACTGACCCTGCTTTATCAGGTATCTACAGGATTGGCTGCAAAGTCGTCCTCTGTGGCCTAGGAGGGCTGCTCCTCCCTTGCAGGGTGGGGAAGGCAAAGAGCCCACCATTGAGTTCATGTCAGAAATAGTCTCTATTTCCCTTACTAGGGTGCCCACTTGGATACTGAGCTACCATGGGCTACAGGCAAGCAGAGGTTCTAGGATATATCCACACATGGTCCTTGGTTAGAGAAACAGTCTCATATAAGACCCCTGTGCCCAGATATATTTGGTCCTTGTGGAGTTCCTATCCTCTCCAGATCATATTAACTCCCCCTTCTTTCATATGATTCTCTGCACTCTGCTGAAGGTTTGGTTATGAGTCTCAGTTTCTGCTTTGATACACTGCTAGGTAGAGTCTTTCAGAGGCCCTCTGTGTTAGGACTCTGTCCTGTAACTCGTTTTCTCCTACACCCCATTTGTCTTTCTAAGTGAGGATTGATCATCTTGACCCGGGTCCTCTTTTTTGTTTATCTTCTTTAGGTGTATAGATTTCAGTATGTTTATCATATCTTATAGGTCTAAATAAATAAGTATATACCATATGTGTCTTTCTCCTTCTGGGATACATCACCCAGAATGATATTTTCTAGATCCTATCATTTGCCTGCAAATTTCATGATTTCCCCGTTTTTAATTGCCCAGTAGTATTCTATTGTGTAAAAGTACCACAATTTCTGTATCTATTCTTCCATTGATGGACATCTGGGTTGTTTCCAGGTTCTGGCTATTACAAATAAAGCTGCTACAAACATGGTTGAGCAAGTGTCCTTGTTGTGTACTTGAGCAACTTTTGGATATATGCCTAGGAGTGGTATAGCTGGGTCTTGAGGAAGCACTATTCCTAGTTGTCTAAGAAAGCACCAGATTAATTTCCAGAGTGGTTATACCAGTTTACATTCCCACCAGCAATGGAGGAGGGTTCCCCTTTCTCCACAACCTCTCCAGCATGTGTTGTCACTTGAGTTTTTGATCTTAGCTATTTTGATGGGTATAAAGTGAAATCTCAGGGTTGTTTTGATTTGCATCTCTCTGATGGCTAAGGACGTTGAGCATCTCTTTAAGTGTTTCTCTGCCATTCTATATTCCTCTACAGAGAATACTCTGTTTAGCATCGTACCCCATTTTTAATTGTATTGCTTGATTTATTGCTTTTTAACTTCTATAGTTCTTTATAAATCCTGGACATCAGCCCTCTGTCAGATATAGGGTTGGTGAAGATTCTTTCCCAGTCTGAAGGCTGTCGTTTTGTTCTGACAACAGTGTCCTTGGCAGAGGGAAACTATCCAAATCAGTAAATCAGAAATGAAAAAGGTGACATAACTACAAGACACTGAGGACATCCAAACAATCATTAGGTCATACTACAAAAGCCTATATGCCACAAAATTTGAAAATCTAAAAGAAATGCACACTTTTCTTGATAGATTCCATCTACCAAAACTAAGGCAAGATCAGGTAGAAAGATTGAATAGACCTATATCCCCCAAGGAAACAGAAGAAGTCATCAACAGTATCCCTTCAAAAAAAAGCCATAAACCAGATGGATTCAGTGCAGAATTTCAAACAGACCTTCAAACAAGTGCTAACTCCAATTCTCTTTAAACTAATCCACAAAATAGAAACAGAAGGAACATTACCAAACTCATTCTATGAAGCCACAGTCACCTTGATACCTAAACCACACAAAGACCCAACAAAAAAGAGAACTTCAGACCTATGTCTCTTATGAACATTGATGCAAAAATACTCAATAAAATACTTGCAAACCAAATCCAAGAACACATCAAATAAATCATTCACCATGACCAAGTATGCTTCATCCCAGGCATGCAAGGGTGGTTCAACATACAGATATCCATCAATGTAATCCACCACATAAACAAACTGAAGGAGAAGAACCACATGATCATCTCCTTACATGCCGAAAAAGCATTTGACAAAATCCAACACCCATTCATGTTTCGTTTTTATTAATTACAGTTTATTAACTTTGTATCCCCCTGTACCTCCTCCTCTCCCATTCCCACCCTCACTCTTCCCCATTCATGTCCCTCTCTCAGTCCACTAATAAAAGGAGTTCATCCTCCTCTTCCCTCTGATCCTATTCTATCAGGTCTCATCAGGAGTGGCTGCATTTTCTTCCTCTGTGGCCTGGCAAGGCTGCTCCCCCCTCAGGGGGAGGTGATCAAAGACCTGTCCTGTCACAGTCAGTCCCTGCCCCCATCACTATGGAGCCCACTTGGATACTGATTGCAGTAGGCTACCTCTGTGCAGGGGTTTCAGACTATCTCCACAAGTGGGTTGGCTGGAGTATCAGTTTCAGAAAAGACCCCTGTGCCTAGACTTTTTGGATCTGTTTCTGTCCTTGTGGAGCTCCTGTCCTCTCCATGTCTTACTATCTCCCACTTCTTTCATAAGATTCCTTGCATTCTGCCCAAAGTTTGGCTATGAGTCTCAGCATCTGCCTCAATACCTTGAAGGGTAGAGCCTTTCAGAGGCCCTCTATGGTAGGCTCCTCTCCTGTTCCCTGTTTTTCCCCTCCTCCAATATCTGTCCTCTTTGCCTTTCTGAATGGGGGTTGAGCATCTTAGCCAGGAATAGCGTTTCTTCAAGATCCAGCTACATCACTCCTAGGTATATATCCAAAAGACGCTCAAGTTTACAAGGACATCTGTTCAACCATGTTTGTAGCAGCTTTATTTGTAATAGCCAGAAACTGGAAACAGCCCAGATGCCCCTCAGTTGAGGAGTGGATACAGCAAGTGTGGTACATCTACACAATGGAATATTACTCAGGGGAAAAAAAAAGGAAATCATGAAATTTGCAGTTAAATAGTGGGAACTGGAAAAGATTATCCTGAGTGAGGTATCCCAGAAGCAGAAAGACACACAGGGTATATACGCATTCATAAGTGGACATTAGACCTACAATATAGGATAAACATACAAAAATCTGTACACATAAGGAAGCTAATCAGGAAGGAGGACCCTGGCTTTTTAAGAAATATGTTAAAGTTGGGTGGGTTAGAATGGAGAGAGGATCTGGAAGGACTTGGAACAAGTGTCTATCATCAGAATATATTTAAATTCAAATTTTGATTTAAATAATAATAATAAAGTATTTTTAAATTTGATAAATATATGTAATGCATTTAGATTATGTTCACCCAATACTCCCCCCAGCAATTCCTTTCAGAATCCTTGAAACCTCTCCTAACTCCACCTCTTTTATTCTTTTTAGTGTCTTCAATAAATTTTAAATAGTTCTATATGATCTCATTGTACTAATTTGGCACATGCTCAACAAACAAAAGACAATATTTTCTCCCATGTGGGGTCCTAACTCTGAATCTTTAAATTTCAGTCTTTAACTCAGAGAACCTATAAAAGCAAGGAAGCTAGAAAATTTAGAAAATGGCCACCCAGAAGGGAGAAAAAGAGCTTACGGGAAGAAACAGTAGAAAACAGCTGGTGTGAAAAGAGAAAGGAGCCAAGGAAGCCATGAGTGACTGTGTATTGTTTAATATGGTCATTGCCTTGTCATGGACCAGTGGCTCAGACCCATGGAGAATGACATAGCCTCCACTCAGCACCTGGGTAAGGTTCAGATTGATGGAAAAGCCTTCCTGGAGTCCAAGTGCAAATGTTGATAATGAGTGCAAGTAAGAGATCTTAGAAAAGATTAACAGGTGTGTACAAAAATTACTAACCTTAGGTTCTTCTTCCCAGATGTTTGCAGCCTGAGTCACTTTGCTTACCAAAACTTCTTGTAGAGACTACCCAAGTCATCCTCCCTGTGCTGTATATAATAAATGCACTAAGACTCCAAGCAGTTGAATAGTTATTACTACTCCATCCGAATGACCAGGGTTATTCTGTGTCCCTACTTTTGTGTCTGTTACTTCTTCATTTCCTCACCATTTCCAGTCAGGTTTCCAGGACCTTCTTTGTGCAGATCATGTCAGAGAGGTATTCGGGAGTAACACAAAAGAGGAGATGTAAGGTAAAGGATAACTAGCATTAATTATGTTTGAAAAAATCCATATAGAAGCCTATCTTATAAAGTTTAAAAATAAGTGTGCATGTTCCTCTCCCCTTGCCTCTGTCTTCTTTCTCTACCTCTCTCTGTGTGTAAGTGTATATGTGTGTGCGTGTGTGTGTAATGATTTCAGTTTTTGCAGTTATCCTTTTATCCTATATGGTGGTGGTGGGTATGTTCCTCCCAGAAGCCATAAATTATCAAAGCCCAGTTTAGTTTAAGATGACCTCTTTGAAGTTGATAGCCATGGTTTCTCAGAATTCTTTCTTTTTCATACCATATATAAGGCAATTCCTTCCAAACATACTAAATTTTCAGTGTAGACTGGATGCTTGAATTCCAAGTACTTCTCTTTGAGATTTCTACTGTTCAGTCTGAAAATGTCCAAAACTAAATTATTAGTGTTTGTTATTAAATTATTTCTTCTTGTCTGACTCTGCATTAGAGCAAACATCTTGTGATAATGGACAAAAGCCTTTGGGGCTCAATTAACTTAGCAGATCACTAGCTCCTGCCAACACCAAAGCTAACATTGACATGACATAATCCTTGAACCCATACAAAAGCTCCCCTGGTCTCACCACACCTGCCTCTTTGGTGTACCCACCAATGCATCTTTAACATGGTTTGATTTATTTTTTCATTCTGCAAAACTATAACCACTTTCACATCAGAATATTTAATCTTAGGTAACCTAGATCTGTGCTCTTGGGCCATAGTGACTCAACATGGATCCAAAATAAAATTTATCTTATTCCCTTTAAGGTGAAAGCTATAGTTTTGTGTCTACACACCTAAGCCCAAAGAGTTTAAGGAAGCTGAATAATCACAAGGTCAGGCCAAATTACCTTTTCTACTATCATTTCATAAGATTCTCTGGCTCATTAGCTATGCTGTTAACACATGGTCTTCCTTCATACCTTTGAAGATGTTCCCATGTACACATATGCAAATGTAGGCACAATTATAAATGTGTAAAAACAAATGCATATGTAGCCTTTTTTACCGGCCTACTGCTGATTTACCTTATTTCTGTGCCCTAGAGAATTTACTTGAAGATGACAACTAATGATATTTTTGTCTATTTAATACCAAAAAACAAAAGCAAAACAAACAAAGAAACAACAGAAAAACTCCAAGCCAAAAACCTGAAACCCATGGAAGTAGAAATGTCAAAATTTCTTAGGGAATTCAATAATTATCAGACAGGAAATTATGTAAGTCAAAATAATTAGGCAGGATGCATGCTGAATTCTTCCTGTGTGTCTATAATCAATGCATACAAAGGTATAAAGCAAGAGAATCTTGAATTTGTGAATTAAGGGCAGCCTGTGCTTCATAGCAAGTTCCAAGCCAGAGTTAGAAAAATAATAACTTCTCAAGACACAGATATACAGATGGAGAGGAAGAGGGAGACATAGACACAGACACAGAAAGACTTAAATACATGCATAGACATAGAAAGGAGAAGGATGAAAAGGGAAAGGAGGAGGGGAGAAGAAGGAGGAAAGGTGTGTGTTTGTGTGTGTGATATAAGTTTGGTCCAAGACAAGTACAAATAATACAAGTGTCATAACTAGCTTGGACTAAGTATAAGATAATAAGAAACCCTTTAACATCTTTGCCATGTGGAGCTGAAATAGTAATTGTCTTCAGTCTTTGCTCATGCTTACATACAAAGCTCATTATGAGAACAAAATAACATTTAACAACATAGATTAATAACATATTAATTTAATAACAGAAAAATTTAAAACCACAATAAAACACTACACGCAGACATGTTATAAAGTTAGGTGAAATGTCTGGTTTCTATAGGTAATTTGAATTATTTCTTGTTAGAAAAAATCAGTACAATAAGATTATAACACAATCTTATCAGAGCTGAATTTGAAGGTCCATTACAATAATAATTGTTACAGATTTTGGAAAATAGCAAACTTTTCTATTGATTTTCTTATTTGTAAAAACAGAAGTATACTTTGTTTTAAAAGAGTTTTTAGGGGTCTGTAAAAGAACAGATGTGAGAGTAAATTTCTTAGGTCCTGATACACTGTCGAGGGCTACACTGCAGCTCATAGCCTACAGATAGTACTGCAATTTTATTATATTTTTTCAATAACTAAACTTGTTATAAAGTATCCAGTGTAAATTATTTTTTTCAAGAGAGGGCAGACGTAAAGAGGATAAGTTTAAGAGTCACTCACAGATTTATAAAAAAAAATGGAACTAAAAGCTAAAAAATAAGATGGATAAATTTTGTAGTTGATGAATAGCTTTCAACTACGACTTTACTGATTCATGCACTGAAAACAATTTATCCTCAACATTTATAAATCAATAAATATATCAATAGTTTCCCTGAGTTTCTATTTTATAGTGTTTATTATAGTACAATGTGTATAAAATAGTGTTGTGCTTCCATTGCTATACTCTAATGAGCTATATAGATGCAAAATCATGTTTAAGATCTATTGTTAAGTTGCTTTAAAACAAAGCAAGAGGCTATAACTCGTCATGTAAACATACGAATCATAAGACCCTTCATAATATGCTTCAAAGATTGCAACTGAACATCAATAGCTTTGTTTTATATTAAAGAGTAACATGAAAAATTTTCTCTTCTGTTTCTCTGCTTTATATCCTTGTTCAATATTTGTATTGAGCACCAATATTGATAATTATGAGTGACCATTATCATTGATTACATATATGTGTGTGTGTGTGTGTATGTGGTGTGTAAAATCACAATACAAACTATCTTTTCTCTTGTTCTAGAGCCCATTTTATTTTGAGGATTTTTTTGAACCATGGCTATATAATATGTCCTTTTATTTTATAAAATATATTTGAAATTTTGACTCAGGACTGATCCATTTAATGAATTTTAAGATTTATGTGGCAGAATGATGAAAAATATGTCTAAAAACAAAAATATGTAAAATATTTCCTGTCAATGTCATCACGTCTAGATAAAGATATATTCCCAATGTTCAATTGGGGATTTCACAACTTTACACAAAACTGTGCTACTTACACAAGTTGCCATGAATGGTTCCTCTAACCTGAATGATAGTCTAAACATTTGTCCTTAAAAATGATGTACTTACTGTCATCAAAACAAAATGACAGCCTACAGAATGGGAAAAGATCTTCACCAACCCTATATCAGACAGAGGGCTAATATCCAGTACATATAAAAAACTCAAGAAGTTGGAAAGCAACAAATCAAGTAATCCAATTAAAAAATGGAGTATGGAGCTAAACAGAGAACTCTCTGTAGAGGATTGTAGAATGGCAGAAAAACTCTTAAAGAAATGCTCAACTTCCTTAGCCATCAGGGAGATGCAAATCAAAAGGACCCTGAGATTTCACCTTATACCTGTCAGGATAGCTAAGATCAAAAACTCAAGTGATAACACATGCTGGAGAGGATGTGGAGAAAGAGGAACCCTCTTCCATTGCTGGTGGGAATGTAAACCTGTACAACCACTGTGGAAATCAACTTGGTGTTTTTGTAGACAATTAAGAATAGGGATTCCTCGAGACCCAGCTATACCACTCCTAGGCATATACCCAAAAGATGTTCAAATACACAACAAAGACATTTGCTCAACTATGTTAATAGCTGCTGTATTTGTAATAGCCGGAACCTGGAAACAACCCAGATGTCCCTCAGTTGAGGAATAGATACAGAAATTGTGGTATTTTTACACAAAAGCAGAAAGACGAACATAGTATATATTCACTTATATAGACCTATAAGATAGGATAAACATACTGAAATCTATACACCTAAAGAAGATAAACAAGAAGGAGGACCTGGGGTAAGAGGATTAATCCTCACTTAGAAAGTCAAATGGGATAGACATTGGATTTAGGAGAAAACAAGTAGCAGGATAACAGCCTACCACAGAGGGCCTCAGAAAGACTCTACCTAGCAAGGTATCAAAGAAAATAATAAGAAACATTACCAACCCTTTGGCAGAGTGCAGGGAATCATATGAAAGAAGGGGGAGTTAGTATGACCTGGATAGGACAGGAGCTCTGCAAGGACCAAATATATCAGGGCACAGGGGTCTTTTATGAGACTGTCTCTCCAACCAAGGACCATGTATGGATATAACCTAGAACCCCTGTTTGTATGTAGCAAATGGTAGCTCAATATCCAATATCCAAGTGGGTACACTAGTAAGGGGAACAGGGACTGTTTTGGGCATGAACTCGATGGCTGGCTCTTCGACCTCCCCACCCCCGAGGGAGGAGCAGCCTTGCTAGGCCACAGAAGAGCCTGAAGAGACCTGATAAGCTAGAGTTAGATGGAAGGGGAGGAGGCCCTCCCTTATCAGTGGACTTGGAAAGGGGCAAGAATGAGGTGAAGGAGGTAAGGGGGGGACAGGGAGGGAATGCGGGAGGGGGCTATGGCTGGGATACAAAGTACCTCACCTGTGATTAATATAAAATAAAATGTTTTAAAAAATGATGTATTTTTTCATTTTTATTTATCTGTATATGTGTGAGCCTGCATGATTTTAAAATATTAAGAATTTATGGGAACCTACAAAGGTCAAAATAGAGCATGAGATCATTGGAACTGGAGATACTGGCAGTTGTGGGCTTCTGTGTGGTGCTCTGAAGTGAGCCCAATGTTCTGCTACAGCACCTAACCCTGCTGGCGGCGCAACTCTCTCTCCAACCCCCATATTTGCCCTTTCTAAAGTATACTTTTAACTTTTTCTCTCTTGTTCTTGCTCTTCTTTTTTCTTCCTTCATTATTTGCAACTAAGTCTATCATTCAAACTGTTTAGAAATTTTTTTCTCTCTGAACTGTTGAAAACAAGAGGGCAGGTCACAAGGCAGAAACTCACAAGATAACAACTAAATGAGGTTAAGTGTAAAATTATGTAAGACCATTTTGCTTCTCTTTACTGCAGATAACTTAGGAAACAAGATGATCTTCAAACAGATCACGCTTAAAGCTCAATTGGGTATAAGCAGTAGTTAGCCACAGCTCACGAAACACTTCATCACATTATCTGATTGCATTTAAATTGTATTTAGGCAACTAGGGGGCTTATTATTAGCAGAAGTGCTTGGATTAACAACACATTCCATCAACAATAAGCCAGGCTTTCCTGTTCATTTGTTTTCAAAGTCAAATCCCTTTCATCCCCTGTATGAAAATTTTACCAAATAATTATTTTTCAGTTAAACATTAGATACAATACTCTTAAGATCCCTCCCGTTCACATGTAGGGTGGAGACGTGAATGCTAATTTCAACATCACCCTTAGCTCTTTCAGGCAACACATGTGTGAACTTCATATGTAAACTAGTTTCAAAGGCTTTGTTCTTTGGTCTTTTAAACAGTTTTTAAATTACAGAGTTACAATTATTTATTATATTTGCCATCTGAGCTAGCTTTCTTCAATGAAGCAATTTGGGAAATACCCCAGGAGCAATTTCACTTCTTGTGGAACAATATAAGAGATGCCTATTAAATTATCATCAGTAAAAGCCTTTGTTATTCATCTTTTGTTTCATAATCTTGGGCTGGATCACAACATGTCTTTTTCATTTCACCAGGCTGCTTTTGGCCAATCATAACACCTTTTAGTGTGAGGCATACTCTCTTGATGTCTTAAGAAGCTAAATAATAATAACAACAATTAATAATTCAGCTGAAATACAATTTTTAAAAAAAATGGTGTGTCCAATAATCCTGGGACACACTCAGAAATCTAAGTTAATAAAGGTAAACAGTCATTTTTGCAAAACTTCACAAACCTTTCCGTATATTAATCTGATGAATGAACTAAGAGTGAGAGAGCATCTGTGCAATCTCTTAAAACAGATGAGCCAGTTTGTGCGCAGAAGGCTACAGAGTGGGACAAACTTGAGCTGGAGTCATGTTTAGCTTGTTAGTCTTTATTTGAGGGAGTCAAAATCTTACTGAGCTTCAGTCTTCTGGTCTGCCACATGATGGTCTGGAGAATGTGTGATCTTTAGGGGACGGACAGACAGGCTATATCAGATACCAGACTGTTGCTTATTTGCTCTAAGCTCTTCAGGAAGTCAGTACAAGCTCTCAGTAACTTGTAAATGAAGGTAATAATTGTAACATTCTCGTTTACATTTGATGTAAAGATTAAATTGCTGAAGAGTTTTCAGGTTTCCCAAAATAACAGATGCCGTCTAGATATAAGATCTCTCTTTCCCTTAGCTTGTATCTCACACATGCTATACTCGGGAACTCTGGGGATTTTATGCCACCCAATTGCCATATTAACTTATATTTCATTATCTGAGTCTAGGTCAAAAAGTAAGAATTTAAGTTCATCATTCATTTTACTTGTTGCTTCCTGAGAGACACACTTTATCATATATACAGCTGTTATTTCAACAAACCAAATGCTATTAATAGGTTACAAACCCCTGCATATTGAAGCACAAGATTTGCATGACATTAAGAACATCCATAAGTAAAAAGGTAATGCAGCATACTAGCTACTAGATAAAATGGCACCTTTAGTAAACCCCTGCTTTTGTGAAACTAAGTTACAGTTTTCTTATCTTGCCTCTATCTGAGAATGGGAAAATTACATATAGCTACAACATGATGGAAGATCAGGCTCTGTTTTAGTTCAAAACTTACATGTTTTAATTCTTCGTTGTAAAAAAAAAAAGTGAAACTAAGGTCTTTATGAACTGTGAAATTTAGCGACAACCTATGTGTGCTGCTCAAAGTGAACTATAAGCACCTCTGCATGTTGCAGTTTTCCTCCCGGACCCAAGGTCCCAGAATATTGTCTCATGAGATTCAAAATACATTTACAAATACCTAGACCATATAGCTAGGCTCTTCTCTGACTAGCTAATAGCCTAAAATAACCCATTATACTAATCAACATTCTGCTGTTTGGCTGGTTACCTCTGCTTAAGTACTATGCATCTGTTCTCACACCTTCCAGGGATAATGCTTCCTGTGCTTGGCTCTATCCTAGAGTCATTTCTGCTTATAGGTTGCCACATCTTCTATTCTACTCTTTCCTACACAGCATAGTTTTTTTTTTTTAATTGACAGGTGACGCTTCCATCAAGACGCCAGCGAGTCCTTCTACATATGTCTGCTGCTGAGAGTGGACTGCAAGGGTCAAAACATTCTGTCAATATGATGACCCATACATGCTGCAGAGAGCAAACTGCAAGGACCTTGACATGCTGCAGAGAATAAACTGTAAAAACCTACGCATGCTGCCAAGAGTGAACTATGAGTCTGCTATTATGGATGGCACAATTCTTTAGAAAGTATCGAGCAAACTACAGCACAAAGGTCATAAATTTGCTGAAGTCAGACCTTTCAGAGCACTTCATCTTTTCACCACATTCATCAGTGTCCTCCTTCCACAATCAAACAGAGGAGTGTTAATACCTGACTTTCATGACCCCTTCACAGCTTCCAAAAGCTCTTTGCTGCTCACTGCCTTGTGGTGTTCTCTTCTCCTGTTATATGCCAAGAGCTTTTCTCTCTTATTTTCCCTGTATTAAGTTCAAATCATCCTCAGTCCTCTGCCTACATTCTCACAATCTGATAGAGGGTTCTTTTATCTTCTATTCCTGGATGTCCCTAGGCATTGTACAGACTCCCTTTTGCTTATTTTGTAGGTAGCCAAAAATGAAAACTGGTGCTTAGATTCATTATGAAATACTATTTGTGGTCCTAGTTATATTCAAAAATCTCATATTAGACACAGAATCAATACGAAAGGAAATTGTCATGTTCCCTTACATGAGAATAAGCACTTGCATACCAACACAAACATATATATATACACACACAAACATACACATAACTTATAAATCAGTACATATCATGAAACAAATAAAATTTGTACTGTGTCAGAAAACAGTGTGGAGAAGGGAAGTGCAGAGAAATAATTACAAAGACTAATGAATGGGGGGAAAGAATGAAGAAAGTCAGAGAGCACCACTGTGTCAAGTACCAAAATATAAATCTCATGGAATTTCACATATATGAGAACTTATGTAGCTTATTTTCTTTCTTCAATATCATTTAGCCATAAATAACTCAGTACCAACAGAAAGCCCACATTATTATCTAAAAAAGACTAATATTAAGAAATCCCCTTAATGAAAGAAAAAATTACAAATGTTTTGAATTAAATAATGATTAAAGATGTTTCAGAGTTTCTAGCATATATCTAACACTACATCTATAGGCAAATGTGTGTCATTTTATTCATCTGTCAAAAGAGAAATGTTTAATTGTTATTTTAATCATTTGACTCAATCATTTGCAAAATTATTAAAGTCAGTACCTGGAGAATTAGAAGTTCAAGACCTCACTGAGCAACTTCATAAGAATCCTATCCTGCCCCCCCCTCCACTCCAAAAGAGCTCACTTTGTGGCACCATGGTACAGTACCTGCCCAGAATGTGCAAAGTCTTGGATTTGATAGCTTGAATAATGAAGAAAGGGGTATAGGAGGAAAAGATGGGGGAGGAGATGGAGGAGCAGGAGGAGGAGCAGGAAGAGAACGGCAGGACAAGAAGGCTACCCCTCTGATGGCAGCAGCATCAGGAGCAGTCGACCATGAAAACGAGGAGTAAGGCAGGGTCAGAGAGAAGCTGACATACGAACAGAATCAGTCCTACAAAATGCTGCAAACACGGAATCTACAGACACTGAAAGGATCGAAAGAGGCTAAGGATATATCATGAACAACTTAATGAAAGAAGTTTCAATTATAGATAAAATAGAAAATTATAAAGCTACCTCAAAAGGAAAACAAGAACAAGAATTAACATCTATTTAAAGAAATGAAAATCATAGTTCAGTCACCATCCATGCATTTTTTCATGCATATGAAATAGAGGAAATGCCATTGGTATATACAAAATCTCCCCCTAAAGGCAAATAAAGTAATTCATAAAAAAAATTGGCTAGAGGGATGGCTCAGTGGTAAAGAGCACTGGTTGCTCTTCCAGAGGATGGAGGATGTATTCCCAGCAAACAAATGACAGCTCGTAAACCTCTGTAACCTTCTCTAGCTCTAAGGGTACCAGGAAAATCACTCATACATAGAAAATAAAATAATAAAAATAATTTGTAAAGTGTTGAGAGTTTTCCTCCTGCCTGAACTTGATTATGATATCAGAGTAAAAGAAAATTACAGACAACCCTTACTATTAAACACACATATAAAATTATTCAAATAAGCAGAAAATTAGATGAGCATTGAGATACAGAATAAGTAAGTGTTGGGATAAGATATGTGTAAGGCATACAGAGTTTATATTAGATAGAGAGAAAGTAAGATTATAGCTTTAAGAGTAAGATAGAAAAAAATTGTTTATGGGACCTGCAAGGGACAAGAATCAGGACAAGAAAGTAGAAACTACTCAGAGGAAAGGAAAAGGAAAAACTCCAGAAATTTAGAAGAAGAAGGAGGAGGAAGAGAAGGAGGAGGAGGAGGAAGAGGAAGAGGAGGGGAAAGTTGACAGAAAACCCCAAAAGAATGGAGGAACAGAAAGATAACAAAATAATAATATTAATAAAAGAATTAGACGCCATCTGAACTCCAAACATGGCTCATAGGAAGGGGACCAGGAAATATCAAAAATCAGACACCCCTGACAAAAGACAAGCTAGGAGAAGCCAGGTAGCCCTAGTGAAAGGAATAGACCATTAATATTAGCCTCAGAGAAGAAAGGCACATTTTTTTCAAGCTGTGAGTATAGTAATTTGTTTTGAAAGTGATTCCTCTTGAAACACAAGCTAGTTTTAGAGAAGAAATTCCTACATTACATCAGAGCTCAGAACTGTTTAACCAGAAGCCATCCTGAAAAAGGGACTATTCTCGGGCACAGAATAACTTTGGGGATCAAAAAACATTGAGCAATCACAATTTAGAGTCCCTGGGGGTGGGGACACTGAATAGCAGTGAATGGGTAGGAGTTGACCACAAGAGACAGCCATGGAGAAGAGGTGCAGAAATTTAAGCAGTAAAAAGCAGGGCTTTCATAGGGCACCCAGTAGCCAGGACACCTGGTCCCACCCTCTGGAGTCCCAGGAGGTTGCATAGCTAGTTGCCACCTCATCAGAGTGTGAACATCACACCTGGTCCCAGTTTTTCTTTCTGTGTATCTGTCTTTTCTTCATCCTCTTGACGCCCAAGTCACGCTTCCAGGAACAAGCTGTGTGGTAAAATACCAAAAGTAAAAGGAAGGGAAAATAAATCTTGAGGAAATGTAATTTAAAACCAAGCAGTAGTAGCCACACTCATGACAACAAGAAAACAGAATGTCAACCCTAAATGAATAAGAATTAAAGATGTCCACACTTAAAGAGAAGAACGAAAAATCTATCAAGGAGACACAAATGTGAATATAGATGTGCCAAATGTGAGATAACCCAGTTCTATAAAACAGCAACAAAAAATATACACAAAATGAGAAAGACCCAAAAATATCATAATGGGTAAGTTCCCACACAGTTAGATACTTCATTTGACAAAAAATATTCAACAAGGAAATATGATAGTTACATTATAATATAAATTTTAAATGAATTTAAACACCAACAGAATATTCCTCCCAAAAGAATCAAAATACACATGATTTTTTCACAGAAAATCAATTTTTGTCCATAAAGCAGGTCCTTTTTATACACATTTGAATGTAATTTTAATTTTAGATTCTACATGTGAGAGAAAATGCGTGGTATTTGCTTTTCTGAATCTGGATCATTATTTTTAACATAATTGCCACTTGTATCCATTTTCATGACAATGTCATTATTTCCTTTTGCTTTATGTATGCATCAAATTCAATTCTGTGTGTGCACTACATGGTCTTCATTCATTCATCTGCTGAAGGACATCTAGAATGCTTGCACTTCCCAGCATTTTGAATAGTTCAGAAATGGACAGGTTGTACAAGTATCTGGGCAGGATGCTGGTACAGAGTCCAGTTCTCTATAGCTGGTTTATATGACATTTCTATTTTTCATTTTTATTTATTCCTTCACTGTGCTTTAAAAAATAGTTTTTGGTTATATATATATATATATATATATATATATATATATATAATGAGTGTCTTGCCTTTAGGTAAATCTGTGCACTGTGTATGTGCAGTGTCCATGAAGGTCAGAAGAGGGCATCATATCACGTGGAACTGGAGTTGCAGACAGTTGTGAGCTGCCATGAGAGTTCTGGGAATGGAACATAGGTGTTCTACAAGAGCAGCAAATATACTTAACCACTGAGCTATCTCTCCAGCCCCTTTTCAAGTGTTTAACTGTGTGTGGTGCATGCATTTGTGTTCCCAGGTGTGGGGGCACGTATGTATGCATGTGTGTTGGCATACTTTTCAAAAAACTCTTTTGTTTATACTACTTATACCTTTTTCTCCCAACTCCACCCCAGTCCCTTCCAACATCCCAATGCCAGGAAGGAAGAAGAAAGGTTAGTGGGAGAAAGGGTGCAGTTATCTTTCTCAGATGCTTCCTGCTGGTTAGGGTTATTGGGTTCCTCAGAACCAGTCCAGTCCTTGTTTCAAGAGATCTCCAATTTCTTCTCTTGCTGCATCAATAGCAACCAGAAGCCACGGGGAGGAAGCAGCAGGAGCTTTGTTCTTTCTAGGAGCTCTTCCACACTCTCTGGGCTCTGGCATATATTCTCTCTCCAGAGTCCTCAGATTTAAACCATTTGCAGCTGGCAAAGAGCTCCTCTCAGAGCCTGCATGAGGCAAATAGCTTGCTGCTGTGGGCAATCTGAATCAGGTCCACATCCCACACCTGGGATTAAAACAAAACCATGTTTGTAGCCTCAACACATGTGCACGTATATATGTACATGTGCATAATACATATAGCCCAAGAGTGATGTAGACAATCTACTTCTATTATTCTTCCTTCTTACTTTTTGGAAGCATGTTCTTGTAATCAACCCCAGAGCTCAGGAACACAGAGAGTTGGGTAAGAGAGCTTGTTCTGGGGATCTTCTGCTCAGCTTTTCATGGATGGAGTCCCAGGTGAATTATCTACCTGCTTGGCATTGACTTGGATTCTAAGAATCTTATCTGTGAACCCTGTGCTTGTGTGGTGCACACTTTAGCCACAGAATCACCTCTCCAGCCCTATTTGTGTGGGGTTTTGTGAATAACCTCCATATTAATTTCCATAATGAATGTCCACATGTACATATAACTTATTGAGTCCATTTAGCCTTGCTCTGATGTACATACATATGGCTGGGCTTACCTGATTTTGTGATGGTGAGAGATATGGACATAAAAATTTCCCAAAACTACTTGTTGAAGAGGCTGTCTATTCACTAATGCACATTTTTGACACTGTGGTCAAAGATGACATGGTTGTAGTTCAGTGTAGTTTGGTTGTATTTCTCAGTCATATTTCCTGTTTTCTGTTGCTCTATGTGTTAGGCTTACAATAATCTTAAGCAGCATTATTTGTATCAACTTTAGAAATGGAAGGTTCAACCTAATGTCAAAAGTTCAGATACAAATTGAAATGTACCATATAATATCAGTATTAAAATAACAAGACAAAAGTCAAATCAGTTAAAAGGTTGTCCATGTAAATGAATGAATCTCACATACAGTAGAGCTTGAAAAACTGTACGCAAAGCTGAGTAATCAAATTTGTATATGTATTTAAAAACATGTTTCTACTTCTTGACATAAAAATAAATACTGCAAATTAACTTCATGAAAAAGAATAAGACTGTAATTGAAAGAGCTTCTAGTGTTCAGCAGTATTTTAATGTATTGATCCATGTAGTGTTCCCTTTGAGATAATTTTATACAATGGTATTTTGTATGTGTATTTCTTTGTGATATCAATTTATCAGAGAGAAATTTCAGTGTTATCATTTTTTTCCCAATGATGTTAAATCTTTCAGTGCATTTCCTAAAGCCTTAGAGGAAAATGTAGACACTGCAGGCTGTTTTCCTGTCTCAGTCCCGACCCTTGACAGTTCTACTAATGTTCTTTTCGGTCACCTTATCTTTGTTGTTTTGGAATTTACAAATAGCCTTCTTTTTTTGTCCACTCAGGTTAATTTGATTGTATTTAAGTAGGAAGTGCCACACCCTACAAAAAGTCATACTTTAACTTTCTGGATTTTATCATTCCTCAGCAGCCTCTGTTACACATACTGTAATTTTAAGTATACATTTCCATTGGAACTGGGAGGGGTCCTTGGATTCCCAAACCCCTGTGTCAAGCACATTGATTGGCACATAGTATATGTCTACTAAATACCATTATATTAAATTGTTCTCATCAAGTGGTTGAAAGACTTAACTTCTGTTTTAAGCTGAAAAAATTTACATAGTTTATTTTGTCAATTCATATGTTGTACCATATTTGTGACAGAGTTGGAGAGGGGAATTTTAAATCAAAAATTGAAATTGATCCAAACATTAAATCTACACTATTCAGTCACCTGCCTTTCATGTCTCAGGTAGGTATAAGTGGGTTTAATGAAATCAATATTTCAAGTATTAGACAAATCCCATAAAGCCAGGCATGGTGGTACATGTCATTTATCCTAGCACTCTAACGGCAGAGGCAGGTGGATCCCTGTGAGTTTGAGGCCAAGCTGTTCTACAAAGCAAGTCCAGGACAGCCAGGGCTCTTACACAAAGAAACCCTGTCTCGAACAACAAAACAACAACAGCAAAAAATTGAAAAGCTCATTATTCAACATAGGGAATATTAAGTCTATAAGGTTGAAATGCAAAGTAATTCTATACCTATTTGCAACTTTATCAGAAATTTAGTTATAAATACCTTCAAAATCTATACACTTGCTATAAAAATCCTAATATTTTAATAATTCTCATAAGAGAATAGCTCATATGCCTTCCTACATATGATAAGCCTTTGTAAGTTAACTATGAGACTGTTATACACATTCTTACATAGTCTTTTGTCAATATTAATTCAATATTTAAAGAAAGTTATCAATAGATCCCAAGCCTACAGGAGCACGATGGGATTCCAGCCTATCAAACCAATCATTGCACTGTGGATTTTAAATGAATTATTTAAAAATATCTAATTAATTTACGTGTATGTACAGGTGTACAACTGAGTATATGTGTGTGTAGTATATGATTGCCAAATGCCCAAGGAGGCCATGTAATGCCAGGTTCACGGGACCCTCAGAGACCACCAGGAGACAACTCGATGCAATTGCAAGAGACCTTTATTATGAGAGCGATCGAACTCGGGACCCACGTCTCACTGACGCAGCAGTAGAGAAGTGGGACCCCAAGCTCTGAGTGAATGGGATTTTTAAAGGGAAAGTCTGTGAGCAGGGGGTTTCCATGGCAGCAAGCAGGGGGCACAAGCCTTGGCGTTACAGAATTGGGTGAAGTTTAGCAGGGCGGGGTGACCTTTTCTGCGGCACACAATCACAATGGCTATGGCATATAATCACAATGACTACTTTTCTAAACCATATCTGACACACTGGGGAGAATTTTCCCACCAGTTTCCCAACTGATTCCCATTGATTATTGCCAGGGAGTTTGTCTGTATTTTCTATGAAGCACTTATTTTGTTACATTTCCTAGAGGCTGTTGCTAGGAAAGTTAACTTTGTTTTCTGCCAGTGTACATTCTGTGATATTTCCTGGTACCTGAATTCAGCTCCCAGTCAAGATGGCTCTTTATTTCAAAAATGGAGTTATGCCTAAGCCAACTACACCCAGGTTAACTTAAACTCTTCAGCCGCAAGAGGATCAGATTCCCTGGAACTAGGGTTACAGACACTTGTGTGATAGCTGATGCTGGTGTGCAGAACAGTACCCAGTTTCCCTGAAAGAGCATCAAGTGCTCTTAACTGCTGAAACATCGTTCTATTCCCTTAACTAAATCTTCACAGGACACAAATCTTCAGCTGTATCTTTGTGGCTCCTCGCATGTATCTTT
>CM053764.1:123996415-124049143 GCA_028658305.1 Pachyuromys duprasi
TCCTCCACCCTCTCCAACCATGCCCCTTCCCCAGTCCACTGATAGAGGAGGTCTTCCTCCCCTTTCTTCTGATCCTAGTCTATTAGGTCTCATCAGGAATGGCTGCATTGTCTTCTTCTGTGGCCTGGTAAGGCTGCTACCCCCTTAGGGGGAGGTAATCAAAGAGCAGGCCAATCAGTTCATGACAGAGACAGTCCCTGTTCCTAGTACTATGGAACCCACTTGAACACTGAACTGCCATGGGCTACATCTATGCAGGGGTTCTAGGTTATCTCCATGAATGGTCCTTGGTTGGAGTATCAGTCTCGGAAAAGATCCCTGAGCCCAGATTTTTGGGTCTGTTGCTCTCCTTGTGGAGTTCCTGTCCTCTCCAGGTCTTACTATTTCCCACTTTTTTCATAAGATTTCCTGCACTCGGCCCAAAGGTTGGCCATAAGTCTCAGCATCTGCTTTGATACCCTGAAGGGTAGAGCGCTTCAGAGTCCCTCTGTGGTAGGCTCCTGACTTGTTCCCTGTTTTCTCCTTCTTCTGATGACCATCCTCTTTGCCTTTCTGAATGTAAAATGTAGCCAGCATTCTGAAGCTGCTAAACACATAAAACCTTTTAAGAATAACTGTTTGTTTGTTTTTTCAAAACACTTGTTCCTTCCAAAATTAACTAGAATTGCATCAAATTTTATTCAGAAAAAGTTCCCCCACAGAGATGTTGTATATAAAGGCAGCACAACTGCCATGGTATGAAAGATTCTCAGGAGTGGGAAGGCATGGGGTTTATCCTAAGGATTACACACATAAGGATCTAAAGAGATTGTCACACTTAGGTTATACAAAACTGTTAATAGTTTTCCTCTTGCCTCCCCTCTGTGCTCCTGCTTTTTTTTTTCTTCTTCTTCTTCTTCCTTTTTTTTTTTTTTGTTTTTATTCCTCAGTTACTGTTGTTGGGTCATTAAACCTTTGCTGGTGCCTACGATGGAATGACCAGGATGACTTACAAAAAGTATGGCTTCTGTGTGCCCATTTCAATCCTACAAATATACTGAGTTTTGTGATCACAAAAAAAGAAAATGAGAAGCTGGGACTTCTGGAAAAACAAACAAAAATACAAAACAAAACAAAAAATAACTATTGAGTCAAAATGCAGGGTTTTTTTTCTAATAAAGGAAATAGCATGGCTTAGCAATGCTACTATGAACACTCAAATGAAAATTGACGTCTCTGTCTATCCCTCAATGTCTCTGTCTCTCTCTGTCTGTCTAGTCTCCATTTCTGTGTGTCTCTGTTTCTCTGTCTTTGTCTGTCTGTCTCTGTTTCTCTCTCTCTCTCTCTCTCTCTCTCTCTCTCTCTCTCTCTCTCTCTCTCTCTCTCTCTCTGTCTCTCTCTCTGTGTCTCTCTCTGTGTCTCTCTCTCTCTCTCTGTCTCTCTCTCTCTCACACACACACACACACAAATTAAATGTTCATTTGGCGTTGGCAGAACATTCTGCTTTCTGTTATTTTACAGTTAATCTTTGGTTGGAACCAATTCAAGAAGATTCTCAATCTCATAAAATGAAATTTTTACCTACCTCTCTACAAAGGAATTAAGTAGCAATTATAATACGAAACATTTACTTAAAAACTGTGAGGCTTGCTTCATTAGTTTGTCCAGATTAACTTAAAGGAATTGGTCTTTAAATTAAGTCCAAAGGTAATTTCTGTAATATCTAGGAATTTTAGTAGTTGAATGGAGAATTTCAATTACTTCTGTGAAATATTTGTCTAATTATTTAATACCATACTAAAATGTTTACATTTCTCAAAATGTAGTAAAAAAAAATTCAAGTGGGGAAAAGGTAATAAAAGCTTGAAAGTCAAATAAATTTACCACTGTGGTAGAAAAGAGGACAAACATTCAGAGGAGTCTATGGCTTGCCCGGCAGTCCAGAGGCCCTGGGTTCAATCCTCAGTATCTCATATACTGAGTGTGCTGGCACGTGTCTCAAGAATCTAAAAGAAAGGAAAAGAGGAAGAGGGAAATTGATAGTAGATATTAATGCCAACACTTAATTGTTTACAGTGAATTAGCTAAATCTATTTGATGAAGACAGGAGGATCCTCGGAGTTTACTGACCTGTAAGCCTAAAGTCAAGGCAAACGGATGAGCTCAGAGTTCAATGAGAGGGTCTTACTTAAAATATAAAATATAAACTTAAAAGGCTTTACTTAAAACATAAAAGGTAGAGAGGAATTGATTAAGACACCTGATGTCAATCTCTGAACTTCATGTGCACAAATGCATGCACGCACACACAGCACACACACAGCACACACATGCAGACACATGCACACACAAATACAAAGGAGATGTAGAATGCAGAGACAGACTTATAAGCCTAACAGGGTGGTATTTTAACAATTTCTATGTTAGATTATTAGAACAATGTCCAGGTGAATACAAATATGATTATTTTAAATTACTTTATCTTGAGTCACTTAAGCTTTTAGTTTATATTAAAATCAATGGTTCTTCATACTATGTCACTTTTAAATCCCAAATATAACATTCTATCACTTAGTGTTATTTTCCTATTAAAAAGTCAAATAATTTTGCAAACTAGCTTTCTACATATATGTGAATGCTTTATTCATGTGTAATATGCAGGCACATCTTAACTACTAAAGAACACTTTCACATATTTAACTTCACAGCTCATTTGATACTGTTATGCTTCTTTACCTTATTTCTTACTTTTACTACACATTTAAGTATTGGCAATGTTCTACCTGCATGGGTGGTAAATAGTTGGAGGGAGTATTGGATGAAGAAATAGGTGAATGAATAACTGTTCCTACTTTTTTGCACTGTTTAAGTGTTTTGTTTAAGCTAAATGAAGCAAATGTCATTCAGAACCAGCTCTAATCTTAAAAGAAAAACTGTTGAGAGAACTGGGCAGAGTTATTTAAAATACGTGACTGTGCTTCATGAAAAGGTTTCTAACCTTTAAACCTAAAGCTAAGAGGAAGTGTTGACAACTATTGCCTGTGATATTATTTACATTCTATTTGTTAGATAGGACCTGCATAGTAATTCATAAAAAGCAACTCTTTGAAGCTAAGAAAGTTTAATAAATTAAACTTAAATTTACCAAGTTGCCCCATCTAACTCTAAAAGTGAACATTATGACATCCTCTATATACTTACTCTCTCAACAACTGCTGTTAGACATTTTAAGTGACCTGTGTGTGGCCAGATCTTCTCAACTAAAATGTGCCTAAATTCTAAGCTTCAGAATTTATTCCTCTAGAGGCAAGAGAGTGGGAAAACACCTGCATTTAACTCTCTCTTCCTAAACTGGTTTTTCCCTTTTTTTTTCTTATTTCCTCCTACTATTGTCCAGTGCTAAGAGCTACCAGAACTTGCCTGAGGTGGGAGAACATTGAAGTTCCCAAGCAGTGTATTAGCATGTACTCAAGAATAGTTCTACATGGTCCATTCACCTTGCATCTGGTATTTCTAAGGAAATATGCAATACAAACCTTCATTTCACAGGCTCTAGCATCAGGCAGTATATCTGACTTCTGAGTCTCAGCATATATATACACCTACGTGTGTGTGTGTGTGTGTGTGTGTGTGTGTAGGCAAGCCACTTAGTCTTTAGGTGTGTGATGTTTAATATTGATTTCTTTTTCAATGTGACAGGATGTCAAACCTCTGAGTATGACTCTAAAGAATTATCTAGATTCCATTAATTGGATGGGAAGAACTACCTTAAATATGCACGGTACTATACAATGGCCTGTATCTAGGACTGCACAGGAAGGAAACGGTTACCGAGTACCAGCATTTTCCCTTTCTGCTTTCCAACTGTAGATACAGTGTGGCCACCTGGGCCCTGGTCCTGCTGCCATCTCTTTCCTGTCAGACCTTTTGTCATGGCAATGGGCCAAGCAACTAATAAAGTGTCTAAAATTTTCCATCTATAAAATAGAAATGTTAAAAGTGCCTCAGAGGATGGTAATTAAGACAATTTTTAAAATCTTGTTTAAATTCATCAGTAAGTTATTGGTTCAAGGTCTTCGAATGACAGATATTAGAAGTTTTAAAAGGACAAAATTAATAAAGCATGATTGTAACTTAATAACAATTACCTTAGGACATGTTCATTAACCAGTTGTACTTCTATGCTGAATTCTCTGTGTTGAATCCTGATCTCCATTAAGCATACAGACCATTCTGAGGGGCATTCACTATGTCAGTGATAAATTTTTTAAAATGTACATTACCTTTACAAAATCTTCTCATCAAAATGCATTCAATAATACTTTAGCACAGACTTCTATGTACTTAGAATGTCTTCACCAAGCACAATGAAAGGCTTAAAGAACTGGAGAACTTTACATATGACTTCCATTGATCACCCCCTACCCTGATGACTATTCTTTTTTTCCTTATTTTATTAACTTACTCATTTTATATATTGACTGTAGCCCCCTCCCTCGTCTCCACTCAGTCCCCTCCTCTTTCCCATGCCCCCATCCATGTTCCCTAGATCTCCCTTATCAACTGATCCCAGCTTATCAAGTCTCATAAGGTCTGCCTGCACCCTCTTCCTCTGTGGGCTGTCAAGACTGCCCCACCAGGGGAAAGTGATCTAAGAGCTGGCAGCGGAGGAGTTCATGTCAGAAACAGCCCCCAGCCACCTAACTAGGTGACCTACGTGGAGACTGAGCTGCCTCTCTGTTACACCTGAGTTGGGAGCCTGGGTTCTCTAAGTGCATGATCCTTGGTTGGCCCTTCAGTCTCTGCAGGGCCCCTGGGCCCAGACTTGTTGGCTTTGTTGGTCTTCCTATGACACTCCTGTCCCCTCTGGGTCCTTCTATCCCCCCGACTCTTCCATAAGACTCCCTTCACTCTGCCCAAAGTTTCACTGTCATTTTTTGCTACATTCTTTTAATAGAAGAGTAGTATTTGGTCCCTGGCCTATCTAGTTTCAGGTTCTAGGCCATCCAAGCATCATTGAGTATGGGTTCCATCTCAGAGGGTGGGTCTTAACTGAAATCAGATATTGTGGGTTACTCCTATAAAGTTTGTATCATCATTGCAGTAGTGTATCTTGCAAACAGAACACAATTAAAGATCAAAGGTTCTGTTGCTGAGTTGGTGTATACATTTCTCCTTTGATAGTGTGCAGAGCATCTTCCAGTACCAGGAATATTATTAGCCTGTATGTGTGAAGGCCCTAGGTAGGCACCACCTCAACTTCTCCATGTTCAGTGAATTCTACAGGTACTGTATTCAGCAATAATGTGTTACCGTTAGTTTGTGGAAGGCACCAATAACCTTGATGACAGCCTTGGTTGTTTGGGCACTTCTATGAGACCATATTGCCAAAGAATTTTATTAGGCGTAAGCCATTTCTGATACTAAAAGCTTCATTTGTTGGTGAGATGTATGCACTTAGGTTGTTGTTTCCCCCATAATTTGGCAGTTTCACTGAGATCACTTTGATATATGACATAGTATAAGAAGCTTATAGTGTATTAGGTTTCCATAGCACTCACTCCTCAAACAGAATTCTTACCTTCACATTCTCTGACTTCTCACAGCAACTTAAATGGTCTTTTTTTGTTTCAAGATTTCCATTTCTCATTCTTCATCATAATTCCTTTCTTGATTGAGGTACTTGCTAAACTTTGTGTTCTTGGCTAAGCCCTAATGAAAGCAGCATACTAAACTTCACTCCACCAGAGTGGCATTTGTTGTTTTTCCAAATGTACCAATAGGTTTTACATGTCCTTTGTTGAGGAAGCACTATTCATTAATCATATTTTTGAAAGCATTTTCCATAATGTTGATTACAAAACACAGAGACATATTAAAATTGGCCTTATTTCTACTCAAACCTACTGCCTAGCTGTGACATTTCCCTATCACTTACTAATGCCAGTTTCTAGATTCCTAAGAGACTGATGCCTGTTTGTTTGGTCCCTCCAATAGTCCCTGTAATCTTTATGGCAGCTCACAGTGCCCTGGAGGCCAGCAGTGATTCCCAGATTTTATAGCAAAGAATGAAACACCTAACCAGATGACAAAAGCTATTCGTGTTCTGGCATGACTTTGTTAATTGTTTGTTTTTGTTGTTGTTGTTCTTGTTGTGGCTTTTCTTCTCACATTTTTTTCCATCCTGCAAACCTGCCAAGAGATCCTCCAACACTCCATATTCTTTTTATTATACAAGCAAGAGAAACGTACTCAAAATGCCTAGAGGCCAAATGGAAGGTGATTTTGCTTTATTGTGTATATATATATATATATATTACACAATATACAATATATACATATATATATATTAGAAGTAAAGCTTATTCCATGAAGCTAAACCTCATAAGTAGATACGCTCTATTCTGTTGGCAGATGAATATGTGTTCTGTAATTTCTACTTTCCAGAATCAGACTCTTTTCATTTATTTCATTTTCAGCTCTTTGTACAGATCAATGACACACATTAGAATTTCACATTAAGCCCTCCCAGAGATCACTGTCAACTGACAATTCTACTCCATTTCAATGGGTGAAATACTAATATAAAGCCACACCTGTGGTCAAAACCTTAGGTAAATAGACAGCTTCTATGGTCATTTTGTTCAGCCATTTTTTCCTCCCATTAACAGTCCACATCTTCCTTTGTATAGCAAAACAGCTATGTGTCAGTTCCCTGGAAACAGTACTTTCACCTGGAAAATAGTTTCCCCCTCATTAACTGTTTGGGATATCTATCCATCTATCAAAAAGCTGTGAGTTTCTTGGGGGCAGAAACTGTCTCTTTCTAAAGAGCTGGGAGATTACCAGGCAATCTATAAATAGTTGGTGCACTGATGAAAAAAAATTGACTCTATTCGATTTTCTATGACAACAGTCCCTGACAAAATGTGAACACCCCTTACCACAAATATACTCTCTACATAATTTTATGGCCTATTAGCAACTGAAATGTTAACATACGTAGGGCTTTAATACTTTACAAAACTGTGATCTCCTTTAAATAAGATCATCATTTCCCAGTTTCTAACGACACTGGGTTACAATGACATTCTTGGACAATGCCAATCAGGATGAATGATCCTACCTGAAAGTTTCATCAAGCACATCACCCCAGATGTACTTTTTTACATTTCTTATTTTTAAAAGTATCATTTTATGTAGCATTGCATAATTCACTAAAACATATAAATATGTAAAACTGAACAGACCCAGTCACTATAAATAACATGCTTTATAAACCAAGCAATAGCCTGAACTCATCACTGTTCCTACTTTTCCTGGTCTCTCACTATGGAAGAGCTCTTTGGGAGTATCCCTAGAGAAGTCCAGTGACACAATTAGAAAACAAAATTCAGCAGAACACATTAATTGGCTCTTTTAATGCCTTTCCAACACACTGTCACAATGTATTTTGTTTAAATATCATCTCAAGGGTGTCATGTACCCAGAATAATACTATTCTTTCATTACCCCAGTGAACTCAACTATACCTTGAGTTTTCCATAAATTGTGAGCTTAGAAAATAATTATGGAGGCATTTTTCTAGGCGTAGTAATGATCAACTTGAATCTAGGATATCAGACTTAATTTCCACCTACATTTCTCCTTTAATGAATGTTTCTATGGCCAATCAAATGTAGTGTATGTAAACCTGGAAGAGTATAAATTTTATGATACATTGTCCTTCAAAATTAATCAACCTTCAAGTTATAGAAATCAGCCCAACACTCAGCACCATGAGCTAAGATGTCTCCAGATCCTACCCACTCCGCCCAATGTTGCACCCTTTGCCAGGTTACCTGGCACCAACACGTAAAGAATCCTCAGATCCTAAGCACCTGACCCAAAGTTCTGCAAACATTAATGGTGGCAACTACATTTAATCCTAGTATTCTGGAGGTAGAAACAGGTAGATCATTACAGACTTGAGGCTAGCCTTATCTGTGTAGGTAGTTACAAGGCAGCAGGGGCTGCACAGTAAAACCCTGCCTCAAAAAAATATATTGTTTTGCTTCTTGTCTTTGACACTGTTCTAGTGCTGTGAAGTGATACTATGACAGTGGCAATTTTTATAAAGAAAAACATCTAATTTGGTGCTTGCTTAGAGTTTCAGGGGCTTAGTCAATTACCATCTTGGCAGGGGGCAAGGTGGCAGGCATGGCAGGTATGGTGCAGGAGAAGTTGAGGGCAATATCGTGATCTGCAAGTAACAGGCAGAGAGGGAGAGAGAGAGAGAGAGAGAGAGAGAGAGAGAGAGAGAGAGAGAGAGAGAGAGAGAGAGAGAGAGAGAGAGAGAGAGAGAGCCTGGTGTGGGCTTCTGAAAATGGCAAAGCCAAGCCCTTGTGACAAACTTTCTTAAACAAGAACACAGCTACTCCAAGGCCGTATCTCCTAATCATTTCAAACAGTCCTACTCCCTCATGACTAAACATTCAAATACGTGAGCCTATGGGGGCCATTCTTATTCAAACCAGAACACTTGTACATGTATTCTATTTTTTTCTCTGTAGAATGAACTATAGTTTCTGGAAGTGAAATTAATAAGTATAGTAATTTTTTTCAGTTTTTAAAAATGTCACAGAATATTGTTTTACTGTTCCCAGTTCACCTAACATTATTAGGATTGCCTCAAAGCTTTTAGTAGGTATAGGTGAGTAAACTGAAGCAGTAGTTTTAAAAGGTATCAAAACAAGCAGCATTAATTTTCCGTATTAATATAATGTCATCTTAGATGTCTAATACGGGCAAGCATTCTCTATAATAACCTGGAATAATTAGAGTGCAGTGCTCTGTTTTTTATTTATTTTGTCTCTTCTCTCTTGTGACAGTGAAGTGTCTAACAGCTATAGTTAATTAACTAGGGTAATTATCTACGGGACTTTGCACTGAGTACAACTAGAAACTCAGGTATCAAAAATAAAGTCTGCTTTCTCTTTTGAACTGTGTGAGCATATTATGTTCAGTAAGCACCCATTATAATTAATGGTGACTTAATGCTTTTGTCCTTGTATTCTAAGGTCAAAAGAGCAGCGAGTTTTGGGAAGCAATTCTTTGTAGTAGCAGTGATGTCCACTAGTTTGTTTTTCCCCCCTTTTTGCTTTGTTTTAAAGTGATACTTATATTTAAGAAACAACATAAGACTGTAATTGAAAATAAAGGCTAGAGTTGAAAAGGCAGCATGGTAAGAATCCACTTTCTCATCTCTAGAACAAGCTGGAGGAACTAGGCACTGGTAAAGTAGTGCTGGTCGTAGCTCCCAGTATCAAACTATAGTTTCCAGCAATCCTTCCTCCATCAAGTCAAGACCATTCCCAAATGTGACTGTGGAACTTTGAATGAGAAACGTTTCCCAGAGGCTCATCTCTGGACACTGTTGTCAGTATGGGGAGGTTTCAGAGATGCAGCCCTGCTGGAGCAAGTATATCACTGAAGATGACCTCTGGGACTATGTAGCTTTACAGTACTTTCAGCTCTCTTTGCTTCATGCTGGCTGCTATAAATGGCATTCCACTGCCTGCTTCTGCCACTATGCCTCCTGCTAGCTGCTATGCTTCCTTACCATGCTGCACTCTTTAAGCCCCAGGAACCACAAGCACCAATAAATTCTTCCTTCTATAACCTGCTCTGGTCAAAGTATTTTACAACAGCAAGAGAAAAGAGTAACTAATACAGTGGTGTTCTTTTGCTTTTTACTTCCGGCTCATAAAATTTGAGTCACATTATGTGGAAAACTGGGGCTTCCATTATGAACTGCCCAATTACCATCGGTTACTGTCAATGTGCCTAATTTGTTGAGGATTGTGCAAAAGAAAAAAAAATCTTTTACAGGGATACTTATGGCCACAGGAAGAACAAGGAAAGTAGTATGTTCTGTACAAGTTTTCAATATCCATTATTTGGCAGACAAAGGCATGGCATGAAAACAGATGAGTAATAATGATGATGAGGAATCTAAAATAAAAACCCTGCTGTTATTAAACTCTGAGTTTATTTATCAGATTGCCAATTGCAAACCACCCAGTAGTTTGTTAAGTTCAGAAAAGAATGGTGTGTGTGTGTGGGGGGGGGAACAAAGCATTTGAATTTTACTTCAATTATCACAAGATTTTCAAGAAGGAACTTTTCAGATTTTTATTTTTTGTCATTTGAAGATAAATATTTACTAATGAAAAGGCTAGACTGTAGCTCTGTGGTCTGTGCTTGCCTGGCTTGTGTGAGATCTTAGTTTTCACACCCAGCACTGAAAGAGGAGATGGGGGCGGGTGTTTGTTACTGTTGTAAAAATTCACAAATGGTAGACTTCATGGCAAATTCAGATGAAAATTTTTTCTCTGAAATCTTACTTAGAATCATCATAACAATTTGAAGTGATAAGAAAAAGATACATAAATGGCAAAAAAAACCCCATATAAACAATTTGACAACATAAGGCATTTAGGAAATGCAAACCAAAACCCACAGTAACATATAATCCCTACACACTGAAATAACCGTAATAAAAAAGTTAAAGGACACTACATAGCAAAGGTACAGGACTTTTGCTGCCGTGGGGATGATGGACTATAAATGTTTCAGCTGATGTGGAAAACTGATTTTCCTTTTCCTTCAGAAAATTAAATGTAGAGTTTCTATGTGCACTGGTAACTTTACTCCTGTACACCCAATTAGGGTACAAAAGAGAGTAGAAAGTGAATGCTTACTGCAGCACTATTCATAATAATTCAGAAAAGGAAATAGCTGAAATGTCCTTCTGCTGTATAGATCAACAAAATACAGTAAAGCCAGGAAATGGAATCCATTCAGCCATACAGAAGGAAGTGCTGAACATTCTACCACATGAACAGAGCTTTAAAACATCACACTAAGTGAAATAAGCAAGTAGTGAGAAATAACCTATTACATAACATTGATTAGAAATACTCAGGAGAGGCAGATCATGGCGGAAGAAGACAATGAAGTGCTGGGAGATGGGTGCGGGGTGGGAAGAGCAGAGCCTGCTCAACTGCATTCATGGAAGTGCTCTGAAAGGAATCTGCCAAAGCTCTACCTTCACAAAGAGCCTCTAAATCCCTTATCTTTAGAACTACTAACATGATGTTTTGTGTGTACTACCAAAATGAATTTGGAATAGCGTAAAAATGTAGTGGTGCTGGTTTGGATGAGGTTTTGAGCACCATGGGCTCATATGTTTAAGTACTAGGTTCCATCCCAACTTTTTTCTCAGATGGAAGCAGACAGTGGGAAAGCAGAGTGATAGCCAGTTTCTCTACTTGGACATCTCCCTCCTTCTGGCTTTAGATGCTCTATCCACAATACCTACACGTGGGCAACAGCTTCAAGATAGTGGATTTCAAGGAGCAGTTCAGTCCCTACGGAACCAGAAGCATTAGGAAAAGCAGGATTAAGCTCTTTAGCATATGATCTAGATAAAGAAGGGTGAGAAGAACTGAAACAGAGTGTCTTGTGAAGTCAGTCATCTGTTAATAACTTTCTGTCACTGTGACAAATTGCCTGAGGAAATCAAGTTAGAGAGAGAAAATTTGAGTTTTGGCTGTGGGTTTTCTAGGTTTCAGTCTGTGGTCACTTGGCTCCATTGTTTCTTGACCTGTAGTGAGGTACATTAAGTCACCGAGGTAGGGAGCATGTGCTGGAGAGGAGCTGTCCTGTCATAGCAGCTGTAACACAGACAGAAAGATGAGCCAAGAAATGAAGTTGGTTAAGAACAAAATATATCCCCAGAAAAAACATCCCTCAGAGTCATCCTCTGCAACAAGGTCCACCGCCTTCACCTCTAAAACTAACCAATAGCTCATCAAATGCAAACTCGTAAATGAATTCATTCATGCTTGGGTCAGAGTCTTCGTGAACTAGTAAGCATACACAGGAAAGTCATCTTATACACAAACATAGCAACCATGCACCATAGCCTAGATGCAGGGGCCAAAATGATGGGTATGTGAGAGCAAAGCCATAAAGTTGGATTTGAATGAAGCCAGGAAAGAGACTAAACTGAGAAAAGAGAAAACATACAAAAGTGGGAAACCAATTGACTGTGCAAGACTGAAGTTCTAAATGAGAAAGGGATGTGAAAGTATATGAGGTACAGAGTCAATAAGCTACGTAAGCAAGCAGCAGGATATGCCAACGGAATAAGTAAACAGTTGATAAGGCAGCAGAAGTGTCTAGTTTGGAATCTTATGACAGGCAAAAGTGGGTGAAAGGAGTGAGCTTCATTTGTCATGGAGGCAGTGCTTCATCATTTAATTAGATGTCCTGTCAGAGAATAAATATTACATTCCCTGTCACCTTCAATATGTTTCAATTTTTAAAGAAACATACGATGCATATGAATGCTCGGCAGTGTGAGAAAAGCAGATGGTTCTTGAGAATGTTGGAGGGCCAAGAGTGGAAATTAGATGTCAAAGTTCCATGCCACACAAACCTTCCACAAAATCAATATCTCAGGGCTCTTATTTTTCAAATTTGAAGAATTGTCTTTAACAGCACGAGGAAGGTGAGCTTTAGAAAAAGAATCTATTATGCATTTATGGCAGTAACTTATAAGACAGTAAGCAAGCCGTTTCTGCAAGCAGGAATAGACTCTAGAGATAAGTATCACTCTGCAGCTAGTCTAGGGGTATTTTATAGGCTTATGGCAATGACTGGGTAGAAGATTTGATATGGGATTATCAGATTATCCAGCCCACCCAATGTTCATTTGTCTTTCTAACCTAGTTACTGTATTGAGGATTCTGGCACACAAGTTCCACTGGCCAGATCATCTCTGTCATTCCTGGCCAAAGACAAGAGTCATATGTCTGTGCTTTTAAAGTCCTTGTTTTTGTCATCAGTATTTTCTAAGTCATGCAGCATTGCTTATGTGTAAAAGACGGCTTTATTGACAGCTCCATTTGTCATAATTATAATAAAACAAAGTTCATACTTGAGATTCGAGGCTGGGTGGACTGATGGCCATCTTCTTAGGGTTAATGTTAAATTAAAAATGTGCGCGTTTACTTGGTATCATGACTAAATAAAGAGAATCAGAGACAATGTTCGAAGTTTAAGAAGGAGTAAATGCTGAACTTTCAACATGAGATTTCAGCTTATATACTAAGCAAAGGTTATGTTTTCTTGGTCCTATTAATGCCAATCAAATTCAATATTTGGACAGAATGGTCAGCCTTGCATACTTCTTATTCTTTTTTAAATAGTTATTATTGCTATGGTTTCCAGAATCACACAGGCACGTAAACAAAGAAATAAAAGATTAAATGCCCAATGGTGTATAAGTACAAAAAGCAATGGTTTCATTTTCAATGACCTCATACAAACAAAAGGAATGATTTTTATTGTGTGGTTTGTTATTTGATGTTTACTTAAGTCAGAGTTATGAGCTGTGTTTCTTTGTAATATAATAGTATCTGATTAGAGAAAATTACTTGGTTGATTTTCCCAGTAAACAGAAAAAGGAAGCTGATTATCCTTCTCTTAGATTAGTAAATTAAAACAGCTTAATGCTATAGAGACTGAAGTAATGTCTTGAGTAAATTAATGGCTAAGACAATCAATAGGCTATAACTTTCCTGGGGGTAGCAGGATTTAATTTAAAGCTACAGAAGAACCAAGTTGCTTGCATAGAATTTCTCTCAGAACTACAATGCTCCTGAAAACATTCATTTCACACTTTCCTATCTCATTATTTAGTACTTTTAAGCCAATAAAAGGTACTTTGTCTGATTGAGGTAGCTTTTTCGTACACTGCATTATCACAGAAATGAGTATTCTGGAAAGTTGCCTAGAAAGTTTGTGGTAAAAAACAAAACAATAAAAATGTCTTTGCAATAAGTTGAGAAGTGGATATAGATTAATTTTAAGGAGAAATGAAAATAAACACTATTGTTAACTGGACAAAATGATTATGTCTGATGAAAAACTACAGTAACATTTATATGAATTTGATATAGATAGATGATAGACAAATAGATAGATAGATAGATAGATAGATAGATAGATAGATAGATAGATAGATAGCCAGGGAAATAAATGTTGACTTAAATATAATAATCCCATAAGAAACAAATCTTTGAGAATGTTTTTCATGCTAATTATGGTATTATAAAGTAAATATACTAGATTGTGAGAAGTTTTGATTTTGAGCAACCTCTTAATGATTTTTAGTTTTTATAAGGAATGCTTTTCTTCTTCTTACCTAAGATCATGAGCTTAATTGTGACCTTAAACATCTCACACAAATGCAACATTGCTTTCCTCAATTACCAGAATTTTTCTCATTATTTCAGCAGCTATGGTTGAATCATGAAGACAATTATTCTAATACAGAATGAAGAAAAAGCTATTTTTTGTCCAAAATAGTTCATCTTCCCTACTTTTATATGCTTTTGAATGACATCTCAAATATTCTAGTACATAATGTTTATCTTTTCAGCACATGATATTATTCATTCCTAAGATACAGTAGAAACCCTAACTTTTGTATTATTTATTGATACCTGAATAGACTGCAAGCTTTAGGGTAGTAGATACAGTATGTAAATAGGTTACATAAAGAAAACAAATACTAACTGTCTCAGACTCTAACTTTGGGTTTGGTGGAACCAAACCTGTTAATTAGTGCTTCCTAACAGGTCACAATGGTGTTAGGTCAGACACAGAGGTAAACAGAAAATAGCTATTTAAGAAGTGGGCCATGGTCTACATCTGAGCAGGGGTTCTAGGTTATATCCATGAATGGTCCTTGGTTGGAGTATCAGTCCCAGAAAAGACCCCTGGGCCCAGATATTTTGGTTCTGTTACTCTCCTAATGAAGTTCCTGTCCTCTCCAGGTCTTACTAACTCCTCCTTCTTTCATATGATTCCCTGAACTCTGTCCAAAGTTTGGTTAAGAGTCTCAGCATCTGCTTTGATACACTGCTGGGTAGAGTCTTTCAAAGGCCCTCTGTGGTAGGCTCCTGCCCTGGATAGTTTCTGACATGAACTCAGTGGCTGGCTCTTTTACTATCACTCCTCAAAGGGAGGAGCAGCCTTACCAGGCCACAGAGGAGGTCATTGCAGCCAATCCTGTTGAGACCTGATAAGCTAGGGTCAGATGGAAGGGGAGGAGGAACTCCCCTATCAGTGGACTTGGAGAGGGGCATGGGAGGAGATGAGGGAGGGAGAGCGGGATTGGGAGGGGATGAGGGAGGGAGTTATAGCTAGGATACAAAGCAAACAAAATGCAATTAATGTTAAAAATTTAATTAAAAAAAGAAGTGGGCCAAAGATAGCCCAAGGTAAGTTGTAATTGAGCTTCAAGTCTGTAACATACTAACCCCTCCAAACCCTTGAAATTCAGTCAGTCAGCTTTTGTAGAAAGTTCAACTTCTTTTCAGGGCACACATATGATCTTTCTTTGAAACATTAACTTCTGGAATTCTCATTCCAGAGATGTGAAGGGACGCTTTATTACACACACACAAGTGTATGCGTGCACACACATACATACATCTTAATTACGTGCATGTATCTCTGTCTGTGTTGGGTAAGAGCACATGAGTGCTGTGCACTGAGGTTAGAGGCATCATATCACTTGGAGCTGGAGGAAAGGGGCTGTTGACAGCTGCCTGGTGTGGTTGTAGAAAGCTAAACTCAGGTGCTCTGTTAGAGCAGTACACACTAGTAACCCCTGAGATACCCCTCCAGTGAGGCTGAATGGACATTTTAAAAAATTATACTGAAATACATTTAAAATGATAAGAAGGACTCAAAACACCTTTAATCAGACTCAGGACTACTGAAATAGAAATTGAACTCAATTCTGCTGAAATAAATGGCAAGGAGATTTTTACAGTCTCTGAAAGGCTTTGGCAGAAAAATACTGAAAGACATGGAGGCGGAAAGCTTGTCAGTGTGATGAAGCTGTGTGTGTTAATTGGCACCTAGTTTCCCACAGAGACTGAAAGGCATGGTTTTTCTATTATTTTTGATGATTCTATTTGAAAAGAAGCCCCATGGGTTCTAAAGAAGAACATCCTAAGGTTGTAAACTCTGGCAAGAAGCTAGGAGAAGATTCATATCTCTACAAGGTAGAAAAGGAATTTACAATTGAAAGTCTTCTTAGGTAAATATTCTGTAGGCAGGAAGACTAGGGCTTATGTTCAAGAAGCTTCTCTAAAGTTTACTGGATCTGGGAACAAAATTGTATTTGTCGTGGTCAATTCGTTTTACAAGACTTTTGATTTAGAATTGTAATGTGATCACACACACGGGGGGGGAGGCTTAGAAAAAGAAAGAATGAAAGAATAAAAGGGAAAGTATAAGAGGGAGGGAGGGAGGAAAACACACACACAAACAGAGAGAGCGCTCATCTCCAAAGGAAGATTAGCTTATTCTGGAGTCAAATAGTCAAATATGAATCACCATGGCCCAGTAACACAGATTTAGTTTGGCCCAACTACAATGTTCCAATGTGGTATCAGGTTCATGGAGTTTTTATAGTAATGAAACATAGGGAAAACAGTTCTTGAGTGTGACACAAGAATCAAGTAGGCATCACTGGAGATGAAGGAGCTCTAGGGTTCAGTACAGTCAATTCCACCCTACTCCCTACCTGACAGTAGCATCCATTTCTTTTGTGAAGGAATTTTGAAGACAACAGAGGGGTCAATTTTAGAAACTGTCATTATAGAAGAAAGGTTAAGCAAGCATGAAGCAAGCAGATCTTGAGAGTAGCCATGCAAGGTTTGCTACCTAACAACCTGTCTAGTGGCAAGTCTTTTCTTCATTGAGATATAGGGTCGTTTGAACTGCTTAGTTCAGTTCTTCCACCCATAAGCTGTTCATGTATCTCTCTATCCTAGGTATCTGGACTGGGTTTTCATGTGTACATTCAGGAACTAATGAAGTACTTAACACACAATTCCCAGGCAGCTCATTGATTACTGTGTAAAATAAGAAAGATAACAAGAAATCTGAACAGAATCATTATCCCTAAACATTTTGGACATTTCTGGTCTCCATCCAGGACAGAACTACAAACAAAACCAAAGATTTTTCTGATTTCTGGCTAGGAAAGGGCTGATTGTCCAGGACAGGAAGCAGGGCTGTTTTTGAGATCCATGCTCTAAACTGTCTCTTCAGTTTCTTTCTCCTGTTTCAACAGGAATAGAACAAAGAAAGCTCTAAGTGCAAAAACTTTAAATGTACGGATGGAAACACCAGCTAGGTAGATTACAGCACAGCAGAGGAATCTCTGCTATAGGTTTAAGATATTATCAGAAGGTTTTCTGTTGATAGACGGTAGACGTTTTGACATTCTAAAAGGGTTAGCACGTTAGGTGACATTTATTCGAGGGTAATAATTGACTATTTAAGGGATAAGATAGCCCAAAATAGTTTTTCTCTAGACCCAAATCATCCCACCAGGATCACTGACATTCTAATCCATCAATAACGCTTTACAGAATGCTTAGGGTAAATGTAGCTTTTGCATGGGACTTTAGTTAATAGGTAGTTAAAAGCTGTGAAATAATTGCAATGGAAAGCAACACACATATCTGTTGCCTGAAAGAAAAAGAAAAATATATAGCCTGTGGTTAAAGGTATCAGTAAGACACTCATAAATGTGTAACTAAGTGCCCTTGCACAGCACACAGCCTCTAGACTGTAATTGAGGAAGTTGCTCATCGGGCTGTTTGAGATGGTTTGATCCTAACTGGCTTGGAAAACAGGATTTTATGTACCTACATTTGTGTTTTAATCGATTCATTTATTTATTTGTTGGTTGGTTGGTTGGTTTATTGGGAGGGGGTGTAGTGTGGGTGTGAATGTGTGTTCAAATGCACCAGGGTGTGAATATGGAGATCAGAGGACACCTTGTGGTGGTCAGTGTTTTCCTTCTACTGTGGGAGTTCCACAGATCAAACACAAATCCTTGTATTTGTTAGCAGGTGCTTTTCACCACTAAGAAATCTAGCTGATCACCATTTGTATTGTATTCTGAAGGGATCAAGGGAATGTTATTACTTTTCTTATCTGAATAATTATCAGAGTTAACAATAGCATTATAAAAAATGTTAGTTTGCCTCTTTTTTTGTTTTGTTTAAACTTATTTTTGCTAAGTAATAGACATGAATAAACACAAGGATGTTTTCGTGTTCAGTATTGATGCTTTTTTTTTTTGCTTGAGGCTGGCTTTGTTGTTTTAAAAAGTGCTACTGATTTTTCATACACCTGTTTGATATAAAAACATTTAACTTGAGAAACATTTGAAACCAGCAATAGTTATAATTTTTGATATAGGAAAAATAATTGACTCATGACAATGATAGTGATTATGACAATAATCATGTACTGAATGATTAGAGAGTATTTTGTATCTAAAAGAATACCTTCTTCACATAATCCACCCAGAGTAATTTGACTGGTAGCCTTCTAATTCAGTTGGGAAAGCATAGTAATAATATGAAAGCAGCAAATGACTCCAGTAAAAAATTAGAACCCGAAGGAAAATATATTGAGGTAAAATGTCTACGACAGGACTTTTCAAATGTTAAACATGCTTATGCTCCCAAAGGCTCAGATACAATAGAGAAAATATTAAAGAAAGTCAGAGAAGAAAAACAGAAAGTGGAGTGGATGAGAAAGAAATCCAGGACAGAAATCATGGGTGCAGGAGTATCGGGCACCCGGGTGTGGATCCGCTGGTGACAAACGAGAGTCCAAATAAAGAAACCCCATCCAGTTTGCACCTCTAAAATGCTGCAGGTCTTCGTGGAAAAGGAAAGTAGAAAATGAATCAAGCAGGTAAAGCAGAAACAAAATGGGCTGTCTCTCTACTAGACATGAGTAGAGTGACAGAGGGCAGAGAAAACCTTAGTATCCATCAGACTTCAGGCGGGGGTGCCATTTAAAGCGTGATTGTCATGACTTGGAAACTTTCAAGTAATTAGCTGATGTAAACTAAATTTTTAGCCTTGAGTTAGCACCCGGATAGCCAACCATCTAGCCCCAGGCCTCACAGAAGCAGTAGGTGAAACGCCCCTGCAAGTGGCCCAGCACTACAGAAGAGGAGCCAGAGGAGCCAGAGGAGAATAGAGAAGTTTCTAAAGAAACGATGAGAGCCAGAGCTCAGACCTCATCAGCAGTATAACAAGACAGGAGTTCTACAAATGTAGGAAGCTCCTGATGCCCTTTTCTGGCTGCTGAGCATGCACCTTGGCACACACATGCATGAATGTACACACACCACAAATACATGCATGGCACACGTGTACACACCCTTGAAGATATGCACACACACACACACACACCACAAATAAATTAATAAACTTCTAAAGAAAAAAAATGGAAGGGGAGAACAGATAGAGTAAAATAGCCAATAACAGAGACTTTGAACCCTTCCACTGTAATTACCAGACACTGGCTATAAAATCAAGCAGGATTAATGTTTTTAAAGTTTTAAATGAAAAAAAAACAAAAAAATAACCAACCAAGAAGTCATCAAGTCATCAAAATGAGTCAATTTATGTTTTTAAAACTTAATAAATACATTCTATACACACAAACAAAAAAACTTTAAAAAACAAAAACTGCAGACTCTAACAATAAAGCAATAATCACTGTCTGCATGAGATAGCTAGAAAATAGCTTGGAAGAAATCATCAAAGAAGAGGATGTCAGGGGAGTGGGCGAGGAGGTAAAGCACAGAAGACACTGAGAGGTTGAAATACTTCTAACTGGAGTTTCAGGACAGGGAGTAGGAGACAAAGGGAGCCCCCCCCCCCAAAAAAAACAGTGGCTACAAAGTCCCCAGAATGAAGGAATAATATAAATCTCCAGATGCGACAAAAATCTCATTCAAGGTTAATAAAATAAAATAACATCACAGTGTCTTAAAACAGATCTTTTTAAAGTGAGCATGTAGTTGCATACAATGTTAACCAATTAAAATTGAATAAGCATTGAATGAATTTGACCAATAACAGAACAAGAGCTAAAGCACATATTGAAGAGGTAGAGAGTTATGCAAGAAAGATGCTGGACAAAAAGACTATGATAAGAATAGAAACTAGCAAATGTCACCATTAATCTATATAAACTAGATTATATAGAATAACAATAAAGCTTCTATTCTCAGATAAACTGTATATCCCAATTGATATTCAAAACTGAAAACTATTGAAACTGTCAAGGAAAAAGAATTTCTCATAGACTTGATATGTGTAAGTGGGCTTTGAAGGCACCAAATGTGAGTGAGTGAAAGCAAATGTGAGCAAGAGAAAAATCTAGATTATTGAGTAGATTTCAGAAATGACATTGAGTGGACTTGGAAAGGGGCAGGGAGGAGATGAGGGAGGGAAGGGTGGGATAGGGAAGGAATGCAGGAGGGGGGCTACGTCTGGGATACAAAGTATATAGCCTGTGATTAATATAAAATAAAAATGTTAAAATTAAAAAAGAATTAACTGTGAGATAAAAATAACTAGAACATGGAACAGGAAACATATAATAGGGATATCTGAAAATATATATGTACTTCATGCTCCTGACAGAAAAGAGTGCCAAGTCAAGCCTTCTAGAGTTCAGCTCATAAAGAAAGCCCTAAATTTGATGTTCTTTCGACCCTCATATGGTCTAAAAGTAGGTAGAAAGGTCTAGCCCCATTCAGACTATAGAGTCTACAAGGATAATTCTTTTTTTTAACTATTTTTTTTCTGGTTTTGAAATTCTTTTTTAAATTTTTTTATTTGATATTAATCAAAGAGTATGTACTTTGTAACCCAGCCATAGCCCCTTCCACATTCCCTCCCAACCCACCCCCGATCCTTCCCTCATCTCCTCCCTGCCCCTTTCCAAGTCCACTGATATGAGAGCTCCTCCCCTTCAATCTAAACCTAGCTTATCAAGACTCTTCAGGACTGGCTGCAATGTCCTCTTCTGTGGCCTAGCAAGGTTGCTCCTCCCTCAGGGGAAGGGGTTGGGGGGGACGGTTGAAGAGCCAGCCATTGACTACATGTCAGAAATACTCCCTGTTCCCCTTACTAGGGTACTCACTTGGATACTGAGCTACCATGTGCTACATCCAAGCAGGGGTTCTAGGTTATATCCATACATAGTCCTTGGCTGGAAAAACAGTCTCATAAAAGAACCCTGTGCTCTGATATATTTGGTCCTTGTGGAGCTCCTGTCATCTCCAGGTCTCACTAACTCCCCCTTCTTTCACTCTGCCGAAGTTTTAGTTATGAGTCTTAATATCTGCTTTGACACACTGCTAGGTAGAGTCTTTCAGAGGCCCTCTGTAGTAGACTCCTGTCCTGTTACTTGTTTTCTCCTACTTCCAATGTCCATCCCACTTGTCTTTCTAAGTGAGGATTGATCATCTTACCCCAGATCCTTTTTCATGTTTATCTTCTTTAGGTGTATAGATTTCAGTATCTTTATCCTATCTTATAGGTCTATATAAGTGAGTATACACCATGTGTGTCTTTCTGCTTTTGGGATACCTCACTCAGGATGATCATTTCCAGGTCCCACCATTCGCCTGCAAATTTCATGATTTCCTCCTTTTTAATTGCTGAGTAGTATTCCATTTTGTAAAAGTACCACAATTTCTGTATCCATTCTTCAACTGAGGGACATCTGGGTTGTTTTCAGGTTCTAGTCATTACAAATAAAGCTGCTATAGACATGGTTGAGCAAATGTCCTTGTTATGTACTTGAGCATCTTTTGGATATATGCCTAGGAGTGCTGTAGCTGGATCTTGAGGAATCACTATTCCTAATTGTCTAAGAAAGCACCAAATTGATTTCCAGAGTGGTTGTACAAGTTTGCATTCCCACCAGCAATGGAGGAGGGTTCCCCTTTCTCCACAACCTCTCCAGCATGTGTTGTCACTTGAGTTTTTGATCTTAGCCATTCTGATGGGCCTAAGGTAAAATCTCAGGGTCGTTTTGATTTGCATCTCCCTGATGGGTAAGGACGTTAAGCATTTTTTAAAGTGTTTTTCTGCCATTCTACAGTCCTCTACAGAGAGTTATCTGTTTATCTCCGTACCCCATTTTTAATTGGATTACTTGATTTGTTGCTTTTTAACTTCTTGAGTTCTTTATATATACTGGATATTAGCCCTCTGTCAGATGTAGGGTTGGTAAAGATCCTTTCCCAGTCTGTAGGGTGTTGTTTTGTTTTGATGACAATGTCTTTTGCTTTACAGAAGCTTTTCAGTTTCATGAGGTCCCATTTATCAATCAATCTTTATGGCCATCTCTTTCTTTAAGTTGTGAAAATTTTCTTCTATGATTTTCTTAAAAATATTTTCTGGTCCTTGGAGCCTGGAGTCTTCTTTTTCATCTATTCCTGTTATTCTTAGGTTTCATCTTTTCATGGCATCCTTGATTACTTGAATGTTTTGTGTTTGGGACTTTTCTAATTTTACTTTTTCTTTGAGTGAGGAATCAATTTCAGCAAGTGTATCTTCAGCTCCTGAAATTCTCTCTTCCTTCTCTTGTATTCTATTGGTGATGCTTACCTTTGTGGTTCCTGATGTTTTCTCTAAGTTCTCTAAGTTTTCTCTAAGATCCTGAGTTTTCTCTGTTTGTGTTTTCTTTATAGATTCTATTACTGTTTTCATGCTTTGCACCATTTCCTTCATCTGATTTTATGTGGCTCCTATTTTATTTATTTCCTCTCTATATGTCTCTAACTGTTCCTCTATGTGGACAATTACATTCTTCTGTATTTCTTTGAGAGCTCTGCTCATTTCCTCCTTTTGTTCCTGTAGTAACTGCATAAGCGTAGCTTTACGTTCATTTTCCTGCGTTTTCAATGAATTATAATATCCATTGATTTTGGGGGTTGCTGGTGGGACTGTGGTGTCCTGATTTTTGTTGGGTGAGTTCTTATGTCGACCTTTGGCCATTTCCTTATGTGTAATCTTCACAGTTTGTTCCTTGGGTCTGAACTTCAGACTGGAACCATCTTTCTCTGGTGTCTGGGGTATTCTTCAGCAAGATCAGGGAGGTCCAGTGGTTTGAGAGTGTATGTTGTTGCTTCAGTTGAACCTGAGGGAGGAAAAGTCCCTGGCACAGAATCGTGTGTGTGTGTGTGTGTGTGTGTGTGTGTGTAGGGGGAGGCATGGATGTGTGTCTTGAAGGGGAGTGCCAGACAGTGTAGATGGTTGGGATATAGGGGTTGGGCGCAAGCGCAGGAGGGTATTGGATGCCAACGTGGTCAGCAAGCACAGATTTCGGGCCCAAAGTGCCTGTGCAGGTTTCCTGAATACCCAGTGATCCACAGTCTGTGGTGGCCTCTGTAGGCTGGACTCTGAGGTCTGTGGCTGACGCTGTGGGCGGGACACATACTCTGTTGTGGATTCCCTAGGAGATGTCTGCGGTTGACCTGTGTCCTATTGGACTCAGATCAGGGTTTGTCCCCTTTCTTCCTGGACAACTTGTACTGTTGTTTTGGGTTCCACAGGCCCTTGACTCACCAAATCGGAGTTTCAGCTCCTCTGAATACAGAGCGTGCTGGTCTCTGCCATCTTGGATCCCCCGCCAATTCTTAATAAAAGAAGATGACTCTAGACTAAGGGATTCTGTAAAACAGATACACATTGTGTTGCCAGGAAAATGTCTGCCTTGAAAACCATCATTGATTCAAGAGAAGGGGAGATATCTTTTTTTAAGATTTTGTGACATTGAGTCCATTTTCGTATAAATCTGCATCCTGAATCCACATCACCCAAGAGATCTGAACATTGCCAAGAGTATAATTAGCACAAATTGGCTCTGAAAGGACTGTACTCTAATGCCGACCAGAAATGTGCTTTCCAATTTCCAATGTGCATCAGGGAGTTGCTGCTAGTAAACTCCCAAGAAAAAAAAAATGACTGCAGGTTTTTACTAAGTCATACAACACTGAGGCTTAATGAACAAGATAGATAGCATCCTCAACCTCACAGAAACAAAATGCTAGAATCTCCATACAGAATACAAATAACTTTGCTTGATTTATTTAAATAAATAAAGGCCTGGAGAATACATAGGGCAGAAATCTGAAAAAAAAAATCTCTCCTAAGAATGCTACCTTGCTTGCAGAGGCAATATCTCTAAAACCATAAAGATTCCCTCCCTGATGTTCTGACCTGTGGTCATGTGACCCCCTGCTCAGCACCTGTAAAGGGGAGGGGTTTCTGTGCCCATTTTTTTTCCTGATGGATACCTGGCTTTTCATTTCCAGATAGAATTACTTGGACAAGTCTAACCCTTTAGGAAAAGCAAAAGATATACTAGATAGTAAAATCTATAGGTATTCTGTTTTGATCTTATGTACTCATGTGCCCATATCCTCTGTGTATTCCTCCATATAGACCACACTGAAAATATTGGGTGAAGAAAGCTATACTCTCTATCACACCAAACCTCAGAGTCCTGCACAATCATGAAAGAAATGATATGGCCCTAGATGGCCCATGGCAATGGAAATGGCTTATAATTTACTGTGGAAACAGGAAATTAATAATGCTTAAAATGTAGTGATATATTTATAAGAAGGAATTAAGACCCCCCCAAAGAGCACATAGATAAATATTTTTTTTCTGAAATACAGGACAGAATAAAATATTTCCTTACTTAGGTTTTGGAAATTTAAGCTGTGTTTAGCAAAGACTGGTGCCACTCTTCCATGCACTGAGACACATACACAGACAGAATAGGACAAAACAAACAAACAAACAAACAAACAAAAAAGAGCTCAAAAAAGGGCACAAAAAATAAAACAGATATGGAATAGACTCAGAGACTCATCCACACACTCAGAAATCTCATAAAAACATTAAACTGGAAGCAATACAATCTTATTTTAACTCTAAAAAAAGAGTTTGTGGGCTTCTAAGAAGATTCTGTTTTAAGTAATGATATTGTAACAGGAAACAGAAAAATAAGTATCTATTCTTAAAAAAAACCTGCCTTTTGAAAAATGCAGTAGATAAAGAAGCAATATATAGTGTGTATTAGAAAGATACCAGTGATGTTGACATAAAGAAAAAGGTGAAATATGAACTTCAGCGTATTTTTAGCTTGTGATGGAGCCACCAAGATCAGCTTCTCCTGAAGGGTGAGGTTTGAGTGAAGTCATAGGAAATGAAAGACAAATTCATCTGATCTTCTTAAGGTTGAAAGCTTTAGGCACGGGAAAAGGCAAGCTCAAAAGTTCCGAATTAGGACTGTTCTAGAAATGACAGATAAACAGTATGCAGGAGGGTATAGGAGGCAAGCAATGAGCAGCAGGGCAGAGAACAGGCTAAAGGATAATGTGGCACAGGGAAGAAATGTGCAGAGGCCTCTGCTGGTCTATAGGAGTATAGCTCAGTATTAAGTGAGTCATTGTAACTAACGTGGTGTGGAATATTGCACACCCCGAGTAAATAAGATTACTGCAGGTGATCCTCTTAGAAACAGACCAAAGGAAGAGGAGGACCATCACAATAACATAGGCAAAAGAGGTAATACATACTTAATAGTAGATCTCAACCTTCCTCATGCTGTAACCCGTTAATACAGTTCCTCATGCTGTGGTGACCCCCCCCCAACCATAAAATTATTTTGTTGCTACCTCATAACTGTAATTTTGCTGTTGTTATGAATAATAATGTAAATGTCTGTGAAAGGGTATCAACCCACATGTCGAAAACTGCTGAACTGATGTAAAACAAAGTCACTCTTACAGCATATTTTGAGGACAAATAACAGATGGTGATTGTAGATAGACAAGTAATGAATGAAAACAGTAAAGAATGTTTCCAAACATATCAGCCAAAGCTAAAGGAAGAAGAAATGCCCTTTGTGTAACCCTGGAGATCTGTGGAGCAATAATGGAGAAAATGGATTATAAGCTTGTTTTTATAAATCTCATTAGATGTTCCCATTGGATACTCAACAGAACACATTTCGAAGTTCATATGTGCAAGGGTAGAGCTTGAAAAGGAGATGAGATATAGAAACATCCCAATATACTAGATTAATTTGCTGTCTGTGAAAAATAAATGAAGGCTTAAGTTTTAATAAGCACCCCCAATGAATGGAATGTATAAAGGAAACAGAGTAAAAACCATGTTCTGCAAAACTGAGACAAGGAGGTAGGAGTAAACCAATAATGCATAACAGAAGGAATGATAAACAAGGCAAGAGAGGAAGACAGCATGATGTGCTCATGAGACACTACCTCATAAAGAAAGAAATCATGAGTGTTAATACAAATGCCAGAGAGAAAAACATTCTGAAAAGATGTTAATGAATTTAACAACTTGTGGTTTAGATTTAAGTAAAATTAGAAGCAGCACTCAAGAGAGAATGGAAGATCAGGAATTGGAAAACGTTGAAAAACAAAAAATAAAACAAAACAAAACAACAACAACTAGTGTGTCACTGTGGACTTGGCATTAACTCCAGGGCTTCACCCCCTTTATTTCAAATATGTTTTTAATTAAAATAAAATTATATCACTTCTTCATTTTCCTTTCTAGATTTCAGCCTCTCTTAGCTATCATTCCTCATGCTCCTCCCATGTCCCCAATTCTCAAGGTGGTAGCCTATTTTTTTCAGTTATTATTGTTACATATATATATATATATATATATATATATATATATACAAACACATATGTATGGTTGCTTTGTTTTTGTTGTGTGTATATGGTCTCAAGAATGACCATTCTGCATTAGACAGTCATTAAAGGGAGGCTAATTTTCTTTCTTTCAGCACTTACTAGTTGCCTGTAGGTATAAGACCATAGTGACAGTAATATCAATGGGTCTGTTAACTTCTTTGTAAGTAGTTAGACTTACAGCTGGTAACCACTACCTGCACTGTCTGGCTTTTACAATCTTTTTTTTATTTACAGTTTATTCACTTTGTATCCCAGTTGTAGTCTGCTCACTTATTCCCTCCCATCCCCACCCTCCCTCCATCATCAGCTCCCTGGCCCCTCTCCAAGTCTACTGGTAGGGGAGAGCCTCTCCCTCCATATGACCCTAGCCTATCAGGCCTCATGAGGACTGGCTGCATTGTCTTCCTCTATTGCCTGGAAAGACTCCTTCCCCCTCAGGGAGAGGTGATCAAAGAGCCAGCCACTGAGTTCCCTTCAGAAACAGTGGCTGTTCCCCTTAAGAGGGTATAAACTTGGATACTTAACTGCCATGGGCTGCATCTGTTCTAGGTTATCTTCATGCATGGTCCTTGCTTGGAGTATCAGTCTCAGAAAAGCCCCCTGGGCCCAGATTTCTTGTTTCTTTTGCTTTCCTTATGGAGCTCCTCTCCCCTCTGGGTCTTTCTATCTGCCCCTTCTTTCATAAGGTTCCCTGCACTCTGCCAAAATTTTGGCTGAGTCTCAGCATCTGCTTTAATACCCTGTTAGGTAGAGTCTCTATGATAGGCTCCTATCTTGTTTCCTGTTTTCTCCCTCTTCCAAAGTCTATCCCCTTTGCCTTTCTGAGTGAGGATTGATCATCTTACCCTGATCATTGTCCTCCTTTTTGTTTAGCTTTTTTAGGTGTACAGATTTTAGTATATTTATCATATATTGTATTGTCTAATATCCACTTATAAGTAAGAATATACTATGTGTGTCTTTCTGCTTCTGGAATACCTCACTCAGAACTACCTTTTCTAGATCCCACCATTTGTCTGCAAATTTCATGATTTCCTTGTTTTTAATTGCTGAGCAGTATTCTATGTGTAAAGGTACCACAATTTCTATATCCATTTCTCAGTTGAGGGGCATCTGGGTTATTTTCAGGTTCTGGCTATTACAAATAAAGCTGCCATGAACATGGTTGAGCAAATGTCCTTGTTGTGTACTTGAGCATATTTTGGGTATATGCCCAGAATCTAGCTGAAGCACTATTTCTAATTGTCTGAGAAAGCTCCAGATTGATTTCCAAAATGGTTCTACAAGTTACATTCCCACCAGCTATAACCAACATCAAACTAAACAGATTGTAACTTAAATCAATCCCACTGAAATCAGGGACAAGGCAAGGCTGCCCACTCTCTCTGTAACTCTTCAACATAGTACTTGAAGTCCTAGTTAGAGCAATAAGACAACTAAAGGAGATCAGGGGGATACATATGGGAAAGAAGTCAAAGTATCACTATTTGCAGATGGTATGATAATAGGCATGACCGACCCCAAAAATTCAACCAGAGAACTCCTTCAACTGATAAACACCTTCAGCAAAGTGGCTGGATAAAAAATCAACTCAAAGAAATAATCAGTAGTGCTCTTGTATATGAAAGACAAAGGGGCTGAGAAAGAAATTAGGGAAACTACACCCTTCACAATAGTCTCAAATAACATAAAGAACCTTGGTATGACTCTAACCAAGCAAGTGAAAAACCTGCTTGAAAAAAAAACTTCAAGTCTCTAAAGAAAGTTTCTTTCATACTAAGAAGAGAAGAAATAGATTTGAGCTGTGATTTCTGGGAAGAAAGAGGAGGTCCTCCCCCATCAGTGGACTTGGAAAGGGGCAGGGAGGAGATGAGAGAGGGAGAGTTGGATTGGGAGGGAATGAGGGAGCCGGTTACAGAAGGGATACAAAGTTAATAAACTGTAATGGATATTAAAAAAATAAAAATTTAAAAAGAAAAAAAAGGCATCTTGTTTATTTTTTTCTTTTAAGATGAGATACCTAAGTTTGCTAGTTTTTGAGAAAGTATAAAAATGGAGTAATGCAAAAAAAGTGGGTAGAATTACTATGGAAATGTCTGGGGACTTGAAAAAATGTGACAGTGTAAGAATTCATCTATACACATGAAAGTAAGCATAACATTCTGAATACACAAACCAGCACAGACAAATGGAAGAAGAGCTCACTTTGTTTAATCTTGAAATAAATCTTTTGAGGCACATGTAACAGGGTACATATTTATGAGACACGGTGTGATATAACTATACATATATGAAGTGTGTTAATAAAATTGTGGAAATTACCATATCTACCTTTCCATCATGTTTTGTTAAAGTTCACTTGTGGTTTCCTATGTGAAATAGGAAGCTACGTGTAAAAATACAGAATTGATATATGTGCGGGGATGTTTACCAGTGTGATTTGGTGTTTGTGTTAGTCAACTGGCTCCTTGTCAAAGTGAGGCTCTTGCTGTGTCAGAGAGACTAGAATACAGGGATGTTATCTTTTTTTGATGGTTACATTTCAAAGGGATAGCTCTCAAGTGCTTGAGGCATTCTTAAGGCTTGAAACCAGCAAGAGTATAGGAAAGACTTGCATCTCAAATAAAACAGAGAAATAATTTACAACTGAAAGTTTTCAAAGTTAATAAATATTCCACAACAAATCAGGGGCCTACAGTCAAGAAAAATCTTTTATAGAATTTAGTCAAGCTGAAGGGAATGTTGCAGTCATTTGGATGTGTTAAAGCCATAAGAGATTCATGAATGACAGTGAATTGAACATAAGACTATGAAGTGAGTTCATCCAGATATATATATATTGCTTTTCTCTCAACCCTCCAGATTGTCACAGCATTTGACTTAACTGGAACAATGCTTTTGCTAAGTGAATATAATGAAACAATTTGGGTGTGAGGGAGTTTAGATAGATGCAAACAAGAAATGAAAGTCCATGAAATTTAAGAAAGTACAATTTAAGGAAAGGAAGTCTGGAGATATAATAAATGTTAGAAAAAAGTAATAGATAACATTGATTTGAAATAGCTGATGGTTTGGGTGAGGAGATGTGGTCACAGTGCCAAGATATAGTGGTCAAAGGTGTGATGGTTAGCAGTGATAATGGGATGGCTGAGAACAAAGCTGTTTATAGATATTACAGTGCAAGAGGAGGAGAAGTAAGGTCACAAGCCTATGCAGAGATCATACAAGGGCACTTTCATCACCAAGAACAGTGCATGTTAGTAAGTAAAGATGAGTTTTGCTACATTAAAAAGCCCTTAACCCATGAGGATCATGACCAGAGGCAGGGCTGGTGATAAATCACACTTAAAATAGGTGTAATGTTTTCCTGTTGTTCACCAAACATTGCTGTCTTTATGGAAAGAGTACTACTAGAAAAGCAATCTTCGTTCTCCTAATCCATTTCATTTTTTAAAAGGTACAAAAAAGCATCAGAAAAACAATTTCATTCTCCTGAAGGCTGTTAGTGGTTAAGATTTTCTTCTTTATTCCTTTGTGTATTTCTTCCATTCATTACAATCAGATGCAAGGCAAATTAAAATCAGCAAATAATTAGTAAGGAATGAAACTATTATACTATTATACCGATTGAGATCAGGGATGGAGATATCTGCAGAAGATCCTTTATTGTACAGGATTGCTTTAGTATTCCGGAATTCTTTGTTTTTTCTTATAAAGTTGAGAATTATTCTTTCAAGAACTGTGTTGCTGTTTCAAAGGGAATTACATTGAATCTGTAAACTGTTTTTGGTATGATGCCCATTTTTATTATATTTACCCTACCTATCCTTGATCATGGGAGATCTTTCCATCTTCTGATATCTTCTTCAATTTCTTTCTTCAGAGACTTGAGTTTGTTTGGTTTTTTTTTTCACAGAAGTCTTTTACTTGCTTGGTAAGAGTAATACCAAGATACTTTTTTGTGTATGACTATTATGAAGGGTGTTGTTTCCCGATTTTCTTTCTTGACCCATTTGTCCTTTGAATATAGGATGGCTACTGATTGGGGGGGGGTAATTTTTTATCCAGCCACTTTAATGAAAGTGTTTATCAGCTGTAGGAGTTCACTGATAGACTTTGTGTAGTCACTCATGGCAGACTATCATATCATCTTTGAAGAGTGATACTTTGACTCCAATTTGTATCCACTTGATCTCCTTTAGTTGTCTTATTGCTTGAGTTAGGTCTTCTGAGATTCCATCTTATACCCATCAGAATGGCTAAGATTAAAAAATCAAATGACAACCCATGCTGGAGAGGATGTGGAGAAAGGGGAACCTTCCTCCATTGCTGGTGGGAGTGCAAACTTGTACAACCACTTTCAAAATCAGTCTGATGCTTTCTCAGAAAACTAAGAATAGCCCTACCACAAGATCTAACTATACCACTCCTGGGTATATACCCAAAAGATGCTCCACCATACAATAAGGACACTTGCTCAACTATGTTCATAGCAGCTTTATTCATAATAGCCAGAATCTGGAAACAACTTAGATTCCCCTCAATGGAAAACTGGGTACATAATTGTGGTACGTTTACACAATGGAATACTACTCAGCTATTAAAAACAAGTAAATCATGATGGCAAATGGATGGAACTAGAAAAGATCACATGAGTGAGGTAACCCAGAAGCAGAAAGACATGGATGGTATGTACTCATTTCTAAGTGGATATTAGCTATATAATATAGAATAAACATACTAAAATCTACAGACCTAATTAAGTGAAACAACAAAGATCTTAGGAAGGAAGCTTAATACTCATTGAGAAAGGCAAACAAGATAGACATTGGAAGTGGGAGAAGACAGGGAAGAGAACAGAAGCCTACCACAGATATCCTCTGAAAGACTCCAACCAGCAGGGGATTGAAGTCGATGAAAAGTCTCACAGCCAAACTTTGGGCAGAGTGCAGGGATTCTTATGGAAGAAGATGGGAATAGAAGGACTCAGAAGGGACAGAAGTTCCTCAAGGAGACCAAAAAAGCCAGAAAATCTGGGCCCAGTGGGTTCTGCAGAGATTGATCTTTGCATCAACCAAAGACCATGCATAGAGAGGACCTAGACCCCCTGCTCAGATGTAGCCCATTGGCAACTCAGTCTCCATGTAGGTTCCCTAGTAAGGGGAGGAGGGGCACTTTATGGTATGAACTCAGCTGCATGTTCTTTGATCATCTCCCCTTGGCAAGGTGGCCTTACTAGAACACAGAGAAAGGGGATCCAGCCAGTCTTGATGAGACCTGATAGGCTAGGGTCAGATAATAGGAGAGGAGGAGCTCCCCTATCAGTAGTGGACTAAGGGAGGACCATAGGGGAGTGAAGAGGAAAAGAGGGTGGGACAGAAAGGAGATGAGAAAGGGGCTACAGCCAAGATACAAAGTGAATAAATTGTAAATAATAATAATATTAATTAAAGAGGGCAATTACTCAACAAGATAGAACCTGTTCTTGGCACTTGAAATTTTAGTTGGTGGACTAACATATCTAGTCAGAGCATTGTCTCTTCCAGTCCTTTCTCTATTAAAGTAGAGAGTGTTCCCTTTGTCACTGGCTGTTTTCTGATGGCTGTTCGTATTTATGTATCTTTTTAAAATCATTATTTTCTGATAATTAATGCTGCAACACAAACTATTTCACAAGCTAATTATACCTTTGTAAATAAAAAAAAAAGATTCAACTGTCTACATTTCATTGCCAAGTCTCAGATAATTAATCATCATTAGCTCATTTACGTGCTGAAATCAATATTTAGTTTTCTAAACAATTACAATTTGAAGTTAAGGAAAATGCTGGAAGGACCCATAGCTGTAGTAGCGGGAGTGATCATCCTTTACGGACTAATTAAAGTCGTAATCACAGATGAGAAGCACACTGAATAAATCTTGCCTGGCAGCTGCTGGTACAACTTAAATTTTACTGTGGTTATTTAATTATGATCATTATAGGAAGCATGTTTAATGTCCTTATGCATTTTTTTAAGTTTTCAGATTGTCAATTGTATGAAGTGTTCATTAAAGTCTCTGAGGTTGCAGAACTTGAAAATATGTGCCAATTAACTTCGTATTTGTAAATAAGACCTATTCAAACATCCATCTGTAGCTTATATATACTGGGTAACTTATCAGATCTCATAGAGTCTTTTGTCAAGATGGAGACTCCCTTGATACTTGAGTATTCTAAATATCAGAAGGTAAATTAGAAACAATATGCAAGTTGACTCCATAATAAATTAACCAATCCTGACAAAAATTTTACAAAATAGGCATTGCAGAATAATGTGAATTAAATCAAAACATCACAAATAGAGAGCTAACCAAATTAGAGCAAGGGACTACATAGGGAAATAAATTTTAAAAAAAGACAAGCTTTAAAGGGAGTAACATCTGTATGAAAATATTACAAGTAGATTTAGGAAAAATTTTACAGGATAAGAAAAAATTAGCATCTCTACAAGACAAGATAGCACTAAGAAGAGCAAGGTTAGATGCGTGTGACTCAATACATGACTATTAACACATAGCAAGTTTGTAAGCATGAACCTATGGATATAAGTATAGAAGAAAATATAAGAATGCCTGGCATCCAGCCTACTTGGCACACTGTGCTTCTAAAGAAGGCACATGGCATACCATGCTCCTGAAGTGAGAACACTGACTTCTGAAGTAGCATGAGTAGCTGGTAACTAGCCGGCTGTCAGTCTGTGCTCTGTGTGTTCTTCATTGTGCTTCTTCCTTAAAGAGATCCTGATAGAATGAGCGGTTATTGCCCAATCTGCGGCAATGTGCTAATCATCACAGCCAACAGACTTCTACAATATTATCAGATTCTCAGGTGCAATTCTCAGATGCCACTCCCTGAAACCATGTCTGGAGTGGTTTATCACCTCACCCTTTACTGACTCACATGCATTGCTGTCTTGGCAGGGATGCCCAGGTAACAATGGCACATAAGTAGTAAGGAAATTTAGTTGTGTTTTAAATTAATTGGAGTTCTTATAAAATAAAGACTATTAAGCATTAGAGTTTTATTGTTTGATCATTTTATACATGCCTACGTTTTGATAATATCCTCTGCCCACTACTTCTCACCAGTTTTTCCTGTCTTCCTACCACCACTTTTCCTTCCTATGTTCACATGCTATGTTTTAAGCTTACTGAGTTCCCCGGTGCTAACTGTATGTGCTTGGTCGTAAGGCAGTCTACTGGAGCATGGGGGGACCCGCTGTATCCCTGATGACAACTACCTACCGCTCCCCTGCCAGCCATCAATTATCAATAACTTTTCAGAGAGCCATAGGTCTTCATGACTTCCCCTCCCTCCATCCAAGATGACCTTTGCTTTCGTTTGATCTTGTAGTGCTTTTGTGCCTGCTCTCACAGCAGCTGTGGGTTCATGAGTGCAAAGCCACTATCAAGTGAGGCAAACGCTGTCTTTCTGCAGTCACCACCACCTCTGCTCTGATACAGCTGCCACCTCTTCCTGAGCCTTTTGGATAGACACTGCGGTAGAGACGTCCCACTCTAATCCTCTGTACATCCCGCAGTTGTGAGTCTATCATCAACTGAAAAAAGAAGCTCCAAGAAAGAGGACAAGAGTTGATATTTTTACTAATCTATGGGTATAATGACAGGAAATTAGGGAGAAGTTGATCACTATGTCCATTTAGAAAAAGAAAAGAATTAATTGTTTTCCCTACAGCCTAGGACCCAGTCCATATTGCCACTTTAGGCCAGTTAACAGTACCAGGCATGAGTTCCCCGCCTGTGGAGCACACTTCCAATCAAATTATCAAATTACAAAAAAAGCCAATTACTATCATAACATCCATGCCACTGATCCACGCCACTATTATACCAGCAGTCACATATTGTATGCCAAACTAATTGTTACTGTAGGATTCAGGGCACACAACTGGGTAAAACTTGATTACTTTTCTCCCCTGGCAATATGCGTAGACCCGTCCAGCACTGTTAAAGCTAGCCAGTCGTGAAAATGCTTCCACAGAAGTATGAGCTTAATTTCTCCAAAATGAAGAACTTTTGTAAACTAATAACTCTATTTCGATTTCATTAGTTGTTTTGGTTGCTGCCATATTTTTTCAAGATTAAAATGATTACTTGATGGATTCCTGAATAGTGTTATGACAAAGCATAGCTTTGAATATTATTTACTTTATATTTGATCTGCAGCTTTCTAAACATCTTTGAAGATTCTAATTCTTGGCCTATAAATGTTAATGCTTGGGTATCAAAGCAGATGTTAAGGCTCATAACCAACCTTTGGGCGAGTGCAGGGAATCTTATGAAAGAAGGGAGAGATAGTAGGACCTGGAGAGGACAGGAGTTCCAAAAGGAGAGCAACAGAACCAAAAAGTCTGGGCACAGGGGTCTTTTCTGAGATTGATACTCCAACCAAAGACCATTCAAGAGATAACCTAGAAACCCTGCACAGACATAGCCCATGGCAATTCAGTGTCCATGTGGGTTCCATAGTAATGGGAGTAGGGACTCCCTCTGACATGAACTGATTGGCCTGCTCTTTGATCACCTCCCCATGAGCGGGATCAGCCTTACCAGGCCACAGAGGAAGACAATGCAAACACCCCTGATGACACCTGACAGACTAGGATCAGAAGGAAGGGGAGGAGGACCTCCCCTATCAGTAGACTTGGGGAGAGGCATAGGTGGAGGAGGGGGACAAAGGGTGGTATTGAGAGGGGAGGAGGGAGCTACAGGGAGGGTACAAAGTGAATAAATTATAAATGATAAAAATTAAAATTAAAAAATATTAATGCTCCTTTCAAGAATTAATATGTAAAGTACAAGCACAAGGGGAAGCAAATTTTTCTCAGTAAGGAAACAGTCTCAGAATACTCAACCTCTATCATTCCACTGAGAAAATGAAGACTATCTAGAGAAAAAGACACTCAACTATGAGACAAAGGGTTTTTGTTTCCTGAAACAATTTTCTTTTATCACAGATGTGATGCTTTTCTCCCCTAACTTCAATATAAGTATAGAATTGTTTAACTATTTCCTGTGGTTTGTCAAATTCCATAGGCTCTTAATTGGAAGGGATTCCTATAACAAAAAACAGATTAACAAGGGAAACTTATCAGAAGGTTTTTAATACATGTATTTCACATGTACAAGGAAGACACCCATATCTGTCTCTCAGAAAGAGATCTTTAAATGCAGCTGATAGAGCAGCTTCAAGAGAAAGCAGTGTATTTTGGAGAATTGCTGAAAGAAAGCAAGCTGTACATTTGTAGAAGCAAACTCCCATGAGAAGGTGTGCGTGTGTGTGCATGGAGTTTGTGAATTTATATACCGTACATGTGTGTGTATGAATGTGATGTTTTTGCATGTGTGTGTGCATGTGTGCAGGTTAGATTTCCATAGTTTGTGTAATGTACAGGCCTCCACTATCGCTAGTCACACAACCATCTAACCTTGCTTGCCAGGGCACCCGAAAGTGTAAACACATTTTTTAATATATTTCTGTCTTTGTGGATGAATGCCCTGCTTGTTGTCAAAGAATGGGAAGTTTGGAGTGCTTTCCTTCATCAACTTCTTTTAATTGTCCCTTACAACCTGATACCATGGAATATTCTACTCTCTCACAAAAGCAATAGTAATTAAAAAAAAAACATAAATGGACCTGAAATTCCAATTTCTTCTAATTCGGTTAGTAGATACAAGTTCTGATTGTCTGTTCATTAGAAATGGACATTTTCTGTGACTGTAACAAAACAGCTTTGTAAAGTTTTGTTGGGAAAATGATCGGAGCTCCTCTACACACAGAACACAAACATCCTGAAGTTAATGAGCACTGACTGAACCCAATCTGACTGTCCCATGCAGAAAGTTTCTCTGAAAAGAAAGCCTGTCTGAGAAGGACGAATGTGCTTTCATCACCTGACTAAATGGGTCAAGGAAAGGATTTGTAGCAAGGAATGACTTACTCAGAAACTTTGTTTGTACTTGAGTTTGGGGATTTATTTTACTTCAAACACTGGCCTAGTTTAAGGCTGGAGAAATTTTGAATTGAAAGTATCATAGAGCTACCTTGATGAATGACATTGGCAGTCAACCAAGCTAAGAAATTCAGGGGCCAGGTGGTTATGTCAGATAAAAACACAGAATTTCTGAGTCTTTACAGCAAAGGAAATGGAGTTTCTGAAAATGGAAAACTTATATTTCAAAAATAATATTTTGCTTGCCACAAAAGATGAGGCTACTAATGGTAAATGTAAATTTTAATGGTGAAAGGTTAGTTGATGAATTGAAATGAGTCTCCTAAAGAATAGAGCATTTGAAATATAATCCATTCTTCATAAGCTACAATAACATCAAAATAGATTCTCTGAGGAAAGATTGCAAAGCAGTAAATGGTGAGTATCCCTGTTTTGATACAATCAAAGCTTCCTTTGTAAGTCATAATAGAGATATTTCTGGAAACCACACCTTGAATTCCCACACTCACAGAGACTATTAAAAAGGAGAAACTGATGGCTAAGTTGCTCATATTCTAGAATTGTACTTTGTGGAGCAATGGGATATCTGAAAAAATCTTGGGTGTTGGGTTTTGTAATCAACTGAAAACTAATAATCATATTTACAATGAAATCTGAGATGATGCTAGCTGTTTATATGTCCCCTTACTCATGATTCCATGTGGAGAAACATGTCTCCTGTGCACCCTGGTAAGATACCACAAATCCCTGCATGTCAGGTAAAGCTCTAGCTCTCCAGTTAAGGAGTATGTTATAAATGAGTGTACAAATAATCAATCCTTAGGTTCCTCCTGAAGAGTCAAAGCACAGGTCATCACCATTCTGGTTGTAAGATTAGGGTTCAGAAAGAAAGAGTGTATGAACAAGGGGTGGAGAACAGACCAGTGTGAGGAAAGCTACCACCCTCTCCTTTTAAAGCCTTGGATTCTATAGCCATGTATTTTTCTTTTTTAAGATTTTTTTATTTATTACAATTTATTCACTTTGCGCCCCAACCTCACCATTGTCCTTTCCAATGCTCCCTCCCTCATCTCCTCCCATGCCTCCTTGCCAGTCCACTGACAGTGGAGGAACTCCTCTCCTTCCATCGGACCCTAGCCTAAGAGATCTCATCAGGACTGTCTTTCATTGTCTTTCTCTGTGGCCTGGTAAGGCTGCTCCCCCCATATAGGAAGGTGATCAAAGAGCCAGCCACTGAGTTCATGTCAGAGACAGTCCCTGTTCCCCTGACTAGGGACCCATTTGGAGACTGAGCTGCCATGGGCTACCTCCGTGCAGGGGTTCTAGGTTTTCTCCATTCATGGTCCTTGGTTGGAGTATCAGTCTCAGAAAACACCTCTAGGCCCAGATCTTTTGGTTCTGTTGCTCTCCTTATGGAGCTCCAGATCCTTCCAGGTCTTTCTGTCTCCCCCTTCTTCCATAAGATTCCCTGCACTCTGCCCAAAGTTTGGCTATGAATCTCAGCATCTGCTTTAATACCTTGCTGGGTAGAGTCTTTCAGAGGTCCTCTGTGGTAGGCTCCTGTCTTATACCTTATTTTCACCTTCTTCCAATGTCTATCCCGTTTGATTTTCTGAATGAAGATTGAGCATCTTACCCAGGCTTCACCTTCTTGATTAGCTTCTTTAGCTATACAAATTTTAGTAAAATTATCCTATATTATATGTCTAATATCCACTTATAAGTGAGTATACACCATGTGTGTCTTTCTGTTTCTGGGATACCTCACTCTTTTCTAGTTCCCATCATTTGCCTGCAAATTTTAAGATTTCCTTGTTTTTAATTGCTGAGTAGTATCCCATTGTGTAAATGTACTACAATTTCTGTATCCATCGATTGTTTCCATAGTCTGGCCATTACAAATAAAGCTGCTAAGAACATGGTTGAGCAAATGTCCTTGTTGTATACTTGAGCATCTTTTGGTTATACGCTTAGGAGTGGTATAGATGGATCTTGAGGTGGCACTATTCCTAATTTCTGAGAAATCGACAACGATGCCAAAATCATAAATGGAAAAAAGATAGCATCTTCAACAAATGGTGCTGGTCTAACTGGATATCTGCATGTAGAAAAATGCAAATAGATCCATACTTTTCACCTTGCACAACAACTAAAGTCCTACTGGTTCAAAGACCACAATATAAAACCAGATACACTAAAACCGTTTGAAGAAAACTTGGTCAAGAGCCTTGAACTAATTGGCACAGGAGACAACTTCCTGAAGAGAACACCAACAGCACAGGCTCTAAGATCAGCAATCAATAAATGGAACCTCATGAAACAAAAAAGCTTTTGTAAACCAAAGGACACCGTAGTCAGAATAAAAGGACAGCCTACCGATTGGAAAAGGATCTTCACCAACCCTATAACTGATAGGGGGCTAATATCCAGAATAAAAAAAAAAAAAAACTCAAGAAGTTAAACAGCAACAAGTTAAGTAATCCAATTACAAAATGCCATACAGAGCTAAACAGAATTCTCAACAGAGAAATATAGAATGGCAGAGAAGCACATAAAGAAATGCTCAATGTCCGTAGTCATCAGGGAAATGCAAATCAAAACGACCCTGAGATTTCACCTCATGCCCATCAGAATGGCTAAGATCAAGAACTCAAATGACAACACATGCTGGAGAGGATGTGGAGAAAGGGGAACCCTCCTCCATTGCTGGTGGGAATGTAACCTCATATAACCACTTTGGAAATCAATATAGAAACATTGTTTGACTAGCTGTAGAAATAATCAGTTATCATTGGAAATGTGATTAAGGTCCTTCTCTTAGGATTGAATTAGAGAATGATTAGTGCTAAATTACTGGGCCTATGTGGGATTGTCTTTTTTGGAAGGCTGCAAATTTTGCTGTGGGATGAGGTCCAGTTTTTCATCACTAAATGTTTTATTTATTGAGTTTACCACCACCACCTTGTCTTCCTATCATACCCTCTCTCCTCTTTTCTTCTTTCTATAGTTGTTAGATAATCTAAACTCAAATTGTGAGTAAACAAAGATCAGTGTAAAGATGGTAGTTTGTTTTCTAATCTCTCCTTTTGTTGTGTGTGGAGGGGAGTGTATGCTTATCTATGAATGTATTTTGCATATGTGTATATGAGGGTGTGAAAACACGTGTGTGCATAAAAGACACAGTAACCTTTAGGTGTTCTCCTCTGTTGTTCTCCTACTGGATGCCCACCCTGTTGCACGGCTTTGGGGATCTGAACTCTGGACTTCTCTATCTAACTTTTTGCAAACCAAGTACTCTCAAACAGTGGACCAACTTCTGTTCAGTCCCTTCAACATTTCTTCTATAGAGTCTTTAGAGAAAACCTTTGTCTCAATTTCTAATACAATACCCTTGTTCTCCTCTGAGACTTCTTGAGCTAGCTTTTATGATCTACACTACCACCTGCAATCTTGTCTTTAGAGTGCAAATAGAATACCCCATTAAGCCTTGCTTACAGTACTTCAGGGCACTCTACAGCTTATAACTCCAAACTCTTATATTCTCCTTGCAAACCATTTCTGGGGACCTTCAACTCCATGAACCAATTTGGTGGCCCAGACCCCTGGCTTTCTACTTAAAATGCTCTGGCCTCCGCACCAGCAGACGTGTGGCTGGGGGCCATAGAAGGAGCTTATGAGTTATGTGCCGGCCCTGGTCCTGCTTAAGTCTTCCTGCTTTGTGAATTGTTTCCATATAGTAAGTACCTTACACATGTTCTTTCTACCCTGGAGTAGCTCATTATTAAACTTTCCCCACTATAAGCAAACTGTGAGCTACAAAATCCTTCCTGCCTTTTTGTATTTCTTGTCAGCTGTTTGGCCAAAGTAACAACAACAACAACAACAAAAAACTAATACAGAAATCTGATACTAGAGAGTAGCATTGTTGCTATAGTAAATCCGATCTTATAGTCTAGAGCTATGTTGTTCTTGGTATTGTTTCATTCCTGTGTAGAAATGCTCGCCTGTGTGAGTTTATGTACATCTGGTGCACTCAGAAGCCCACTGAGACTACAGGCAACAGGTCCTCTTCACAGGAATTTGAGAGCCATGTTGTGGGTACACACGAATAAACATTCTTTGCTGCTGAGCCATCTCTTGAGCCCCAATATGGAGGCCTTTGGAACAGGTTTGAAGGGAGACTGTAAAAGCATGTAGAGCTACCAGCCAAAGCATTCACTTGTAAGATGACTAAGAATATTAAGACCCAAGAGTTCACCGCTAGAAAATTGTGGCCAATGGATTTACACACACACACACACACATACACATAAATGTACATAAGCCATATTGGCTGTGATTTAAAGCAGGCAAGTCTGAATATTTCAAATGGGTAACAGCAGTTGAACGAACATCTTATCCACATAGTCCTGATTCAGGATTATGTTACGGGATTATGGAGGTTTGCATCAATGTTTCAGAACACCCCTGAGTCTAAGCAATGTGCGACAGTGCTGGAATCCATGTAGGGAGTTCATTAGTAGAATGAATGTGAAGCAGTTAAGGTGAAGCCTAGAGTGGAGATGTACTGGAGATGCCAGGAATGTGAGGTTACACCAAGGAAAGCTGTATGCACTAGGTGGGTCAGTCCTTCTGAAGAGAGAGACTGCTTGTACTTGGGCAAGCAGCCAGGCCACTGATACAAAGATGCTACTACCATGAGCCCAGGACATGGAGCTGCAGGGCTCTGTGTTTACACTCTTCAGGATTGGTCTTGCTTCAGCTCAAATTTTCATTTTCAAATTAAAAAAAAATTGTGTCCTTATACATTGTATATAACTTGCTTTTGTTATTGTTATTTTAATTTTATAAAGGCTCACAGTTAAGTTTGTCTTGTGTCTAGGAAGACACATTAGACTTTTGAATGGTGTTTATTTTTTTTAACTACGTGAACTATGGAAATTGGACTGAATGAGTTTTGCATTACGAGTTCACCCCTCCCCTCACCTAGAATTCACCAATATTCCATTTGAAAGGGGTAGGACCCTATGATCCTCATCCTGACCAATGATTTAATAACAGATGTGGTCTGTATAGGAGCAATCTCGGCGGCTGCCAGATAAGGATTGTAATGGCTATGTTTTCGAGGACTGTTTTTAAATGGTGTAATAGAACTTAAGTTCTCACAGCTCATTGTGAAAACCGAAACATTTGTTGCATTTTGGTCATGTTTGAGATTCATCAATTCACTTGAAACAAGCACAAAGCTTGTTTCCTCAGACATTTATGAAGATGGTACATGTCAGACCCATTCATGGCTCTACACTCTGGCCTCATTTTTCTTAGACATTTACTTCAGAAAGTTTGTGTTACAGATGCTTTTTCTTGTCACCTGAAAAATGTAAATCTTCGGGGGAGGGCAAGATGGTGGCCATCAGCGGGCATCACTTCTGAGAGCCAAAGGATTCGAAACACTGAAATTGGTGAGTGGAGGGGCATCTGAAGCTGGAAAATCGATATTGTGGCTTCCTGAAGTAGGGGGGACAGCACAGGAGTGGAAAAGTCTTTGATTCAGGTCAGACTTGGACTTCTCTATAAACGGAAAGGGGCACCTTCCTTCCTCGGGCCTCCCTCCCCCTCGGAGGAGCCAAGCCACAGCTCAGTGGCACAGATCTTGCTGCCTGAGAACTGAGACTGCAGAGGCGGAAATACTAGCCCCACAACCTCTTCAGTCAGCCTAACTCACTTGCCAAGCCGGAGATCCACGGGAAAAGCCTGTCTGGGTCCCCCGCCCAAGAGCAGCCGGCTGTACCGACTCCACAGAGCTGGACTGGACTGTAAGGGCTGCTCAGTCCCTCCCTGGCGGGCAGCAGGGTGTGTGATGGGCTGTGCCTCAGACCTGCAAAACCACCCAGGTACACCAAGCGCCGAGCCACAGTACTGGATCCACAGGACTTCCTGGCAGGCACCCGAACACCCCAGTTCTGCAGCCACAGCAGGACTCCCAGGTACAGGGGCTACAACATCACTGAACTGCCTGAGTGCACATTTAGCTCTTTGGCTCAGGCAGATCCAAACCTGCCAGTAGAGAGCAGGAGGAACCCCTGTGCTTTATGATTTGACTTGCTAGAGAGTGAGTGTGCCCCCTAGTGCCTGCAGAGCCCCAGATCCAGGGTGCTTCCAAGCCAGCAGCTAGACATGAGATATCTCCCTCTCACACATCCACTGCGGGAAACAGAGGATAACCTGGGACGTGGAAACCCCGGCTCTGTCGTGCCACCAGTGGAGTTTAGGCAAATAACTTCTGGAGCTCAGTTATAGACAAATACCAGTAGCCTGTAGGCCACTGACATACCCAGGAAATTTGCACATGTGATCATAACCAGCACATGCAATAACTTCAGTGCCCCATCCCCATTGCTGACTGAAAGGCGCCCTTCCCTCATACTGAAGACCTCTACATTCTCTAGCACACTGTCCCTCAAGGCAAACTTCCACAGAAACGCACGCATACATCTTGTTCGCATTTGTCCTTCTGCTCCTGTGGACTTCCCTCCCACAGGTACAGCTGAAGCACCAACACACTCGCTGAAACATTGGACCTCTCTCATCTCCCTGAAGAAATCTCCAGACACCAAAGAAAGATGGTACCAATCTGAACTGCAGAATCCAAGAACAAACAGTGAATATTACAGATCAAGAAATGGCCAGAGGTCTGCGAAAGAACACACCCAGCAAAAATCAGGAAATCATGGACTCACCAGCAACCTCCAAAATCAATGGCTACTGCAATTCTCTGGAAACACAGGCAAATGGCCTTAAAGATATGCTTATCCAGTTATTAGATTCACATAAAGAGGAAACAAACAAATCTCTCAGAGAAATAGCTACACAAATAGTGGGACAAGTAGAGGCAATATTAGTGGCATATAGAGAAGAAACAAACAAAACTATAGGTGCCATCATACAGAGACAGGAAGCCACATTCAAACAGATTAAGGGAATGGTACAAGACATAAAAACTGAATTAGAATTAATAAAGAAAACACAAACAGAGAAAACCCTGGAGCTGGAGAACTTAGAGAAAAGATCAGGAACCACAAAAGTAAGCATCACCAACAGAATACTAGAGATGGAAGAGAGAATCTCTGGTGCTGAAGATATGCTTGCAGAAATTGATACTCTTCTCAAAGAAAAAGTAAAAATCAGAAAAGGCCCAGATGAAAACGTCCAAGAAATCAAACATGCCACAAAAAGGCAAAATCTAAGAATAATAGGAATTGATGAAAAAGAAGACTCTAGTCTCAAAGGTCTAGAAAATATCTTCAAGAAAATCATAGAAGAAAATTTCCCCAACTTAAAGAAAGACATGTCCATAAACATACAGGAGGCCTACAGAACACCGAACAGACTAGACCAGAAAAGAAAATCCTCACATCACATCTATGTCAAAACATTAAATATACAGAACAAAGAAAATATATTATAAGCAGCCAGGGAAAAATGCCAAGTAACATATAAAGGTAGACTTATCAGAATCAAACCGGACTTTGCATCAGAAACTATCAATGCCAAAAGGGCTTGGGCAGAAATCATGCAGGCTTTAAGGGACCACAGATGCCATCCCAGACTACTCTACCCAGCAAAGCTTTAAATCAACATACATGGAGAAAACAAAATATTCCATGATGAAACTACAATTAAGCAATTTCTACATAGCAAACCAGCACTACAGAACATACTAGAAGGAAAACTGTAATCCAATGAAAACAATTTTACCGAAGAAAACATAGGATACAGATAATGTCCCTACAAAAATTTAAAAAAAACAAGCAATGAATCACAATAAACCACCAACACAATAAAAGGAACTAAAGTTCATTGGTCACTATTATCTATCAAAATCAACAGACTCAGCTCTCCAATAAAAAGACACAGACTAACAGAATGGGTGTGGAAACAGGATCCATCATTCTGCTCATCCAAGAAACACACCTCTGCAACAAAGATAAACACTACCTCAGAGTGAAGGGCTGGAAAAATGTTTTTCAAGCAAATGGACCCAGAAACCAAGCTGGGGTAGCAATCCTATTATCTAATAAAATAGACTTTAAACCAAAAAAGATGAGGAATGACACTACATTCTCATCAAAGGAAAAATCCACCAAGAAGACATCACAATTCTGAACATCTATGCCCCAAATACAAGAGCACCTACATTCATAAAGAAAACATTATTAAAGCTTAAATCATACATGGATCCCAACACCTTACTACTGGGAGACTTAAACACACCACTCTCACCAAGGGACAGATCATCTAGACAGAAGCCAAATAGGGAAAAAAGGCACTTACAGAGGCCCTAATTCAAAAGGACCTAATAGATGTCTACAAAACTTTTCACCCAAACTCAAAAGAGTATACCCTCTTTTCAGCACATTGTGAAACTTGGTCCAAAATAAACCATATAGATGGTCACAAAGCAAGCCTCAACAGATACAAGATTGAAATAATCCCCTGTATTCTATCTGACCACCATGGACTAAAGATGGACATCAACAACAATAGAAATAATATAAAGCCTACACACACATGGAAACTGAACAACTTGCTACTCACTGACAGCTGGGTTAAGGGAGAAATAAAAAAAGAAATTAAAGACTTCCTAGAATTCAATGAAAATGAAGATACAACATACAGAAATTTATGGAACACACTTAAAGTAATGCTCAGAGGAAAATTCAAAGCCCTAAGTGCCTTCAAGAAGAAATTTGTAACATCCCATACAAGCAACTTAATGGCCCAACTGAAAGCCCTAGAAAAAAGGAAGCATACACCCAAAAGGAACATACAGCTGGAAATAATCAAAGTTAGGGCTGAAATCAATCATTAGAAACAAATAAAACTATTCAAAGAGTCAATGGAACCAAGAGCTGGTTCTTTGAGAAAATCAACAAGTTAGACAAACCGTTAGCCAAACTAACTAAAAGGCAAAGAAGAACTATCCAAATCAGCAAAATCAGAAATGAAAAGGGGGACATAACTACAGACAGTGAGGAAATCCAAACAATCATTAGGTCTTACTACCAAAGCCTATATGCCACAAAATTTGAAAATCTAAATGAAATGGACAATTATCTTGATAGATTCCATCTACCAAAATTAAGTCAAGCACAGGTAGAAAGATTGAATAGCCCTATATTGCCCAAGGAAATAAAAACAGTCATCAACAGTCACCCTTCCAAAAAAAGCACTAGGTCAGATGGATTCAGTGCAGAATTTTACCAGACCTTCAAAGAAGTGCTAATTCCAATTCTCTTCAAACTATTCCACAAAATAGAAACAGAAGGAACTTTACCAGACTCCTTCTATGAAGCTACAGTCACCTTGATGCATAAACCACACAGAGACCCAACCAAAAAAAAAAAAAAGAACTTCAGACCTATCTCTCTTATGAACATTGATGGAAAAATACTCAATAAAATACTTGCAAACTGAATCCAAGAACACATAATCATCCACCATGACCAAGTAGGCTTCATCCCAGGCATGTAAGGGTGGTTCAATATACAGAAATCAATCAATGTGATCCACTATATAAACTAACTAAAGGAGAAAAACCACATGATCATCTCCTTAGATGCTGAAAAGCATTTGACAAAGTCTAACATCCATTCATGTTTAAAGTCTAGGAGAGATCAGGAATACAAGGCACATACCTAAATATAGTAAAGGCAATATACATCAAGTTTATCGCCAATATCAAACTCAATGGAGAGAAACTTAAATCAATCACACTGAAATCAGGGACAAGGCCAGGCTGTCCACTGTCTCCATATCTCTTCAACATAGTACTGGAAATCCTAGCTAGAGCAATAAGACAACTAAAGGAAATCAAGGGGATACAAATCGGAAAGGAAGAGATCAAAGTTTCCCTATTCACATATAATATGATAGTATACATGAGTGACCACAAAAATTCAACCAAAGAACTCTTTCAGCTGATAAACACCTTCAGCAAAGTTTCTGGATACAAAATTAATTCAAAAAATTCAGAAGCCCTCCTGTATACCCAAGAAACAACGGCTGAGAAAGAAATCAGGAAGTGACGCCCTTCAAAATAGCCACCAATAACATAAAGTACCTTGGGATGACTTTAACCAAGCAATTGAAAGACCTGTTTGAAAAAAACTTGAAATCTCTGAAGAAAGAAATTGAAGAAGATATCAGAAGATGGAAAGATCTCTTGTGCTCATGCATTGGTAGGATTAACATAGTGAAAATGTCCATCATGCCAAAAGCAATCTACAGATTCAATGCACTTCCCATGAAAATACCAATACAATTCTGTACAGACCTTGAAAGAAAAATTCTCAACTTCATATGGAAAAACAAAAAACCCAGATCCTGTACAACAACAGATCATCTGGAGGTATCTCTAGCCCTGATCTCAAGCTGTACTATAGAGTAATAGTAATAAACACTGCATGGTATTGGCATAGAAGCAGAAAAGTGGATCAATGGAACTGAATATAAGACCCAGAAATAAACCCAAATACCTATAAATACTTGATTTTTAACAAAGAAACCAAAACCATTCAATGGAAAAAAGACAGCATCTTCAACAAATGGTGCTGGTCCAACTGGATGTCTATATGCAGAAAAATGAAAATAGATCCATATTTATCACCCTGCACAAAACTAAAGTCCAAGTGGATCAAGGACCTCAACATAAAACCAGACACACTAAATTGGTTAGAAGAAAAAGTGGGGAAGACCTTGGAACTCATTGGCGCAGGAGACAACTTCCTGAACAGAACATCAACAGCATAAATGGGAACTCATGAAACTGAAAAGCTTCTGTAAAGCAAAAGACATTGTCATCAGAACAAAACATCTGCCTACAGACAGGGAAAGGATCTTCATCAATCCTATATCTGATAGAGGGCTAATATCCAGAATATATAAAGAACTAAAGAAATTAAAAAGCAATAAATCAAGCAATCCAATTAAAAATGGGGTGCGGAGATAAACAGAGAATTATCTGTAGCGGAATATAGAACGGCAGAGAAGCACCTAAAGAGATACTCAACGTCCTTAGCCATCAGTGAGATGCAAATCAAAACAACCCTGAGATTCTGCCTTATGCCTGTCAAATTGCAAAGGTTAAAAACTCAAGTGACAACACATACTGGAGAGGTTGTGAAGGAAGGTGAACCCTCCTCCATTGCTGGTGGGAATGTTAACTTGTACAATCACTTTGCAAATCAATCTGGTGCTTTCTCAGACAATTAGGAATACTAGCTCTTCCTCAACATCCAGCTATACTATTCCTAGACATATATCCAAAAGATGCTCAACTATACAACAAGGACATTTGTGCAACCATGTTTGTAGTAGCTTTATTCATGATAGCCAGAACCTGGAAACAACCCAGAAGTCCCTCAAGGGAGGAATGGATACAAAAACTGTGTTATATTTACACAATGGAATACTACTCAGCATTTAAAAACATGGAAATCATGAAATTTGTAGGCACATGATGGGATCTAGAAAAGATCATCCTGAGTGAGGCATCCCAGGAGCAGAAAGATACACATGGTATATACTCACTTATATAGTTCTATAAGATAGAATAAATATACTAAAACATGTGCACCTAAAGAAGATAAACAAGAAAGAGGACCTGGAGTAAGATGATCAATCCTCACTTAGAAAGACAAACGGGATGGACAGGGGAAGTAGGAGGAAACAAGAAACAGGACAGGAACGTACCGCAGAGGGCGGTAAGACTCTATCTAGCAGCGTATCAAAGCAGATACTGAGACTCATAACCAAAACTTCGTCAGAGTGCAGGGAATCTTATGATAAAACTATGACCAAGAGAGGACAGGAGCTCCACAAGGGCAAAATATATCAGGGTACGGGGGTCCTCTATGATACTCTTTCTCCAGCCAAGGATCACATATGGATATAACCTAGAATTCCTGCTCAGATGTAGCCCATGGTAGCTCAGTATTCAAGTGGGTTATCCTAGTAAGGGGAACAGGAACTATTTATGACATGAACTCAATGAGTGGCTCCTTTACCTCCCCCTCCTGAGGGAGGAACGGCCTTGCTAGGCCACAGAGGAGGACATTGCAGCCAGTCCTGAAGATAACTCATAAGCTAGGGTCAGATGGAAGGGGAGGAGGACCTCCCCTAGCAGTGGACTTGGAAAGGGACAGGGAGTAGATGAAGGAGGGAGGGTGGAATTGGGAGGGAATGAGGGAGGGGGCTATGGCTGGGCTACAAAGTAAATAACCTGTGATTAATATTTAAAAAATAAATAATTTTAAAAAATGTAAATCTTCACCCAGGGTCTAAATATGTCTTTTAGTTCATCTATGTGGGTCCAGGAACCTGAGAACAAGCCTCTGAAATTTAATCATCAAGACAGGTAGCACTTGGCCCCTATACCCTGACCTTAGTACTATGGCAGGTGCCTAATTTCCATTGAACCAGTTTACAAGCATAGCCCTCTACACATTGACCAGGCTCCCCTGAAAAGTAATTTCAGTCCTTTTTCATTATTCTACAGTTGTTCTTAAACCTTCTGCAACTGTTCCTTTTTACCCCCATCAAGCTTATTCCCAGTGAGATAACAAAATAAAATGATAGATATATACATTACCGATTCTTTATATATGTGTATACAGAAACGAATTTAATAACATTATAGCTAAATGTTCTAGTAGAAGCAGAGGTAGACTAAGTAATTGTAGAAATGACACCAGTTTTTTCTAGTCCTCAGGATACTCCAGTCTTTGAACATTTGTGCACACAGCATGCACACATGCAGAGTGACACAATTTGCACAGAGCAGATCTGAGCTCTCTGCAGCAAGAGAAGAGCTACACCAGTCATCCTTCCCATCATCCCTAATAAAGATATATGCTTTAATCTGGCTCCAGTGAAGAGTGTCTTAGGCGGGCTAGCAATCCCCACATCAGTTAAGTAAAGAAACATGGCCAGTGATTCCACGGTCTTGTGGGCCCTTTAGAAACAGGGTTTTTCTTATCCACTATCCCAAGTTCTGGGGTTACAGATGTGCACTACCTGCCTGGGGGCTAACAAATTTTTTATAGACTAAAGGCGATAGCTCTTCCTGAACAATAGCTGAACTTTATGATGCTTCTTAGAAACGTGCATTAGGAAAAAATATTTGCTGACATTTTAAAGACAATTCCTGAAGATATATGACCCATTGTTGTATGTGTATGAAAAAAAAAAGACTCATGAAATGAAGCAAGGGGAAGTCTGAAAATAATACATTTTGCCTGTGGCCTGACCAAAGAACTTCTGAGCCTTTAGCTTTTTCCACTTGTCTGTGTTTGAGACATGAAAATAGCAAATGTTGGGACAATTTTGTTTTAAGGAGCCTGCCACACTCTTCTTCCAGCCAGACATTCTTAGAGACCAGGTGTGAATTTTTAGGAAGCACCTTCCCAAGCCGAAGTGATAGATATTAGGAGAAAAATCTATAAATCCCAATATCCTGTTTGCAATTTACCCTTCATCTGCCTGTTCAATAATTTTCACATTGAAGAGAATTTTGTGCCATATTCCCTGGGGCTCGGAGAAACCATAAAAAGTGACAAAGATTGCTAGAAATGGAGGATGTGTACAGGATCGATGCAAGTTTGGCAGGCAGGGAAAAACTACTTCAGCTTACAGATATTAGGAAATCTGTTTGCAAAGCTCATCATTTGCAGAGAGCAGAAGATGAGAGAAAATCAGCCAGCATTGGTTGGTGACTGAGCTCTAGATATTTCAACAGTCAGAGATACTTCTGTGCTCTGGTTCCAGACAAACGCTGCAGAATGCAGCCTAGTGTGCAGGGTTTGTAGATTACAAGAACCAAGTAAATGCAAATCCACATTTACTGATTTTAATCCAGAAACTAATCCCGGATATATATCATAACTACACCACCTAATAAAGTCAAGAGAGATTTTTTTTTTCTCGTATCACTAAGAACAAAATTTTTCCTCCCCTTAGTGCTTAAATATTATCTGATTGGTAATGAACTGGTAACTTTAATGATTCAGTTAAAAGAATTCTGAAGGATCTGGAAGGACTCCCTTAACATCATACCACAGTTTTATTTTTTTTCATTATTTTATTTTTTAAGTATTAGTTACAATTTATTAACTTTGAGTCCCAGCTGTAGTCCACTCCCTCATTCCCTTCCAATCCCACCCTCTCTCCTTCATCTACTCCCTACCCCTTTCCAAGTCCACTGACCCTAGCTTATCAGGTTTCTTCAGGACTGGCTGCAATGTCCTCCTCTGTAGCCTAGCAAGGCTGTTCCTTCCTCACGGCCGGAAAGGGGGGTAGGCCAGCCATTGAGTTCATGACAGAAATAGTTCCAGTTCCCCTTACTAGGGTCTCCACTTGGATACTGAGCTACCATTGGCTTCATAAAATAAGGGCTCTAGGTTATATCCATACATAGCCTTTGGTTGGAGAAACAGTCTCATAAAAGACCCCTGTGCCCTGATATATTTGGTCCTGTGGAGCTCCTGGACTCTCCAGGTCATACTAACTTCCCCTTCTTTCATATGATTCCCTGCACTCTGATGAAGTTTTGGTTATGACTCTCAGTTTCTGCTTTGATACACTGCTAGGTAGAGTCTTTCAGAGGCCCTGTGCCATACCACAATTAAATATATCTGTTTTAAATGTGTGTGTGTGTATGTGTGTATGTGTGTGTGTGTGTGTATGTGTGTGTGTTCAGGAAAAGAGACAGGATGAGACCACTGGAAATATAGGTGGCAGCATAGTGATTTGAATATTTCACAAAAATGTATTTTGCTTCTGGTGCAAAGGAGATGAATCTTTGTGACACTCTTCCTGGGAAGATGTGATCTATTCAGCTCAGATTGAGAACTGACAACAGACCAATGTAAGGACAGCAATAAAGTCCAACTTGGTAAACCAGTAACTTGTATCTTGGTAAATTACAGGATTATTAGTGCAGGGTTACTTACAGGAGCAGAAACCACAGAGTTGCATCACCACTGAACACCTCAGCATAGATGACAGCTCATGAAAGCTGGAAACCTGAGTTGACTGTTCGTGTGTCAGACAGCTCAACAGGCAGGAGAACGTTCTTTTCTGGTAGCTCACTTGGTCTGAGCCTTTTCTAAGTGTCTCTGCTTGTCTGAGAAACTTCTCTCAGCAGTTCCTACAGCTTATATATGCTTGAGATGTGGTTATGTTCCATATCAGGACCTCTTTAAGCCAGTGAGTTGTTTACTTTCTCAACTTAACTAGCACCATGTTGGATAGAATGTTTCAATGCCCTCTAAAATACCCTGTGTCTTAAAGAACTTTCTTGTTCAAAAGCATATCCTATATCTTAACAAAAGTTTCCCTTCAACAAGAATGGTTGGTCATGGAGGAAATTGCTATACAATAACAGGACAACAATTGTGAGTATAAACTGTCGTTAGAACATTTATATGGTATTCGGTGACAAATGATTAGCTTGCTAGGAAGAAAAAAGTTCAGTTGCAAAGTTCAGGAAAGAGTAGAGTCAATACTTCTTTAAATTGTATTTATAATATTTTGCTGAACTTCACCAAATCATTCAATTAGCATAATCGTTAGGAGGGCCTTAAAATATAAGCCTGTAATGTTTAATTGTTTTAGTCCTATTGTGTTGTGTGTAGTCAATGAGTGCATGTGTGATGGGAAGCTACGGTAAATGTTCTATGTTACTTTTTTTTTAAATAGTAGAATGTCATGATTTATTTTTTTAATTTATTTATTTTTATCTCAATCACAGGTTAGGTACTTTGAATCCCAGGCATAGCCCCCTCCCTCAGTCCCTCCTACCCTCCCCCTCCCTCCCTCATCTCCCTCCTCCCCACCCCCTCCAAGTCCACCAACAGGGGAGGACCTCCTTCCCTTCCATCCAACCCCAGCTTATCCTGACTTCTCAGGGCTGGCTGCAATGTCCTCCCCTGGGATCTAGCCAGTCTGTCACTCCCCGGCTTGTATGGG
>CM053764.1:124049643-124076785 GCA_028658305.1 Pachyuromys duprasi
AAAAAAAATTAATTCCTTATTGTTTTGTTTTTCAATCTGTTCATTTTCCACTGTCTCAGACATCAGTCTGTAAATTATGCATTTTTATTTACTTTCACATCATTAAGCACTTTAAAATCCTATTTTAAGTAAGTCATGTGGCAGAGATTCATAGGACATTCCCTGTTATCTATTTCTCACTTGCTTCCCACCCATTAGAGGCCCATGCTTTAACAGAAGCAGACTGGAGACAGAAGTGACCATGCAACCATAGCTGGCCAACTTAATTTAATGTGGTAACTTTGGGGAAATTTTCTCTTTTCTTTTTGGGGAAGTTTATATTGTATGTGATTGCATCCTGTCCAAATGCAGGCGGGCTTGCATTTGTGTGGGGGCATGCGTATGTAGGGCCAAATGCATGTCTATGTGTGTGTCTAGACTAGAGGACGACACTGACTGTCTTTGATCATTTTCTGCTTCATACATTCAACCAGGCTTTCTCACTTGAACCCGGAGTTCACTGAGTCAGCTAGTCTAGCTAGGAACTTTGCTCCAAAGATTTCCTACTTGATCTTCCACACACTGGCATTGGCATTACATACTGGGATTACAGAAAGACAGGAGCTGCTATGGTCCCTGTCTTTTCACTTGGGTGCTGAGGACTGAGTTCCAATCTTCATACTTGTTCAACAAGATCTTTACTAGATAAGTCATATTCCCAACCCCATGTCTGGGAATCTCAGTTTATGACAACCGACTTTTGCTTAATTTTCAGGTCTTCCTCGTCTACCTGCTTACACGGGATGCAGGTCTGTTCTGTGGAGAGTTCTGTGGAACTCTCAATCACTTGGACCATGACGAGGTAGACTATGCCATGGAAACGCTGAAGCTGAAAACTGAGAAGGATCTTTGCTGCTTAATAGTCAGAATATTATTATCAGGCTGTTATCTACCCTGCACTATTAAGAAAAAATCAGTTTGCTTTATCCAATATTATTTTAGGTTCCTATTAGTTTTAGACAATTGTAATTTTCAGTAATAAATACAGATTTACACATTCGGTATAAATGTTTGCATTCTTATATCTGGCCTTTAAAGTTTCCATTATGCCTCATGTGCCCAGTAAAATAATATTCCTCGTGGAATAAACTCATGTAAATAATATCAGTTTACTCAAAATGTCTCGAACTAACAGAACTTGAGCAAAACATACCAGTGAGGGACAGAATTGTGGAAAGAACTGTGTCTCCCTAGTATCATTCTCCTTGTGTCCCCCTCTTTGTAATCTGTCACAACGATGCTGTGTCTTCCGGGTGCCCCTTCATATCTGAAATTTTAGAATACTTATGTAGTTTTTAACTTGAATTGTATGATTCTCTTAGCTGCATGGGTGAAAGCAGTCACTTGATAGGAATGACTTCGCAGTTTTATAAACTTGTAATTGGAAATCAATGTGCTCTAGGCTTCAGGCAGAAAACATAATGAGGAGGCCATTCCGCAGGGACAGGAGATTATATGTTAATACTATAAAAGGTCAGAACTGTACTAATTAAATTAAAGCTGTGGGGCATTCCCGGCATCAGCTCTGATTACTCTGTTCCTTCAGAGAATGCAGGCTGACGGGTGACAGCTGTCTGACACCGGTCCACGTACACTCATCCTCAGGATGTATTTTGCATATGTTTATGTGCAGTGTGGACTCAATAATGCTTTTCACTTTAAAAAGGCAAACATATGATTAAGTCAAATATTAGTTAAAATTATAGTAAAAGGATGTGACACTGGCCTTTAAAAATAGTACTCATTCATTAAGACCTTTTTATTTTTAATTTTAAAAGTGAATTAAGACAGCACCTATTTAAAATTTTTATTTTATATTAATCACAGGCTATGTTCTTTGTATCCCAGCCGTAGCCCCCTCCCGAATTCCCTCCCTAGCCCCCCTTCCCTCCCTGTTCCCCTTACTAGGGTACCCAGTTGGATACTGACCTGCCATGGGCCACATAAGAGCAGGGGTTCTAGGTTATATCCATATTCTTTGAAGGCATAAATTGCATTATTTACATTCTTTAAAAAATAACAGTGGTGCCAGGCACATAGTGGACAATGAAATCATTTAAGATGGATTAATATGTGAATGAATGAGTAAATTACTGCATGAATATGGAATCTTTTCTTTAGTTGCCTTAAGGCTTGTCAAAAATGGTGTTGGAGGAACTTCTGTCCAGTTTGTTCACTGAGGAATGCCGTGCTTATAGGAAAATGTCTGGCTACAGTGTATGAGTCTTACTTGGAAATTTCTCTGGGCTCCTACATATATTTCTTCCTTTGTGTGTGTGTGTGTGTGTGTGACAAAGATGATCCTGTTTCTATCCTATGCTGATGAAGTTACTGACCATAGATGCTTTTCCGAAGTAAGTATTCCATTGTTGGTCCTGGATCTGAACTGTGGGATGGCATGAGAATTTATCTCTGTAGCCTGCTCCACAAGGTTCTGGGTGATGGTTGCTGTGAGCACAGGAGGGTAGCTTGGGAAGCCTCTTCTAGAATGCTGTGTTCCTACAGGCTCTCCTGAGGCTGAGTGAGAATTCAGAAGTAGTGTATGCTTCAAAGAAGTGATTTGGTGAACACACTGCTTTGTCTGTTTTCATATGATGAAAAGCTCTTATTTTTCTTATCTTCTTTGAGCAAAGCTGGAATTTAATTCTTGCCTTTCCATTGCTGCTTCCTCAGTCCAATGGAATTAAACACTAATCTTTCTTCAGCCCTAACATTTACACACGCTGTGGCTCTGAACTCACTATTCATAAGCCTGAAAACTCAATTTTCTCTTTTCTTAAATAAAATTAAGAATAGTGTCTAGCTCATAAGAATTTTGTAATGATTAAACTAAAATACAAATAGTGCACTTCCACTGTGGGTAGTTTATACTAAACTGGAGCAAGCATCAGCCACAATGATTTTATTCTCATGTCTGTGTAAAGATTCTGAAGACAATCTGTCTTTACTATCAAACGGAGCCTGGCTTTCTTTTCTTTTCTTTTCTTTTCTTTTCTTTTCTTTTCTTTTTTATTTATCTCCAAGATGAGTAAATATCTGCAAGCAATCCCATGCAGAGAATTACAAGGAAAGGGAAGCTTGCTCTTAAAAACAAACTAGAAAACTTTTGTGACAAGTAAACATCATTAGAAGTGGTATTTCAAGAAGTGCAATAGAAGCTGAGAAGTCCCAAAGTTCATATTTGGTAAATTCACAGACTCAAATGAGTCCACAATTTCTAATCAAAACCATTCCATCCTCTGATGAGTGTGTGTGTGTGTGTGTGTGTGTGTGTGTGTGTGTGTAATTAGATCAGCCAGCAGCTGGAGACTGGGCTGAGTAATCTCTATTTTCCCATCATCAATTTGAAGAAGGGAAGGAGAAATGTTCCCCGGGCTTCAACCTGAGAAATAGATTTTCCAAAATAAAACAGATGAACAAGGCTTCCTGACTGAACACAGGATGATCTGACCCAGTGCTCAGTTGTTTTGAATTATAGCTGTTTTATATTCTGTAGTAGATGCCAAAGATGAGCACTCTGCTGTAGAAAACAATTACAAACGCAAATATTTTAAATATGTGAAATTATATTCTGAAGACATTTCTTTAAAAAGGCAGCAATAGAATATATAATTAATTACATATTATATTTCCTTAATTAAATGTTAAGCCATGAAAATTACGATTTTCATGTGAATAATTTGCAATGTCAAAATGCCAAATTAAAATACAGCAAAACAGCATATATGACAATTGAACATCACTACATAAAATATTTGCCCAGAAAAACACTAGAAGTCAGTCTACCTTTTTTTTTTTTTTTCCTTTTATGGTACTGGGAATGCCTCCCACATGTCAGGCTGGTGTCCACAATTCAACTGTGTCACTGGACCTTTTAAACTCTCCGTGTAGACACAGTGTTAAAGTAGAATATGGAATTCAGTTTCTCTAAAATACTTTTACATACTCCAAAGTAGGGAGAAAACACAAGAAAAAAAAGATTTTTGTTTTGTTTTATGTAATATGTAATTAATGAAAATGTGTGACATAAAATCTCTCTATATAACTATTTTCATTATAATGAGTATGACTAAAATCTTTTTTCTAGTATAAAAATTATTACATGGTTGATGCATCAGCTTTTTTGGCTTTGTGGTTCTCCTTAAGATGCATCAACCAAGAACCATGCGTGGAGAGGATCTAGACCCCCTGCTCAGATGTAGCCCATAGAGGCTCAGTCTTCATGTGGGTACCCTAGTAAGGGAAGAAGGGAGAGTCTCTGACATGAATTAGGGTGCCTGCTCTTTGATCACTTCTTCCTGGTGGGGCGAACTAGCCAGCCCACGGAGGAAGAGAGTCCAGGCAATGCTGACGGAGCCTGATAGGCCAGGGTCATGAGTGACCAAAGAATTAAAAATTAGTTTTGAGAGTTATTGGATTAAAGTTTAAACACAATCCTGAACAAAGGCCAGACAGGTGGAGACATGTCTAGCTACCTACAGGGAGGAAGCAGCCTTACTGCATTCTGTCCTGCCCACTAAAGATACAGTTGCTAGGAACCTGGCCCAGATTGGTCCTCTCCCCTAGCAAAGCCAAACACAGGAAGCCAAGCCCTTAATGATTTTGGCACCTTCCTGTGGGCCAATCAGTTCCAAATCAACACCTCCCCTTTGTGTTTCAACCAATAAACGTTTGCCAGGCTGGAATTACCCTGCTTTGGGTGCGCTGGGAAGGACTGGGACCTTTAAATTACCCTCCTACTCCACTCTCAACCACTGCATCAGTGAAGATATGGGCCCAAGCTCAAGCTTGTAATAAAAAGATCCTCATGTGTTTTGCAAAGGACTTGACTCCTCGTGGTCTTTTGGGGGTCTTGCAAATTGGGCACAACAGTCAGAGTAGGGGAGGAGGACTTCCCCTATCAGTAGACTAGGGGAGACAGATAGGGGTGGAAGAGGGATGCAGGGTGGAGGGGCCTACAACTGGGATACAACGTGAGTAAACTGTAAATGATAATAATAAAAATAATTTCATGGACTTCTAGAAGTATAGTCATTCTTTATTTAGTGCCAACTGTAAACAGTGGTGATAACAAAGGAAAGTTCTTTTAAAAGGAAGAGCAGCCTCATTCTCTCAAAGGAATGTACCTCCAGCAGTAAATGTGGACATATCTGTCTGCCTGACCTTGGCAGTGATGTACCCCTGAGTAACAGACACACTTCCTCATTTCCTTTATACTTCCAGTTTTGACATATCCTTGCATGGCTCCAGGGACTTATACTGACTAGGGTGGTCATGGAATGAAGAACAGAGACAGACAGACAGACAGACAGACACACACACACACACACAAACACACACACAAACACACACACACACACACAGAGAGAGAGAGAGAGAGAGAGAGAGAGAGAGAGAGAGAGAGAGAGAGAGAGAGAGAGAGAGAGCTGAAAGTTTGGTGAATTAGGTGACTGGGCTCTTGATAATGATAGCGACCAGAAGCTCAGTGTGTTTATTAATTCAGATGAACAGAAAGGTGGGGCTATTGCCCACACCTGGACAAGGAGGACAAGGAGGACAAGGCGGACAAGGAGGCAGGGTTATTACTTACAGATAAACAAGGAAGCAGAGTTTCAGGTGTACAGCTGGATCAAGGGGACATAGTCAGCTAACCTCTGTAGTAACATTCTCTGTAGGGGAAAGACTTTAGGCCATAAACAGCTATGGGGAGAAAGCTACGGTAGACATTTTCTGCATATACTCTTCATACTTGTACTATGTCCCTGATAAAGGCTTTGCCATTTCTTTCTCAGCCTAATCCAGGATGCCTTCATGGGTCTGAGGCTATTCCATCCTTAACATGGCCATGTCCAGGTCAACTGTCACTCAGGACTTTACTCAATCAGAACCTCTCTACATAGGTTCTAGTTGCTGAAACTACTAATCTGGCATACCTGGATATTCAGATTTTCACTAACGCAAATGGTGGTGTGGCTAGACAGGAGATTTGAGGTAATGCCTAATGTGATCAAACAGATATTTTACAAGAGGAGTTCGTGCTGAGAACAACTGTGACCACTTTGATTGACCCAGCATGCATTTTAAGCACTAAAAAGCAAGAAACTGGAAAATGCTTATGGAGAAATCTGAATTTATAGACTAATAAAAATCTTATTGCCTTTTCTTGAATGTATTAGTCAGGACTCTGCAGTGAAACAGGGCTTTTAGGATTCACATATCCTAAATATATGTTATGTATATCCTAAGTCTATATCACAGATAATATCTGCAAGGGAATTTTATGAAGAGGGTTGCCTGAGTAGTTAAAGCGGGATGAGATGATTCTGTCTGAGCTAAGTTCTAGGACCTTCAAAGTTCAGGGACAGAAGATGAATGTCTTGGCCTGAGGATTCGTGGGGTGAGAATAAATGAGTTTTCCCTTCCTCCGACTCTCCATCTTACTCTTTCCCTCCGTACTTTGGTGGTAGTGCTTTAACCAGCTGCCTGAACACCCCCCCCCCCAGCTGCTCACGTTCATACCAATCATAACAAGTATGCTCGCTGTCAGCTGCATGCTGCTGTCACTTGGAAATCTCATCCTTTCCCCAGTCTAACCAAATACTTACATATTTTAGAAAACTGGTTCTCATTACCACAAGTTTTCACATGTGGCTGATTTTTCATAAACCTGAACGGTTTTCAATTTTGTGTGGTCTGAAGCCCTTGAGGATCGCATTCTTTCTTTTGTATTTTGAAGGAAAAAGATATTTTGCTTTTTTATTTGTTTCCATTTCCATTTTGGCTCTTCTTTCTTGTTTCTTCCTTTTTCCCCTCATGCCTCCTCCTCTGTTTCCTTTTCTCCCTTTATAACTATTGGTGATTTTTTTTCTTCTTTTGGAGACCAAACACAGGATCATATTTCTTCTTTAATTTCATGTGTTTTGCCTGCATGTATGTCCGTGCACTACATGCATGTAATGCTCATATCAGCCAGAAGAGGTCATAGAATCCCCTGAAACAGGAGTTCAGACATTTGTTACTATCAATGTTGGTCTAAAGGCTAATGATGGAAATTCATTGAAAATAACTTTTTATTATATCTGTTATTTGTCAGTTTCACTCATGTATACAGTGCATTCTTCTACTCTGAACACCCAAGCCCCTTTTATACCCCTTCCTGCTTTTCTTCCACTTGTGTCTTTTTGTTTTATTTCATGGCTCACTGACTATGACCAGAACAACTTGTATGAGCACAGATTTGGAGCTATTTTTTGGAACTTGGTGGGTTCAGAACTGTCTTGTGAATTCTCCCACTCCCAGAATCTGTTAGTTGGATAAGACCCTGCACTCCCTTTGCCTAGTGGAAACCAATTCCTGGCAGGCCCAGGTTTATGCAGGCGCAGTGTAGGAACAAGGGCTGCTGTGAGAACATTATTAACAGGAGTTATGTCACGCCCTGAAAACAGAATTTCACAGTCCTTCTCCCCATTTTCTGGCTTTCATGTTCTTTCTATCTTCTCTTTCTTAATGTTCTCTGACCCCTAGGGCATGGGCGTAATTGTCCAGGTTAGGCCTGAGCACTCAGCTGTCACTTATTTTCAGCAGCTTGAGTAGCCAGGTGTCTGTATTCACCACTAGTCATTGCAAGGAGAAGCTTCTGTAACTAAGACAGAGATAACATTTGTCGACGGGTGGAAGAGAGTTTGATGCCATCAAAGTTTCTTTGTGATAACTATTGATGAGGAGTTCTTAGGATTTTAACACCAGCTAAGTGGCTTAAACTATTATGCCTTAATTTTTTTTCAGAGAATAGAGATGACAAAGAGCAAATAAATGTCTTTAAGCAATATTTGACTGTGAATATTATGAGAATATTGGTGAATGTGTTTGAAGAAACCAATGCTTAAATTATGTAAAAATGCTTCTTACATCTTCACAGAAGTCCTTTGTGAAATCTGTCAGTTCTTGGCTTAGTTGCTTCTTGGGTCTGTGGAGGTGCAACTGCACAACCCCTAATCCCTATAACATGACGATCTGTGTTGGCTGTAGTTTACCTTCATCTTGGTACTTTCTGCTCAGAGTGGATCCTTTCTGAAATGAGCCATTTCTGTTCAATTTTGAGGAGTCCATGGGTAGATGGCTGTCATTCCTTTCCTTTTTGAAGTGAGTCTCTTACAGATGTCCAGTGGTGGGCAGATAATTTCCTCAGCACTCGGGTATAGCACTCAAGATTCGTATAGCTGTTCCAACTCAGTACCATGGTGAGGCAAATGTTGCACAGACTTGTAGGCTTTTTCTCTCTGTGATCTCTGATATCCTGAAGTGCCTGGGGATGCGGGCAATTTTTGTGATCCCTCTTAAATGTGAGGGGGTTTGAGCAAAGCATGTCTCCTGTTTTCATCATAAATGCTGTTTTTGTTCTTTGTAAGTTGTGTATCTTGTTACTCTGAACTTTCACTTGTGGGCATCTAGAGACTGAAGGAGCATGCTTCCACAATCTCCACATTCTTATGATCTGATTTTCCTCTCACTTTGAAAAGGAATTAAATGACACCTCATTGAATGAATATTCAGAGCTCACAAGATTTCCTTCCTTGTCCTAACCACCACCCTGATGTTGATGTTTATAAATTTCATGCTTGTTATTTTCTTTCTTACTACATGTGTGTGCACATACATGTATTTCAGGAACCCACATGTTGAAGCCAGTATGATGAGATATGGGTGCAGTTAGCTCTTCAGTAACCCAAAGGTGCCCTCTGAATACCATTTGGGACTATTCCTTTACTTTTGCCAATTAAATTAGGCAAAAAGCCATAGCTGGATTTTTCTAGACAAGATTATAAGGAACAAAAGTTTATAAAAACTCTAATGAATCATTATGAGACTCTTTAGATATGTAATGGTGTCTTCATGCCACTCATGTTTTAATTGAACAGAAGGTCTTCTTTGTGGTGTGAAGAGTGGATGAGCTGTCCTTCAAGTAGGAAGAACATGCCAGACACCACTGTCTTTTGATTTAGTTTAGTTTTATTTTATGCATTTTTCTAAAAGTGAATTCTTTGGGGACATTAAAGGGATTTATGCCATGACCCTGTCGATCACCTTATTTCTGGGATACATGTAAAACATCAATCTATCCGTGAAATATAATATTATTCTGCATTTTGAAATTTTTCACTAATGGATACAGTATATTTTGTTTTATAATTTAGCTGTTTCAATATTGTATTTTCAAAAATTGCTCATTTTGACTAAGATCTAGTTTATTCAATTTGTCTGTTGTATAACATATGGTTATTGATTGTCATGCTGATGGCTGTTTTTAAAATAGTTGCTACAATTGCCATATTGTGAACAATACTAGGAATTTCTCTAAGGTGTATGTAATGCCAAGGGCACGCATATATTTGAATTTGTTAGATCTTGTTTTTCACACAGGTTTCACCATCTCAAAAATGCCCTGTAGGAATTGTTTTTTCTTCCCCTTTGATATTTCCAAAATTGGCTGTAGTGATGCTTCTGTATTCTGTTGTTGCAATTTTCACCATCCTACATAGTGAGATTGATGATTTTATATGTGTTTACCAAAGTTTGTGTTCCTTTCTTTGTGCATTGTGTGCTTGTGAATTTGGTCCAATTTACTCTAAAGTTATTTGGTTTATGGTAAATAAATTCTGTGAGTTCTTGCTAATTTGCCAGAGTCATTCTATGTCCTGAATACTTAGCCTTTATTTTACATTTCTTTATAAATTTTAAGCACCAAAACACTTGACTTTGTCACATTTCATCACACGGATCAAGAACTACATTTAGATGTTAGTTTGCTCTCCTCATGTTTTTAGTAAAGCTCATAACCAGTGACATGAGGTGTAAGTCTAGTGTCCATTGAATCCTTGCAAAAGCACATGCTCTGGAGCACAGACCTCTGTGAAGCTGAGACACTGGCATCAGTATAGTGAAGACCCCCTCCATGCTCACAGAGATGGTTGGGTAAACATGTTTAGTCATGGACTTTGTCACACATTTTCTCAGTGTTGCTTTGCGCAGTCCATCAACAGTGTGTACAAGTTCTGATTTCTGAGCTTCCCTCCCACATTCAGTGTTGCTACACTTCTGCTTTTCACTTAGGCCTACAACAGAGTGCAGCCTAACGCTCAACAAGTTTGCATGTGCTCTTCATTGGCTCACGAGTCTTTCCAAATGTTCCACTAGTTTACCTTTCATGTATGAAATTCTTTATCGTTATATAATGAGTTGAAGAAATTATTTGAGCTGGGTACTTGATTTTGACAGTTTTGGGCATATTTTCTCTCAGCCTATGATTGCCTACTTATTTTTTCAACTGTCTCTTCTTCTGAATTAGTAAGAGGAACATTCACTGTTGTTAAAGATTAGTTTAATCTGCTTTCTTCTTCCATATTACAACCTCTCATGGTTAAGAACTATTTCTAAACACCATTTACGATTTGTGTAGATAGTTTCTCACATTGTGTTCTAAGAGGTTTATAGCTGTAGCTTTTACATTAAAATTTATAGCATACTTTTAATTAATTTAGGGATATGGGATGGTGCAAAGCTCAAGATTAATCTTTTTCATATGAATAATTTATTATTCCCGAATTTTAATTAAAAATTACTTTACTGTAATATCAGTTTGACTTTACGAAAAATCAGTTAAATTTTAAATTTTATGTTCTCTATGCTATTTATTAACCAGTTTGTATCTTCATGTACGTATCACACTATATTGGTCTATTTTAATCATTGACATAAGTCCTTCAGCCTTCTTGTTTTTAAAGGCTGTGTACATCCTTTCATTTTTTAATACGTGTTGAAATAAGATGCTGCAACTATATAAAAATTCTATACTATCAAGTATGATGTTAACTATAAACATGTTCATTATTTTTTTTAAAGCAGAGCAGGGGAAAATCTTTTGTTCCTAGTTTACAGGAGTTTTTGTTTCTTTTTCATAAAAAGGTGTTGAATTTTGTCAGTGTTTCATGCACCTGAAATATTGATCATCCTGAGCGAGGTATCCCAGAAGCAGATAGACACACACGGTATATACTCACTTATAAGTGGATATTAGACATATAAGATACTCATATAATATACTAAAATCTGTACACCTAAGGAAGCTAATCAAGAGGGAGGATCCTGGGTAAGATGCTCAATCTTTATGCAGAAAGGCAAACGAGACGGACATCGGAAGAGGGAGAAAGCAGGGAACAGGACAGGAGCCTATTACAGAAGGCCTCTGAAAGACTCTACCCAGCAGGGTACCAAAGCATATGCTGAGATTCATAGTCAAACTTTGGGCAGAATGCAGGGAATCTTATGAAAGAAGGGGAGATAGAAAGACCTGGATGGAACAGGAACTTCACATGGAGAGCAACAGAACCAAAAAATCTGGGTCCAGGGGTCTTTTTTTTCAGATTGATACTCAAAACAAGGACCATGCATGGAGACAACTTAGAACCCCTGCACAGAAATAACCCATGGCAGCTCCAGAAGGTTCCCCAATAATAGGAATAGGGACTATCTCTGACATGAAATCATGGGCTGGCTCTTCGATCACCTCCACCTGAGGGAGGAGCAGGCTTACCAGTCCACAGTGAAAGACAAAGAAGCCAGTCCTGATGAGACCTGCTAGACTAGGGTCAGATGGATGGGGAGGAAGACATCCCCTATCATTGGACTGGGGGAGGAGCACAGGAGAAGAAAAGGGTGGGTGGGAGGGATTGGGAGTGCATGAGGGAGGGGGCTACAGCTGAGATACAAAGTGAATAAACTGTAATTAATAAAAATAAAATTAAATTAAATATCTAAAATACTGGAATGTACTGCAAATAAACAAAATGTACTGTGTTTCTCACACATTGCTAAATGTCATGTTTGGTGTTTCCACTTTGTGTAGAGGAAAAATAGCAATATATATTTCTTGTCTTCCTTCCTCCTTCCCTTACTCTCTCCCTTTCTTTCTTACCTCCTTTTACCTTCCTTCTTTTTCACTTGTTTCTGCATGTAACAGCTAATATTAAGCTAAGGTGATATTTAAAATTTGGAAAATTGCTTCTCTTCACAGTAGTAATTCAGTGTTTTGCATTACAGTTCTTAGTAGTAATAATACTACTTCCTCTAGATATGTTTGACAGCCATCAGATTTCTAAGTTTGTTCTATTTATATACCACTCATCTTCCTTGACAATTTAAGTATTTGAGGACTTCTCAAATTCTTATCTTCCTCAAGTTATAGTCCATCTTATTCTTCAAGAAAACTGTCTACACATATGTATATGCATTTGTGTTGCTGCTCATATGATTAAAGAGGTTGTGTGGGTTCTGCTCATGATACCTGCTGGACCTATTTTCTTAAAGTTCTCACTTAGTGGTCACTTAGCTTTTTTATAGAACATTTCATATTGCATGAAACTCTAGACATGCTGCTTTCACTAGAGACATAACACAATGGTTGCACCCTGGTATTCCAGACAGGTGATGCAAAGGTCAGTGCTATTACATATATTTTTCAGAACACCAGGTATGCACCAATATGCACAGAAAGAAATCCAAAATCATGGAATACGAGATAGAAGAGAAAAAAAAAGCCCTTGAATGATGGATTTGAATGTGTTAAGACTTTGTTCTGAGGATGTTCTGGAGATATTAAGTGCTAATGACATAGAAATAGTAAAGAATACTTTGCTAAAGAATATTTGTATTGAGAGAGGAATCTAAATAGAGGCCAAGAAAATGCTGTTTACTTACAGTTACTCCTAATGAGACCTGATAGACTAGGATCAGAAGGAAGGGGAGGAAGACCTCCCCTATCAGTGGACTGGGGGAGGGGCAGGGGTGGAGAAAGGGTGGGATTAGGAGGGGTGAGGGAGCTACAGGGGGATACAAAGTGAATAAACTGTAATTAATAAAAAAGAAAACATTTCTTACACTGGTCATTTTATAGGGGCTAATAGAGGCAGAATGACTTTATTAAAAGAATGAAGCATAAATTTGTCAATATTTGCTTCAAAATGAGTGAGATATATTCAAATTAGCTATTTCGTCATCAAAGACACACCAAGCTAGAAAGATAGTTTAATGCTGAAGTACTTGCTTAATATGAAAGAGGAACATAGCTCATTCTCAACCTTCCAATTTTTTAAAAAAGAAACGTTATTTAAATCTGTGAAAAATTAAAAAAAGTATTCAATCTAAGAAAAGAAAAAAGAAAATGATATTTACCATTTAAGTAGTAAACACCTGTAACAGAGCAGCTTCAGTCTTTCTACGTTTTATGGGTTTGTATTTGGTGTGTTCTTTAATAATGCTTTGCTTAACCTGAAGCCCCAAAGATTTTCTCTTAATGTTTCATCTAGAGGTTAGATCTAGGTAACCTATTTACACATTTTAGGTTCTATACTTAACTCTTTGGCTCATGTCAATTTTGAGCTAAGTTTTGGAGATGGTACATGGTAAAGGTCAAGGTGCATTCCCTATCTTTTCGTCCTCCCTCCTTTCCTACCTTTTATTCCTTCCTTTCTTCTTCCCTTCCCTTGCTCTCTCATTTCCTCTCTCCTTTTCTCACTCTATCCTTCCCTCTCCCTTTCCTTTCTTTTTTCTTCCATCCCTCCCATCCTTCCTTCAATCTCTTTTCCTCTGTCCCTTTAAATTTCCTCTTTGTTTTTGTTGTACATGTTAGCACTTTGCAGCTAAGTCACGCCTCCAACCCCTCTATCCTTTCTTTATAAATGTCCAATGGTATGGTGTCAATTATTGAAAAGCCTATATTTTTTCAGGAACTGTGCATTGTCAAAAATCAGTTGCCAGTGTGTTGAGGCATTTGTTTCTGGAGTCTGTAGTCATCTCATGCACCCATATTTTTATTCATTTTTCCATATGCCACAGTTTACTAGTTATTGTGCCTTCCCAATGAGGGTTGGAATCACTGGAGGCCAAGCTACCTCTTTTGCTTGTCTTCTCAGAATTTTGTCTCTTCTACTTTTGCAATTTTCAAACTTAACAATTTACACAAAAATGCTGCCGATATTTTCATTATAATTACTAGGTCTATTAAAGAGTTTCAAAGATATTATTATTTAAACAACTTTAACTCTCTCTCAAGTGAAGAACATATATGCAGCTTTTCATTTTTGAAGAAACTCTTAATTGTGCATTTTTGAGAAGAGCCCATTCTACTCTTACTGGATTGTGTCAAACTAAATGCATTTCTACAGCTATTAAGATGGTTATATTGTTTTTCCTTTAGTCTATATTTTCTCTTCCAAGTTAATATGATGATTGATTTATGAATGTTAAAACAATTATTTTTTTTACAGTGTGAGCTCCACAAGGTTAGACAGTAATGCAGGAATGGAAATAGGTTGACATGTAAGAACTGATGGCAGCACAGTTTTGTGAGTGGCCCATTAATAACCCAGCAACGATGCGATATTCACCCTGCAGAAAATGCTAATTGTTCCCACTCAGGCATTCTTGTCTCTTCAAGTCTCCTAGGTATGGAGAGAAATGCACATGTGTTGTGATCGAGGAGAGGAGAGTGAGAACCCGTATCACTTAAACTAATTTCAAAAGTCATCTAGCATCTCTCCCTCCACAACTCGTAGCCCTGAACCTTGATGGCAAAGAAGAACATCCCTCTGAAAGAAGATGTGATAAAAAAGGTAAGAGAAGCAGCATTCAGAAACCATTATTTTCTAAATTTTTTCTCCCTGATCTATCCTAAGTACTCTATGTCAATGTGATGCTTGGAATTGTGCAAAATAAATACTTCTGAAATGAATAGATTTTGTTTTTTGCTTTATCTGTGCATCTCAGATACTGAATGAAAATGAAAGTGCCTAAAAGGAACCATGATATGAAGATGCTCAGCAGCCTATGTCATTGGCTGCTGAGACACATTTTATTCTCCTGCTCATTAAATAAGCTTGTGCAATAAAATTGAACGTTTTTACCATAAATACTTCTAATTCTATTCCTGGCACGTTTTTCATATAATCATCTCTCCTCCAAAAGCCCAAGTTGTTCATCTTCAGTTACAAGTCTCTCTGGCCTCTCGTTGGCATACTGTGTGCAGTGAGGTAGATCGGGAGCATGTGGAAGGACCTAGCACAGCATGATCATCAATCTATTCAACTGATGAGCCATGCACTGCTGTTGGCATTTGGTCATCTCAAAAACTGGTGAAGATAAAGCACAGCAGGATTTCTGTTTGGAGCTGGTTGGTGCGTATTTTTGTCTATACCTCTCGTTCTAACATCTGTCTTTCTCTCAGTGTGTCTACAAAACAAAAGTTAGGATTTCCATAGAAGTTGCTTTATATGGTTGCCCTGAAGGTTGAATCTCTTAATTCTGAGAATAAGTGCAACACCTGGCATAAAAAATGTGCTAAAATTTAGCATATATTCTTATAGCTACCCTTATCAATGTATGGTACTAACATCTATTTTTTTTTCTAGATTAAACCCTGCTACTTCATGAAGATACCTCTTTATTTCACCATGATTAATGTGTGCTTTACTGCCCATGAGTTTTATTTATTCTAATATTTCTCTGGAGCATGGTCACCCCAGACCATGGTGAGTGATTTTGGTAACATATACTATGACAGGGAGGAGTTTGCCCTCACAGGCTCCTAGAGTGAAAGCTTGGTTCTTAGTGTGACAGTGTATTTGGGTAACATACCATTAAGAGGCAGATCTCAGTGTAAAACCATTTTGGTCACTGGGGTCACTGCCCTCATGAACACTTTTTGTAATGCCTGTGGTCCTTGGTTAATTCTCCTGAGGTTTTCATGAAAGCTGAATCCCTTCTTCCCCTTGGTCTCTTTCTCATCTCCTGTGTTGCCATTTCTGTTTGATCTCCCCAGCTTTTATGCATTACTGCCATCCTTCATAATATAATACAAATGTAGGCCACTTACAATAGCCAGCACCATGCTATTAGAATTTCCAGCCTCCAAACTCTGAGGTGGGTAAATCTCTCTCCTTATGCAGTGCTCAGTCTCAGGTGTCTCAATTGAGTAACAGAATATGAACAAATAGAGTTCACAGTATATTCAACCACCTTTATGCATAAAACCTGCCAGTAGCTGCTCATCCAGTGGTATACCAGACCCTTCTTAGTCTGAATCTGTTTAATCTGACAGCTTTGTTTCCTGCTCCACCAGCTCTCCAATGCTATGTAAACAGGACTGCTTTAAGAGTTGAGTTCTTTCAAGCACCTCTGCTAGTTTTCCCGTCTCCCCGACTCTTTAGGCTTAACATTGCATCTTTGGAGCCAACCAGACAACTCAAGAAAGGTTAGGTGTTTCCTTGCTGCTCTCCCAAATGGTTGATAGCTACTTATTTTAGCACCCCAATGGCTTCTGAGTGCACAGTTTGCACAATTTGAGTTTTTCTGAGAGAGATAAACATTTTTTTTCTGTGTTTTAACATTTTCTCTTCCATGTATACCATATGACAAATATTTTCTATTCAATGCTGGTTATATGAACAAATATATACATAATAGTTACTGTTGGTTCATAAATCATGTAACTTTTTGATATGGTTTTGGCTTTTAAAAATAAATATTAGATAATTTTATATAGATTTGAGAATTTTCTAAAAGGACATTTAAAAACTGGGTTTTCAACTTAGAAAACTCCTGTGATGGGATCAATTCTCATTAAATTGGGAGTTGCTTGGAGATAAAGAAAGGAGGGAGAACATAAAAAGTTAATTAAGGAAACAAGAATTTGTGGAAATGTTTTGTCATCCCTGAAATTGCCAACGGAATTGAAAATGCACTCTTTCTAATGGCTTGTTGTATGTTCTTCTTATTGCATATACAGTTCCATTAAACTGTCACCTCTCATCTCAGGGATGTATTTCCACACTGAAGGCTGGGACAAATTTATGGAAGACATGTATCTAGATAGATGCTATGAATGAGAACGTCTCTGATTTTTATTTTGCTTTAATAAGATTGCAAAAGTATAGGCTGTGTTTGGGTATTGATACCAGCTAACCTAGACTGTAACTTAAATGGTTATTTTAATAAGAATTAAGTTGTTTAAGTTTTTTTTTTTGAGGAAACTAATTAGCATGAACATTGGGTCCTTTCTCTCTCTGTTTGTGTGTGCATGGGTGCATGTGAGAACACAAGCTTGTGGAGAGCAGAGGTGAACATCAAGTGTCTGGCTTGATTTATCTCCATCTTATTACTTCTTTCTTTCTCTGCACATTTATGTATCTATTTACCTATTTATCTCTCTCTCTACCTACCTACCTACCTATTTATTTATTTTTGAGACAGGGTCTTTCACTAAACCTGGAACCCATTGATTTTGCTAAGCTAGCCGACAAATGCTAAGGGGTTCCTCTTGCATCCTCCTGCCCCCACCTGTAGAAATGGGGTGCCATGTCCAGCTGTCACACGGGTACTGGAGATCTAAATGCAAGTCCCCTTGGACTATGAATACTTTACCACTTGAGGATTTGCTTTAAACTGGATCGTCTTTTCAGAATATATTTTTGGCCAGTTAGATGGGTCAGTAGGTAAAAGCCCTTATCTCGTAAGTCCAAGGACATGAATCCAATCCCTGGAAACCACTAAATACTTTAAGTTAAGATAAAGGAGTGCGGAAGAGATGTCTTGGTTAAGAGCACATCCTGCTCTTGCGGAAGATCCAGCTTTGGCTCCCAGCACCCCTGTCAGGCAGCTCACAGCCACCTGTAACTACAGATCCAGGGAATCTGACACCCTCTTTTGAACTCAGAAGGCACCCTACTCAAGTGCACAAACCTACAGGCACACAAACACATAATTAGAAAATTAAGGTAAGAATTATACAAATAATTATACAAATAATTCTCATTGGAAGTTGATGAAATTACACTATACCTAAGGTTGTGCTGTCAGTAACACAACTCATCTTATGCTTCTGCTGAGCACATGACATGTGTGGCTTGTGCTACTGAGGTGTATGGAAGATTTTACATGCATGGAAGCCTCCAGAGTCTTATGTTATTCCTGTAACTTTATGTTACATACAGAAATAATATTTTTACATATTGAATTAAATTAAAATATATTATTAAATAATTACAAAGTAAATGAACATACTAGGAAATGTTAAGCTACATATGTGGCTTGTAGTATGTTTTTGTTTTAGACCTTTGCTCAAAGTCATTTTTGAATGCCCAAGTTCTTGAGAAAGCATGCACTGAAAGAATGCTGGAGCCAGCACAATCCATCCGTGTCAGCGAACAATGACTGGTGTGTGCAGCAAGCAGCGTACCAGGAGCATATTCAAATACACAAGTGTTGTGCGACATAATATTGTGGATTATGATAGTTTACACATTTTGAACCAGAAATTGCATGTTCTTTTAATCTTTTGGATATAAAATCATGTTTCTGAATCCTGTATTGACTTTTCAGTCATTTATGATTTTTTTTCATCTCTAAAATATTTGAAGAGACTTGGCAAAATGCACCTCCTACAGACATGGATCTTTGTAGTTACTGTTGGCTTTTCTAGTCCTCTGAATGAATGATTAGGGCTTAGGAAGAGAAAGGGAGGAATTTTGGGGGAGAAAGGGCTTGGTCAGGCAAGAGAGGGTGAATCAAGTTAGTCCCAGGGGCAGGTCAATAGCTGACATCAAAGCCTAGCATACAAATTAACCAGGTTGTTAGTGAGAAGTGACAGACTGTGCACAGGATGCAACAGTCGGGATTTGTGAAGCCTAATTTGTGAAGTCTAATTCCATCCACCTGAATTCACTTATAATTGATATATGGCTTTCTAAAACAGGTAATAAACAATTTGGCTGAGTTTAGTGAATCTTGAGTATCCACATATAGAAGCAGTAAAACAACTACAAGTGATATGCTAACATGATATAGTTTTAATTTTACTGATACTTACTCTTCCAAGATACTATTGTATTATAATATACTTGCACATGCTAACATTTTGACATCTTAATCTTCATGACTACTCTAAAAATGATGGCAGTAAAGTATGAGGGTTAGTTATCTCTAATGGTATAAAAAAACAAGGGCTTGGGTAATTCATTGAATTGTTGGAAGAGTATGGAATACCTGAAGAGAGGCTTGGGGCAAGTTGGATTAGGAAGAGGAAGCCATAAGATCTGGAGCTATGTGGAGATTTGGGGAACCAAACTATCTTTCTTTATTTCTCCCTCCCTCCCTCTCTCTCTTTCTCTCTTCCTCCTTTGTTTCAACCCTTCCTCCCATATTCCCAACCTCACTCTGTTCCTCATTCTCTCCCTGCTTCTGTTCTTCCCTCTGATTTTTCCTCCCTTCTTCCCTAGCTCATCCTCCCTTCCTCTTCTCTCTCCATCCTTCCCTCTTATCCCCTGGTCCCTAATTTTCTCCTTGGGTTCCTGGTTTCTAGTCTAGACACATCTAAGACTCAGGAGTGAGTATTTACACATGTACAACATAGTCACACAATTCAAGGCTGACCATTTCACCTTCTAGAGCTGAAGGCTGGGAGTAAGAACAGGGCCAGCAACTAGGTTAATATAGCATAGGCTGGAATAATATAACACCTTTAATATGAACTGCAATATTCCATCGCTGGGTGTATTTCTGTGCAATGTTTTCCTATGAAAATACATCTTAAATAGCAATAGCCTTATGGGGCCACTGTGAAAAATGAACGGTGTTTTAAATGAGATGTTCGGCCAGTTTATTGTTTATTGTAATCACCCAGACTATTGGTTATTTTTATTATTGAAGAGAAAGGCTGTCTCAGTTGGCTGCCATGCTATGTTTAGCTTTCCTGTGTGGTGACTGCTCAGGTAGATAAGGCTGTAAAGAGTAGGCAGGAGGCAGGGGGACAAAGACCACCCACAGCAGTCTTAGGAGAATCATGTATCTGGCTTACTAATAGACCACACAGAACTCTTGTTAGAGAAATAGATATGCAGAAATGCTGTAGAACTTTACTTTTAGTAAAGTTCCCACTTTCTTAAAAACATAAATAATGTACAAGCTTTAAAAAGCTTAAATGTAAGCTCTTCCTTACATTCCTATGTTTAGCATGGTGATTCTCTTTTAGTTAATTTAGTTCCATCCATTTGCCTGCAAATTTCATGATTTCCTTCTTTTTAATAGCTGAGTAGTATTCCATTATATACATGTATTACAATTTCTTTATCCATTCTTCTGTTGAGGGACATCTAGGTTGTTTTCAGTTTCTAGCTATTATGAACAAAACTGCTATAAACATAGTTGAGCATACCTTGTGGTAGGATGGAACATCTTTTGGGTATATGACTGGAGTGGTATAGCTGGGTCTTGAGGTAGATCTATGCCCAAATTTTCTGAGAAAGTGCCAGATTGATTTCCAAAGTGGTTGTACAAGGTTACATTCTTATCAGCAATGGAGGAAGGTTCCCCTTTCTCCACATCCTTGCCAACACGAGCTTTAGCTTGGGTTTTTTATTTTAGCTATTCTGAACGGTGTAATATTGAATATCACAGTCATTTTGATTTGCATTTCCATGATGTCTAAGGATGTTGAACATCTTTAGGGAAGTAGATGAGGGAGGAGTTGGGGAGGGAAACAGGAGGGATCAGGTGTGGAGAGCGTATACGGAGAGGGATCTGGGACAAATAACTGTAATGTCTTTGGGGACTCTGGGATGAACTAATAACCTAGGACAATGGAAATTCCCAGAAGTCTATGAGGGTGACTCTAGCTGAGACTCCCAGCATTAGAGGATATGGAACACGGAACAGTCACCTGCTGTAACCAGCCAAGACTTCAAAAGGAGGGATGGGGATACCAACTCAGCTGCAAAACTTTTGACTCACAATTTTTCTGGCCTGTAAGGTGTGCAGGAGTAAAGAACGAGCAGAAAGTAAGGGAATGACTAACCAATTACTGGCCCAACTTGAGACCAATGCTGAGAGAGAGAGAGAGAGAGAGAGAGAGAGAGAGAGAGAGAGAGAGAGAGAGAGAGAGAGAGAGAGAGAGAGAGAGAGAGAGAGAAGAGCAAGCCCAGCCCTTACATGGTTAATGATATTCTGCTATACTTGAGGACAGGAGGCTAGCATAACTTTCATCTGAGAGGACTGAGGAGTCACCTAGCAGTTGATGGAAACAGATGAGGAGCTCAGGAAACTTTGTTGAAGAGAGGGGAGAAGGATTGAAAGATCCAGAGACATCAAGGATACCACAAGAAAGCCTACAGAATACACTAACCTAGACCAGTAGGGGATCACAGAAAATGAACCACCAACTACAGCACATGCACGGGATGGATCTAGGCCCTCTACATGTATGTTACAGATGTGGTGTTTGGTCCTGATGTAGGTCCCCTAACAGCAGATGCAGGGTCTGTCTCTGACTCTGTTGTCTGCTTCTGGATCCCTTTCCACAAACTGGGCTTACTTATCTAGCCTCAACAGAAGAGGCTAGACAACTAGTACACCTAGTCCTACTGCAACTTGATATGCACGCTGTGTGAATACCTGTGGGAGGCCTCTCCTTTTTCTGAGAAAAAAGGGAGGGGGCATGAGGAAAGTGGAAGTGAGAATGAGGGACTGTTAGGAGATGGGGGAGGGGAAGCTCCAATCAGGATGTACTAATGTAAGTTAATTAAAAACAAAAAGAAATAAGAACCAGAAGCTCCCTTAGAAGCAAGGCATTCAGTTTTGGAGAGAAAAGCAAATAATGTTTTTTAATATATATATATTATATATTAAAATATAATATAATATAAATTATATATATGTGCTTAAAAGGAAATACCCCTAGAAGGTTCATTACTTTTGGATCTCTATTCTGGACTTGATGTCAGAATCTACCTTGTATGGATTTTATGAAGTTTTAAAGTGTTTGTTTTTACTACATTTCATTCATTGATTTACTTTATGTGTGTGCAAGCGTGTGTGTGTTTGTGGGTTCAAACACGGCATAAAGTGCACGTACAGGTCAGAGAACAACATCAGGGGTGGCTTCTTTCCTCCTGCCCAGTGCTGCTGGGGATTGAATTCAGAGCATCCATTGTGAACACAAGCCCCTCCGTCCTTACATCATTTAAAGAGCCGGGTTGTCTTCATGCATGTCTCAGGCTAGTTCTGGGTATAGATGAGGAGTAACATTGCTTCATTTCTCTTCCTACAATATACATACATTCGTATAGTTGGGGCCTATCAGTACATGGCGATGTCACTGGATCGTCAGGACAAAACTCTCACTACACACTCTCACTTCTTATCCACGTGCTTTTCAACAATTTACTGCATCCTTATTTTTTTTATCAGAATATTTACCAGGTCTCTTTGAAACCCCAAATTTTGCAATTCTGAGTATAGCAGTGAAACATGAGCAGAAATAGGGTTAATAATAACAATTAGTATTTCGTGTTTAACTCAGCCAAATTTAGAAAATATAAACTCTTAAACTGTACAAGAAAAATAAGATGATCAATATAGTTTATCTCATTCATGATAATATGGTGCAGAATATAAAATTTTAAGCAACTGAATACTATGTATTAAATTCTAGTTTCACATATAATTCATAGAAGAAGGCGTCTGATTAACACAAACTATTTACTTAACTGTTAAGTATTTACTCTATTTATGTAGATTGAATGTACCTTTAAATAGGATTCATACTTAAAACTAAACCAACATGCTTTATTTGATGAACACCTAATACTCTAAATAAATACTGTATATTATTCGGTGTTGTGTTATTTCCCTGAGAAACCTTAGATGGAATGAAGTATCCTTCCCAGCAAGAAGAAGAGTGTGAACTGAGGCTGGATGGCAGAGAAGGCATGACTTATGTGGGACTAGCATGTGGGCTCATTCTGAAGAAACAGAGGGCTTGGGGGCGTGCACAGAGGGATTCAGAGTAGATGAGGAACATATTGGCAAGTGTCTTGAATACTCAGTAAAAATACATAATATAGTTCTGCAAAGAAAGTTCAGACATTATAATTTTTTAGAAAGAGTATAGCATATGAATAGCTTTTTTAGGGGGGCTGAAATCAATCTGGCAGTGAAATTTAGGATTAATTGGAAGTGAAAGAATCAAGACAAGAAATATTGTTAAGAGGTTTTGCAGCAATAGGGACCGAGAAGGGATCTAAGCCATATTATTGGAGTTCTTAAAGCCCAAATGTGAGTTTTAGCCATCATTATATTTCATGTACACAACATGCAATTAATACATAGTGATTTGTTAATAAAATTCATCAAGATTTATGTTTCTTAGTGTCAGGGATTGGCACTCTCTGATAGAGTGGGTCTTTGGTTGGGCCAGGCATTGGTTTGGCATTGCCTCACTTTTCCCTGGTGGGACTCTCTTGCCAGGCCACAGAGGAAGAAGACATGCTCAGTCCTGATGAAACTTGATGAGCTGGGCTGGATGAGAAAGGGAACTCCTCTTTTCTGAGGATAAAGGGAGGTGGAAGGGGCTTAGGAGAAAGGGTGGAACTTGGAGGGGATGAGGGATGGGGCTACAACAAGGATGTAAACTGAATAAAAAGTAAACAGAAGAATTATAATAGAAAATATTTATTTTATATCTATGAGTGTTTTGCTCTTGTAGATCACAAGAGGATGTTGTATTTCCTAGAACTATTGTCATCTATCTATGGTGCTGGGAACTGAACCAGGGTCCTCAGTAAAAGCAACAAGTGCTTTTACCTGCTAAGCCCATGTCTTCAGCCCCGATATTGATCATTTGTTAGGATTGCAAGGGAGAAGCAAACCAAACCTGATCCCAACATTCTGATTCTGACAGATTACAATGTACCAATGACATAAATAGGTCTAGCTGTAGGATAAGGTGGTCAGGAAAAATTATTCTTACACATTTTGAAGATTTACTGGAAAAAGAATAGAGGATGCTGCTGCAGCTGCTGGTAGTGATATGCTGAATCAACTAGAAATACGCTGGCATTTGCCCTTAAAAATGAGGGGGCAGTTTTGCTTGGTTTTGAGACAGTTCCTTATGTATCCTAAGGGGAGTCTTCAACTCACTCTGTATCTAAGGATGACCCTAAACTAGCTTTCTCCTTTAGTCCCTGTTTACTTATTGTTAGGAATCAGACTCAGATCTTCGTGCATGTTGAGTAATTGAGCTACTTCTCCAGCCATGGAGAAAGACTTCTGAGAGAAAGTTTTCACATTATATTCTCTGTTTTAAAACTAAAATGAAAAAAAAATACAGGTAGAAAATAATGTCTCTGTTCTGAAGCAGCATCAAGGCTGATCCTGCATCTTCAGTTGACAGTTGCCTTGAAAGAAAATTTATTTATACTTCGTTTCTTTTCACAGTGAGAGTATCAAAGATACCAATATTTACCTTTGATAAGCCTTGATGGTTTAAAGGTACACAGTAGACCAAGCCACTTTAATAACTGTGACAGAGTGATGACGCAGCTGGCTTATCAGAAAGCAGAAGTCTTTTCTGGTGTTCAATGTAAATACATGGCCTGCCACACACATTTCTAAACAAATGAGAGTAGTAAAAATACATGACTTGGACAAACAGCGTGAGCATGCATCTTAACTATTATCTGTCACCTAAGACAACCCAGAATCCCATACATCTCCTCTAGTGATGCAGAGAGAATGAATAGAGCCATTGCTTAATAAGAAACACAGCCTGTTGGAAGGGCTCCCTTGAAACCTGTTATTTAGTTACCTTCCATTAAGTACCTTACAATTCTGAGAAGTGATTTTCCCCTGCTGAAAAACATATTATTCAAAACATCATTATCAATGTAATTTTCAGTTAAAACGTTTAAAATAAAATCTACTCTCCAGTTTAAGAATTCTGAAGCTTCATACAGTGGTTACTTGATTAATACAGCAAATGTCTTCTGAAGATATTTAATCTTGTTACCCTCTTTTTGAAGAGCACTTTTATTTCTTTTCTTAAAGTAGAGAATAAAATAAGCCCACAGAAATTGCAACACTCCTTTTTCTCAGAAGATGAGTCTACGATATTCATGGTGAAAGTGGCTGCAATTATTACTGAGTCCCTATAAACAGCAATTTTAGTAGTTCTGGTTTTAATTATTTGAACTATTCATTTACATAGTTAAGAATTTATGCTGTGTCTCTACTTGAGGACCTAGTGAATAAAACTATCAGCCTTATGTTTAAAAGGGACTTTAGATCCCAGCACATCCTGTTCTTCTTCTTTTGATGTAAGTATGTCCAATATGTATCCACATTCCAAATGTACCTCTGTGGCGGTTTCCTCATTCTGTATATATTCCTTTCAAATACCCAGTGAACAAACTCCATGGCTACTCTTTTTATTCAGGACTTGAATATAAACAGATTTCTCCATTCAATAATTATTGCAGCAACTTCAAATTCAGCTGAAATAAAGCAGATGTCTCTTGTTTCCACCATTGCTTCAACATTCCATTTTAACAGAGCAATGTAAATAATTTCCTAAAACACTACTAACAAGGCATAACAGCTGCTGCTTAAATGTATCTGACTTTATATGCCAACAAGAACCCTTCCTAGTCCAATCTAGTTCTGACCAGTTTCAGCAGCCAATCATTAATTCCGTCTGTACATCTGCACCTGGCCATGGTCATGCTTTCACACGATCCTCTTCTACACCGGAGAGTGTGGGCTGCTCTAGCCAATAGAGTATTGCTGACCCAATGGAGTTATATCGCAGCTCCTGTATTGCTCTTTTTGTGTTACTTCTTTGGAACATGCCAACAGTCTTGTCCACTACAGAGATTTGGCTTTGATATACCATCATGTGTCAGGCTGTTACTGAGCACTCCCTCAGGATGCATATACAGACTTAAAATTAAAAAAAAAAAACACCTGAACAAGTGGATTAATAAATGAATGGCTGTTATTACAATGCTCCTTTCATGATCTTAAATATATGCAAGGGATAATAACTAATCTAATTTAATTATATTTTCTCCATTAAGAAGCAATGGCTTTGGGGAAAACATTTTTAAATGCCTCTGCTAACCACTGTTGCATTTGCCTCACAGACATTTTTTACTCTGAGTGTACATTACTGTTTGCCTTCCTTTAATCTACTTAGTGCTTTATGTTCCACCGCAGACTTGAGTTTTTCTTTTCCAACCATGATGTGGTCAGACTCAACTGCAGGTGATCATTAAATCAAGGGATCACATTTATTAGATTGTATGGAGTAATGAGAAGCAAGTTAGGAATCATCTTGCTTTAACTAGAAGCAATCTGTGATTTTATTTTTTATGATAGTCACAGGACAATTATAATCTTCACCACACAGAATGTAAGAATTCAGATTGCAGGTAGTGAGTTAATAACTGAAGGATGAGTAAGCTTATATAAAATCCACATTATGCCACTGAGGGGAGATTTATCACAAACCTGGCCACTTTTTAAGGTTACCAGGCAATTAAAGCTTTGGTTTACAGTTACTGAGGTACCAAATACTTCACTTTCTATTACTTATTTGGTACAAGTAGAGACTGATTTTCACCCTTGTTCTAGTTCTTTGTGAGGATTATGTTTGAGCACTATTTATTTTCTTTTTTTAAATTTAATTAATTTATTTTTATCTCAATCACAGGTTAGGTACTTTGAATCCCAGGCGTAGCCCCCTCCCTCATTCCCTCCCACCCTCCCACTCCCTCCTTCATCTCCCTCCTCCACCCCCCCTCCAAGTCCACCAACAGGGGAGGACCTCCTCCCTTTCCATCCAACCCCAGCTCATCCTGTCTCCTCAGGGCTGGCTGCAATTGTCCTCCACTGGGATCTAGCCAGTCTGTCACTCCCCGGCTTGTATGGGGGAGGGTCAAAGAGTCAACCATCAAGATCATGACTGAAACAGTCCCTGTTTCCCTCAGTAGAGTCTTCAGTCCTACACTGAGCTATCATGGGCCCCATCTGTGCGGGGGTTCCAGGCCACATCCACACATGGTCCTTGATTGTAGAAACCGTCTCATACAAGACCCCTGTGCCCTGCTCACTTTGGTCTTTGTGGAGCTCTTGTTCTCCTCAAGTCTCAACAACCTCCCCCAGATCTATCTTTCTCGCCCTCTGTCAGAGGCTTGATCTCGAGTCTTAATATCTGCTCTGATAC
>CM053764.1:124077285-124095533 GCA_028658305.1 Pachyuromys duprasi
AAGCAGAACCCGGGTGCAGTGTGCGCTCGTAGGGCGCAGTTCAGTGAAAATGGCTCCCGGTTCCTCCCGAGACTGCCCGGGAGTCTGTGCGATCCAGTCTACAATGGCGGGTGCGGGCGCCCAGCGCAGCCGCTCGTCCAGATCCAACAATAAGGAATTAAAATCAGCCTTTCTAATATTTGGTAGAGGTAATACAGCAGTTACTGCAATGTAAAAATATAGGAAAGGAGAAGGAAAAAAACATTCTGTGCTTTACCAGCATGGTGAAGAGCAATTTCAGCAGACAAGGAAACCAAACCCAATTAGATATGGAAGCATTTAACAGAAAATGGTAGAGACAAAATTCCTGATGTTGAAACAAACATTTGAACAGACAACCAAGGTAAAATTTGATCCTTTGAAGTCAATTTCACACTTTAAAACTCATTGGTGGATTCTTTAATGTTAAAATGAGAACAGTGATAAGATATATTTTTAATTTTTGAATTTATATCATCTAACAGAAAATAAAATTCATGCATAACTACAATAAAATTCTCTCCATATAGGCCATTCCATCTTCATGTGAAAGAAATATTTTTTCAGTGATGTTAATAATTCTATAGTGAATATGTAGAGTGGGGGACAATGAGAAATTTAATGATGGATACACAAATCAGTGCTAAACTTTGTAGAAAAATGACAATATAGATCACATATAATGAGCAGTAAGAAAAAAGTATGGGTGGGACATTGTGCAATATCTATTATGTATAGTATACAAAAGATACATTTATGTAAGAGATATTAAGGAATATCATTCTACTTAGTTGAAAATCTGTTAATTATTTGAAATGCATATAGTGTGCTTTCATTATGTTCATCCCCCATTCCTTCCTCTATCATGTGCCAAATTCACCCCTTCCAAACTTGTGTCTTAAAAAAATAGGAAGGAAGGAAGGAAGGAAGGAAGGAAGGAAGGAAGGAAGGAAGGAAGGAAGGAAGGAAGGAACAGAGAAATAAGGTAGCAACCTCACTGAGTTCAATTGCTGCTAACCATATACTCCAGAGTGTGGGGCCATTCACTAGAGCATGGTCAACTTAATAGGCACAGGCCTTCCCACTCCAGAACCCAGCTCCTGTCAATAGCTCCTCAGTTAGGGATGGAGACTCTGGGACCCCTTCCTGGCACACGTTGGCATGTTGAGTGGCTTAATCTTATACATATAGGCCTTGTGCTGGCAACCACTGCAGCTGTGGGTCCGTTAGTGTAATGCATATGTCATGCCCAGAAAACAATGTTTTGCCCTCCCAACCTCTGACTGTTATGGTTTTCCTGCCCTCTCTTTTGTCATGGTTCCTGGGTCCCTGAGCCATGGGGGAAGGGAATGATACATATGACTTCTGTGTGGCTGAGTAAACTACAAACAGTTATTCTCTGTACTGTGAACGATTGTAAGCTTCTGTGTCAACCAATGTACTCTGAACAATGAAATTTCTCTGATGAGATCTGAGAGCTTCAGTAATCCATGGGAAAAGAAAGACAAATGAATTTAGCGTGGACTTTGATATATGTCCACTTACAAAAATAACAGTAGTAGGTTCACTTCTGGGCATTATGAGTTCCACAACCATAGGTTCTTAGACAGATTTGTTATGCTAGGAATTTCTCTCAGCCTGTAAGAAATTAAATTAAACACCAATGAACCAAATAATCCAATTAAAAAATGGAGTATAGAGATAAACAGAGAGTTATCAAAAGAGGAATCTTGAATGGCTGAGAAGCACTTAAAGAAATGCTCAGTACCTGCAGTCATCAGGGAAATGCAATTCAAAATGACTGAGTTTCCATCTTACATGCATCAGAATGGGATCGAAAACTCAGCACATACTGGCAAGGATGTGGGACAAGGGTAACGCTCTGCCATTGCTGGTGGGAGTACAAACTTGTACAACCACTTTGGAAATCAATTTGATGCTTACCCAGAAAATCGAGAATAGCTCTACCTCCAGACCCAGCTATACCACTTCTAGGAATATGCCTAAAAGATGTTCCACCATACAACAAGGACATTTGCTCAACTATGAACATAGCAGCTTTATTTGTAATACCACAATCTGGAAACAACCCAGATGTCCCTCAACCAAAAAAAAAAAAAAAAGAATAGAGAAACTGTGGCCCATTTACACAAAGGAATACTACTCAGCAATTGAAAACAAGGAAATCATGAAAATTTCAGGCAAATGAATGGCACTAGAAAAGATTATCCTGAGTGAGAACCCAGAACCAGAAAGACACACATGGTATATACTCACTTATAAGCAGACTTTAGCTATATAGTACATGATAACCATACTACAATTCACAGACCCAAAAAAGATAAGTAACAAGGAAGGTTCGAGAGAGGATGCTTAAACATCACTCAGAAGTAGAAATAGAATAGACAACAGAAATGGTTGAAGAGCGGGAACAGGAATGGAGAGTAAGTGTGGAAAGAAATGAAGGTGTAGACAGACTGAGAAGCGGGGGCTTGGCGGACAGAGAGCTTGCAGAGAGAAGAAAAACTGTGGGCAGGGACATCTCTGAGAAAATCTGAAGATCTACAACAGGTGTGGCTCCTGTGAATGTGTGGAAAGTGACTCTAGCTGAGACTCCTAGTAACCAGGGTCATGGAGACTGATGAGGAGACCCTCTAACTAGAAGCAACTACTAGTGCGGGGAGGAGAACACCAACCCACCCACAAAAACTGTGACCCAAAATTTACCCTGCCTATAAGATGTGCAGGGATAAAGACAGCAGAGATTCATGGAATGCCCAACCAATGCCTGATCCAACCTCAGACATATCCGATGGGAGAGAGCCACCCCCTGACACTGTTAATGATAGTGTGGCTATGGTTGCAGACAGGAGACTAGCTTAGCTGTTCTCTGAAAGGCTCCACCCAATAATGGATCAAAGCAGATGTTGAGACTCACAGCCAAATATTGGGTGGAGCACAGGAAGTCTTGTGGCAGAATGGGAGTAAGAACAGAAGGACCCAGAGAGGACAGGAACTCCACAAGAAGACCAACAGAGCCAACTAACCTGGGCCCAGGTCAGCTTAAGGAGCACCAACCAAGGGCCTTGCATGGATTCGACCTAGGGCCTTTACACATAAGTAAAGGATGGGTAGCTTGGCCGATAGGGGGCTATCTCTGACATGGACTCTGTTCCGCCTGGTGGGGTTGCCTCACCAGGCCACAAAGGAAGAAGATACTCCCAGTCCTGATGCAACTTGATGTGCTGGACTGAGTGGGTAGGGGGAGGCTCCCCTTGTCCGAGGAGCAGGGGAGTGTAGACAAGGGGAAAGGAGAGGGTGGATGGAAACAGGAGGAGAGCAGGGAGGGCCTACAATTGGGATGTGGAGTGAATAAATTAATTATTTAATTAAAAGAGAAGAAACTCCTCCTTACTGGCATGTTAGCATAAAAGAGCACACCTCACCTGAAGGGGGACAACCACCCAGATGTAGTGGATGGCTGCCACAAAAGAGTGCCTCATTTGTACGAACGGAGTCAGAAATTTAAAGTTCACATGAAGTTGTTCTTAGCTTTAAGACCTTAGGAAAAATCAAGGTAAAACTTATTCAAGTGTTCCTGGGAAAACTCTAGTCCTCTGATACGCTCTGAGAGAGTGACTTCCTGAACATCCAGCTACCAGCTTGAGTACCAGCTGACAAGCAGGCTCAATTCCTAAGTGGGCTGAACATTTTCCTCATGGAAAATGATAGCAAAGCAAGCAAGAGAGTCTACTTGGTTGGATGGAGAAGATTAAATAAGAAAACCGATGAAAGGTGCATTATTAGCATTATTCTAAGTATTTGATAAATGCCTAGTAATTATGTTAGGATAATGACTGATTTTATTGTATGAATCCCACTTTCTATTATGAAACCTGATTTAAACAAAACCTTTTACAAACTTATGAGAAAAATAAAATTTGTGTTACAGATGAGAAAGCTATATTGTAGTGGAATTAAAATTTTCCCTACACCCAGAGCTATTGGGTGGGGGAGCTAGGAGCTAGGATCCATCCCTGCTACATTCCCCAAGGCTGGAGTTTGAAGCCAGTCAAGCTATTTCTCTCAGACACAGATTCTTGTCTGCAGAATTGCATCTGCTGTGCAAGAGAAACATTGGCAAATGTCAGGCTGTGATTTCTCAACTCTATCTTGAAAATAAAGTGAAGTGATGTATTTTTCTCTGGTGGTTTATAGTCTGAAAACACAACTAAACAGTAATGAAAGTCTCTCATATTTTCAAATTTTTCCATATTCTACTGGGCATAAAAACTCGATTACTTTTTTGAAGAAAAAAAAATGAAATAGGAACAATGATCCCTAGAGGAAGTAGACATAATCATTTGACATAATTATCAATATTCTCACATTGATTAGGGTCTGTTCTCTCCTCTTTTACTATCAACATCTGAATTATTATCCAAGGATGTTATTTTATTCATTTTTAACCTCATTTTGGAATAACTACACATGTACACACATGAAGAGGAAAACAAATTTTATATGTGTGTATATGTATATACAAATTATATATGTATATATGTACATATATATATACATGTATATATTGTATATATAATAATGTTTTCTTCTTCATATATATTTGAAGAAGAAAGCAAATTCATTTGTATAGGTAACAGAGAAATGTCACAATCATGTAATAGACATATAACTTCAAAATTATTGAAACAGCCTTTTTATTAAAAAAAAAAAAAACAGTGCTTTTTTATGTTAGAAGTAAACCCCAATCTTTTTTTCTCACAAAAAGAAACAAAGATGAAGCAAGGCTATCCACGCAGTGAAATATAACCTTCAATTCCCAGCATTAAATTTTTATATTGTATGCTCTGGGCCAAGAGTTGGCAGTTTTGGCCTACTGGTCAGTGTGACCTTCCATCTGTTTTGGTAAATAAAATAGCCTTTGAACACTGTCCTAGATTTTCATTTATGTGCGTCTGTGACTGCTTTTGCATTAAAATGGTAGGCTTTAGGAGCAGCTGAACTTGCGTAATCTGCAAAGTCAAAACTCTTTCTGCCTGGTCTGTTATTAGACATCTGTCAATTTGGTAGGTCTGTGCCATTCAGATTCTGCCTGTTCCAAAGAAAGTTCCGACCTCTGACACACTGCTAAGATCAGCATCCAATCCTGCCTGGTAAGAGAGCATTGTTTGTCTAGACCAATGCACCTTGCCATGTCTTTTTGCTAACAGTGTGATTTATGGTGGGTCCTTTGGTTACTGTGTCTGTTTGACCTGTAGGGAGCCTGGGGCACAGCCTGCAATATCATCTCTGAACACCAAGGCATGTGTGAATATCACTGGTTCTCAGTGCTTTCTTCATGTTGTCAAACACTGCTGCAAGGGTCAGCTTCTAGGCCCTGAGGCTCCTCCGGGAGAGGGCATATAAAAGGATACGCTTGGATTCTTCTGGACTGGGACGTTGCTGACTTCAGTATGTATTCCTTTTCTGTAAATATATTTTTTTAAATTCTAAGCATGACAATAATAGAATTTTCTGGCCAGTTAACTCAAATATGTTCTTTCTAATTATTGATCTTACCATCTTCTTATCCAAAAAAGTTTCTAAACTCTGCCTGAGTCATTTTTAGAAATTTAGCAAAAGCACATACTTAAGCTACTAAAACATATTTAAAGCATATCAGTCAGTGCTGATGGGTTTTTATGTATTCATGTTAATTTTTTTCAGGAATTTTTAATACTTGAAAAAAATGTCATTTGTATTCCATCTGTAACCATTAAGTCAACCTATTTCCTTAGACCTAAATGTACTGTTATGAGTATTTTCAACATATAATGTTTGTTTATAACAATCATGAATAATAGTTGTATATGTTCTAAACACACATACATCCTCTTCAGTGGTAAGCATTATCTACCAAAATTTAAATTTATCAAAAATAGAATAAGTTTGGGATGTAACGTGAATACATTTTAAAAAATAAATTTAAGGGACTACAAGATGGCAGCGATCAGTGCACACTATCTCTGAATGGCAGAAGATCCAAAACTCTAAAACTGGTGAGTGGATGTGTGGCTGAAGCCAAAGCATCGACCTGAGGCTTCCGGGGTGAGACGGAACATCCCGTCAGCTGTGACAGATAGGATCCAGGTTCCCTGTGGATGTCTCCAGGGCTGAGAGTGGCAAACTGTCAAGCTCCTGCACCTTCCCTGGCTCCTGCAGCAGCTACTGGGGCAGCAGCAGGGAGTGCATAGGACCAAGTATGGGGCTCCTCCTTACCCTAACCGCCAAACAGGGGACCCAAATCTGAGAGTAGAAAACTGTACGCTCTGTGAGATTACCACACACACCTGCCAGTGAGTGTGAATGGGCCCTCTGTGCTTCCAACACATGCCTGCCAGTGAGTTCACAGGCACTCTGCACTTTCTACACAGGCCTTCAAGTGAATGTGTCTTCCAAAGAGTGAATACTGAGCCCCAGATCAGGGTCCCTTCACACTAGCAGCCAGACATCGGATCTTTCTCACACACACTCCCTCTGTGGGCAACATAGGGATCTCTGCGACAGCATTCTCAACATTGAACCCTGTCCTGTGGGTCTCCCAATGGAGTCCGCCAAACAATTCCTGGAACCAAGATGGCGCAGCCCAGCAGATCTGAGCCCTAGGAGCACAATACCAAGAAAGGCCTGTGGGCCACTGAGTCATTCAGGGCAGCTGAACTCCCGCACACACACATGTGCACATGCCCTGCACTTGTGAACAGCAAACTGCACCTGTGCCTCAACCTGCACTTGAACTACTCCCTTACACTTCACCCTTCCAGGAATGCACACCTCCATGCACACTCCTGAGCTTGCAAGGTTGTGCACTTGCACCTGTGACCTTACTCCCTTAGTTGCACCTGAAACACCAACACCCACACTCAAACCGGTGGACCTCTCTCATCTTCTGGAAGAATACTCCAGACTCTAGAGACAGATGGAATCGGTATGCAGTACAGGCTCCAAAGCAGCAAAGGCTACTACCCTCAGATGGCTAGATGCAGGTGTAAGAACACATCCAACAAAAATCAGGACATCATGGTTTCACCAGCAACCCTGAAAAGCAACAGATATTTTAATTCATCAGGAACACAGCAAAATGATTTTAAAGCTATGCTTATCAAGTTACTAGAGGCATATAAAGAGGAAAGGAGCAAAGCTCTCAAGGAAATACAGGCAAATATAGCCAAACAAACAGATGCATATAAAGAGGAAATGAATAAAAAATACATGACATCATGGAAAGACACTAATCCACATTCAAACAGATGAAGGAAATGGTGCAGGACATGAAAACAGAATTGGAATCAGTAAAGAAAACACGAGAAAACCCTGGAGTTGGAGAACTTAGAAAAAAGATCAGGAACCACAAATGTAAGCATCACCAACAGAATACAAAAGGTGGAAGAGAGACTATCAAGCACTGAAGATACAATTGCAGAAACTGATACATCTCTCAAAGAAAAAGGAAAATCAGAAAAGTTCCAAACACAATCCAGCCAAGAAATCAAGGATGCCATAAAAAGACAAAAATCTAAGAATAATAGGAATAGACAAAGATTCCAGGCTCCAAGGTCCAGAAATATTTTCAAGGAAATTTTCCCAAATTAAAGAAAGGGATATCTTTAAACATACAAAAGGCTTAGAGAATACCAAATAGACTGGACCAGAAAAGAAACTCCTCACATCATATAACAGTCAAAACACTAAATCTACAGAACAAAGAAAAAAAGTAAAAGCAACAAGGGAAAAAGTCCACGTAACATAAAAAGGTAGACCTATCAGACTTCTCAACAGAAACCATGAAATCCAGAAGGGTCTGGACAGATGTCATGCAGACTCTAAGAAACCACAGATGCCAACCCAGACTAATATACCCAGCAATGTTCTCCATCAACATAGATGGAGAAAATGAAATATTCCATGATAAAACTAAACTTAAACAATATCTACACAGCAACCCAGCCCAACAAAAGATACTTGAAGGAAAACTCCAATCTAATGAAATCAACTACTTCTAAGAAACACAGGCAATACATAAACTCACAACAAAAAATCTAAACAAAACAAGCACACAAACACACTATTGCAACAAACTCCACAATAAAAGGAACTAATATTCATTAGTCATTATTATCTATCAACATCAACAGACTCAACTTTCCAATAAAAAGCCACAACTAACAGAATGGTTACAGAAACAGAATCCAACATTCTGTTGCATCCAAGAAACACACCTTTGCAACAATGACAGATACTACCTCAGAGTAAAGGGCAGGACAAGCAAACAGAGCCAAAAAACAAGCTGTAATAGCAGTTCTAATATCTAACAAAATAGAATTTCAACCAAAATTATTCAAAAAAAGATGTGGAGGGATACTTCATTCTCATCAAAGAAAAAATATATCAGGAGGATATCACAATCCTGATCATCTATGGCCCAAATACAAGAGCACCTGCATTAGTAAGTGAAACATTTTTAAAGCCCAAATCACACATCGATCTCAACACCTTAATAGTGGGAGACTTCAACACTTCACTCTCACCAAGGGACAGATCTTCTAGATAGGAGCTAAATAGGGACATAATGACACTGAAAGAGGTCCTAAATCAATGGACCTAATAGATGACTACAGAACCTTTCACCCAAACTCAAGAGTATACCTTCTTTTCAGCATCCCATGGAAGCTTCTCCAAAATTGACCATATAGTCAGACACAAAGCAAGCCTCAATAGGTACAATCATTAGATCTTATTTCAAAAGCCTATATGCCACAAAATTTGAAAATCTAAATGAAATAGATAATTTTCTTAATATAGCTCATTTACCAAAGCTACACCAAGATCAGATAAATAGATTAAATAGTCCTATATCCACCAAGAAAATAGAAGCAGTCATCAAAAGTCTCCCTACCAAAAAAAAAAAAAAAAAAAAAAAAAGTCCAGCGCCTGATGGTTTCAGCACAGAATTCTACCAGACCTTTAAAGAAGAGCTGATGCCAATATTTTCAAACTATTTCAAAAAAAATAAAAATAAAAACAGAAGGAATATTACCAAACTCATTCTGTGAGGCCACAGGCACCTTGATACCTAAACCACATAAAGACCCAACAAAAATAGAGAACATCAGACCTATCTCTCTTGTGAAAATTGATGCAAAAATGCTCGATAAAATACTCGCAAACTGAATCCAAAAACACATAATCATCCACCATGACCAAGTAAACTCATCCCAGGCATGCAGGAGTGGTTCAATATACAGAAATCCATCAAAGTGATCCAAAACATAAACAAACAGGAAAAAAAACACATGATCATCTCCATACATGCCAAAATCATTGACAAAACCCAGTACCCATTCATGTTTAAGGTTTTGGAGAGATCAGGGATACAAGGCACATATCTAAACATAGTACAGGCAATATACAGCAAGCCTATAGCCAACATCAAACTAAATGGAGAGAAACTTAAATCAATCCCACTGAAATCAAGGAAAGGCTGCCCACTCTCTCTGTATCTCTTCAACATAGTACTTGAAGTCCTACCTAGAGCAATAAGACAACTAAAGGACATCAAGGAAATATACATTGGTAAGGAAGAAGTCAAAGTATCACTATTTACAGAAAAGATGATAGTATACATGAGCGACCCCAAAAATTCTAACAGAGAGCTTTTTCAGCTGATAAATACCTTCAGCAAAGTGGCTGTATAGAAAATTAACTCAAAAAAATAAAAATAAAAACAGTAGCCCTCCTGTATAGAAAAGACAAAACGGCTGAGAATGAAATTAGAGAAACAACACCCTTTACAATAGCCACAATTAACATAAAGTGCCTTGCTGTGACCTTAACCAAGGAAGTGAAAGAACTGTATGAAAAAACTTCAAGTCTCTGAATAAGAAGAAATTGAAGAAGACATCAGAAGGTGAAAAGATACCTCATCCTCACGGATCAAAAGGATTAACTTTATGAAATTGGCTATCCTACCAAAGGCAATCTACAGATTCAATGCAATTCCCATCAAAATACTAACACAATTCTTTACAGAACTTGAAAGAATAATTCTCAATTTCATATGGGAAAACAAAAGCAAAAAACCCAGAATTGCTAAAACAATCCTGTATAATAACAGATCATGTGGAGGTATCTCCATCCTTAATCTCAAACTGTACTATAGAGCAATGGCATAGAAATAGAATGGTGGATCAATGTAATTGAATAGAAGACCCAGACATAAACCTACACACCAATGGATACTTGATTTTTAACAAAGAAGCCAAAACAATACAATGGAAAAAAACCATAGCATATTCAACAAATGGTGCTGGTCTAACTGGATGTCTACATGTAGAAAAATGCAAATGGATCCATACTTAATACCCTGCACAAAACTAAAATCTAAGTGGGTCAAAGACTTCAACATAAAGCCAGACACACTGAACCTTTTAGAAGAAAAAGTGGGAAAGATTTCAAGGCTTCAGAGTTAAACAGAGAATTCTTAATAGAGGAATATCAAATGGCAGAGAAACACTTAAAGAAATGTTCAATGTGCTTAGCCATCAGGGAGATACAAATCAAAGCAACCCTGATATTTCACCTTTCACCAATCAGAATGGCTAAGATTTAAAACTCAAGTGACAATACATGCTGGAGAGGATGTGGAGAAAGGGGAACCCTATTCCAGTGCTGGTGGGAATGTAAACTTGTACAACCACTGTGGAAATCAATCTGGGGCATTCTCAGAAATTTAGGAATAGTGCTACCTCAAGATACAGCTATACCATTCCTAAGCATATATCCAAACTATGCTCAAGTATACAACAAGAACATTTGCTCAACCATGTTCATAGCAACTCTATTCATAATAGCCAGAATCTGGAAACAACCTAATTGTTACTCAACAAAGGATTGGGTACCGAAATCATGGTACATTTTACACAATGGAATACTACTCAGCTATTAAGAACAAGGAAATCATGATATTTGCAGGCTAAACATCAAGGAAGATCCTAGGGAAACTGCTCAATCCTCATTCAGAAGGACAAACACAATAGACATTGGAAACAGGAGAAGACAGGGAATAGGGCATGAGCCTACCACAGAGGGCCTCTGAAAGACTCTACTGATTGAAGTATTGAAGCAGAGGTGGAGACTCATAGCCAAACTTTGGGCAGACTGCATGGAATTTTATGAAAGAAGGGAGAGATAGAAAGACCTGGAGGGGACAGGAGCTCCAAAAGGAGATCAACAGAGCCAAAAAACATCCTGAGCCCTGGGGGCCCTGAAGAGAATGATACCCCAACCAAGGACAATAAACGGAGAGGGCCTAAAACCCTGGTTCAGATGTAGCTCATAGACTCAATCTCCAAGTGGGGTCTCTAATAAGAAGAGCAGGGGCTTTCTCTCAGTAACAGGCTCTCTGATCACCAACCCCTGGGGCATGTGGCCTTACCAGGACACAGGAAGACAATGCAGCCAGTCCAGATTAGACCTAATAGGCTAGGGTCAAATAGAAGGGGAGGAGGACCTCTACTATCAGTGGACTAGGGGAGGGGCTTAGGGGGAGATGAGGGAGGGGGCCATAGCTGGGATACAAATTGAATAAATTATAATAAATGATACTAATATAAAAAAGTAAAAAATTAAATAAAAATAGAATCAAATCACAATTTCTATAACTTTCTCTCTACACACACACACACACACACACACACCTCCCCACCTTGGAAGAAGAATATATACTAGTTACCCTAAACATGAAGTACCATCATCGTTGATGGTGGGCATAGGCAACACCTATGTCATAGGAGAGTGAGCTGGTGATGTACACTGTCAGATCACCGCTGCTCTGGAAATTAAATCAGTGCAGTGGAGCAGACAAAAGAACCAAGAAAAACAATGAAGAAAATTTCAGTACAAAAACAATGTATGTATAAAACTGAAATGTTTTGGAAGATTAACTAAATTCTTGGGAGGAAGAAAACATTAGCATGGGTGGATGGGTTTGGATATTGTGTTAGTTCGAATGAGAAGTATCTTCCATAGCTCAAGCATTTGATACTTGGTGCCCAGTTTGATGCCGTTGTTTGGGGTGGCTATGGAACTTTTGGAAGGTGTGGCTTTGCTGCAAGAATTATGTCATTGGGGGCAGGCTTTGAGTGTGTATAGCCTTACTCCTACTTCCAGTTTCATGTCTTTGCTTTGTATTTATGACTAATAATATAACCTCTCATCTTTCTGCTCTTGGATACCTGTCTCTATGTCTTCTCTGCTATTAAGGCCTCTCCCTCTGTAAGCGAAATATGTGTATATAACTCTTTCAGTTAAAGTGTTTTACAACAACAATAAAAAGTCAGTAATACAAAAAAATATAGAATCAAGTGAACTTATGCTTTGAATGGTCTTTACCATATTTTTTTGGCTCATACGAAGGTCAAAAAAGACATAAGCAATTAGGTAATGTGTTATAAGTAATTTTTATGTTATGATTTTTTTATTGTGTTACCTAGTCCACTTACTGGGTTTTGTTGTATTCAAGCAATATAAACATTAATTTCCCATTTTAGACTTGTGAAAGAAGAAGATTCAGATATAAGTAAGAAAACCACATTAACCCGGATTGCTGAGTAAGGAAGACAGGGTGAGGAGAAGGAAGTCTAATCTGTGAGAAGTAGGCACATCACAAAGTCTAAGCACAAAGAGGTTTCCTTTCATAAGAAGGAATCAGAAAGCTGAGAAACATCCGGGTACAGGAAGAGTGATGGGGTGGTATAGTCTGACAGTCAAGAGCATATTTACCTGCATCCAGCCTTTCTGCAGAAGGAGGCCCCTAAGAAGTGTCTTTGGTCACCTAGGGCTGTAGGTATGCCTGCAGAAGGGACAGGCACCTAACCGAAGTTTTATTTATTTTTCATTAATTTATTTTCTCATATATTACATCCCCACCACGGTTTCCCCTCCTACCTCTCCTCCCAATTTCCTTCCCCCTCGTCCTCCCACCTTCCCATCCACTCCTATTGTTTCCCTTCAGTAAAGGGCAGACCTCACAGCATTATCATCCAAGCAAGATGTATGAAATTGCAATAAGTCTAGGCACCTCCCTCATGTTAAGGCTGGAAAAGTCAACCTACTTGGAGGACAAGGGTCCTAAAAGCAGGCAAAACCACCCAAAACAGCCTCTACTCCTGTTAGGAGTCCCTCGGAAACACCAACTATAATACATGCAGAGGACCTATGCTTGACCCAGGCTTCCTGACTGTTGATTCTACCTCAGTGAGCCCTTATTAGTCCAGGTTTGCCAATTCTGTGGGTTTTCTTGTGTCTGTAACCCTTTGGACTCATATAATGCTTCCTTCCTCAGTGAATTCCAGAGGACTCACTGAGTTCCACCTAATGTTTGCCTTTGAGTCTTTGCCTGTTTCTATCAGTTGCTGGATAGAGTCTCTCTGAAAATGACTATGCTAGGCTCCTGTCTATGGGAACAGAGAGAGTCCCTGTTCTCTTACTAGGGAACCCACTTGGAACTGAGCCACCAGTGGGCTTCCTATGAACAGGGGGTGTAGGTCCTCTCCATGCATGGTCCTTTTTTGGAGTATCAGCCTCTGCAGACCACTATCGGCACACATACTTTGGCTCTGTTGTTCTCCTTGTGGAGTTCCTGTCCCCTCCAGGTCTCTCCACCATTCAATATTCCTCTGTTGAAAATGCTCTGCTTAGCTCTGTAATCCATTTTTTAATTGTATTATTTGGTTTGTTGGTGTCTAATTTCTTGAGCTCTTTATATATTCTGGATACTGGCCCTCTATCTAATGTAGGGTTGATGAAGATCTTTTCCTAGTCAGTAGGCTGTCATTTTGTTCTTTTGATAGTGTCCATTGTTTTACAGAGACTTAATAAGCTATGGACAGATGGCAAAGGAGGAGAATTCCCCTTTTTAGTGGATTAGGGGAGAGGGGAGAGGAAGGAGGGCAGGTGGGACTGAGAGGAGTTGAGAAAGGGGGCTTCAATCAGGATATATAATGAATAAACTGTGAAAAAATTAAAATTAAAATTAAAAAAGTAAAGAAATGATTTCTAATAATGTTCTGCTATAACCAAGGTTTTTTAAAAATGTTTTATTATAATTTTAATATAGAAGAGCCTCACTGTGTCTTTCCACTTCAACTGAAACCAGGAAGAAATTCCAGAGAAATTTATATTTAAATGTCTAAATTTTTTTACTACCTTTTTCTCTGGAAGATTTAAGTCTCTTAAGAACAGGGGAAAATACTCTGAACGTCACACAGTTCCAAATTGGATTTTACAGAAACTCACAAGTTTTGTTACCATTGTTGCTACAAACTCATCCAAATTCTCCTCAAAATTTAATATAATTTCCAAAAAGAAAAAAAAATACTAATAAAATCTGTCCTTTGGGTATGATACCTACTACACAAATAAGAAAATTGGACCTTTTTAATTTTTGAGGGCTTTTTTTTTCACAGAAACTGGAAAATAAATAAGTATAAAAGGACAATAACAGAGGATGAGAAACAAAATACTGAACGTTAATAATAAAAACTAGCACACAAACTTGAGTTCCTTTCGGAGGGCAGCTATGGGCTGCTACAGGAAGTTGGTGCAATAACAGGGCTTTCAGATGCTCTGTCAGGCTGGCTGTTCAGTGGGGTCTCTGCATCTGTCCTCCAGGATTTCAATCCATTCCAGATTTCTATACAAGATCACAACCAAGCAAACCCTATACCCCAGTTACAAAATACACAGGCATTTAGGAATTGTATTAGGAAAACACAAACTCAAAAATGACACACAGACACACACAACAAAGGAGACTGTAAGCTTGAGAAACTTGCTGTTGAGATTCAAGTGGTAGTTTGGTTCTTTCCCCAACCCTGACCCCCTTTAGTCACTCTAACTGTAGCTTATGCTTTAAAGTTGGGGACCTATCTTTAAACTTAGCAATAGGACTCATGATCCCTCATCAAAGTAGCTCATTCATAAAAGAATAAACAAAAAGAGGTCATTTAAAAATATTTTTTCACATTCAGAAGTGAATTAATGATAGGAAGTTTTACCTTTCAAGGGACTATCTCTCTGGACTTTTAAAACTTTCACTTGGATAACCAAGGTTTTTAATAAGAAGTTTTACTCAGGAGTCAGTGAATATAAACTGCTATAGAATCTGTAGTCATTTCCTTCTTTTGTCTCCAGGTAAGCAGGAATACCCTGAGTGCTTTCTAAATCACCTGGAGAAATGGAGAAAGGTATTCAAGTAGAGTGGGCCATTTCCAAAAGAAGCAGGGCTTATTCCTTACTCCAACGGTGCTCTTAGAACACGATTCTCAGAGGAAATTCCGTATTTCCATACTGTATAACTAACAATAATGACAAACAATTTGGGTAGTATGAGGGCCAACATGATCAGCGAATGTAGTGGATGAACTGATCTATAGAATAGATAAGGTTATGTGGGAACTTATCCATTTAGGGAAAACCTAACTATGAGAGAGTATGGTTAATAATGCTATCAAGGAAAGGGATATCTTCAAAGTTATTTAATATTAATGAGACGTAATATATGGAAATTTTTTCTCAAATAAGGAAAAAAAACCTCATCTTGCCATAGTAAGAAGTTGCACTAGCCTCAAGAACCCAGACTAGTTTCAAACCTTATGGGAAAGCATCATGACCTAAGAAAGGAAGTCCTACCCAAGCATTATCTTCTTATCCTAGCTAATAAGCTTAAAACAAGAATTTTCTAAATTGTTACATTTTTTTCACATTTGCAAAGCAGAGGATAAAACAAAAAAATTTAAAATCAGCATACGAAATTGATTTTTACAATCTATAAAAGATCATGGCTATACATTTTAATTATCTTGTTTAAAAAGAAAGGACATAAACCTACATTATAACCCAGACAGTTGACTAGGTGATGGTCTGTGTGAAGATAGAATCTATCTATCTATCTATCTATCTATCTATCTATCTATCTATCTATCTATCTATCTATCCCAAGGCATTACTGCATTTACAGTGAGGAAAGAAGGGAAATTAACAGAGGATGATATTCTGATACTTTCGTTCAATGCATTTCATTACTATAAAATTTATGTGTTGTAGCCTTGACCCTCAAAGCTTCAGAACATAAATACTTTGAAATAAATTCTTTAAGACATAATTAGATAGAAATGGAGTCCTTGTGGCAGGCTTCCATCTAATATGACTAGTATTTCCAGAAGAGGAGAACAGTAGACAAGGAAGATGATACAACAACCCAAGGAACAGCTGTCATGCCCAGGACCAGGAGAGACAGCAAGGAAGTAAACCCTGCCAACACCTTAATCTTTCACTCTCAGTGGCCACTGCTGTAAGAACATAAATTTCTATCATGATGGCACCCAGATGGTGATACTTTGTATCAGCCCTAGAGGTTGAGATTGTGGGTGGGGGTGACGCGTCATTAAAAAAGGCAGCAGGGATCAATCTGGAGCGATGACATTTCCATATGGAAAATTAATGTGAAAGGCCAGCTAGACAAGGAGGCTGTGGCGCAGAAAACCCTTGAAGGCCACAAGAGGCCACTGGAGGCCACTGTGGGTCAGAGAAGCATTAGGGGGAGACCCTCAGGAGCTGGTAGTGGCCGGAGAAGTGTTAAGGTAGAAAGGGAGGTGACTAGAAAGACCGATCTGAATCTTGTGGTTTGAAAAACTAAAAGACACAGGTAGAATATGCCTGAAGATCATGCTACTACCTCCTTTAGAATCCACAAAGACAAAAATGGGTGTTGTCAAAGTCAGCAGAAGTGGGACGAAATGTAATTGAAAACTGAAAGCCTTACACTTCTTAGAATATATTAATAAAAACACATTGGGAATCTAACAGACTTTCCTACCCTAATAGTTTGTCTGTTGTCCACTGCAACTTGATTACCTTTCAAGAAAACAGAAAATATAGTACCATATAGAAGAAGCTCGGAATCAAAATTGACTCAGGGAAACACAGGAACAGTCGTATAAACACTAAACTAGGTAATTCCTGCTGAAAGCATGTTTCCAATATTGTGGTCATGATCTCAAATATAATAAAGCACTTAACGGTTAGGAAAGAGGAAGAAAAAGAAATACATGATATTTAAAAAACCAAGTTCAGTTGGAGCAGCTTAGTGGGGATCTATCTCAGGTTTTGGGAAAGAATCGGTGGTGTAGTTGAGTGCTAGAAATGCTTTTTTAGCATGCACAAGCCTCTGGATTCAATATCTACTACTGTGGGAGGGGGTTGGAAAGGTGAGCCTTCCTATCACCTCAACCACACAGTTAGACTTACTGTGCCTACTTTCAGCTTCAAAATATTTTTCATAACTGATAGAGTCAACTCTTTAAGGTTACCAGAAGAAAACAAATTTCATGCTGAAAATATCGATAAAGAACAAAAACGAAGGCAGGTATACCTTCTCTGCTTTCCTTGTGTCAAAAGCTCATTGTTAACAAACACCATTAGCCACTATTAACCCTTTAATATCCTATTGGGATGTCATAGTTGGGGTATCTTAACCATTGGAAGGAAGGTAAAACAATTTGAATTCTTTAAGTGTGTCTTTCCCTCTTACCCCTCTCCCCATGTAATATTCCTTCTAATCAGCCTAAGGCTAACTGAATGAGGGTCAGACAGAGGAATAGATGTGTCATAGCAAAACAACCAGACAAAAGACGAGATAATCTAATTCTCTCTTCAGTAGATCATGAGTTTGAAAGGGGAGCTTTGTGAGAAGAAAACACTACATATTCTCAGATGCCATTTCGGAATCAGGATGCTCCCCTAATGGCCTTGATAAATACAGGAATTTTATTTTAGGGAGACACTAGTCAAATAAGAAACTGAAGATGATTAAGTTTTCAGTCCAGACAGAAGTAAATATTCAAACACATGTCTTCGTAATCCTTTTCTCATTGTGCAAATTCTAGAAAAAAGAGTTATGCTAAACTTGAGGGAAGTTGGAGACTCTAGAAATCAGCTACCGAGTATCCAAAAGAAAGCTGCTCCGATGTCATATCCACTCCCATGTCTCAAAACTAACATGAAGAGTGACTGATTAAAACACCCATTGCCAACCTCTAGGTTACTCTCTCTCTCTCTCTCTCTCTCTCTCTCTCTCTCTCTCTCTCTCTCTCTCTCTCTCTCTCTCTCTC
>CM053764.1:124096033-124107893 GCA_028658305.1 Pachyuromys duprasi
TCCTCCCCAGTTGGTGGACTTGGAGGGGGCGGGGAGGAGATAAGGGAGGGTTGGGGAGGTTGGGAGGGAGGGAGGGGGCTACGCATGGGATGCAAAAAACCTAACCTGTGATTGATATAAAAATAAATAAATTTATTTAAAAAATAGCAACAAAAAAAAGAAATGAAAAAAGCAAATATAAGTATAAATGTTGTGTTATAGAGTGCTCTATCATTGATAACAAATATTTTACTGTATTTAGATTGGTGGATAGTGAAAGATATCTCAGAAGAAGCAAATAAAGGCGAACCACATGAAGAAAGGAGGAATACCTTCCCGCTAACAATCAGGATGTGCCTCAAAACAGGAGAAAGTAAAGAGCAGTGATTTCAGCAAAATTAAGTGAATGGTTGCATCCTATAAATTTCCAGAGGTTCATAAGGAAATCATTTGCACAACTATGAACAGGGAACACAGTGCAGTCATAATGGAGTTAATAACATTTGTCAGTCAAAAGGGTAATATTGGACTGTCTTTTCCAGAATTCAAAAGAGATGTTCTACCTGAGGTCACCTTGAAAGGTTTCCATCAACCAATGTACATAGTAAGCCAGAGATAACTCCACAGGAGGAAGTCTAGGCAGAGGAGCAGCCTCTCCCTACGGTCTCCTGCTAAGGTCTCCTGTTAGTCAACCCAAGTAGCCAGAGAGAGGAAACTTATGGGTTCAACACTTGTCTCCTGGAATAGAAAGCAAGTCAAAGAAAGGAGAAATAAGAAAAAGTGGACAATATCAAGGACTAAGAATTAATGTAACTGAAAAAAAATTCAACATGGCTGAATTAAGGAGACTGAATAGGGCAGGTTTTTTTTTTTTAAAAAAGAAAGGTAATTAGGCACATAATGATTATTCAGAAGCACAAAGAAATAAACTTTGTGGGATGTGAGTATTAGTGTTATGAGGGTCCAGGGAATAGACAAGGCATGCAAGTAGAAAGTGATGTTCACTGATTGATGCAAATATAATAGAGGGCCTTGGAAACATGTCCCAGAGACATTTCATTAGCTATGTCTCAAGGAAATGGTGTTTGATGTATGAGCTAAGAGGGTAATGTAAGGATGTGTCTGACCTATGAAACATTCATGCAAAGCAGCAGTTATTCTTTCACGTCCTTTCATGTTCTCAGATGAGAGAGGAAGGTTGGGTGCCTCATGACTGTGTTTACCACTCTTTCAGACAGGATTCTGAAAGCGGGACTGCAGCTTAGATCCTCCTTTGAATCTGCTCGTCTCTCCATATTGAATATACTTGACCTAAACCATTGTGTAACTTAGCTACTCACTTATTCTAAACTCTGTTCAAATGACTCATTTTTAATGAGCCTTTTCTTCCATGCCCAAAATAAAAGGGTCCTTCTCCCCACCACTTGACACCCTTTTCCTTAACACCTACCATTACCTGAAATTAAAATCTGAGGAGAGAATGATAGTCAGGCTCTACACTGAGGTGAATGACATAAGGGCTGCTACCCATCCACAGTTTTTCCACAGCATCATCCACAGCTGTTCCCCAGAGAAGTGGTGATAACAGAGTAATTTGACTATCATAAGGTATAAATCAATAAGGATGCATTTTCCCTTCCCTGTAATAGCAAGCCTATCTTACAAATGCGTGTTTCTTAGTTGTATGTATGTGGCACAGATATTCCTTGCCCTTATTTATACCACACACACAAAAATAAAAATTCCTTGTATCTATTATTTTCCTACTTTTGTACATTCTTTTGGATTTCCATCCTTCACCTACTGAAAGGGAACACTCTAGAGTAAAACCTTTAATTATTCAAATTCAACAGATGATCCAGCTTGTCTTGAATATAATGATATATCACACTATCCATCTCTACACAAGACCTTGACTCCCGATGCTAGCGATGGCAGAGCTTCTCGCAACACCCCCCCCTTTTCCTTATATCTTTTTGCCAGATCTCTCCACTTCTTCTCAGGCTTTATCACATTAATTCATTCTTTTTTTTTTCACTATTGAATGTTAGAGTTTGGGAAGTGGTCATTATGACATACACAGGGGCACATTGAACCAAGGGCATAGAGTTTGTTTCCAAACAAAATATTTGAATACAAAGAGCAAGGTGTTGAACTAAGGTTCCTTAAACTACTAATATAACTACTGTAGGTGGGTAGTGCCCTTTTTAAAAAGGCACTACTGAAATAAATGACCCAAGACAAGCCATACCTCAGTGATATGCCCATTGTATTGTGGTCTGTCTGTTCTAGCTAACTGTTTTTGTTTCTCTGTATTCATTCTGGATCATCCCTAAATTCACTAACATCCATCCTGAATTAAGTATTTTTAAAATTAAGTTTTCAACTTTTGATTAAAGTTTATTTTTAGTTAGTGATCCATTACAGTATCTTCTATACTTTCAGGGTTTTTTATTCTAACATTATAGTATATTTTAATTTTGAAATAAATCAAAAATGAGATTAGTCACTAAAAGCATACCTAAGCAATGACACTTTTGAAAAAAATTACTGCAATGCTTTTAAATAATTGTTAGCTTATAATTATGGAACAAATTTAATTAAAAAACATTATTAATAGTAATATATTATCATCAAAAATCTTCAAATAGTTCACAGTGTTATAAATTTTTACTTATATTGTTCTAAAGAAATGAATAAGCAAGCATGTAAATAATTTCTCTACTATAGAGTTGAGTAGCTAAGGCACCCAACCAAATATGCAGCTATTTGCCTAGGGAAAAATAGTTGCTAAACTATAAATATAGCCCAATCTTCAACCATACTGCCTATAGCTGGACAATCTGTAATAGGGACCCATGGGTATAGTTATAGGAAGGTTTCTATGTATATTAACACCTCACAAAAATCTTTATGATAGAAATCTATATGTATGTTTCTAATTATCATAAATTTGAAAGTTATATTCATGTAAATATATCTGTGTATGGAAATGTGTATGCATACAGAAAGTGTCTGTGACCAGTTTACTCATAAAATTTGTTCTCCCAGTTAATTAGTTAACCAATTTATTTTCATGATAGTGATTTGAGGATTTTTCTAAGATTTTTAGTTCAATAACCTTGGAGCTGTCTATTATTAATATATGCATAGCAAAGCTTAAGAAGTTGGAATCAGAAAGATGAAAATTTAAAATGACAGAGAAAGGATAACCCAATGTTGGACAGAAGGAATGCTTGTTAAAACTGCATTTCAAAGTATGCTTCTCAGAGAACACATCTGGGACAGTTAGCAGGAAACATGCTACATGAAAAAGAAGATAATAAAATACCTACTTAAATGTGGGAGAAAGATGTCCCATCTGTGGCTGGGAATTCCACAGACACTTATTCTTTGTCCTTTAATCAGTTGTGAGTTTCTCAGTTGTCACTTTCCACTGTACAAAGAAATATTTCAAGTTGGTCTGAGACCATCAACAATATATAAATATAGAGATATAAATGTAAAGAGCAGGTTGATATATGTTTATTTTACAAAATGACAGCAATAGGTTCATCTGTAGGGCTGATGAACTTCCCTTCTGTGGGTTCTTGGCCATATTTACAGTACCAAGCATATATTCTTTCCTGTGCACTGCGTCTTAAAACTAATCAAAAAGTGGTTGGTTACCACCAAAATATTCATGCCATGATTGCACCCATCAGCTTTTTTGGGGGCATACAGGTCATCACTGTAGCCCACAGGTTAACAGCTGAATAAGACTCTTCATGACCTCTCTCTCCTGCAACCTTCCTAGCACTCTCTGCTACTGTGAAATATACCCAGCACTGAAGAAGTTTCCTGGTCAATATCATTTCATTTCTTCATGTCCTGTCAATAAAGTATGAGGTGTCTTTAGGAACAGAGGCTTATCATCAAGTTCTTGGAGAGTTTGGATGTGAGAAAAGAAAGTAGGAAATGATATTATATAGCAATCTCAAGAAGTTTTTTTTTATTTTTTATTAATTACACTTTATTCACTTTGTATCCCAGCTATAGCCCCCTCCTTCATACCTTCCCAATCCCTCCATCCCTCCCACTTCTCCTCTCATGCCCTGCCCCCAGTCCACTGATAGGGGAAGTCCTCCTCCCCTTCCATCTGATCCTAGTCTATCAGGTCAATAAGGACTGGTTGCATTATCTTCCTCTGTGGCCTGGTAATGCTGTCCCCCCCCCCCCCCTCAGGTGGAGGTGGTCAAAGAGCAGGACACTGAGTTCATGTCAGAGACAGTCCCTGTTCCCACTACTAGTGAATCTATTTGGACAGTGGGCTGCCTTGGGCTACATCTGTGCAGGGGTTCTAAGTTATCTCCATGAATGGTGTTTGGTTGGAATATCAGACTCAGAAAAGACCCCTGGGCCCAGATTTTTTTTCTCTCCTTGTGAGGCTCCTGGCCCCTCCAGTTCTTTCTATCTACCCCTTCTTTCATAAGAGTCCCTGAACTTTGCCCAAAGTTTGGCTATTAGTCTCAGCCTCTGTTTTGAGACTCTGCTGGATAGAGTCTTTTAGAGTCCCTCTGTGGTAGGTTCCTGTTCTGTTCCCTGTTTTTTCACTCTTCCGATGTCCATCTTGTTTGTCTTTCTGAATGAGGACTGATCATCTTACCCAGGGTCTTCCTTCTTGATTAGCTTTTTAGGTGTACATATTTTAGGATGGTTATCCTATATTGTATGTCAAATATCTACTTATAAGTGAATATATACCATGTGTGTGTTTCTGCTTCTGGGATACTTCACTCTGGATGATCTTTTCTAGTTCCCACCATTTGCCTGTAAATTTCATGATTTTCTTGTTTTTAATTGCTGAGTAGTATTCCATTGTGTATTCCACAATTTCTGTATCCATTCATCAACTGAGTGACATCTAAGTTGTTTCCAGTTTCGAGCTATTACAAATAAAGCTGCTGTGAACGTGGCTGAGCAAATGTCCTTGTTATATAGTTGAGCATATTTCGGATATATGCCTAGGAGTGGTATAGTTCGATCTTGAGACAGCACTATTCCTAATTTTCTGAGAAAGGGCCATATTGATTTCCACATTGGTTGTACAAGTTTACATTCCCATCAACAATGGATGAAGATTCCCCTTTCTCCATATCCTCTCCAGCATGTGTTGTCCCTTGAGTTTTTGATCTTAGCCATTCGGATGGATGTAAAGTGAAATCTCAAGGTAGTTTTGATTTGCATTTCCCTGATAGCTAAGGATATTGAGCATTTCTTTAAGTGTTTTTCTGCCACTCAATATTCCTCTATTAAGAATTCTCTGTACCCCATTTTTAATTGGATTATTTAGTTTCCTGCTATTTAATTTCTTGAGTTTTTTTTTATATATTCTGGATATTAGCCTTCTGTCAGATATAGTGATGGTGAAGATCCTTTCCCAGTCTGTAGGCTGTTGTTTTTTTCTGAAGACTGTGTCCTTTGCTTTACAGGGTTTCAGTTCATGAGGTCCCATTTATTGACTGTTGATCTTAGAGCCTGTGTTTTTGATGTTCTGTTCAGGAAGCTGTCTCCTGTGCCAATTAGTTCAAGGTCCTTCCCCGCTTTTTCTTCTAACAGGTTTAGTGTGTCTGGATTTATATTGAGGTCTTTGATCCACTTGGACTTTAGTTTTGTGCAGGGACATAAGTATGGATCTATTGTGCCAGTCTAACTGGATATAAAAAAAAATGTTTTTAAAATATCTCAATGGCTATGACCAGGAAACCACACGCACAAAGTTCTCACTAAAAGATATCAAAAGAACCACTAGAAGATGTATTTACAAAAAAGAAGTCTTAAAAAAAGTTAAAAAAAATTTCACTGAACAAGTCTCTAAGTAGAATACAATGTGAAAATAAGTTGGAATCTATTTCGGATTTAATATTGCACGCACTTTCATAAAAATATTATATTAAAATAGAGCTGGGATAAAGTCAATAAGAGCCATCTATCGCTGCTCTCCTACAGAGCACAGCAACTCCTGGCCTATGTGAGAACCCAAACATAAAATCTCTCACCTGCAATAAAATGGGATCATGTGCAAATAAAGTATATTGGTTGTACATTGTGTTGAGCATCTGGGAAATAAAGAAAAAATCGAGCTATAAGAATGACACAATTAGATTCTTATTTCTATGGAAAATACATTCTAAGAAAACATCAGCCAAAGCTGAGAGTCTTTGGTCAGTAACTGACAGTTAGGCCTGAGTGTCCTGAGGCTACCTGGTAACTTAGAAAATACCTTTCGTGGATTAGGCAAGATGGCCCAAAGAGTCAAATCACTTGCTGTGCAAAACTTATGTCCTGAGTTCATATCCTAAAAACCATGGTGGGAGGAAAGAACTAACTCCTGAAATTTTTTCATATGAATACATGGCACATATATATATTTATAAAAATAAATAAAATAAAACAATTAAAAGTGTCTCCAATCCATTACATAAGAAGAAAAGGTCTAAGTCTTGACCTACCCCCCCCCCAAAATTAAAACTTCAACCAAGACCTAGATTTTGTAATGATAGGAGAACTTTTGGTGAAACGAGATCTCAGAAATTTTATAAAACTCAGAGCAAGAGGGATCCAACTGAGTCTTTAAGTAGCAATTCATCTTCTTGCAATGGGAAAATCATAAAGGGAAGAAATGCTAGAGGTCTTGGATAATGCTGTGGCACCTGTGTTTGAAAGGGCTGATATGGAATTTTAGTGTAATGGACAGTTCTTAAAATATATGACGGCAAACCTAATGAGGTCTCTAATTAATGAGGGAGACAGAGTTCCAACAGGACATCTCTTGTCACCAATTTAATCTTCTAGTACCAAGATTGAGTAACATCCAGTTGAGTTGTTGGTCAAAGCGGTCCCATGAAAATCTCCAAACGATCTAGGTTGTTGCCAAAAGAATAGGTTGCTTTCCACAAAGTGACAGCAAGGTCCAGTGGTTAAAGACCACACCTACACAGGCATTGAACATGAAGAGAGTGAGTTGGTACCTGCATAGAACCTTCTCCTTTACATTCCAGTGTCTTTGATATGGGAAAGGTACTCTTCAGGCTACCAAACAAAAAACAAGAACATCAACTGAACCACAAACCTTTGCTCTACATTCTGTCCTGCAAAAGATGCTACAGCAATGGTGGCACAAAGCTTGTGGGAGAAACCAAGCAATATCTGATTTTGACTTAAGGACTACTCCAGGAAATGGAATTCACACCTGACACTGCTTGGATGATGAAGAACCAGGACCCTAGATGGCTCAGAGACCAATGGTAAAACCAAATACTGCTTGTCTGAAAAAAAAAAAGATATTAACAATAAAAATGACCCCTAATGATATTCTGCTATACTCATAGATTAGTGCCTTATTCAGCCACCATCAGAGAACCTTTCTCTGATGGGAACAAATACAAAGAGCCACAAAGAGATAGACCACACTCTAAATGAGATGTCTCTATCAAATCCCACCCCTCAGAGCACAGGGAACCTCTCAGAGGAGGAGGCGGAAAGGCTGGAAGAGTTAGAGGGAATGGAAGGCAGGAACAGGTCCATAATAGACCCTCTGTTTATATATCATAGCTTTTAGTTGAGTATTTTTATAGGACTCCTGAATGTGTGGACAAGTTAGTTTCTGTCAGAATACAGTCCCAAGAATGAGTCATCTGACAATTCTCAGTGTTGGTGAGAAAATGTCAAGAAAATAAGCCAAAAGTCTCCTGACCTCAGTTTCAACAAAGAACTGTTCTTGGAATGTGTTTTCATGCTCCTCCTCTCACGTGTGCCAGATAGTGAGTTTATTTTGTTGTTATTATTCTTATGCCTCTAAAAATCTTCCTTTTGCCATATGGTGCTTACCCTTGGGACTTTATGCTTTACTCAGATGACTCTTCTTAACCCTCAAGAGTATAAACTGTCTGATGCTCTGAATAAAGTTGGCTAGTCCGTGAGACTTTAGTTTGTCTCAGTTTTAGGCTTCATTCTCTCGGCTTCACACCACCAATTAAAGCAGTAAACAGATTTCTGATTCTTGTGCTTTCTCTTAGGTCTCTTTCTTTTGTTGACTAATCTTGTTTAACTTAGATGTGATGGTTTTTGTTTTAGCTTATTATATATTTTTTAAGTTTTGTTGTTATCTCTTAAAAGCCTGTTCTTTTCTTTATCTTTTACTTCTTTTTTAATTTTAATTTTATTAACTACAATTTATTCACTTTTTATTTCCCCTGTAACTCCCTCCCTCCCCCCTTCCAATCCCACCTTCACTCTCCCTTCTCCACCCATGTCCCTCTCCCAGTCCACTAATAGGGGAGGTCTTCCTTCCCTTCCTTCTGATCCTAGTCTCTCAGGTTTCATCAGGACTGGCTTCATTGTCTTCCTCTGTGTCCTGGTAAGGCTGCTCACCCCTCAGGGGGAGATGATCAAAGAGCAGGCCATTCAGTTCATGTCAGAGGCAGTCCCTGTTCCTATTACTATGGAACCCACTTAGACCCTGAACTGTCATTGGCTACATCTGTGGAGGGGTTCTATCTTATCAGTATCAGAAAAGACCCCTGTGCCTAGATTTTTTGGTTCTGTTGGTCTCCTTGTGGAGCTCCTGTCCTCTCCAGGTCTTACTATTTCCCACTTCTTTCATAAGATTCCCTGCACTCTACCCAAAGGTTGGCCATAAGTCTCAGCATCTACTTTGATACCCTGCAGGGAAGAGCCTTTCAGAGGCCCTCTGTGGCAGGCTCCAGTCCTGTTCCCTGTTTTCTCCTTCCTTGATGCCCATCCTCTTTGCATTTTTGAATGGGGTTTAAGCATTTTAGCCAGAGTCCTTCTTCTTGATTAGTTTCTTTAGGTGTACAGATTTTAGTATGTTTATCCTATATTATAGTCTAATATCCACTTATGAGTGAGTATATACCACGTGTGTCTTTCTGCTTCTGGGATACCTCACTCAGGATGATCGTTTCCAGTTCCCACCATTTGTCTGCAAATTTCATGATTTCCTTGGTTTCTATTGCTGAGTAATATTTCATTGTGTAGATGTACCACAGTTGCTGTATCCATTCCTCAGTTGAGGGACATCTGGGTTGTTTCCAGCTTCTGTCTATTACAAATAAAGTTGCTGCAAACATGGTTGAGCAAATGTCCTTTTTATGTACTTGAGCATCTACTGTTCTTTTCTAATGAGAGAGAAGGGGGGAATGTTTCCAAATGGGAGGAGAGGTCAGAAGGAACATGTGGAGTAGAGGGAGGGGAACCGTAATCAAGATACACTGTATGAAAAAAGAATCTATGTAGCAGAAGCTTTTTTGGAGTGGTCAGTAGTATAGATAATGACAAAGAGACTTTTATATAGTTTAAAGCTTAGGCCTTTAGCTAGGGCAGATTCCCAACTACCATTTAAAATTGACCTGATTACTCTAGGCTATGACCTGCCGCGTGGCTATCTCTTTTACCTCTCTGCATCTGTCCTCTTCCCTCTCTCTTTTGAATCTCCATGAGTCTCTCTCATCTCCCAGAGTCCTTCTATCTCCCAGAAGTTGCATCCTCTACTTCCTGCTCCATATATTGGCCATCAACTCTTTATTACAACTAATCCGCAGAGAAACAACACCAGAAAATCTTTTAGATTGCCTCTAAGCAAGTGAGGAAAGATGAACATTTGCAAAATAGAAAAGCCTGTGATGGATCAAAGAAATGGTAATAGTGATACCCTGCTAGCACTTGGCTCTCTGCAGGTACAAAATTAACAATTGAAATTACAGAGATATGCATTTACAAAAATTAAGGAACGTTACTTCAACAAATCAATCTTTATATAAAAGGGGACCTTTTTTAAAGAGAAAGAAAGCACTCAAAGATTTGATGTCAAGAGAGAAATGTTGCCCATGTGATGCTAACAAATACCCATCATGATTTGATTATTTTCAAATCACTCGTCACATATTGACCCACAGATGAGCCAACACGTTTCCACTGAGAGGACAATGACAAATCTGAGGCCAAGCACCAAGAAGCACACACTATAAATATATAGGCAAGCAGCCCAGATCTTTATGTCATTATGAGTGTACCAGAACTCCTCCTCAACCAATTCCTATGTCAGATGACAATTTCCTATGACAAGCTGATCAGGAGCACAATGCCTAAGCCTGGTTCAGAAACAAGTTCACCTAGCACTGAGATGCAAGTTCAAAACCAAACAGAAGATCCTATAGGTGAGGGGAGGGGGTTAACTTTCAACACAGTAGTGACTGAAAATTTCTCTATTGTACAAATTTTACAATAAATTTGGCTGTTCTGTATAAAAACAAGAGCACCCTGAAAAAATATTTCTATCAGGCTCCCCCTGCTAGGAACAAGAAGAAATTTATTCTATGAGAAACTGATGCTTTGGCTGTACTTTTGTTCCCATTGGGTTTTTCACTAAGCGGATTTTCTGGTTCTATTTTCCTATTTAGTCTGTATTAAGCAATATATGTTTCTGTGCCTCTCAGAGGTGCTTGCTTCAAAGGAACTGTATGATCACTGGATAACAGATTGATACAGAGCGATTTCTGCATGGTTTTAAATATGTGAACATGGTACTCACTTTGGGTATCCTGTTCCCTGGGAAACAGCTCCTTGGCATTTGGAATTCAACACAACCCTTCTCTCTGATCCACCTGCTCGCACTTCATTTGCATTTCCACCTATCTCTAGGCATTTTGCCATAAAATTGAGGGTTTGGTGTTACTCAGCAAAGATGGTAGTCAATAATGCCTCAAGGAATTGGCCTTTCCAGGACCATTTATAATTTAGTAGAAACCCATTCATGTCAAATAGGTGTGGAATCCAAAGGAATAATTTTCAGATGACTGAATTTAACACATGCAAGGAGGACTGTTACTCACATGAGCATACTTTGTGTTATTCTCTTCTATTTGGATCACAAATATCTTATTTAATATCTTAGAATTTCTAGGTGTAAATAAAATTATTGACAAGTTTTGTGTTATTCACCCTGAGAGGAGAGAGCAAAGGGAACAAGGGTTCCATAGCAGCATGATCACATTTCCCTCTGAATTTTATGTACTGTTAAGCAATATTTAGCAACAAAAGAAAAAGTAACTCCTTAGGCCACTATGCAACAACAACTTCTTTTACTTATTGTAAATTGCATTTATGCCATTTTCATAATTCGAAATAGATTGCAAGGCTGCTATCTCCATTGCAAACAAGCATATAATGTTCCTTTTAGAGCCTTGCTAGCCGGGTTTCTATATGGTTTTCACAGCTACTCACTTTAATACGTGAATATTTTTCCCTTAATTTGATGTAGCATAATATGCCCTATCATTCTCTTTTGTCATTGTAATGAAGGCTTTCTTATAGCTTTTTTTCTTGTTGTCATTTTATATTCTGCAATGAGCATTTGGTGCTGCATTATTCTGTTATGAAGTTATTTCTGCAGAGTTAAATGTTGGTAATAGAATGTTTTAGTCAAACAGATGAACATTTCTATTTATTTATTACAGTTATTATCTCTTTTTTTAAATACATTTTTTATTAATTTATTTATTTTTATATCCATCACAGGTTAGGTACTTTGCATCCCAGGCATAGCCTCCTCCCTCATTCCCTCCTACCCTCCCACTCCCTCCCTCATCTCCCTCCTCCCCACCCCCTCAAAGTCCATCAACAGGGGAGGACCTCCTCCCCTTCCATCCAAACCCAGCTCATCCTGTCTCCTCAGGGCTGGCTGCAATGCCCTCCCCTGGGTTCTAGCCAGTCTGTCACTCCCTGGCTTGTATGGGGGAGGGTCCAAGAGTCAGCCATCAAGATCATGACTGAAACATTTTATATTCTGCAATGAGCATTTGGTGCTGCATTATTCTGTTAT
>CM053764.1:124107993-124118046 GCA_028658305.1 Pachyuromys duprasi
ATTTTCTCTGTGGAATTCTTGTAAACGAAGCCACTTCCTATGACATCAGACCATTAACAAGTCACTTTCCTGAAACACGGAGCTTAGTGGTGCGCAGAGCAGATGTGCTGCTGACAATAATTCGCTGAACACAGAGTTAAACACCCAAGTGACAGGAAATCAGAGCTCAGCTTTGCTAAGGGAAAGCATGCACTCACTCTTAAGCCCAAGAACAACACAGGCTTTACTTCAAGCTTTATCATATGCATTCAATCTTTTTATTTCCTAAAGTTGTTCCTTAGAAATGTTTATTCTTCAAAACACTCAAAGTTTACTTATCAAGAAATACCCACACACAAACTCCTGGTTCTACTAGATACTGTCACAATTCAAAAGTTATTTCTTGCAGCTTGTGTCACAGCTGTGATTGAATTGTTGATACTTTATGACTTTCCTACATTAACATAGCCAGTTCCAGTCTTTCCTCTTCCATATTTGGTTTGGCTTTGATTTTTCAAGGGTGGGGTTGGTTTGGTTTGGTTTGGTTTTGCTTTGTATCCCAGGTTTTCCTCAAATGAGATCTTCCTGCCGCTGGAGTTCTGGAAATAAAAACATGTGCTTTCACTCTACTTTTTTTCTCTCTTTTTTCCTCTAATTTTAGTGCTCTATGTATTAAAAAAATACACTTATTATTCATTGAAGGAATTACCAATTAATAAATAGATAAACAGATTGTTATAGTACCTAATTTGGACCAACTCTTACTAAAAGTATTATCTTTTTCATTAAAAACATTTAAGGATTTAGAGTTTTTATTATCATTATTATTTTTTTACAACATATTCACTTTATATCCTGGCTATTGCCACCTTCCTCATCTCCTCCCAATCCCACCCTCCATCTTCTCCTCACATGCCCCTCCCCTAATCCTCCCAGGGGGTCCTGAAGAAACAGATGAATCAAGCAATAACCATGCATGGAGAGGACCTAGACTCCCTGCTCAGTCAGTCTCTATGAGTTCCCTAGTAAGGGGAGCAGGGGCAGTCTCTGGGGATCACCTCCCCGTGGCAAGGTGGTTTTACTAGACCACACAGAAAGAAGATCCAGACAATGCTGATGAGATTTGATAGGTTAGGTTCAGATTTAACGTTTTTGATGGAAATTTAAAGCATTTTTCTTCGTTATATTAAAATTCAGTTAAATAACAAAAAAGATAAAATCCAAATGTAAGATGTAGCAACTTTGAAAAACATCAAAATATTAAATTGTAGAGGGCAGTGCCAGTGAGAAAATGCAAAAGCAGATGTGGAGAGAACTTACGACAAAAAGCAACATGGAAAAGCTGAGGCAGTGGTGGGAGCTGTCTAGACCACAACGGCCCGAAAGGAGCCTGGACCTGGCAGAAATAGAACGTAAGAATGGGCTGTTGGGAAGCCATTATATGTAGACTGTACAAACTACAGAGCCATTGAGAGGATACCTGGAATTGACCCCACTAGTCCATAGCAGTACTTTATAAAGAGAATTATACTAGAAAGTGTTTGCCATTTGGACTAAAATCAATGTCATTGAAAAGCAGAAAAAAAGAAAAAGGAAAAACTTATTCTTACATCACAAAATAGTAAAGTTATAAATAACAGAACATATCTCTAAACAGTAACAAAATGAAAATAGTATTTATGACTATTCTGTTAATGTTAAAAATATAATAGTTATAAAATGAAATTAAACAAATTTATTACTCTAAATATGTAAACATTTTTGCCTTTATTACTCAAATAAAATCATTCCAATTATAATTTCCCAGAGATAAACATACAAATACCCATTGGTATTAGTTGTCTGCACTTTGGTAATTGCTCATGAATTTCAATAGCTTACAACATCAAATGTTTATTTCTCACTGATGCTTCATGTTAGTCCTTCCTGCTCTCTGATGCATCATCCCTTTCATTCAAGGACCCAGCACACAGAGGAAGCACTCACCAGGGACTTTTTATTCTCACAACAGTGTCCAAAAATAACAAAAAGAAGTTCATTTTAATAGCCACAGTGGCTACGAAGGATTTCTGCTTTGACTTTTGTATCTAACTTTGATCACATGTACTTGGATAAAGCTGAGGGTTGATGGAGCAAAAATATCTACCCTGCAGAGTTACCACGGTGAGCTATAAGAGAAATGGATGGAGATTATGGGTCTCTTTCAAGAGGAAGTAAATTTAGGGTGACTTCAAACAATCTTTCATGATTTCTTTCTTTTTATACCAAACAACCTCAACTATACGTTGTGAAATAGTCTAAAATCTGATAAAGCTGATAAAGTATTCCATAAGGAAACAACACTGTATCCCTACTAAAATTAGGGGTCAATACATTAAATGTTGAAATATTTAAATACATGAAATATTCTGTTTGTTAAATTTATGTTACTTTACCAGCTTGAATTTGAGGACAAAATAAGTGTCCTATGAATATTACTTCTATATAGAACCACCTAAATAACAATAAAAATCAATGTTTGAGATGTGTTGATTCATTGCAAGATCAAACTGGAGCCAAATTTAATATTAGATTAATTCAGAATGTTAGTTTTCATATTTTAATGTTAATGTGCATTTTGCCTGCACAAGTTATATCCATGTGTCCTCTAATTCAAGTATCCAGGACACAGAGAAATAACTCACCAGGGTTATAAAATAGCCAAAGGAAGTTCATTGAAATAGCCACATGCATCATGTGTGTGTGTGATGCCCACAAGGGCCAGAAAAACAACATTAGATCTCCAAGAACTGGAGATACAGACAGTTGTGAGCCACCGTGAGTGCTGGGCCTACAGAATATAATAGAAGGAAAACTCCAATCCAACAAAATCAACTACACCCAAGAAAACACAGGTATAGATAACATCACAACAAAAAATAAGAAAACAAGCACACAAATATACTATTACCATAAATTCCACAATAAAAGGAACTAGCTTTCATTCATTCACTATTATCTATCAACATCAACAGACTCAACTCTCCAATAAACAGACACAACTAACAGAATGGTTACAGAAATCAGATCCAACATTCTGCTGCATCCAAGAAACACACCTTTGCAACAATGACAGACACTACCAGGAAAGGTTTTTCAAGCAAACAGAGCGAGAACAGAAGCTGGATTAGCTATCCTAATATCTAATAAAGTAGACTTTCAACCAAAATTAATCAAAAAGAATAAGGAGGGACACTTCTTTCTCATCAAAGGAATAATCTACCATGAGGATATCACAACCTTGAACATCTATGCCCCAAATACAAGAGCACTTGCATTCCTAAATGAAACATTATCAAAACTCAAATCACACATTGATCTCACACCTTAATAGTGGAAGACTTCAACACTCCACTCTCACCAAGGGACAGATCATCAAGACAGAATCTAAATAGGGAAATAATTTCAGAGGTCCTAAATCATATGGACCTAATAGGTATCTACAAAACCTTTCACCCAAACACAAAAGAATATACCTTCTTCTCATCGCCCCATGGAAGCTTCTCCAATGTTGACCATATAGTCAGACACAAAGCAAGTCTCAACAGATACAATAATATTAAAATAACCCCTTGTATTGTATCAGATCATGTCCTAAAACTAGACCTCAGTAACAACAGAAATAACAAAAAGCCTACAAATGCATGAAAACTAAACAACTCTCTATTCAGTGACAACTGGATCAGGGAAGAAATAAAAAAAAGAAATTAGAGACTTCCTAAAATTCTTTGAAAATGAAGGTACAACTTACCCAAACTTATGAGATACAATAAAAGCAGTGCCACAAGGAAAGTTCATAGCACTAAGTGCCTGCCTTTAGAAAGAAGTTTGCGACATCTCATACAGCAAATTAATGGCCCACCTGAGAACCCTAGACAAAAAAGAAGCAGACACAACCATGAAGAGTAGATGGTTGGAAATAATCAAACTCAGTCGGAAATCAATAAATTAGAAACAAATAAAACAACTCAAAGAATCAATGAAACCAAGAACTGGCTCTTTGAGAAAAAAAAAAAAAAACAAGGTAGACAAACCCTTAACAAAACTAACAAAAAGGCAGAGAGAAACTATCCAAATCAACAAAATCAGAAACAAAAAGTGGGGCATAACAACAGACACTGAGGAAATGCAAAGAATTATTAGGTCTTACTTCAAAAGCCTACAAACCACAAAATTTGAAAATCTAAATGAAATGGCCAATTTTGTTTATAGATTCAAATTTCCAGAGCTAAATAAAGATCAGATAAATAGATTAAATAGTTTTATATTCCCCAAGGTAACAGAAGCAGTAATCAAAAGTGTACCTGCGCCCCACCCCCCAAAAAAACCCCAGGGCCTGATGGTTTCACTGCAAAATTCTACCAGACTTTCAAAGAACAGCTAATTCCCATTCTCTTTAAACTACACCACAAAATAGAAACAGAAGGAACATTACCAAACCCATTCTATGGGGCCACAGTCACCTTGATACCTAAATCACACAAAGACCCAACAAAAAAGAACTTCAGACCTATCTTTCTTCTATGAACATTGACACAAAAATACTCAATAAAATACTTGCAAACCTAATCCAAGAACACATAAAAGATATCATCCAACATGACAAGTAGGTTTCATCCCAGGGGTGGTTCAATATATGGAAATCCATTGATGTAATCCACCATATAAGCAAATAGAAGGGAAAAAAAAACACATGAAAAACACATGATGATCTCCTTAGATGCCAAAGGCATTTGACAAAATCCAACACCCATTTATGTTTAAAGTTTTGGAGAGAGAGGGAATACAAGGCACATACCTAAATGTACTAAAAACAGTATACAACAATCCTACAGTATTTATCAAAGTAAGTGGAGAGAAACTTAAATCAATCCCACTGAAATCAGGGACAAGGCAAGGCTTCACACTCTCTCCGCATCTCTACAACACAGAAATTGAAGTCTCTGCAAGATCAATAAGACAACAAAAGGAGATCAAGGGAATATACATTAGGAAGGAAAGAAGTCAAAGTATCACTATTTTCAGATAATATGATAGTATACATGAGTAACCCCAAAAATTCTACCAGAGAACTCTTTCATCTGATAACTGACTTCAGAAAAGTGTCTGGACACAAAATTAACTCCAAAAATCAGTAGCACTCCTGTATAAAAAAGACAAAATGACTGAAAAAGAAATTAGTAAAACAATACCCTTTACAGTAGCCACAAATAACATAAAGTACCTTGGTGTGGCTCTAACTAAGCATGTGAAAGACCTTTATGAAAAAACTTCAAATATCTGAATAAAGAAATTGAAGAAAATACCAACAGCACAGCCTCTAAGAGCAACAATCAATAAATGGGACCTCATGAAACTGAAAACCTTCTGTAAAGCAAAGGACACTGTCATCAGTACAAAATGACAGCCTATAGATTGGGAAAGGATCCTCACCAACCCTATATCTGACAGAGTGCTAACATCCAGAATATATAAAGAAATTAAGAAGTTAAACACCAACAAACCAAGTGATCCAATTTAAAATGAAGTTCAAAGATAAACAGAGAATTCTTAATAGAGGAATATCGAATGGCAGAGAAACACTTAAAGAAATGTTCAGTGTGCTTAGTCATCAGGGAGATGCAAATCAAAACAATGCTGAGATTTCACCCTACACCAATCAGAATGGCTAAGATCAAAAAGTTAAGTGACAACACATGCTGGAGAGGATGTGGAGAAAGGGGAACCCTCTTCCATTGCTGGTGAGAATGTAACCTTGTATAACCACTTTGGAAATTAATCTGGCACTTTCTCAGAAAATTAGGAATAGCGCTACCTCAAGATCCAGCTATACCACTTCTAGGCATATATCCAAAATATGCTCAACTATATAACAAGGACATGTGCTCAACCATGTTCACAGCAGCTCTATTCATAATAGATAGAAGCTGGAAACAACACAGAGATCTCTCAATTGATGAATGGATACAGAAATTGTGGTAAATTTACACAGTGGAATATTACTCAGCAATTTAAAACAAGGATATCATGAAATTTGCAGGCAAATGGTGGGAACTAGAAAAGATCATCTTGAGTGAGGTAACCCAGAAACAGAAAGACACACATGGTATATACTTATTCATAAATGGTTATTAGACATATAATATAGAATAAACATACTAAAATCTATACTCTTAAAGAAGCTAAACAACAAGGAAGACCCTAGGGAAAATGTTCAGTCCTCATTCAGACACAATAGACACAATAGACATCAGAAGCAGGAGAAGACAGGGAACAGGACAGGAGCCTACCATTAAGGGCTTCTGAATGAGTCTACTGATAGAGGTATCAAAGCAGAGGTTTCATAGCCAAAATTTGGGCAGAAGGCAAGGAATTTTATGAAAGAAGGGGGAGATAGAAAGACCTAGAGGGGACAGCAGCTCCAAAAGGAGACCAACAGAGCCAAAAATACTGAAGTCCTGGGAGCCCTGCAGAGACTGATTCCCCAGCTAAGGACAATGCATGGAGAGGACATAAAACCCCTGCTCAGATGTAGCCCATAGATTCAGTATCCTAGTGGATTCCCTAGTAAGGGTAGCAGGAGTTTTCTCTGTCATGAGCTCAGTGGCTCATGATCACTTCACCTTGGTAGGTGCAGACTGGCCATGCCACAGAGGAAGACAATGCAACCAGTCCTGATGACGCATGATAGACTATGGTCAAATAGAAGGAGGAGGACCTAACCTATCAGTGGACTAGGGGGAGGGGCATAGGGGAAGAAGAGGGAGGGAGGGTGGGATGCAGAGGAGACAAGGGAGGGGGCCACAGTGGGGATACAATTGAATAAATTGTAATAAATTATAATAAAAATGTTTCACACCTAGGATACAAAATGAATAAATTATAATAAATAAAAAATAAATTTAAAATATTAAACAGAACAAAATGCTTTAAAAAAGACTTTGAATCTCAGAAGTCCAAGCATATTTTTACAAAATAAACTGTCAGGATAATTTTGATGCATTTTGTCGTGTATTTTATGTACTATCTGCTGTCAGCTTTGAAAGATTGTGTGAAATACTTTATGTCCTTCATTCACCCAGTAATTAAATAAACAATTAAATAAGAAATAATAGATAAATAAATATAAAAATGCTTCATATGACATGTTTTGATGTATTTGACTGAAGCTCTCTTCCCCAGATCTTCCTGATATCCCTACCCACACAAACTCATGATGCAGTTTTGAAGCTTTCCAGTGCTCCAGGCTTGTCCTGACTGCCAGTGTCTGTTTGCTGGGGCTTTCTGACTAACTCTGAGAACTGCACAGCCAGACCTATTCCAGCCTCACTCACCTCTTTTTGATGCATTTTCTTCTTTTTCTCCATATTTCTCTGCTGTCCTGTTGCTATGATACATACGTTTTTTGAAGTGTTAACTCTCTCTTTGTAGCATAATTTATAATTACTCCCTATCTGGACCACATACCGTTCTAACCCTCCTTTGTTATTTCAAACTTTTCTATTATTGCAAACAGATTTTTTTCTCATACAATATATCTTGATTACCGTTTCCCTCCCTTCTCTCTTTCCCATTTCCCTGCACCTCCCCTTTCCTCCAGAGCCACTCTTTTTCTGCCTCTCATTAGAAAAGAACAGGTTCTAAGAGATAACAACCAAATCTGACAAAATGAAATGTAAGATGAAGAAAAAACTGTCTTATAAAAGTCGGACACAGCAACTGAACAGGAAAAAAAAGAGCAGGAACAACAGTCAGAGACCCACTCATTCTCAAAGTCAAAAGTCCCATAAAAATAGTGATCTATACTAACACTAATAAATAATACACACACACACACACACACACACACAGAACCTGGTTCAGACCCTAATAGGCCCTGTGCTTGTTGCACTCATATGTACCTTCTTGGTTGATTCAGAAGACCTTGAGCTTCTGGTGTCTTCCAGTCCCTCTGGTTCTTAATCTTTCTGCCTCCCCTGAAGCAGAATTCCCTGAGCTCTAAGGATAAGGATTCCATAGAGATGTTGCATTTAGACTAGCTCTCCTTCTTAACAGAAGGCCCAGCTTGGAACTGTTGGCCTTTTTCCTCAGTGGTCCACTGCTTCTGATGACAGAGTAAAAGCTTTCCCACTCTCTTTTGAAATGCTGAATCACAAATAATATGACACAAAGACCTTCTCATATGAGCACTATGGGTGGATATGTTTACCATATGTTTATGTTGTAGTAAATGGAAATCTTAGCCACAGTTTCTAAGACTGGAATAAAACAAGGCTTTATAGCAAGAGAGGATAACCCTAGGAAATGTGACATTTAAGGAGAGTAAAGGACTTTCACTAACATTTAAAAGCCTCCATCACTTGAAAATGATTGATGTAAAGACAAGAGCTAACCACGAAAAAAATAAAATGTGTTCAAATAATCTCCTTCACTCAAACTGATGGTGCAGTATGATTTTCTCTGCATCTGTGTTCCCTTCTGCTACTTTGTTTTTTATTCCTGATTTCAATTGTCCATTTGCAAACATCCACCCTCCCACATAAATTAGAAGAGCTGCTTACCTCCAGCATCAAAACAAAAGTCTTCCTTTAAAATTCAGTGATGAAACTAAGATAGAAACACTGAATATGTAACTAATCATTAGCACAATAAAACAGATTTACATGAAACCTAGCTATGATTATTCTCAGAGAAGCTGAATATTAAAAAGGAAGAGTGTGTAAATCACGTCTAATAAAATGCAACAATGAAAGTGTGCTTCATTTATAATTAAAAGTAAGAACTGGGTGGAGAGCATTCTTTTTTTTTCCCTTTGGAAACTGAAATTAAATACAAAAATAGCTCATTCTCAGATCATTCCGACTATCCAAAGGGGGGAAAACATATACAGCAAGAATTAATAAAGAATGTGAATTTTATCTGTAACAATGGAGTGCTTTTTTGTTTCTACAAAAAAATAAAAAGAAGAAAAAACTTTCAAATTGAGACATTATGTTTCAATGTTTTCTCCAAAGATTTTCTTCCATGTACTTGTCACTCCGTTTGAGAGAACATAAAAATGTGTTTATTATTCCCTTAATTTCTGGTTAACCTCAAAAGATACCTGATTTGGGAAATGTCTTTAACTTTTTACATTCTCAGAACTAAATAAATTTGAATTATGTATTCTCAATTTTATTGTAAGAAAAGTTTTGGGTGATGATGTTTATCTCCTATGGTGCTGCTAATAATTGCAATAGAGACAGGGGAAATACTGTGGGCAGTAAAAAGAGTGATTGCTAAGTGCTGGATTCTCATTCTCTGTGAAGACAGCAGTGGTGATTAGAAGTACTCAGGACAGCATCCCAACCCATGAGGTCAGAGGCCACTTGTTCTTCAATTCGCAGAAATACGATGTAAGCATTTCATTTGAAAAGTGCATGACCTGGTCCAGACAGTATAATATAGCTATTTATTCTCCCTGATATCAACAACCTTTTCTCTATTTAAAAAATTAAATATTAAAAATCAGGATTTCAGAATATCTTTCTCAATATAACAATGTAGCAACTTTTATATCGAAGATATTATTGTATTTTAAATATATATTGAAAATATAGTTGTCTCCAAAATGTATACATTGAAAATATGGTTGTCGAGTCGGGTTGCGAGCGGAATCTCAGCCATCCTCAGTCGCTGCTGCATCCTCTGCCCGTCGCCATGGCTGCCTACAAGCTGGTGGTGATCCGGCATGGCGAGAGCGCGTGGAACCTGGAGAACCGCTTCAGCGGCTGGTACGACGCCGACCTGAGCCCGGCCGGCCACGAGGAGGTGAAGCGCGGCGGGCAGGCGTTGCGAGATGCTGGCTATGAGTTTGACATCTGCTTCACCTCTGTGCAGAAGAGAGCCATCCGGACCCTCTGGACCGTCCTGGATGCCATTGACCAGATGTGGCTGCCAGTAGTCAGGACCTGGCGCCTCAATGAGAGACACTATGGGGGTCTGACTGGTCTCAATAAAGCAGAAACTGCTGCTAAGCATGGTGAGGCGCAGGTA
>CM053764.1:124118546-124196150 GCA_028658305.1 Pachyuromys duprasi
GCCTGTTCCTGCCTCCTGCACCCTTCCCCAACACCTGTCACACTGACTACATCGTTAGGATCTTCAGTTTAAGTTGTAGCTGCAGATGGGGACCCGTGGCTCCCATTCTTAGTATTTATCCCTTGCACCCACTCCCTTCATAGGATCTAGTCAGAATAACACCTCTGCGGGTGCAGGTTCTTGGTCCACATCCAGGGACGGCTGCTCTTGCCAGGAGAGTTGAGAGGTAGTAATTACAGTCCTTTGTTTACTAAGGGTCTGCTTAGGAAGAGGTCAGAGGACCATGCTGTGGTGTGACCCATGAGAAGCTGTGGCCTAGTTTTGTCCCTGGAGTCTGTCCTGCATTCTTCCGCAGTTAGGTGACTGGGGGCTGTAGTCAGTCATTCCAGTGGAGGGTGATTTAAAAGATTCTGCTTCCTCTGACCCTAAAGGAACTGCTGGCCCCCAGAAGGTTGGGATCAATCTTGTCAAGTCTATGTGTTACATTTACTTTTACAAAAAAAAAAAAAAGAGGTACATACATATGTACATATATATATATACATATATATCAGCACACAGAAGCCCAGCCCCTCTGAGGTTTCTAGTGGTGGTTGAAACAGTCCCTAAAAAATAAGCAGCCATTCCTCATGTCAAACGGGATGAACTCTGTGTCCTTGAGGGGCAGGAGTACCCTGGCTGTGTTTGGATCCCGTTGCCTTGTTTTGTAGAGGTGAAGGGCCCCTTGATCATGTCCAAGTTTTCATCTTTGACTATCTGAATCATGTTCCAGCTGCTTGACCCTACCATGTGGGTTGAGAACTAAATCTCTTTCCAGATCAGTATAATAAAGGAGTGATGTGCAAAAAAAAAAAAAAAAAAGAAAATATGGTTGTCTCCAATTATGTAATTAACCTCAGGTTCAATTCACAAGCTGCAAAACGGTAAGTACTAAACCATTTCTATTCCATTTGTAACCATCCTAAGAGAAATGAGGATCCTCTTTTAAAAACACCTTTGACTCTCCATTTGAGCATCAGATGATCTTGGAACTGAAATTTCCACACACCCCCATAACACACACACACACACTCACACACAGACTCACACACAGACTCACACACAGACTCACACACAGACACACACACATTGGAACTCTCAGGCTGGGAGAAGGAAGAGGCAAAAGCCTAGTGCCAGGCAGGAAAGGAGCTTGTTCTCCAGAAACAGACCTAACAATGTTCTGATAATTCTACAGACCACCATTCAGGAGAGGCAGGAACGGAAATGAGTCTATAATGCGCAGGACCACACCTTGACCACGGAACTCACATGTGCACATCTCTTGACTTTCTTCAAACCTGAGGTTCGTGCTGTCAATAGCCTGAAGATGGATGTGGGGCATCGGAGAACCTCTTTACCTGTTTCTCTTCCCAGTGTGGCATACTGAACAAATCTTTCTCTGCTTCCTCACTATTCCTTGTCTATTTAATTGGTCTGTTGAGAACGAATAGCTGAGCCTAGCTTGTTAGGACTGGCAGGATCCATTTCCTGATCCATCAACTCTAGTAACAAAAGCACAAATGACTCACCATGTCCTTCCAACTGATACTCAGAATATCATTTAAAATAGTTTAAAGATGAGGAAAGACCATAAAGAAATCAAATTGCCTATTACTAAATCATTGACTTAACCAATAAATAGATGGTATGGTGAGAGAGAGAGAGGAAAAATAAGCATTGATTGGTGTGTACTTAACGGCTAATGATTAATGTTTTATTGTCCAATTTTCACAGTGACTTGTGAAACTAAAAATTCACACCTTGTACCTAAATTTCTTTCTCTAGAAAATGAACAAATAATACATACCAATGAATTTTCTATAAAAATTAAATGAAATAGTACAGTTAAAGCAGTTATATGGACACCAAATAAATATTCAAATAAGAGTGCATATCATTACCACAATAGTAAAAATACCGGGATTCAGGAGGGAGGGTGAGACTAGGAGGAGAAGAGGGAGGAGCTTATGACTGAGATGTAAATTGAATTAATTAATTAATTAATTTTTTAAAACCAGCATGATATTCTGGGTAAATTCTACTAGTTTTCCTTTTTGAGATCAAGCTATGCAGATTTTGTCTGGCCTAGAGGTCCCCAAGTAAATAAGACAAGCCTCACACCCTTTGGAATATCTGCTGCCTCTGCTTCCTATAATTAATGGTATGCACCACCGTGCACAGTTCATATTCTACTATTTTACATATTGTCATTAGTGCTCTAGTGGTCCTAGGCATTCATATAATTACCATCCCTGTGTATTGATGGCAACTTCAGCACAAATTCAATAGCTTACAGAACTAGTAAATAAATTTATTTACAATGCATATTTGAGTGACCCCAGCACACATTTTCCTTTACCTTTGACCTACACCAGCGTTTCTCACAGCTTAGCATGGTAAGAAATTTTTTTTGCTGTTATTGTCATTTATTATAATTTATTCAATTTGTATCCCAGCTCTGGGCCCCTCCCTAGTCTCCTCCCAATCCACCCTCCCTCCCTCTTCTTCCCCTATGCTCCTCCCCTAGTCCACAGATAGGGGAGGTCTTCCTCTCTGACCCTAACCTATCAGCTCTCATCAGGACTGGTGCATTGTCTTCCTCTGTGGCCAGGTAAGGCTGCACCCCTCAGGAGGAGGTGATCAGAGAGCCTGCAACTGAGTTCATGCCAGAGACAGCTCCTGCTCCCCTTACTGGGGTACCCACTTGGAGACTGAGTCTATGAGCTACATCTGTGTAGCCCCATACATTGTCCTTGGTTGGGGTACCTCTTCAGGGCCTCCCAGGGCTCAGTTTTTGTTTTTGTTTTGGTTTGGTTTGGTGTTTGTTTGTTTGTTTGTTTGTTTGTTTGTTTGTTTGTTTTTGATCTGTTGGTCTCCTTTTGGAGCTCCTGTCTCCTCTAGGTCTTTCTATCTCTCCCTTCTTTCATAAAATTCCATGTCCTCTGCCCAAAGTTTGACTATGGGTCTCAGCCTCTGCTTCAATACTTCAATCAGTAGAGTCTTTCAGAGGCCCTCTGTGATAGGCTCCTGTCTTATTCCCTGTCTTCTCCTGCTTCCAATGTCTATTGTGTTTGCCCTTCTGAATGAGGATTGAGCATCTTCCCTAGGATGTTCCTTGTTGTTTAACTTCCTTAAGAGTATAGATTTTAGTATGTTTGTCCTATATTATATGTCTAATATCCAATTATAAATGAGTATATACCATTGTGTCTTTCTGTTGCTGGGATACCTCACTCAAGATTATCTTTTCTAGGTCCCACCGTTTGCCTGCAAATTTCATGATTTTCCTGTTTTTAATTGCTGAGTAGTATTCCATTGTGTAAAAATACCACAATTTCCGTATCCATTCCTCCACTGAGGAACATCTAGGTTGTTGCCAGATTCTGGCTATTACAAAGAATATTTTGAGATATTGTTAAAATAGGTTCTGGTATCTGGTACCAGAAGTTCTGGATAAGGTTGGGATAATCCTCATGAAGCTGAGTGTGTACCAAAAACACAGATGTTGTAACACTTCTCCTACAGGGATCACATATTCAACCAAATCCTCAGTACTTTAGAAAATGGAGCAAAACAGTAGCTATTGCTTTGCTGTTGGGAAAAACTTTATGAATTCTACTGGCTAAGTTATAAAATGACTAGGTAATGTAATTATATTTAATTTTAGATCCAGAAAAAGCATTGGCTTCATTTTTACATCTAGAAACACTGTGTTTCTTCATGACCTATGGGTTTTGATTTTTAATTTGAATTGACTTGTCTCCTACTACACACACATAACACACACACACACACACACTCACACACAAAATCATTCATCATCTTTAAGTCGATCTTAATTCACTAAATTATCTAGTGAGCCAAACAGAAGATTCATAGAAAAATCCAAAACCATGAATTTTAAACTCCATATTTAAAATTAAACGAATCATAAAATATACAAATACCCATTAGTCATTAGGTGTTGTTTACACAGGGAGGGGGAAAACATGAGCAAAATATACAAAATTTTTAATTACCTTTAACATCCATAATGATTTCAAATTCTCATTCAGTATTGAATAAGTTTTGTGAAAGTCCCTAGAGTAAGTATTTATCCCAATCTTTAACAAGAAAAAGTTCTTCCGATGTCCATCCTCTTTGCCCTTCTGGATTGAGCATTTTAGCCAGAGTCCTCCCTCTTCGTTAGATCCTTTAGGTGTACAGATTTTAGTAGGTTTATCCTATATTATACATCTATATGAGTGAGAATATACTGTGTGTGTCTTTCTGCTTCTGGGATAGCTTACGCAGGATGATCCTTTCCAGTCCCCACCACTTACCTTCAAATTTCATGATTTCCTTGTTTTTTATTGCTGAGTAATATTCCATTGTGTAGATGTACCACAATTTCTATATCCATTCTTCAGTTGAGGGGCATCTGGGTTGTTTCCAGCTTCTGGATATTACAAATAAAGCTGCTACAAACATGGTTGAGCAAATGTCCTTATTGTGTACTTGAGCCTCTTTCGGATATATGCCTAGGAGTGGTATAGCTGGATCTTGAGGAAGCGCTTATTCCTAGTTGTCTGAAGAAGTGCCAGATTGATTTCCAGAAGAAGAAGAGGGCAGGGAACAGGTCAGGAGCCTGCTACAGAGGGCCTCAGAAGGGCTCTGCCCTGCAGACTATCGAAGCAGATGCTGAGACTTATGGCCAACACTTGGGCAGGGTGCAGGGAATCTTATGAGGGGAGTGGGAAATAGTGGGATCTGGAAAGGACAGGAACTCCACAAGGAGAGCAACAGAACCAAGTGGTCTGAGCACATGGGTCTTTCCTGAGACTGATGGTCAAAGCAGGTACCATGCATGGAGGTAGCCTAGAACCCTTGCACAGGTGTGGTCCATGGCACTTCAGTGTCCAAGTGGGTTCCATAGTAATGGGAACAGGAACTGTCTCTGACATGAACTGATTGGCTTGCTTTTTGTGTAGCCACTCCTGGTGAGACCTGATGGACTGGGATTGGAGGGAAGGAAAGGAGGACCTTCCCTATCAGTGGTCTTGGGGAGGGACACGGGTGCAGAGGGGGAGGAGGAAGGGAGGGATTGGGATGGGAGAAGGGAGGGAACTACAGGGGTATATAAGGTGAATAGAGTGTAATTAATAAAGAATTTAATAAAAAGTGAAAAAAGTTGAAAAAGATGACAGAGGAAAAAATACATAAAGAAAAGAAAAAGAAAAAGTTCTAAGAACACTCATTATCCTTCTTGGCAATTACATTTCCTGATACAATCTTTAATGACAATGCAATAAACTGAGAAAGTTGATGGAAAAGAAACTAGGCAATTGAATCAACAAATTATTCCTTCTGCAAAATCAAAGACAGGTAATCTTGTAATCACAAAAGTCTTCCAGCATTCACTCTGTGGCAGGGGATTGATCAATCTGTCTGTTTTATTATTCAGCAGTTCCTATTGATTAGAAAGTTTTCTGTTCTGTACTAATAATTTTTAATCATGGACATGCCCCCCCAACCCAGAGATAAGAGTTCATCAGAGTTTGAGATCTTAAGCAGATACAAAGCAACACAATAGTTCAAGTGCATTTCTTCATCAGCGTGGTGGCTCAAAACAACAAAAGAGCTACTGATTTACCTGAGGGACAGCCATCCTGTAGATGGTTATTTCTTTGACTGTCATTGAGGATTCATAATCTAAAAGACAGATGTTTCCCTATATGCCTTTCTATTACTTTGTAAGTTGTAGTGCTATGATTCCCAAACTGACATTTATTCTTTCAAGGGTTAAAAATATTTAGTCATCCCTGACTTTTCTATTTGCTCTGCTTTCTCTGAATGCTACAGACCGAAGTAATGATACTACAAAGTCCAATATTGTGAACCGATGGGTTCAGTTCCCAGCACCACGTAAACCAGGTGTGGTAAAATAACCTGTAATTCCTAGCAGGTAACAGTGGGGTGTTCAAAAGTTAAGATTATCCTCAGTCAGATAGGGAGTTTTAGGCCAACCAGCCTACATTAAAAAAATTGTCTTTAAAAACAAACAAACAAAAAACACTGAAAACAAGATTTTAATAATCTTTATTGTTTAATTGATTTACTTTATTTTTCCTTTATTATTATTTTAATGTAATTTATTTATTTTTATATCAATCACGTGTTAGGTACTTTGCATCCCAGGCATAGCCCCCTCCCTCATTCCCTCCCACTCTCCCCATCCCTCCCTCATCTCTTCCCGCCCCCTCCAAGTCCACCTATGGGGGAGGACCTCCTCCCCTTCCATCCGATCCCAGATCATCTTGTCTCCTCAGGGTATTATTATTATTATTATTAATTACAATTTATTCAATTTGTATCCTGACTGTGGCCCCCTCCTTCATCTCTTCCCAATCCCACTCTTCCTTCCTCATCTCCTCCTATGTCTCTCTCCTAGTCCACTGATTGGGGAGGTCCTCTTCCCCTTCTATCTTACTCTAGCCTATCAGATCTCATCAGGACTGGTTGTATTGTCTTCCTCTGTGGCCTGGCAAGGTTGCAACCCCCCCCCTCCAGGGGGAGGTGATGAGAGAGCCTGCCACTGAGTTCATGCCAAAGACAGCTCCTGCTCCCCTTACAGGAAAACCCTTTTGAGACTGAGTCTATAAGATACACCTAAGCAAGGGTTTTAGTCCTCTCCATGCATAGTCCTTGGTTGGGATATCAGTCTCTTCACGATCCACTGGGCCCAGTTTCTTTTTTCTTTTTTTTTTTTGGCTCTGTTGGTCTCATTGGTCTCCTTTTGGACTTCTGTCCCCTCTAGGTCTTTCTATCTCTCCCTTCTTTCATAAAATTCTATGCATTCTGCCCAAAGATTGGCTATGAGTCTCAGCCTCTACTTAGATACCTGGATCAGTAGAGTCTTTCAGAGGCCTTCTGTGGTAGTCTCCTATCCTGTTCCCTGTCCATCCGATGTCTATTGCGTTTGCCCTTCTGAATGAGGATTTTAATAATCTTATTTGTGTACAGGTAACAAATACATATTTCTAGGGAAAAACCACTCATGAAAACCATTTACTTATGCAATAAGTGGCCCCAAACAATTAAAGCATTCAAGAAAAATATGTCATTCAATTATACTGAATCTTACAAAAAAAACAGGATAGTAAATAATAGCTAAAATGATTAAGAAATAATTGAATTCAGAAACCATGTACTTATTAAAATTGAACCTGCAATAAATTATGTCTATAAATAAACAAAATTGAATAATTAAAATAAATATGTGAAATTATATTTCCAACATAATTTTCTCAAGCACAATAATTTTTAATTAAGACTTATTTAAAAGTAGTACTTTACTGACATTCAACAAATAGACCTGTTTATTGACCCAAATAAACAAATAAAATAGAACACCTAAGTTAGAAACAATATAGGTTCACTACCATGAAACCATATGTGGTGTGTATGTGTGTGTGTGTTGCATGTACATCAGTATGTGCACACACTCCTGTGCATGAACTTGAAGAGATCACAGCAGGAAGTTAGATGTATTTCTCTATAACTTTGTACCTTATCGCCTTAAGACAGGGCCTTTCACTGTACCAGAAGCTCACTGTCTCAACAAAGTTTAAACATAAGACTGTCTTTCACAGTAAGAGAAAGCAGAAAATGGTTCAACGGCCATCTTAAGTAAACTTCTAATTTCAGAACTTTAAGTACATAGCAAAAATAAACTTCTATTAAAGGCAGCCAAAGTGGAAGTATTAAGAATAAAATGACCCAAATAATTATAACATTTATAAACAAATAAAATGACATTAATCAATAGTTGTCTCTGAATCCAAATGATGCTATCTCTTTCAGAAGCTATACAATTATGTTTGAGCATGATGAAAGAGCACGAAAGTAAGTTTGACCTGGAGAAATCATAATAAATTGTATTTTCAGATAAGAGTTCATATATTTTTGTGTTCTACTAGTAACAGAGCGATAAGGATAGAGTGTATGCATTCAACAACTAAATGGACAACAGTTTCTGAGCATCTTCTGTGTATGTTACAGAAGTATGTGAGTTATCTTTCCTTTCAGAAACCTCTAGCCTCTTGAGAAATAACAGTTATAAATGTTGTTTCTCTAATGTTGAGAACCAAATTAAAATCATGCTAGTGCTAAGAAAGGAATAAGTTGCTAAACACATGAGAGTAAATAAATCCCACCCACAAGTAGCAAGCAATTTATTTTGGAAAGAGTTCTATAGAAAATAAGCCAATCAGTATAGTCTATGCCTTAACGGCCAAAATAACAGAAATTGTAATAAATAATAATTAATGAAAATGTAAAAAAGACAAAAATTTTTAAAAGGCAGAAATAACAATGTGAAAGCTTTATGGTGTGCACGTGATGGGAGTCGGGAATGGAAGGTCTTCTCATATGTCCTGACTGGGTAATGTTGGCATGAGAAAGGTTTGGGCAGTTGACTAGAAAGTAGAGTGTGCCGTGTGACTGGTTCGATTTTTCCTAAATTGGAAGTGGAGTTTGCACAGCAGGAAGGCTGTTGATCAGTCAAGTCCTGGGCGCCTTTGAATGAATGCCTCCAGGTTTACTTGACCTACTGTTCCTGTAACTGCAAATTATGGGCAAGGGTCACATTTTTGTGTATGATCTGGCCACTGTTCATCTGTATATCCAGTTTCTTAAATATGTGTGGATAATGATTAAGTTTTTTTAAAGTTAAGTTTTGAATTAACATTTATTTTCTTTTTATGCTTGTCTTCCTTTTGAAAAGTGAATCAGACAGAAAGACACACATGGTATATACTCACTTATTTAAACCTATAAGATAGGATAAACATACTGAAATCTATACACCCAGGGAAGATAAACAAGAAAGAGGACCCTGGGTAAGATGATCAATCCTCACTTAGAAAGACAAACGGGAAGGACATTGGATGTAGGAGAAAACAAGTAATAGAACAAGAGCCTACTGCCGAGGGCCTCTGAAAGACTCTACCTAGCAGTGTATCAAAGCAGATATTAAGACTCATAACCAAACCTTCGGCAGAGTGCAGGGAATCATATGAAAGACGGGGGAATTAGTAAGACCTGGAGAGTATAGGAGCTCCACAAGGACCAAATATATCTGGCATAGGGGTCTTTTATGAGACTGTTTCTCCAATCAAGGACCATGTATGGGTATAACCTAGAACCTCTGCTCAGAAGTGGTCCATGGTAGCTCAACATTTCAAAAAACAAACTTCACAAAATGAGAGCCATATCCTAATGAGACTGGGTTAACGTAAGATCTCTGCTGCTGAATATAGATTATTATATCAAGGTCAGATAATGCAGGTACTTATGACAAGAGTCAGTTAAAGAGAAAAATAAACAAACAGCAGTTTACAGTAATCACGTTGCTTCATTAAAGCTTTATGTTTACAATTGAAAAGAATTAAATGTTTTCAGCTTATAAACAAGAGCCTCTATTTCCACCTAGCTGTCAGAATTATATCTCATTGCTCTTATTTTTTATTCCTAGTCTGAAAAAAGAACCTGTTTTTTTTTTGTTTCACATTTCTTTGCTGTGTTGTTTTTGTTTTTGCCTCTATTCCTATTCTCAAAACAACCCACCAAAAATATAAAGAAAAAGTAGCAGAATAAAAATCTGTGCAATCACTGAAAACTACTTGAATCCAGACGGTGAATGTGCAGAGGAAGAGAGAAGACAGTCATAACTGCTATGCATCATGTAACTTCCCTCTGGGTTACTTAAAGTCAACATCTTTCATTTCTGGCATTGAAGACATGTTGTTAAATGACATGATTTATAAATGACAAAAAGAATGTTCAAAATGCATGCATCTTCTTACTGCATTTATTTGCTTTCTACTGTTCACAATTTTAAAATGCAAAAGATAATTTAATATAAATTCAGTGGCTCAGATTCAATATAGCTTTCCAATGTTTTGTGAATTGTGCCAGTTTTTGCTAATGTGACTCAGTATACTCCAGGAAATATATGGCTTGTAGCTCAAGAACTCAAATAAAAGTAAATTATTTTTTCTGATTCAAGTCACACGCTTCTCAAGTTGTTATACACTCAAAAGAAAATGATCTAGTTTGCAATTTAGCAAGTGTACATGGATCTCAGCTTTTGGTAACAAGCTCTTTATATATGTTGATAAGCAATTCTGACTCTAGATTAAGATATTCCCAGACAAATTCTACCAAATACCGAACTACTTGGTGAAGTGGGTGGCTTTTGGGATCACCTTGATGCCATGATAGCATCTCTGGCATGGTGACTCTTATCAGCCATATCTCATCACACAGGAAACACACCTGAGATATTGCCTAGAGTTTGGGGTAGCTTGGGCTAGAGAGTAAAGCACTGTCCCTCAAAACATGGGACAAGTCAAAACAATAATAATAATAATAATAATAATAATAATAATAATAAAATAAACAACCAAAAATCTCTATAGCAATGGAAATTAACAGGAATATTCTGTAACCACAGACCTTCTTGTGTCTGTAGCATCCATTGGTTCTCTAACACAAGGCTTGTGAGCTTCAGGATCACACATATCCTTCTAGATGTTTACAAGCTGAAATTGGATTCTAGGACTTTTTTCCGCAAAGAGCATGTCATTGACAGCTTCAAAACAAGTCAGTGTCTCAAAATTAGTTGACTGTCAAAACCAGCAGCCTAGATGAAACACTGATCACCAAGGCATTGACGTCATCGACTTATGGCAGCAGCCTATTGAAAAATAGCCCCTCCTTTTTTGGGGAAAGTTAATCACAAAACATTTTTCTCAGACATCTGGTGATGATTTTATTCTTCAGTCCATGCACATTTTCTTAAGGGTTTATTCTCACACATTTGAAATTTCCACATGTCTGCTACAGAAATCTTTATCTCCAGCAGCAGCGTATCATCTCAGTCAGAGAGAAGGTACTACCATTACGTCATTAAGGAAAGTCTTCCTCCGCAAAAGGAGCAACTGTGCACTTAAAAACCCTGTTCAGTCAGAACAGTACTGAGGGGCTCTTCCAGTCAGACCTCTAATGTGGCTTCTCATTGCTAGCTATCACACAGAGGACCAAACATTCGGCAGCTACTTGCAACAAGAAATCACATCAGCCAGTTGCCCTTCCAGGTGTATCCTATCATTTCTTCTCTGGCCCCTAGCTCATAATGGTTATCACTCCACTTCCATGAGTACATTTGGTACAAATAGAAGAATGGAGGGTAAAGAGACTGTGGATCTTATCTACTTAAGTCTCTAAGTTGCTTGGCCTAGTTGTACCTTTCCACAACAATTTGTCTTGTACCACTCTCTGCCCCTCATTTTCATGAACTTAACTCTCACTTCTTTGGGATAGGGTTAGTGGTCATCTTTGTTGCTCAAAAGATAAGAATCTTGCAGTCAGTGGCACCTCATGAATATACACAGAAATTTTAAATGAATCCTACGCTAAAAAAGTTGAGACTTGGGTGGATCAAAACGATATTACAGCCATCCTTGGGAAACCAAAAGCCCTCAGTTTGCACTCAGCTATGTATACTGTAACTTACTTCTAATCTCAACAGTAAGTCTCTCTGCTTGACTTCAAAAAGCTTGTATAACATAAATCATGAAAAAAAGTTTGCAGAACTTAGTTTAGTTCTTCAACCTCGATAACTCAAGAGTATACTGAAAAGAGATAAGAAGAAATACTGCCAATGTCACATCATTTTCTCCTATGCAATTACAAGTAAACACTTATGAAAAGTTTATAATATTTTGTGCATATTATCTTGTTCTGCCTCAAAATTGGAGGACTGTAGATATTTTGATTAGTGATCAGAAAAGTTCACAGGTTATATGCTGTTTATCAATAGTGCAAATAAATATATAATTGTAATTTCTAATAAATATAAAATTGTAGTGTATGATTCAAGTCTCCAAATTTCAATTAGATATCTCCTTATTTTTGTAGACAACATATGTACACAATATATAGGATCAAAATTTCCCCAAGCAAATAATCATTTTAAAATGTATAAGAGAAATAGATTCCAGTTTTCTTCAGAATTCTATTTTTGGCTGTAGACTTTGGACTGTAGCAAGTATAGTTCTGAGATCTGGAAAGCTGTTGAGTGTTGACTGTTAGCAATGATCCCTATGCTGGTTACTGTTCTGTAATTTGGCCCAAGCTAGAATCATTTTGGAAAGGGGGAACTTCAGACTTCAATTAAGAAAATATCCCCCAACAAATTAGCCTGTGGCTAAGCCCCTAGGTCACTTTCTCTACTAATGATTGATATATTAGAGGTCCCAACTCACTGTCAGCAATGCCACCCCTGGGCAGGTAGTCCTAGATTGTATAAGAAGAAAGACTGAGCAAGACATGAGAGGTAATGCAGTAGGCAGCACCCTTCCATAGCTTCTGCATCCGTTCATGTCTTAAGTTCCTGACCTGACTTCCCTGGATGATGGTCTACAAGATGTAAAGTGAAATAAACCCTCTCCTCCCCAACTTGCTTTTGGTCATGGTGTTTTATCACACCTACATAACTAAGACAATCTCCATATCTCCCAATCAGAGGCAGAATTTAATTCCCAACCCTTATATATAGATGGCCTCTGGGAGTATGTTTGACCAATATAAGATATTAGGAAATGATGGCCCAAGTAGAAAATTTAAAAATATTTTCTCTTTGTGGTTTGCATATATTTGGCTCTTGAAGTCCCCGATGACATTCACAATGTGAAATACCCTGTGATAATCTGACAGATTAGGAGAAACACATTTCTATAAATTCAGCTCTTCACACCTAGTCAACCACAAGGGAAGTTTGTAAGGCAATCTTATAACAACCATCCCCTAACCAACCCTCCTGCAAACAGCACGTGTATCTACCAACTTAGCTGAAATGAGACAAGCCACCTTACGGCAAAAGCATCACTCCTAAGCTTAGTTTCTCCATTTTTTTTATTAATTACACTTTATTCACTTTCTATCCCCCCATAAACCTCTCCCTCCTCCCTTCCCAATCCCACCTTCTCTTCCCCTTCTCCACACATTCCCCTCCCCAAGTCCACTGATAGGGGAGGTCTTCCTTTCCTTCCTTCTGATCCTAGTCTATCAGCACTCATCAGGAGTGGTTGCATTGCTTTCCCCTGTGGCCTGGTAAGGCTGCTCCTGGAATCTTAGGAAGGCTATAGTTTCTCCATCTTAAGATAAGAACTTCATGATCATGAGCTAACTAAATAGTTCTGGAATATATCAAACATTAATAAGTTAATTGATAAATAAATAGGTTATTATGGTTCCAAAACTATATGCCATTAGATATGAACTGGTCTGTATCTAAGCTAAAAATGGAATGGAAAAACTGGTCAATAGGGGATGCTGTATCATCAAGCCAGCGTGCAAAATTGTCACCTGTTAGCAATGTAGAAAATAAGATAAAAATGCATCTGGTAAACTTGCTAACAATGACAAGATGACTTTCAAGCAAGGGCTGAAAGTGCAGTTGGATTCTTATACCTGCTACAACAAAAGTATGAGAAGAGAGGAGTAAGCTAAAAAGTAGGAACTGCTATGTTTTCTGGCAGAATTTAAAGGGAAAAAATAAAGGGCTAGGACTCATTAAGCTGGAAAACAGTTTCACATTACAGAGATCTTCAACTTGTCAATTATTTTAAAGCGTCATGAAGAGTGAAAAAAAAAAGATCAGAGAGAACAAAGATCAAATAAAAGATGTTTCCCTAAAACCCCTAGCTTAAAATTCTAGCAATTCAGGTGTTGAATGAATGATATTGCTAAATGATGTACAAAGCTTATAAAAATCTTAAGAGTATGTTCACACAAGAACCTAATCCCTCCAGAAGCCACTTATAAAGTCAAGAGATAAGGTAAGACTCCAAAGAAATTGTGAGTTTGTGTTTTATTGAAAGCAGAAAATTGGAATTTGATTAATTGGAAGCCTATAGCGTTGTTAAGGAATTTCTATCAGTGAAAGTGTTAGATTACATGAGAGGAGATTGCTAAATTCAAAAATCTCCTCTGAACCAATGTTCTCTAATGGCAGAGCAAGTACATGAAGCTCCCTAGGACAAACAGAAGTGACTTTTGTGAGAAAATATTTATGTTTCAGAGGATGAGCCATCAAGATCTGAGGACATAATGAAAACCCATAGAGAAAAGAGGGCTACAGCTATTAGGGTAACAGTCACATTTTGCAGCACTGCACAGAGATCAAGAAATCTTCTATACCCCAATCAAAACCCCTGATGACATTCACCTTTATTTCTTCAGACCAATGGCCATGGCATGTACTTCACCTTAGGAACTGAAAAGTGGGTACTAATTGCCCTAGCCTGTCTCCACTGTGTGTGGAGGTCAGATGCCTTGTGCTTAAATTTCACATGATTGTTTCATGAGAGCAAAGGAAGCCATCCATAGACAAGTATCCAGGTCTTATTTAAATCATGACATTCTGGAGACCTGGCCTACAGCCAAAATTAAATGAGACTTTGCAAGGGGTGGGAGGACCTAGAGAGAAGATGTTTATAATTTTGGAGCAGCTTGAAAGTGAAGTAATTATGATCAGAGGACAGGGTATAGTAAATTATATTGCTAAAGTGCTCATAATTGTCACTCCTCCTGTAAGGGCAGAGTCCATTTTCCCTTTTCTTCCGTCTGGGATGGCCATAAACATGAGGTATAAATGGACTTCAGAAAGCATGACTCTAGCAGGAAGGTGAAAAGCTCTTTCCCATCAGTGCTTGTATAATTTGTGTTCCTAGGACATCTGCCACTGCCTCCGAGAGAGTCACTCCAGGCACCTACAGGCAGACAGCCCTGTCAGAGTCACTCACTCAAGAGCTGATCAAATACCATATGTGAGTAAGGCCATCCAAGATCAGATGGGCTCCAAAATGGCCTGCCCAGTGACCACACAACCCTCCCAAAAGGTGTTAAAAAACCAATACACAAAACTAATATACTTCCAAACAAAAACCAAGACGTAATCCTCAAACAATGACATGAAAGTATCCTACATGTGCTATTACACATCTGGAAATCTTTGTTAAGTATTTTCTTTGCTACAAGTTTCACCTTCAAGAAAACTCAAGGTAACCAAAGTAGTACTGCTTCCTTTAAGATTGCGTGTGTGTGTGTGGTGTGTGCGTGTGTTTATGTGTGTATTTGTGTGTATGTGTATATATGTCAGTGTGTATATGTGTGTGTTTCTATGTATGAACGTGTATGATGCCTATGCATGTGTATGTTTGTGTATATATGTGAGTGTGTGTATGTGTACATGTGTGTGTATGAGTGTATGTGTATGTGTACATATTTGGGTGCCCATGAAGGTCCAAAGAAGTCATCAGATGACCTGGATACAGGTGACTGAGAGCAACCATGTTGGATAATGGGATCTGAACTTAGATCCTCTGAAAGAGCTGGGTATGTGTATCTCTCCAGCCCCTGGATAGTGAAATATTACAATGCATGGCACATGCTAGTGACAGCATATGAACGCCAGCACCTCATATGGAGCAAAGAGCAGCCTGGAGTCAGATTCTGACAACAGTCCTGCCTCTATACTTTACCAACTGTGCAATCTGGAAAAGTCAGAATCTCTGATCCTGTTTCCTAGTCTATTAAATAAACTGTACCCACCTCATAGGTTTGTAAAGGGAATTAATATGGAAACTGTTTCCATGTTAACATATCTGGAGTTCTAAGCACACAGTGCTTGTTCTATGAATGCAGTGTGTCTATATATAGATAGTAAGTGGTTAGGAAACATGAGCTTTTCTGCATAAACTGCTCGTGGAAAAGACAGAACCGAGGCACCTCTACAAACAAAATTAATCATGCCTGCAAAGGCTTTCCATCTGTTCCTGAGTTTTCAAAATCAGAACAAACTTTGCTGAAGCTGTCACATCCTTGGATATTTAATTGTTCATGGGGGTGGTCTGAGTGAATGTGGTCTCCTGTGGGCAGCACTATTTGGGAGAGAGGTGCAACCTCTAGGGGATACTTCCTTGCTGTAGGAAGTCTATCACCATGACAAGGTTTTGAGGGATTGTAGCCTCACATAACTTCTTGATTGCTTCTTCTGCTTCATAGATGTGTGAGAGAGAAATGTGATGAGCCAGCTTCCTCCTCCAGCACATAGCCTTCCACACTACCGTGTTTCCTGGAAACATTGGTCAAAATAGACCCTTTCTTGCTTAAGTCATTGCTGGTGATTTATCACAGTGATGAAAAAGGCAATGAACATTTATGACTATGATGCTGTAGTATTTTACATTATGGCTGAATTCTGACTAAAATAAACAAATATAAATGGAATATATTAACTGTAACCTTCATGAGCTCCTTGAAATCAAGAGCTGTATCAGATGTGGCATAGTGGAAATGCAGGTGCAAATGTTGTGTGTATACTATGTCCTATCTCTGAAAACTGACATACAGTGGGCATTCTGTATTCCTAGACTAAATGAGTATGCTAAATATAATTTTCAGAGATGTATGCTAACAGCAGAATTTTTAAAAATGCACACTAATGAATATTGTTCACCAACAGTTCCAGGGTTATTATTGTTGTTTTTTTAATGTTCAAAAAAAATGAAATTGCTGGGATAAGGGGAGAAGAGTTCACCTCAAACCAGGCTCAGAGATTACAACTGTATAATAATATTCAGGTTCCCCACATTGTATAAGGACATGTTAATGCCACTTAGGAATGGTAGTCAGCAAAAGCTGCTCATGACAGTACTTAGACTGTGGTCTTCTGGGAGCCTCAGTATCACTTAGGCTGTTAGTAGAGATGCTAATTCTCAGTCTGTTCTCCTCAGCCCTGCAGGTGAATCGGGGCATGAAATGCCAATGACAGAAAGCTCTGGCTAACAAAACCTTTGTGTTCTTTGGTGTCTTTGCTTATAGATTTCTCTAAGAATGAAACTCTTTTACCACAAAAGAAATTGGGTGTTCCTGAGTTACTTGAGAAATTCATTACAGCAGTCAGTATGAAAACAAAGGCATAGCCTCAATCCTGAAAGCAACAGAAAAGAACTGGTTTACTGGGAAATTGTTTCTGACCTGTGGCCAGGATTAATTTAAATATCTTTTATGTGAACCTTATAATAAGTATATTTTTTCTTGGTTTAGGAACTAGTTGACTTCCTGAATATAAGAGATGAGATGTATACATGTCAATTTCTTAAATTTATCCACTCTCTAATGCATACAAATATTTCAAACTACTTTTATGTGATTAAATGTATCATCAATTTCAAAAAAGAAAAATACCACATAGTCCAGTTGGGTCACCATAATACAAAATGAGCTCCATGTTAAATAAAAATGTGGCTGATTCATGTTTCAATTACATAAGAATTTATAAAATCATGGCTCCATTTCTAAAGAACTTTTATATGAAATAAACATTATCTATATGGAAACCCTACACATGTATGTAAAGAACTAACTTTCCCAATTTCACTTCTATCCAGAGATTTTTTTTTAATTACAGTAGAGATGGGATGATGGAGAAAAAAATTAAAGTTACAATCTTAAATACTCTTCACATTGTATCATCTTGGTTTGTGAAATGTCCTGCACAGGTTCCTGTTGTGAAAGTTTGTTCATAGCTTGTAGCTTTGTTTCAAACGCTGTGGAGCCTTTAATACGTGGGTCCTGGGATTAGGCAGGCACTAAGGGTGGATCTCTGAAGACTTCACCTGTGCCTATTCTGGAGCATTTGTTCTGCTTCCTGCATGTAGTTGCCTACACTTGGTACAAAAAGCTCCAGAGTCCCAGCTGTCATGAGTCCCCTGCTCCGGTGTGGGCTTTCAATGGTGCAGCTGGTTTTGAGTTACTAGTGCTCGTGTAAGTAACCTCTCACCCAAGGTCCTGAACAAAAGCTCAGTCAACTCCTAGTGGTATCCTAATTTGGTCTACTATTGGTTCAGAATCTGAGAAAAAAAGGATATTTGTTCCTGTGTGTCCCAAATCAGTGTCACACAACAGGAACATACTTAATCAATCATCCTTAGAATTTTTAAAGAATCAATATTTAAGACTCTGGTATTTTTTTGGAAATGATTATATGTGGGAAAAAGCAAACAACTTATGAAACTACAGTTGAATCTGAGCATGGGAAGAGAAGACACATATAATAAGATGTGTATTTAAAAAGAGCAGATAATTGTCACTTTTAAGACAGACAATGGGGGCTATGTGGTTTAATAAATGAGATTTGTGTTACCAGTCGTGTTGATGTTATTTAAGCTTGCTTCAAATTCATTATTTTACTGGATTTTACAAATAAAATCATTACCTTTCTTGCTTCTTCTTTTTTCTGTCCTCCCACACTCGCTATAGAATACTGATGAGTTTATGATGGACACGTAGAAGTCACTCTCTGTCTGACCAATGAAAGAACATCTTTACCTCCCTGGTGAACAGTTGTCTAAATTAGATCCAGATGATAAACCTTCTGGAGCCACTATTGATGTTTATATATCTTTACTATCTAGCTTTTCAGGGTAAGAGAAAAAGTACTCTGTACATAGGTTTCTTTGTCTTACAGACTGCAAAGATGGCAATAAAGAAAAAACTCAAAAAGCCTTCAGCCTCAGCAGCTCATACTGTAAACTGGATAGACTGTCATGTCTCCTGACAGGTGAGTGGTTCTGAACTGTGTTCGTGCCGCCACAGTTGTCTTTTCTGCCAGGAATCCAGCTGAAATTCTCTCACTCCTTAACTTCTGAATTTTTCATTCCTAGAGCAGCTCATCAGACATTACTGCATTAAGCTCAAAGACACATGGCTTTTAAGTTACTTTTTTAATTATAGTATGTTAATGAAACAAAGAATGGAGTTTAATTTTGACAGCTTCGTATATGTATAGTACACTTTAATCATGTTTACCTTTTACAGGCCCATTAGCCTCTGGCAAGGATTTGGAACTTGGTTCCTCTTGTCTTTCAGTATCTCATAAGATCATATGACCATTAATGAAGTCTTACTTTGCAGAATAGAGTTGGGCCCTTTTAATGTCATGGCTTTCAAAGAAGATAAAGTATTTAACGGCAGATAGAAAGGAGATGGTTCTTTAGGACTATAGATTTTAGTGTGTTTATCCTTGACCTCTAATGTGCCAAGGGTCAAAATGCTCTTAAATGGAGGATAGTTTCTTCCTCCCATGAGGCTGTTGGCAACAGCTCCCCAGGAATGCTGTGAAAAGGACATGGTGGTGGCATGCCTGTAATCCTCCTGCTGGGGAGACAGAGGCGGAGGCATGCAATGGCCAGCCAGGCTTGACAATTTAGGATCACATTTCCCATCACCTGACGCCTCCACATGTGCATGTTTACCCATGTGCGTGTTCACACAGCACCTGCACACACACTAATTCTTACACATAAACAATGTGCTCAAAACGTCAATGAAATATTAAAAAATAACTGACAGTAAGTATCTGATAAGCCTTTTTTTACCCCATGTGAATTGGTCTTGGAAACCTGACTGGGTGACAAGGAAATCGGAGTACAGAGGGCAGACGGAAAAGCTGGGAGCTGGCGGGCCATGTACGTGCTGAAGGAGATGCACCAGCTACACTACGGCTGGAAAATTCGGTGTGCTTGCTACATTAAGCCCAGGGAAGAGGAGTTAGTGTGCTCTGCAGTGGAGTGGTCTCAAGATGAGAATACCCACATAAGAGGAGGAAGCTGGGCTCTGTGCCTTCTCTATATTCTTTCAGCATTCCTCAGGTTTACAGGGGGGGAGGAAGTAAGGCTTTTGCAATTGCCTGAGCCTGACAAAGGGAAGGCTTTACTGATCCCCATGACTCTGAGACACCAAGGTCCTTCTCAATAATACACACTCAGTCAAGGCTTCCTTCACTCCTTACACATTCACTCCAGGCTTCCTCTGCTCCACATATGAACCCCACCTATATCCGAAGATATTTGACACTTGGGTGGGGGGTGTTTTTTTTCAAGTCAGAGTTTCTCAGTATAGCCTTTACTGTTCTAGACCTCACTCTGTAGACCAGGTTACCCTCAAACTCAGAAATCCACTTGCCTCTGCCTCCCTAGTACCAGGATTAAAGGAATACACCACCATGTATGGCTTTTTTTTTTTTCCACGATTTTTGTTGTTTGTTTTGAGATTCATTATGTACACATGTGTGTACTGCCTACATGTGTGCCTGCAGACCAGAAGAGGGCACCAGATCTCTTTCTAGATGGTCATGAGCCACCATGTGGTTGCTGGGAATTGAACTTAGAACTTTTGGAAGAACAGTGCTCTCAACCTCTGAACCATCTCTCCAGCCCTTGTTTTTTGTTTTTAATGATAGAAAAAAAAACTCACTAAAATAAGCTCTTGTGTCACTAACAGATCACATTTTGCTTAAGAGTATTTTCTACCATGAAGAATAAGATAGCACATAACTCTTCATGCTTAAATATTCTCTAATTTTACCCATAAAATGCCATGATATCAATATATTTTAAGCCTTTTCAACCATCCTGAAAGATAGACACTTATTTGCCTAATTGATGAAGCCCAAGAAGATAACTGATTTCCCCAATATTAAGTGACTTTCACAAAGCCAGAAATGGGTTCATTTGACTTCTAAACCTACTCTCTATATGACACGGTGCTTCACTTATAATCCAAGCAATAAAGAGGGTTGGACAGTTACAAGGCTCGTGTTGGGAGGTGAGTGCTATCAGGATGTAGAGACTATAAAGGTTAAGTCAAATCTTCAGTGAGATGATCTTTGCAAGTTTGATATGTAGTTTACCTTTAGAGTCCAATTCGCTTTGCAAACAGAGGTACTGTAGTTCCTGGTCTTGTCCAGTCCAACACTTCAAGCTGGACTGTAATTCTGGGTAGCTTATTGAGCAAAAGAGAATGGTGAAGGAAAGACACGTAACAGTTGTCAGGTCACAATACGGTCCAGACCAAAGGAAGAAAGGCGACTAGTACCACCTGTATCCTGATAGAGCATATGCAAGTCATAAGAATGGATACAGAAATTGTGGTACATCTACACAATGGAATATTACTCAGCAATTAAAAAAAACAAGGAAATCATGAAATTTGCAGGTAAATGGTGGGAACTGGAAAAGATCATCCTGAGTGAGCTATCCCAGAAGCAGAAATACACACACGGTATATACTCACTCATATAGACATATAATATAGGATAAACCTACTAAAATCTGTACTCCTAAAGAAAGCTAACCAAGAGGGAGGACTCTGGCTAAAATGCTCAGTCCCCAGCCAGAAAGGCAAGGTGGATGGACATCAGAAAAAGAAGAAAACAGGAAACAAGTTAGGAGCCTGCCACAGAGGGCCTCTGAAAGGCTCTGCCCTGCAGACTATCAAAGCAGATGCTGAGACTTATAACCAATTGTTGGGCAGAATGCAGGAAATCTTATGAAATATGTGGGAAATAGTAAGATAGGGAGAGGACAGGAGCGCTACAAGGAGAGCAACGGAACCAAAATATCTGAGCACAGAAAAATCTGAGTCTTTCCTGAGACATACTCCAACCAAGTACCATGCATGGAGAAAACCTAAAACCCCTGCACAGATATAGCCAATGGCAGTTCAGTGTCCAAGTGGGTTCCATAGTAATGGGCACAGGGACTGTCTCTGACATGAACTGATTGGCTGGCTCTTTGATCACCTCCCCCTGATGGAGGAACAGCCTTACCAGGCCACAGAGGAAGACAAGGCAGCCATTCCTGATGAGACCTGATAGACCAGGATCAGAAGGAAGGAGAGGAAGACCTCCCCATCAGCAGACTTGGGGAGGGGCATTATGGAGACGGGGAAGGGGAGGTGGGATTGGAAGAGGAGGAGGGAGGGGATTATCGGTGGATACAATAACATGTAATTAATAAAAATTAAAGTAAAAAAGTAGATTTGCAAGGGAAGGTGAAACACATTCAGAGTGGAAGGGCTTCATAGTATAGACTCTTTTGAAGAAGTGAAAGTGAAACTCATTTGGCAAAAATTACTACTACTGTGTTATATAACAACATATATATGTATATAAAAGAAGTAAGAAGTGAGTAAATCTGGATTTCTCCAGTTTACTGTTAAAGAATGCAAAATTACTGAATGCATGCATGTATTAGCATCTTACAAATAAGTTATCATACACCAGAGAAACAAATTTTACTGGGCCTAGACCCAACATGAACTTGTAGGAAACGGCCTAAAGCGCTTTTTAAAACCATCAATATTAAAACAGCATCACTTATCGCAGGACAACATTCTCAGAAGTGTATTTCTCTGACAGTGTGAAATGGTAACTCCTAATATAGAAACATGCTTTTAGATGCCAGAGAACTCTGTTGCTTAGAGTGATTTTTTTCAAAATGCCTGGGAAGATTTAAGAGATTAAAATTGTACATTTGAAAGCTGTATTAGTCAGGATTATCAAGGAGAATAGAACATACAAACATATATATTATATATATATGTACCTATATATTTCTCCATATGCACATGGAGAAAAGGTTTAAGAAGCCAGGTGTTCTTCCATCCATAAGGCTGGCTGTCTCTGCTGTTCTTCAGAGTATACCAGAATCCTAAATAAGTAGTCTCTAATGTCCATGAAGGAATGCACGTGCCAGCAAAAGTGAGGAGTAGCAGATAAAGACCTTCCTTCATCCATGCCCTTTATATAGGCTGCCACCAGAAGGTGTGGCCAAGATTAAAGGTGGATCTTCCCAGCTCAAAAGATCTGATTAAAAGTGGCTCTTCTCACTTCAAATGATTTAAGTAAGAAAAAAAAATCCCTCATAGCTGTACCCAGTGGCTCTGATTTCAGTTCATTTCAGCTTAATTAAGTTAACAACCACGAATAGCCATCACAGTCTGGAAAAAAAAAAGTATATGCCTGGGTAAAATATGATGTAAAAATATGAGAACATTGACAAATAAAGAACCATAAGATCACTAAAAAACAAAATAGAATTTTCATTAATGATATCTATCTACAATACTGAATGAATTACAACAGAAGTGTAAAAATAAGTAACATCAACAGCTATCAGGAGCAATTTTTAAGAGAAAAAAAATGTATAGAGGTGTTATTTTAGGGGTACTTTGTGGTAACACAATCTAAGAATGGAGTCGTGTGAGAATTCTGCATGCTTGTGAGAAAACTCCAAGAAAGCAAGAGTCTTCTAACCTCAGTTTTTTCAAAAATGTGGGGTTGCTCCTGGAATGTTTCGTGCTGCTCCCAGGTGTAGTGGATAGAAGTGAGTTGACTTCGGCCTCAATAGGAAAATCTGCTTGTGCCGTGTGTGGCTTCTGCATACAGCTTCAATTCATGAGAACTTTACTCGGGTGACTTTTCTTACTCTTCAGAGTGGAAATTGTCCGAGGCTCTGAATAAAACTGCCTATTTCAAGAGACTTTAGTCTGCCTCACTTTTGGGACTTGCTCTCCCAGGTTTGTGCCCAACTGGAGTGGGCAACAGCATTTAACTTTCCTAAAGATACAGATGAGTTTTTGGCATATCCCTTATGCTGTAAAATCTTCTTCAATTCATGTCCAGTACCCAAACATTTCTGCTTGATCAGTTTCAAGGATTCACGGCTGGTCTCAGACACTCAAAGGCTTTGAAACGCAACTTTTGTTAAACTGATTTATGAGTTTGAATCAGTTATTTCAATATGATTTATGTCCCTCTCTTGGACTACGGTATGTGTGCTTAACATGATCAAGTTGTTACTAGGAAAAGAGAAGCCACGGAGACAGGCACAGTACACTTCCCAGTGAACCATTAACAAAAATTTTATAAAAGGAGGAAAATTTAGAAACTGTCTTTTGCTTTCTGTGGTTCATTAGCTCCACAAAATGTGCATCTTGTAGCACTAAGCACAGATTAAGAGGCAGAGTCCCTTGCAAAATGTAACTGTGGCCTGTGTTTTCTAGGAAGGTGATGCAAAGTTCCCTTTCACCAACTTTTATGGCATAGCTGGTGTGGCTGGAGAGATGGCTCGACAGTTAAGAGTACTTGCTGCTCCTGCAGAGTACCTGAGTTCAATTCCTAGTACCCATGTGGTGGCTTATAATCATCTGTAGCTCTAGTCCAGGGGAATTTATACCCTCCTTATTCTGGCCTGCAAAGGCACCAGGCACACGTGGTATACAAGCAAATGTATGGAATGGGTAAAACACCTGTGTGTGTGTGTGTGTGTGTGTGTGTGTGTGTGTGTGTGTGTGATTTTTAAAAAGTAAAGCCTGGCTAGATAAGTAAACCACTTAAAACTCATCATCAAATGAAAGCACAACTATAACTAGCTTGTCTTTCACAAAGCCTTTGTGCCTATCCTAATCTTTCCATTTGTACAGAGATTTATCTTATCTCAGGAAAATATGCTTGTGGCTGGGGCAATGATCCAGAAGCTAAGAGTGCTTGCTCCTATTGCAGAGGAACTGAGTTTGATTCCCAGCACCCTCATCAGGCAACTCACAGCTACAATAACTACAGCTCCGAGGGCATCCATGCTTCTGCCTACCACAGTGGCATGCTACAACATAAGCATAATTAAAGGTAAAAATAGATTTTTAAGAAAAAAATAACTGAGCTGACCATGACTTTAAACCACTGCAGCACTCAGGAGAGCAGGCCCAGAACCTTTCCTGACCAGATAAGCTGGCCAAGAGGGCATAAAGGCAAGAAAGCTAGCCCTGCCCTTGAGAGCTTGTCTTGGTGGTACAGGCTCAGGAGAGCTGTCAAGCTGACTAACTCAGCTACCTCCCACACCTAGACCAAAGGATTTGGGTTGGCCCACCCCAACATCTACTGCATCTATGAACTTCTGGAGTGTGTGAAAGGGCCAGTCCTGCAGACCCAAAGCTGTAGGATCTCCATGAGGTAGAGAAACAACAGGATACCTGAGAGGAGTTCTGTTGAAGATCTGCTATCGCTAGTATAACAGAAACCAGAGGCCTTGAAACAGACCAATGGCTCACTGCAATGAACATTTGCAAAAAAAAAAGTATGGACAAAAGGTATGTGGTGGGACACACTGCAGCTTCCAGGACAAATGGCTGTTTGCTTAGTTGGTTGGTCGGTTGGCTGTTTGGTTGGTTGATTGGGTTTTGTTTTATCTTATTTTCTTTTCTTTGGGTGGGGGTACTTTGCAAAGGCAGAGGGCAGATATGAAGGGACAAGTGGGAATGAGGTGCATGATTTGAAATTCATAAAGAATCAATAAAAAGTTACAAAAGAAAAGAGGAAACTGTAATCAAGGTTTGGAAAGGAGGAAACATAGGAAGCAAATACTGAACGATCAATATTCACAGAAAAAAGTTATTAGTCTGCAGACTAAAATAATAAATACTTTATTTCCAAGCCTTTACATTCATTTTTATATTGTTAAGCAGCCTGCCCTTTAAGGAGCAAATTCATGACTTTACCATTACCAGCTGTCATCTAAGATGAAGAGAGCTATTTTCCCCAATTGTAATGGTCCATTTTCATGCATATTTTAAAAAAATCTTATAGTTGCTAAATGCCACCCTTAAATTATTTCTCTTCTTTTGTTAGTTCTTTAATGTATTGGTTTCCATGTCTCTAAAATGAAAAACAAGGAACACAACAGACCATAGACATCTGTAGAGGATGTCAGTATTTTTTGGCTCATCACTATACAACAATTACCAGGTTATCATGCTGGTCTTTTACTTGTTTTATTTCTGAGGTATATGCAGAAAACATTCCCTCTGTAAATGTTATTGTGAAGTTGATGTAAATTACCTATTACTATCACCTAGGAAACCACCTGAAGTTACCGGAACGGATGTATTTACAAAAGTTTTAAGAAGAAAAGCATTTCCACTATCTATAGAAAACAATATACAATCAGACTTCTGCATCCAAGGGTCCTACGTTTGCAGAGCCAAACAAACATGAATTAAATTTTTCAGGGAAAAAAGTAGCTCCTAGGAGCCATCTCTTTATTGTTTATTATGCAGTACAGTATGAGCACCAATCATATGGCATTTACTTGTTTTGTGTTACTAATTATACGTAAGCATTTATAGTTTTTGTATCAAAAGAGGGTCCAGTCCCCTGAGAGTTCTAAGGAATAAGTATCTGACCTGCTTACCATGATCTTCAATAATTATATCAATGCTAGAAAAATATGCTGTCTAGGTAAAACCTGATATACAAAATAAGACCATAAATTGTCTATTTTTTCTTAGACTAAAGGTGTTAGCCATTAAGCCCTTTAATAACTTCTTTCTGGTTAGGAACACTCAAATAAGGCATCCAGAGAGTTATGAAACCTTATGCTCCAAAGATCTTCAGTCGGGAAAATGGCCTTATCTTGCCCAAATTTCCATGTAGCTCTTCAAATGGAGTACTCAGTGAACAAGAAAGACCTAATCTCCCCTTTAAACTTCATAGACATGAGATTCTCAATCATTGAAGATGGTTCTGTTCTTCTCAAAGGATTTCTGGAATCTTAGTTGTAGCCTTTCATATTCTGGAATAATTAACCTGAAGAACTACTTCCCTCACAATGTTATCTAACACTACTCCAAAAGCAACACTATCTTGTAGAATATCAATGGACCTTTAACTGAATATATTAAAGCTTACGAAACTCATTCAAAATCCAGGTGATTCATCTCTCACCTCTAACACTTCGCACACACAAGCTAATTATGGCTTAGTAAAATGACAAAATATGACAGACTATCTGTACTATTTTGGAAACAGTGCCAAAGTTCTGCATACCCATGTCTTCCATAGACGTGGCTCTGACGCGTCTTTGTTCCTACCATTCTATTTTAATAAAAAGAAAAAGAGGTCCACTAGCGTCACTAGGGAAGAAAGCAGCTAGTAGCTTTGAAACATAAAGTTGGGTCATTGTAACGATTATATATAATTTCATGTTACATGAAGAAATGTAGTCATTTATTTAGTTTGTTTTTTGCAAGGCCATTTCCTGTGACCTTTTCCAAGTCATCCCCTGTGCTATGAGAGAGGAAGTTTAAGAATGTGTTTCAGAGTCTTCACAGTTCTTAAGAACAGGTGATGCCTCCTCTGGTGCTACTGCAAGCCTGATTAGCCTGGTTAGGAAGAGCTTCTCCAATGAGCAAATGACGTGTGCTCTGCATGACGCTTCCCCTTGCTCATTAAGCCTGACATTTCAATGCGTTGTTACAAACTAAAAATCATAATAGCACTGAACTGATGGTAAGAAATTTTACCCAATACACTGAACATGCTGTGAAAAAAAAATGAAAAGAAAAAAAGAAAATGATAGAGTTTTTGATGTACGAATTGTAACAATTTCCCCTTTATGAGAGCCATGACGCTTGTGACAGTTTACAAAGACCCTCAAGTAGCTGTTCAACTACTAGCTATTAAACTACCATGTTCTACAAAGCCTCACGATGGCCTTTAACCATAAAGCCAAGCACCCTGATTTACTCTACTTTTTATTCCAATGGCCCATGTCCTTTAGAGCTAATTATATTTAAATTTCTCCATTTCTAAACTTAAATTGGGCATCAGCTTTAGGTATAGGCATAGTAGTGTAGCAAACAATATCTATAGGCACAAAAAAAAAGCTATAGTATGGGTGGGCTATTTTGTCCAGCTAAACCATCAAAACCGCCTTTATTTATGATCCAAGACTTTTGTTAATCTATTTATGGAAAGTGGGGAAAGGTTGAAAGCATATTTATGTCATTATTTTTCCCATATTAAGTAAAACTTCTGTATATTACTGATAGATGTTTAAACATAAGATCTATCTTTTTCCTAAAGATAGCAGGTATTGGCCAGATATAAACAATATTAAAAATACGCTGTGAAATATGCTGTAAGGTCCCCTGTGGAAGTGATCACAATCGGTTCTCATGACAAACAGCACAGGCACTAGGAATGTTTTTGTTTCCTGTACTGTTTTGTTTGGGGACAGAGTGAACTTGTACAAAATGCCCATTTATTTTAAATGATACCTGAGTAGAATATACTTAGAAATATTCCCTTATCTGACATCTTATCCTTAAGAAATAATAGGCCTGGATCTACTGAAGCAAGTTATAAGGGCCAAACAGTTCTCATTTAATATCTGTAAACCAAGGGCACATTGATATACTAAGACACATGTAATTTTATGCTCTAAATAGCTACATGAATTCAATTTTAAGAAGATACCTACAGATGATTATACAGATGAAGTAATATAGAACATTTTTCTAAATTAAATCAATTTAATTCATTATAATTTTTACTTCAAAATCATTCAGTTTTCTTACCTTGAATGTAAATACTGCCTGAAGTTTAGGATTCAGCTATTATAAAATATGACTCTTCTATCCCTTTCAAATGTATTGGGTAATTTTTTTCAAGATGATGATAGCATGCAAAATAATTCAAATGCTACATAAAAGATGCAGAAAATCATGTTGTCTTTAGTAAGAAAGAATTTGAAAATTATAATCATAAAAGTATATTGATATTAACACATTAGAAATACAACACTATGTAATTAAACTAGCAGAAAAAAAATTCTCCTCAAGCTGCTCTGGCTGAGGACTAAAACTTTGCCTAGCTTGCCAGTTCTGCTTCAGTCTGTTTTGGAAGTGCAGACAAGCTGTCACCTGGGGCTGTGCTCTCATTAGGCTGGATGAGCAAGGAGGTACTGTCAAGGAAGTACATGGCAGTTGCAAAGCCTTTGAAAACCTAAATCCATTCTCATTCACCTGGTCCTCTCCACGGGTCAGGCTACAACACAGCAATTGCTTTTTCCTTCATAGTAAATGATCAAAGAAGAAGCTAGACTCAAAATGGGAGCCAGAGTCCCTTTAACTCAGTTCTTCTGAGTGACATTCAGTAACCTCACCCAACCTCTGTCTGTGAGCAGTCAGAATATCTAGTTCACCCTCCAGGCAGGAGATTCTCAAGGGTGTGAATGGTGGGTGACCAGGGCTGGGTGCTTTCACAGCCATGATTAAGATTGTTTTAGAAATACATCTTTAAATGGCCATTTTGCTAAATCAATCACTTTTTTATACTTGGTATATGGTTCACATAGTTTGTGTCAATTGGACATCTGGCTAATTTGTTTCCATGTGCTGAACTGGAGGTTTCTATGAGCAGATGTATGTATACTCTGCCTTATCCCTCAGCTGTGAAAGATTTTGTCAATTTGATACAAACTAAAAATCACTTGGGAAGAGAGTCTCAGTGAGGAATTATCACAATTGGGTTGGTTGGCCCTTAGGCATGTGCGTAGGAAATTTTCTCCGTTGTGTTAACTGATATGGGAAAAGCCCATTGTGGACAGCATCATTCCCTAGGTTTTTGTCCTGGACTGTATAAAAGTAGAGAACGTGTGCCAACTACCAAAAAAGCATGCCTTCATTCTCTCTCTGCTTTTGACTGTGAATGTGAATTGTTGTTTCAAGTTCTAGAATGTACTGTTACCTAGAATTGTGCCCTTTCTCCCCTACACTGCTTTTATGAGAGTTTTTTTTTAAATCAGAGCAACAAGAAATGAAAGTACTACCACCACCACACTTTTGTAGAAGATGAGTTGTTTGAATTTCACAGTCTTACAGGCGGAGGGGAATTTGAATAAGAATTAAGTCTGTGTTGAATCTCACCCATTCCAGCTTAGGTGAGATTCTGGGCTTTTGAATTTATGCTAAAATGAATTAAAACATTGTGCTCTATTAGGAAAGACTGAATAGGACATGGAGCCAGGACCTAGGGGCATGGTAAAATTAGTTTAACATTTGCTCCCTCCTAAATTGTTGCTGAAATCTCATCATCTTTTGGTTGCATTAGCTTGCAGGCCTTTTAAGAAGGTTTTAGTCACTGGGTTCCAAATTTTTTGTGAATGAACTAATACCATCATTGTGAGATGAATTGCCCTCTTGCTACCTATATTAGCTACTTTTCTTGTTCCTAGACAATATTCTCCAAAAACACTTAAAGGAAATGGGTCGTTTGTTCTCACAGCTGGTAGGTCATAAGACACCTGGTCACATGGAATCTACAGCCAGGAAGCAGAGTGTGAGGAATGCTCACACTCAACATTCTCCTCTATGTACAATCCCACATGACCTCTGACAGCGTGCCCCAGGGTGTATCTCTCAGGTGATTCTAGGCTCACCGAATTGACAGCTAAGGTTCACCATCTTGAGAGCCCTCATTCTGCCTCTGCCTTTCTGATTCTGGAGGAAGCCTGGTACCAGATGCTGTCACCTTGACACTGAACTTTGAGACACCCACATGGACATGTGTCTTACAATCATTATCTCTGTGATAATCCTCTCAGTAGTACAAAAGAAGCCAGACAAACAGCATTAACTGAAGTAGCCAACACTAAGGTCTAGTATATTTCACGGAGGAATCTGAAAATTAGGGATTGATATAAATAGTCTAGAAAATATCAGAACCATGAATTGGTTAATTATGAATTATACACTAATGAAGTTTCAGAAATCTTTGTGTTTGGCTCTATCTCACATAAATACTTTGTCTCTTACAGAAAGCCAGATAAATGAACACCTCTATAGCATACTTTATAACACACTCATCCTACCATCTAGTTCCTGTATTGTGCTACAAATGCAGAGAAAGTTCTACAGACAGAAGCCTTGAGCTGGGAGTAACGTGTGCCTTACCAGCACTTACCAAAGGCAAATCAGTAAAATTCCACTTTATGTGAAGAAAAAGAGGCGGGGGGGGGGGAGTTTGCGTTATTAAAAACCAACTGGGTGAAAGAGGAAGCTATAACTTTGTAGTTATAAAGATTCTTAGTGGGTAACAAGAATCAGCTTCAAAACACCCTGCACATACGATCTCAAAATGTCTCCATATTTCATTTATTTCAGTGCTCTTTCCAGTAGGCATGCTTGAGTGAAGATCATTAATTTGGGGAGTGAAAGTCTGATAACACCATTTCCTATATCACCAAGATACATCCACAGTTTTGCTTTGGGCTGATAATTAAATGAACCACAAAAACTCTCATTTATTAAAATTCATTGCATAGTTTTCGACAAAAATGTATTCATGCTCAAAGGCAGCAAGGAGCTATTATAAATGTTATTGAACTGAAATGTATATTATTTTTACCCCCGAAAAACAGTAGGTGTAAGTAAAATCTATATTTTCTTCACTACATTACAAGTCATGTCTATGGAGACCAAGTTAATAATAAAATTAATGGAAAATATTTTGGCTAGGTGTGGTAATAAAATATGAATAACATTTTAAAATGTAATTTTACATCAAAATGATCGCAATACCTGTGAGCATACGCTAACCTTAGATTCTAATTATTACAACTATCATCCTTTCTGGTACCTGTTTGAATTGGTTCACTTACTCTACTTAATTATTTTCCAATATTTTCCAGCACACATATCCATGTTTATTCATCCCTCAATCCTTAGAACCTGTCCCACTGTGCCCCAACCTCAGCTGCTTTCTATTCAGATACCTAAAGCCACTGGCTTCTGCTTGGAGACTGCCTTCCTTCCACTTCTGAGTATGAGGTTTCTTGAAGTGACTTTTTATAATTTTAATCTTAAAAGATACTGATGTTAGTAAAACTGTTCTTAGTCGTGCTATATTCTAAGTCAGAATAAGTTCACATGCTCCTTTTCCTATACACCGAGTTTTGATAATCAGAGATTACCGTGGTCTGTCCCAGTCTCTGGATGCCATGCTACTTTTATTCAGTTGCTTCTTTTCGCTATCTTTTGTATATTTATTTATGTATTTCATTAATTAATGTATGCATTTACTTTACATCAGAAGTTCCCCTGTCCTCACTTTCCCCAGTCTCTCCCTCTGACCTCCCCTTTCCCTGTGACCCCCTTCCTTTCTCCTAGGCAAAGGGGAGAGCTTCCATGGATACCAACTAGAGGTTCCACATGAAGACTAAGCTGTATATCTGTTACATATCTGTAAGGGGCTTAGGTCTGTCCCATGCATGTTCTCTGGTTGGTGGTTCAGTCTCTGTAAGTACCTATGGGCCCAGGTTAGTTGATTTTGTAGATTTTCTTGTGGTGGCCTTGACCTTCTGACTCTTTCAATCCTTCCTACCCCTCTTTCACAAGATTCCCCAGGATCCACACAGTGTTTGTCTATGGGTCTCTGCATCTGTTTTCATAGAGTGCTGGGTGAAGCCACTCAGATGACAGTTATGCTGGCCTCCTGTCTGCACACATATAGCAGAATAATATTAACAGTGTCAGGGGTGGGCTCTCATGGCATGGATCTCAAGTTGGCCATTCCCTCACTTCCTGCTCCCTCTTTATTCCTGCTCGTCTTATAGGCAGGAAGAATTATGGGTCGAAGGTTTTGTGGATGGTTTGTTATGCACATCCCTCCATTGGAAGTCTTGCCTGACTATAGAAGATGACCGTTCCATATTCCATATCACTTATTGCTAGGAGTCTTAGCAAGGGTCACCTCATAGTTTCCGAGAGTTTCCATTGTTCTAGATTTCTAGCTTGTTCCAAATATACTTACACACACACACACACACACACACACACTGATTCCAATTCTCTCTCCCAGTTCTCTCTCCTGCCCTCCTAGCAACATTTCATCCCTCCTGGTGCCCCCCCACCCCTCTCACATACAGCACCCCAGATATCAATTTTATTTCCCCTTCTCAGTGAGATTCAAGCATCTTCCCTTGGGCCCTTCTTGTTGCTTAGCTTTTCGAGGTCTATGGATTGTAACACAGTTATCCTGTATTTTATGGCTAATATCCACGTATAAGTATATATCATGTTTGTCTTTCTGGGTTTGGATTACTTCATTCCGGATGATCTTTTTCAGTCGCATCCATTTGCTTGTTGTTGTTTTTAACACTCCATTGTGTAAATGTACCACATTTTCTTTATCTGTTCTTCAGCTGAGGGACATCTAGGTTGTTTCAGTTTCTGGCTATTATGAATAAAGAGACTATGAACATAGCTGAACAGGTGTTCTTGTACTAAATGTATAGTGAAAAGAATAAACATTAAAAGTTTCAAGGGGAAAAGGCCAAGTAACCTATAAAGGCAGACATCAGAATCACATCTGACTTCTCAACAGAGACTATGAAAGCCAGAAGGGACTGGGCAGACGTCATGGAGATTCTAAGAGACCACAGATGTCAGCACAATCTATTATACCCATCAAAGCTTTCAATAATTAGAAAGAAATAAAACAAGATATTTCATGAAAAAACAAATGTAAGCAATATCTGTGCACCAACCCAGCCTTACAGAAGATACTAGAAGAAAAACTCCAACACAATGAAGTCAGTTACACCCATAAAAATACACAACAGCAAAACCAAAAGAAAACTAGCACACAAATACTCTGTCCCTTGAGATTTTGATCTTAGCCATTCTGACAGGTGTAAGATGGAATCTCAGAGTTGTTTTGATTTGTATTTTCCTGATGACTATGACTATGAACTTTGAATGTTTTTAAGTGCTTCTCAGCCATTAAATATTCTTCTGCTGAGAATTATCTGTTTAGCTCTTTATCCCATTTTTTATTGGGTTGTTGGATTTGTTGGTGTCTAATTTCTGTTTTCTTTATATACTTTGGATATTAGCCCTCTGTCAAATGTAGGGTTGGTGAAGATCTTTTCCCAATCGGTAGGCTGCCATTTTGTTCTATTAACAGTGTCCTTTGCCTTACAGAAGGTTTTAAGCTTCATGAAGTCCCATTTATTATTGTTGATCTTACAGCCTGATCTTAAAGCTACTGATGTTCTGTTCAGTTGTCTCCTATGCCAATGATTTCAAGGCTATTCCCCCACTTTTTCTTCTATTATATTTAGTATATGTGGTTTTATATTGAGGTCTTTGATCCACTTTGCTCCATTTTTAACTTTTACATGCAACACGAAGATAAAGCTAATATATTTCTTTATGAAATCTGTCTGTGATACCTTTTCCTAAATGACTAATTTCTCAAGTTGGAGGCTGTTAAGAAATGTGTTTTTGCTAGGTAGCTAGTTAAATAGTAGAAGACACAGTGGTCATTGAGAATGGGGTTCTGCCTTATAAACTGCAGTCTGTAAAACCAGAAAATGAAACTGCATGAGTCAAGTCATTACATGAATGTAGAGGTTTTATTGTCTGATACCTCAACCAAATGAAATAGAGGCCGAGATCGAAAGAGAAGACAGTTTTATTCAAGTCAAAGCTTAAAGAAATAGGTTAGAGACATATAAAATTTTATTTAATTAATTAAAAAGAAGGAAGGAATGAGGAAGATAGAAGGGGAGGACAAAAGACTGAAGAAGAAGACAGTTTTATTCAAGTCCAAGCCTGAACAAATAGGTTAATGACAGCTAATTAATTAATTAATTAAAAGAAGAAAGGAATTAGAAAGGAAGGAGGGGAAGATATAGAATAGAAGGGAGGGAAAGAAAGGGGGAGAGAGAAAGGGAAGGCAAGCTCCCCATTTTCCAAAAGGGAAAGAGCTCAGAGATTTTATGAAACTGTGAGTAGAAGACTCCCATGGTTACCCATGGTACATTGTACCTTGAAATGTTCTTTCACCAGCAGACCCTTAAGTAGGTGCCTGCTCTATGTTTTCCTGGAAAATTACCTTCAGGCCTGAAGAGATAATTCAGAAGCTGAGAGTACTTGATGTTCTTCCAGAGGACCTGGAACTGATTCCCAGAACCCATGTCAGTCAGTTTACAACCACTTGTAACTCTAGCTCCAAGGGTTCTGATGCTTTCCTTTGGCCTCTGTGGGTACCAACACTCAAATGCCTATCCACTTAGAGACACATACTTGAAAATGAAATAAAGTTTACTAGCTTCATCTCTGCCTCAGTCACTGTTCTGTTGCTGTGAATAGACTCCACAGCCAGGCAACTCTTATTAAAAAAAATAAAAGCATTTAATTGGGGTGGGCTTACAGTTTCTGAGGTTTTGTCTATTATTGTCATTATTGTTGTGTGGGGAGCATGGTGGCACACAGGCAGACATGGTGATAAAGAGGTTGGGAGTTCTATATCAAGATCTACAGGCAACAGGAAGAGAGACACACTAAGCATGCCTTAAGATATTGAAATCCCAAAGCCCATGCCCAATGACACACTTTTTCCAACAAGGTCACACTTAGTCAGTAAGGGCACACTGCCTCATCACTCTCAAGTAGTACTGCTCCCTCCTGACTACGCTTTTAAATATATGAGTTTTGGAGGGATATTCCTGTTCAAACCACCACAAGCCCCAACATCTTTGCTCCTGTCAACAGATAGAATGAAAAGATGAGAGGGACATACGACAACTATCTTCAGATTTGAAAACCTTGTAAAAAGAGGGAGAACATCACAATTGCCTCTCCTTCAAAATTAGGATTTTATGAGTAAGAATGGCTACAGACTAGACAAAATGGAAGAAGATGGAGGCACTGGGCCTTTGTTGATATCCTTCAAAGAAAAGCTATTTCCTCCTGGTAAAGCCTGTCTATTTTTATGAATTCATTTCTATTCTATCATCTATCTTCTTTTTAAAATATTGTCTTACATGAATAATGGTCAAAGGAATGGGACCTGACTAGTGTCTTTGACCCTGAATAGAAACATGACATTCTGAGCTCCTGAAATGGCCATGAGGTCACAGGATTGCTTTCTAGAAGGAGTCTGTAATAGCATTCTCCTCCTGTGAAAAATCAACCTAAATGGGCATCAGCAGGAAGGTGTGTCCTAGGAAAGCTCTCTGTTCCAGAGATTTTGGGAATAGTTAAAACCTGCAGTAAAACACACTTAACCATAGTTGTCTCTGTAGGTGCAGTCTACTCCAAATCCTTGACAGTGATTTTTGTCTGCAATGCTCCCTCTGGCCAGCACCAACTCTCACTCTTAAGGGAGTACCTTGTAACAGTACCTTGTAACAAATTCCATCTGTCTTCCCTATACATCACATAAGTGTGCTATGTAAGAAACAGATTAATTCTCTTGTGTCTCCACAATGTCGGAAAAATTATTAACATTAAATTTACGAAATTCAGTGATTTCAATGGCAGCAATTTGACAGATATGACACTTTCATTAATAGCCCTGACCTTAAAAGGTTCCCTTTTTCCGCTCCTATTTGCCAAGATAGACTTTGAAATTGCACTTCACAGAGTAAATTGTTATCTATATGTATACCTTTATAGACTAGAATGGCTAAGAGACCGCATAAGTCAGAATAGAATAAAAACTGACAGAAGTTCAAAGACACTTGTGGGAAGTGAGATAACCAGACAACCAGAGGCCTCAGGAGAGACTGCCGCTGTAGGCTATAAGGTTGAAGCTGAACTGTAGAGTTGTGTACAGGTACAGAAGTGAAAGGGAAAGACATGGTCTAGACAAAATGAATGATGGAAAGATGAAAGGTAGAACTGGATGGGTGAGCAGGGGGATACACACATGGCAATCCAGGTAGGCTATATCAACAGCAAATACTAAGCTGAGACAAAATTCTTTAGTGAGTTTTAGAGCTCTTTGCTTGTTCTTGAATCCAATCAGAAAGGATCACCATCAGTGCTATGCATCCACTTTTTATGGGGTCAAAATAAGGTAGTTACAGCCTTTCTTCATCTTGTGTGTCACTAATAAGTTCTTAGTTCTGATTTTCTGGCGCTATGTTAAAACCCCATATGCCCCTGCAGTTCTAACTCACTTTGATAATTTATAAGGTGACACACTTTCTGACCTCAGAAACAAGTAATTCATCAATCTGTGTCATATGAGTGATATAAAAGACTCATTCAATATCTATTCACATGCAGAGTCATGCTCCATATTTAAAATGGAATCAAAATCTGTTTATAAGATGAATGATGTCTCTATGGGCAAGCAACAGTTTGAAAACATACACAGTACTGAGTAACTTAGACCAGGGCACAGCCAGATCTCAACACTATGATCTATGATGATCCTACTCTGAATTATTTTGATAGAGATCAGAAGACCAGAGAGCAGTGGAGAGGTCAATATGAGATCCTAGTAATAAGTTTTGGGTAGTATTTTTGTAAATAGTGATTCTGTAAATCCGTAGATAATTTTAGATGCATCCTCTGCAGTTTGTAAAGAGTAAACACTGGTACATTAATTCTGCTAATTCTATTAGACTCTGTTTTGTAGCAACTCTGAAAGGATGATCCTAGGGAGAATTATGTAGTATTGAACACACAACATCTGGGGACTGTCATTTTCCTTCTTTATAGCCACTGGAAAAAAATGGTGCTTATGTTTAAATGAATCACTATATCTTACTTCAAAGCATAAACATTTTGTAGAAATATGAGATTAAATACTAAGTCATTATCAAAATATTTTAGTGACATAAAATCTATCTTGGTCCCTGAAACAAATTGAAAAGACTTTCATATTTGCTTATGAGCTAATATTGAAAGAACTAAAAAAGGCAGCTGGAAAATTGCAGGAAAATGCTTATGTTCACAAACTGTCATCTGTCTCTGGAGCTGAAAGAATCTCATGTTGTCACTTGGCCAACAATGACAACTCACTTTCTGTGAAAATAGCCTGCCTGCAGATGCCAAGCACTAGGCCATCTATCTCCAGTTAATATTAAAGCCAAAACATGTATGTTTGTATATTTCCTTATACCATAACATCTGTTGATACATCTTACAGTGTTGTGGAATCTGCTTATATCCAACATAACTCAAATACCCAGTCAATTCAGGTAACAAAAAAATGTAACCAAGGCACTACAGATCAGTCAGAGCCACAGGACAGACTCGGGAGGTAAACTGTGACCCTGAAGGGACATTTTATAGCATATTTAAAGGATGAATCCATAAAACAAGAGGGAATGATGTGAGTTGTAGTACTGTCCAATCATATTTTGACATAAAGAGTTGGGCAAGAGACTTTCTATCTATAAGGTGGCACACTTTCTGACCTCAGAAACAAGTAATTTATCAATCTGTGCAAGAGACTTTCTATCTATCAGGATAGGAGTTGGTTCCTGGGCCTGAGAACATGAACTTGACCCTGCCAGCAAGATAGAGAAGTTGTCTTTGAGATGGCTGGATTCAGACAATTGTCTCCTTGAAAGTTGTCCCTGAGATATCTGGACTCAGACAACTGTCTCCTTATAAGTTGTCCTTTAGTTGTCTAGACTAACAAAACTATTACTTTACAATAGAAGCTGTTCAGCTATTTGAAATCTCTAGCTCCCCTAGTGCCTGGGACCTTGAACTTAGTCTCTCCCTATAATTAAATGGAGTCTGAAAACAAAATGGCAGTACTTAGCATAAGTTTCTTTTGCTTGTTCCCAACAACAGAAAGTAAGAACATATAAATATACATATATATATATATCATATGTATAGCATATATATGCTATGAATTTTTGTACCACTAAATGGATGACTGTAAATCTTTTACATTGACTCCAAATCCATTTTTCTGTAAGGTATGATTTGTGTGTTAATGGGCCCAAACTCCTGTTGTGTAACAAGACTGTTAACCCAGACAGGCAGCCCATAACAGACCAAATTACACATACCACCAATCTCATGAACTAATGAGTTGTATTGGATTGCTCACAGGAATATGGGTGAAGGGTTACTTACAGGAGTGAAAATGGCTCAAAGACAGTTACATCATCAGAGCTCAGCCCAGCATGGGTGATAGCTCACAAAAAGACAGAGACAGAGAGGAGAAAAGAAAAACAAACAAACAAAACCCTGGAAATCTGGAGCACACTGCATAGCCTGCAAGCAGTTCTACATGGTAGAGAGTGGTGTTCTTTCCAGGTGCTTCATGTAGTCTAAGCTTCTCCCAGAGAGCTTGGCCATTTCTGTTTCTTTTAGGCAGCTGGTATGGTCTCAGAGCCTTCTTTCCAGCTTGTCTCTTCTGAGAGTCTTGCTTGCTGCTTGGTTCTCTTTAGAGCAACCCTCAGTTGTCTGTATTGCTGGCGGAAGGATGTTAGCAAATCTGGTCAGTTTTAGGAACTTCCTGAAGCTATTTTGAGTTGTTTTCCTTCTGGTTTAAGAAGCTTCCCTGAAGGACCAAATGTTTCAACCTCAGAGGAAACTGCTGCAACACTCAGCAACTCCACCAAATTTTTTTCTGTATGCTTCTTTCTACCCTAAATGTAAGTTTCCAGTGCTGCTTTTATTCCTGCATATAATCTTCACATGCCAACTTTTAAGACCATAGCTAAACCATCTCTACAGGGTAGCCACTCATCCTTCTCCCGAATCTGTTTTTAGATATTAAGGCAGACTGAGTGCAATGGTTTCACACCTTAAATGCAAAGCCAGAGTAAGACAGAGGAGTGAAAAAATAATTTTAAAAAAAGACTTGTTACCTTAATCAGGCAAGCAGTACACTGTAGGCATTTCCAAAGCACTTGTTCCCTGAACAAAGGAAGCTTAGGATTTTACCTTGGGAGCCTATACATATTTCTACTAGGGTCAGACCATTCTAAACATGGTCAGCTAAGGAGTACATTCCTGACCATGCTCTGTTAAAGGTCACAATTCAATATGAACAGATAGCAGGCACTTTGGGAGGATGTGCTCAGCTTGAAGTCATGTAGCTCATATGCAGAAGGTTAAAGTAATGGACAGAAATGCCTCTGGGCATGTTCAGCTTGCACCTTGAAGCTTTAGCTGAAAATAAAGGAAAGGCAACTTTGAAGTTGCATTAACACAGGAGTCTGCCCCTGAAGGTTCCTGCCTTGCTTAGTTTATGAAGAGGGCTGACTCTCTGTGACCAAATATGGTTTTGTCTCTATATTGTAAGTGTAGAGGGACTAGAGTCAGCTCTCTTCTACCCTTTCATGATACCTTTCATTCTTTATACTTCTTAGCCATCACTCTACAATCATTGGCTGTTCTGTGGACACTGAAGCCGAATTTGACATCAGAGTCTTACTGGTGTTTATATATTTTTATTTATTTATTCATTTATTTTCACTTTAAATCCTGATCATAGTCCCTTCCTTGTCTTCTCCGGGTCCCACCCTCCCTTGCTCTTCCCCCACCCCCTCCATAATTCCTCAAAAAAGGACATTCCCATCCCCTGCCAACCCAACCACAGCAGATCAAGTCCATCAGAACTGACTGCCTCCTCTTCCCCTGAGGTCTGACAAGGCAGTCCTGTTTGGGAGAAGTGATCAAAAGCAATCAATAGAGTCCATATCATCAATAGCCCCCTCTCCCCTTACTAGGGAACCCACATGAAACCTGAGGCACCCATCGGTTACATCTGTGTAGGGGTCCTTGGTCCTTGGTTAATGCTTCAGTCTCCACAAGCCCCTCTGGGTCATGGCTTGTTGGCTCTATTGGACTTCTTGTGGAGCTCCTGTTACTTCCAAGCCCTTCTATCCTCCCCCCCACCCCACCCCCACACACACTTTTCCACAAGACTCCTTACACTTCAGCAAATGTTTGGCTGTGAGTTTTAGCATCTGTTTCTATCTGCTGCTGGATGGAAGCTCTCAGAAGACAGCTATGCTAGGCTCCTGTCTACAAGCATAGCAGAGTATCAGAGTGTCAGGGGTTGGCCTCTCCCATGGGTCGATCTCAGGTTGGCCCAGCATGGCTTGGATGGTCCCTCAATCACTGCTCTAGCTTTATCCCTGCACACCTTGCAGACAGGGTAAATTTTGGTCAAAGTTTTTGTGGGTGAGTCGGTCGGTGTTCCTGTCCCTCCACTAGGAGTCCTATCTAGTTAGAGGGTGGTCTCTTCAGACTCCACAACCAGTGCTCCTAAGAAGTCTCAGCTAGAGTCACCCTCATATCCTCCCAGAAGCCTACCTTGTCCAAGATCTCCAGAATACTACTCAACTACTGAAAACAAGGAAATCATGAAATTTTTAGGAAGATGGCTGGAACTAGAAAAGATCATTCTGAGTGAGGTAACCCAGAAGGTGCACATGGTATATGCTCACTTATAAGCAGATTTTAGCTTATAGTACAGGATAAAAATACTACAATTCACAGATCCAAAGAAAATAAGTACCAAAGAGGACCCAAGAGAGGATATTTAAATCTCACCCAGGAATGAAAATAGAATGGACAGTAGAGGTAGTTGAAGAGGGAGTTCAAGGTAACAGAAAAAGCTCAGAGAGAAATGAGGGTGGTGATCAAACCTGGGGAGTGGGGACACAGCACACAGAGGGACTGCAGAGAGAAGAGAAACAGTGGGTGGTCCATCTCTGTGACAAGCTGATATCTATGTTTTATCTTACAGTGCTACTCCTTTTTTGTATTGTATTGATTAGTTCATTTCTAATATCTAAATGATTTAATTTTAAGTGACCAAACTTTCTTTTAAAATACTCTAAGAGAGTGTGCCTGACATATTTTACTAATTTATTTCCTTCCCCCCCCCTTTTTTGTAAATCACATTTTTAATTCTTTGATACTTTTGTCTATGTATTAAAGCAAATCCACTCTGTAAGCTTCCCTACCTGTTTCCTCAGGGATTGGTCTAAAATTTAGACTCTAAATGAACTACAACCACAGGCACAATACCTCTTGAATTTCTATCAGATTCAACGTGACTGTGCCTTAACAAGTGATCTAAGAAAAGAGCTAAAATGGAGGTAAGAAGAAAAGGACAGAAAGAATATCCCTCTATAGCGGCGGTTTTCAACCTTCCTAACGCTGCGACCCTTAAAGGCAGTGACTCGTGCTGTGGTGACCCCCAACCACAAAATTATTTCTAAGCTGTAATTTTGCTACTGTTATGGATTGTACTGTAGATGTCTGACATGCAGGATATGTGATGTGTGACCTCTGTAAAAAGGTTCTTCAAAAGATCATGACCCACAGGTTGAGAACCACCACTTTAGAGTATTTTCAGCATCTCCTTAGGTTGCCTTTATCTGGTGTCTCTGTTTCTTTAAATAATGCCCCCTCAACAGGATTTTCTAATGAACCCAACTCAGCGGCACCTCTTCTGGGAACAGTGTGCACATTTGTAATAATAATATCATTTTATCAAGCCTTTTTAAAATTCTTCTAATTTGATTATGTACCTCTTTTCTATTAGTTTATATTGAAATGACAATATGATATGAGAACAGGAAGTAAGTTAGTATTTGCATTCCTCAAACAGTCTCCATGGATATCTACTGTTCAAATACCTTCCTCCTCTTCTGTGCTTCATCTAAGAAGAGAGCCTGTAACTCGAGCAGAGATTAGGGCTGCTTACCTCTCTCTATGGTGTGCTTGGTCGCTTTCCAGCTTATACAGGTATGAAAGTCCAGGGATCTGACTTTAGTTCAGGACTCCCTATAAGGCATGACTGTGAAATCAACTGAAGTTACCATGGAGAAGATGTGACACCAAAGGGCAATCTGTGGTTGCTTTAGAAGGCAAGGAGAATGGCTGTCAAAGGCATTAGGGTGAAATGTTTGCCTTTATTCCTTGGGTCATTCTTAACTTATTGTGGTTTTATTTACTATGTAATGTCATTGTAAATACAAAGGGGCTCAAACCTTGAATTATAAACTACAGTTTTATCTTTCATTTCTTGATTATGCAATTCAGACAGACTGAAATTACATATAATTAATGCTCCATAATGTACACATGGCAAATATTTCAGCATTAATGGAACAGTGAAAACACTACACAAGAAGGCTGAAGTGTTTTATTTTGCTTTTCAGTAAGTGCATATGACACCAATGCTCTGCCAATGGCTACTGCAAAGGAAGGGAGCCTAAGAAAAAATGAACTGTGTCATTGTCACACACTCAAAAGAGACAGAGGTGTTTGCCCTCACTCTCTCACCATTTAGTTGACCAATTTATTCTCTACAAATCCATAAAGAATCATTACTAAAGCATAGTCTAAGTACACCCACTGTTCTAGACATGGTATCTTGTCCTAATTAACTTTCTGTTGTTGTGATAAAACACTGGTCAAAACACCTTGAGGGAGGAAAGGGTTTGTTTGGCTTATATCTGCTTGTCCTAGTCCACTATTGAGGAAACTCAGGTCAGAAACTCAAGCAGGAACATAGAGAAAAAGACCTGATGAGACCTGATAGACTAGAGTCAGATAGAAGGGGAGAAGGACCTTCCCTATCAGTGGACTGGGGCATAGTGGGAGAAGAGGGAGGAACTGGGAGAAGACCAGGGAGGGGGCTACAGCCCGGATACGAAATGAATAAATTGTAATAAATAATAAATAAAATTTTTAAAAAAGAAAAAAACAGAAGCAGCAGTGGTGGCGGACTGCTGCTGACTGACTCTCTCCGGATGCTCTTCCTTGGCCAGCTTTCTTGTATAAGCACGCCTGCCTCGCCAGCACGGCACCTCCCACAGAAGGCTTGGCCCTCCCACATCAATCACCAGTCAAGTACCCTAAAGACATCTAATAGCCATTATTTACCCACTTCTGTGTCAAACCTAACATCCTGAGAATAGCAGACAAATCCTTCTGGGCTTTATTAATTTAAGGAATCCATAGTTTTTGTAAGTATCAGAAGGCTGAGTCATCAGATGGCATCTGAGGACCATAGCTAAGGGTTTTTTTTCACTTCCTTTTATCCACCTACTTAATGTAGCTTGATTTATAACTGACATTGTTCTGTTACTATGAAAACTTCACAAAATTGCTTTTACATTGGAACATGGAATTTGCCGTAACCTAAATCTGTCTTCCTGGGTTCTGGTCACTCATATTTGGCTCCAGAATAAATTATCCTATCTCTCCTTTGTCATGAGGGTTGTGTTTTGAGGTCCACAATAGTCAACAACGGATTTATCTCCATCTTCGATTTGTCATGGAAGCCTTTTGACATGTAATTTCAGAAAACACCAGCATAACTAATGAAACTGCTTATGTGTCTGATTCTATTGTGTAAAGTGTTGATTAAAAGACATGAAAAAAGCAGAAAAGTGTTATTAGAGATGCAAGTACAAAGGAAGAAGGATGGTGTTCTTTTCTTCTCCTCATTATTTCTGACTATACTCCTCTCTTCAAATGTGAAGAGCTATTTCCAAGCTAAGTAAATTTGTGAAACTTTTCCTATTTAAAATAAAACGTTTCAAAGAAAGAAATACAAAATTTGATCTCATGCACTAGATGAATCAAAGCAGGGCTAACCAAAACAACTTTCTCCCGTACATCTTCAAATTCCCAGTGGCCAAGAATGTCTACACAGATGATAATACGTTTTTGGCAATATATGTATAGAGGGAGAAAATGAGAGTATTGTGTTCCTTTATAATGTGACCTAACCAAATGACAGGCGCTTCCTCTGCAACTTCACAGAATTTAAATTACAGTAAAGAGAGCTCCCAAAATAGTTTATAGAAGTAGGTTCAGATAATCTGACACAGTATATATGAGTTCTACTCCAGTTCACTTAGGCAACTGAAACATTTATTTTTTATGTATTCTTAATTTGTATCAAACACTGTAATGAGCCTGGGAACTTAAAAACGAATAAAGCACACTCTGCTCCCATGGAAACATGCTTACACACACTTACACACATTCTTGTGTGTCTGAATTATAATGTGATGAGTTCTCTTTATAAAAAACTGTTTTGACCTCCACAAAGCAGTGTTTAATTCTGAATGCTATTTTCAAAAGAACTTATTAAAAAAATACTTGTGCTTATACTTGAAGGCACATTACCAGATGAGAAAGACTTCATTACACAGTAAAGGAATGTCAGGGAGGAATCTGAAATGAGTGAAGAGGAATGTGAAGCCGTCAAGGGCCCCAGAGAAACACAGGAGTTAAGTGGTGCTACACAGAGAGAGAACGCCACTAAATCTAAGAAGAAATGTGTGGAGAAAAACAGTGGATGGTGGTCTCTGTATGTATCTTGTTAAAACAACCTTGATCAAAATAGCCATAAACTGAACCTATCTACCATGCACATCCTTACATTTTCAAGGTCTGCCCAATTAGATGGCAAACGTTGTTATGGAAAAAAACAACATTTGAACAGTAGTGTGCTATGTCTAAATGCATGCTATTTGGAGCATTGACTTGGAGCACATACCTCTTACAGCTCTTGTTTTATCTATGCTTTTTATTATATTGGAGCTAAACACTTAAATGAGTGGCATAATTTTTCCTGAAGCACTACTAGCAGCAGCAAGTTGGTATTAATTTCACTCTAAACAGTCATTTTCATAATCTCTCATTAGGAAATTACATTTCACAAATAGCAAAAGTTTAGAGGAAATAAAATTAAAATGAGACTAGAAAAGTGAAAATCCATGAGGGAATGCTCAGTAAATACCATTGACATTCTACTGGTTCCTGGATTTTAAGCACCCACTTCTATTTATGACATACATTAGGATGCTCATTTGAGAGGAGGGAGCTGACTATAAAACCACAGATTTGTCATTCTCGCAGAATAAAGTAATTTCCCACAACTCATACATGACAACAATGTTATATAATATATGTGGTTTTCATCATCTAAACAGGCCTCCCCATTTTGCATTTAATCACAATAATACCTGCTTGTTGAATAATATAAAGTGTTGGATTTTGGAAAATTAAACAAAATATTCAATAAAATCTGTTAGCGAACAATTGAGTGTTCATTCTATGTTAAACACTGTATTAGGTGCCCTTACACTTTCTTATGTAACTTTCCAGCTGCCTTGGGGACACTTGGAGTATCATAAATTAGCACTTGAAGAAACTTACCTAAAAACATCATGTGGTTTGCTTTGTGAAAAAAGAAAAAGGCTATAAAGGGGTAACATGTGTAATGTAAAGAGGACCCAAATAGAGAAAGTACTAGAGCCAAAGATGCAAAGAGTAAAAGGTCAAGGCTCCCAAAGGGGAAGAATAGCCTTAATATATAAATGGGCAAAATAGTTAATATACTTCCTCATTGACAGACAATTGGCCAGCAGCACAGGGAAACACAGTCAACACTATCATGTAATTATCTCAAGGATACAAATTAAAAATACATTAAAATACTGATATACACCTGTCACAATGGCTGCAATGTTTTCAACTTTAAATGAATGGTGATGTCAAGTATTAGCAAGCATCAGAAGGAACTTGGACTCAACACGCAAGAGAGAATGTCATTGTATGAGAACTTTGGGAAGGTTGTTTGGTTTGTAAACAGTGAAACACATACTCACCATATTACCTGACCACTTTAGTATAGATTTAGTATTTATTTACCCAAGACAAAAACATCTAAACTCACAAAGACCTGTACAGGTATGACAATCACAGCTTGACTTTAACAGCCTAAACTACATCCAACCAAACTGTGCATAGTCAGCTAAGACAAACTGGGTTTATCTTTGTAACGTAACACAGCAATAAAAAAGAAACTGTAGTATTGGTGGACTCCAGAGTGAACAGACTTTTCTACTCTGAGTAAAAGAAACTTAGCTTTGTGCCCAGCGTTATCTACAGTGTATAGGAGTCTAGAAAGTACAAACTAACCTATAGAGTGAGGAAAATCTGATCAGTGGGTGTCAGGGATGTGTGGCTAGGCAGGAAGAGTCGGAAATAGGGAGTGCAAAAGGACACAAAGTTAGATGAAAATGCTGTCATTATCTGGGTGGTTTCACAGTAGTCGAGCTGAAACTGTGATAAATATCTGAAATTTAGTATGTGGCAATTATCCCTAGATAAAGCTGTTCAAGTATTTATGCATGTCTCTATCAAGTAGCTTTTGCTATCATCTTAGTGAGAATCATCACCCACATTTTAGCAAAAATTATGTCTACAGGAAAGAATTGGAGAGGTTGTTTTTAATATATAAGTTCATATTCATTTTCTTAACAGCCCCCCTAAAATTTTTAAAGATTAACTGCTCATCATTGAGGAGCGTGGTAACTCATGCCTGTAATCTCAGCTCTCAGGACATGGGAGTCAGAATGCAAGGCCAGCTTTGGCTACAAAAAGCAACACACCATTAAATCTTCCTCAGAATATTCTTTAAAAAAATCTATCTCTACATCATCAACAACAAAGCAGAAAGACACACATGGTATATACTCACTTATATAGACATATAAAATAGGATAAACCTACTAAAATCTGTACACCTAAATTAACTAATCAAGAGGGAGGACTCTGGCTAAAATGCTCAATCCCTAGCCAGAAAGGCAAAGCACATTGACATCAGAAGAAGAAAGCAGGAAACAAGCTAGGAGCCTGCCACAGAGGGCCCCTGAAAGGCTCTGCCCTACACAATATCAAAGCAGATGCTGAGACTTATGGCCAACTGTTGGGCAGAGTGCATGGAATCTTATGAAAGATGTGGGAAATAGTAAGATAGGGAGAGGACAGGAGCTCCACAGGAGAGCAACAGAACCAAAAAATCTGAGCACAGGGGTCTTTCCTGAGACTGATACTCCAACCAAGTACCATGCATGGAGAAAACCTAGAACCCCTGCACAGATGTAGCCCATGGCGGTTCAGTATCCAAGTGGGTTCCATAATAATGGGAACAGGGACTGCCTCTGACATGAACTGATTGGCCTGCTCTTTGATCACCTCACCCTGATGGGAGAACAGCCTTACCAGGCCACAGAGGAAGACAATGCATCCACTCCGGATGAGAGCTGATAGACTAGGAACAGAAGGAAGGAAAGGAAGACCTCCTCTATCAGTGGACTTGGGGAGGGGCATGTGTGGAGAAGGGAGAGGGAAGGTGGGATCAGGAGGGGAGGCGGGAGGGGTTGATGGAGGGATACAAAGTGAATAAAGTGTAATTAATAAAAATAAAATAAAGAGGATAAAGGCAAAAACAAAACCACTACAACCAAGCTTACAGCTGGTATGCACATTCTTTTGACTTTTCTGAAATGTGAGTTCTTCACAAGAAGGCTAAGTTCTGTCTTTAAAAAGACAACGCGCTTTAAACAGTCTAGTACAGGTAAGAAGTGCGGTTACTCTGGTCGTTATTCCCCTCCCTGTGCTTGTTAACACAACCAGGAGTCCTTTGTAAGGCTGGCTTTGCATTGAAGAATGTATTGTGCCTTTCCTTCCCATGCTGCTAGGTTCTTAGGAAAAGATTAGTGAAGAGAGACAAGGGGCAGCTCAATCTTTCTTCAACGAGTCACTGAGCCTGCTCGATAACAGTGATTTTAATTTAGATAAACTAATCGACAACGCACTATCTAGCCCGGAATCTTGTGCTAGTAACTCAGCACATGTTTTGGTATATGGCCTCCATCTGTGTCTCCTTTCCCGAGGGCCACCATCCTGCCTACAGCGACGAAGGACAGTTACGCGACATCAGCGGCCAAGATCTCTCAGAACTCTATGTCGTGGAGAAAAGCCGTGTGACGCAGAAGTCGTCACTAAGGCCTCATTCTTATTTAGACCTGACACTCAGCAGCAGACCTTGGGGCTGAGCTTGCCTGGCCTCAGTTTCCTCTACTTTAAAACAGGAGTCATGCTGTCCTGTTTCTGGTTCTTCTCCAAGCACATCGGCCCTGCACTGCTGTCCCTACCCCGAGTGCTACACAGATTCACTGTCCCACAGCACTTGACCTCCAGGTATCTTTTGGTTCCCCTCCCAGCCTCCCCTCGACGCCTGCTGGCCTCGGTGGACTCCTCCCAGGACACCACTGGGCCTGCCAGGGTGCGCCAGAACTTTCACCCGGACGCCGAGGCCGCCATCAACCGCCAAATCAACATGGAGCTTTACGCATCCTATGTGTACCTGTCCATGGCTTACTACTTCTCCAGAGATGATGTGGCCTTATACAACTTCTCCAAGTATTTCCTTCGCCAATCCCTGGAGGAGAGAGAACATGCGGAGAAGCTGATGAGGCTGCAGAACCAGCGTGGAGGCCGAATCTGCCTCCAGGATATCAAGAAGCCGGACAAAGATGACTGGGAGAGTGGACTGCGGGCCATGGAATGTGCTCTTATCCTGGAAAAAAGTGTAAATCAGTCGCTGCTGGACTTGCATACACTGGCCTCAGAAAAAGGAGATCCTCATTTGTGCGACTTTCTGGAAACTAACTACCTGAATGAGCAGGTGAAGTCTATCAAAGAATTAGGCGACCACGTGCACAACTTGGTCACCATGGGGGCTCCAGCTGCGGGCCTAGCGGAGTACCTTTTCGACAAGTACACCCTTGGGAATGAGAACAAGCACTAAGACAGAGTGCCTCTCGAGGACCCCAGTGGGTTGCTCGGCCTGCAGTTAGCGGTCTCCTGCTTTCCTGCCCTTAAAATTCAACTCTGTCTTTACATTCTCCTCCTCTTTGGACTCTTCTGCCAGCGTTTTGTAGAGAAAACATACTTAGCCCACTGTTCACCACAGCTCTCTGCCAACATCAAAGTACTAATATTTTCCCAGCCTGAAAGATAGCTCAGAATACTATGGTATGAAAAGGACAGAAAACAAAACACTGATATAAGATACAAGATCAAGTTCTTCCAATATTATTACCAAATGTTGTTCCTAACCATGAACTTGAACTAAAATTCTATGATTTTTCAATTCAACGATCTGCACTGTCTTCAAGATCTTATGCAAAATGCTCACTGAGGGAAATATGTAATGTATAATATATAAATATTGATAACTCTAAGACAGAGAAGGTATAGAGTACTTTGAAAATCACAGATGCACATTTTTGACAACTACTGTATTTTCCCAGTGTGCTTCAAAAAAAAAATGGCAGTGTACGGAAATGACCTACTTTTAAAAAACCTTTCATGTAAAATTAGGTATTATCAACGTTGGACATTTCAGTGGATTCATGCTTTAAGGATTCTGAGAAGACTTTTAATTAAACACACAAAATAAAAATTAAAAATGCTTTATTTCTGTTTCAGTGTTTCCCAAACATATACTATCTCAAGCGAGGGTGATTTGGGTTTGTTTTGTTACAGGTTTTGCCATTAAAAGATTAACTACATTATAAAAAAAATAATTTGCTTTAGTTTCAGATTCTATGCCAGACTCTATAACCACAGGGTTGTCTAATAGGAAAAACCTTTCATAAAACGAATTTTATCCTGTTTAAAATGGGGGAAAGAGAATTGTGGAGTAGAAAAGGACAAGAAAGGATCCAGAATGAATTCTACTGGGCAGAGGGATTTCTGGAGGGAAGGGGTGAGATGAGTGGGAGTTGTTTGGTGAACATGTATTGGAATCAGAAAGAGAACTGCGACTAGGGGAAAGGCCTGGGAATAGCAGAGTTAATCTGGAAACCACATGAATGTCAACGGTTAATCTGAATCTTCTGAGACACAGATGACAAAATGTTGTTATACAAGAAGCTAGGGAAAGCTGGACTGCCTCTAAAGGAAAATGGGGAAAGAGTTGTGTATTGACTTTTAAAGAAAGGTCTTAAAACCCATAAGAGTAGTATATTAGGCTTCTTGTAAATCTGGTTCCTGGGAAGGAAAAGAAAGGTGATAATGAGTTGTTTCATGGAAACTCATTGGGCTATCAGGAGACCCTCAGCCAAAATCATCAGAAGATACTCAGTATCCCAGACATTGAACTATCTCAGGTCCTTCCCGAAGTACTCAATGATTAGTGCCTAACAAGTGCTGACTTTTAGAAGAGCAGCTTGGGGCCCTGGGAAAATTAGGCCCCCTGTAGTCTGTAATATGAAGAGTAAATGCCCATGAGTACACAGATTCAACTGTTTCCAGGGAAACACCTTACATGGGAAACCATGGGAGCCGCTGTTACATCCAGTTTTGCTAAACATGTTCTAATGTCATTATTTTAAGAGCAAACTCTGTCACACAGGTTACATTACATAACTCTAAATATATAGGAAGAAATAACAAAAATATTGAATACCAGATATTAAAGCAACTGGAAATATATATATCAAGTTTAACTAGATCTTCTTTAGAAATGGCATTGTAATTGACATTTTTAAAAATAATTTGTCTTTTTTAGACAAGTTTCTTATGGTTATCCATTATTATAAGAAAAACAGCTATAAGATGTGCAGAAAGACAAAGTCTTTTACTATGGTTGAAATTATGGAATAATTTCAAATTGTTAGAGACTAGAAACAAATGGATAGTAGTAAGAATTTAGAGCTGAAATCATTTAAATTTTCTGATCATGATCAAGCAAATAAAAAACGTGACAAAAACAGGATATGGAAAGAAAACTGATGTGCCTCAAGTCAGTTACTGGAAAATATGGGATTTAAAAATAAACGGTGCTCTCAGCAGGATATCTAAGTCGAGGTGGAGAGAGTGTGTTGGCTCCCATTTGCTTGTGTTGATTAGTCTCATTTTCCATGTTATTCTCAAGTAGTCTGTTTTGCTGCACAGAAATCCTATTATCTGTCTTTAGAAAATTTCCTCTTCAGTTTTGCTAGAGTGTTTTTCAAACAGCACATCGTAACCCATTAGCATGTCATGAGATTGGTGAGTCACTATCCACTTTCTGTGAACAAAATAAATTTGAAGTGAATGTCTGCGAAGTAACAATGCTATCTATGATATTTGCTTGAGGTGTGTGCGTGTGCATTCCAACAAATTTACATTTTAGAGGATGAAATTTCTTATTCTGTTGCTGTCACAAATATTCAGTAGCTCTTCTTTTAGATAATTATTTTATAGTCTCCTAGCTCCTCAAATCTCCCAATCCCTTTTTCTTACTGTCAGTGAAAACTCTTTTAATCACTGAGAAATTAGAAGCACTTGCAGAAAATTTTCACTGTGTCCTCACTGAATTAAAATTACCCTTAAGTCTGAATATATTTGTCAGGCATCCAGTTAGGCTTCAATGGTGGGAGTAAGCACCCACAACCTCCCACAGAACCCTTGGACACCAGATACCTATAGTAACACCCTCTGGCATAGATCTCTCATCTTCATTAGTTGATTCCCATAAGAATGTGAACTATCTTTTCCCTCATCTTTAACAAATAATAATCTCCTTAGACTCATACTTCTGGAAGCTATCAAGCTGTCACTGTGTATCCACCACTTTACATTTCTTACAAAAGTTCTACTCTCTGCTTTCAGTCTTCGTTTGCCCTCACCTGATCATTCACAAGTCTAGCTTCACACAAATTTAGTTTCCCTTGTCAAAGTCGTGTGACTTTCTGTGTTTGTGAATTCATTTCCCACCCTCTTCTTATTCAACACTGGCACTGCCGAAGATCTCTCACTGTTACATACCTTAGACATCTTTTTAACTCCCTCCTACCTGCCTGACTTTTAAAACTTGAACCATGCTCGGGTGCTGCCCTTGCAACTATATTTCTCATATACATCTGCATTTATTTTCTGAAGATCTCACCAAATGCAGTAAGTTTTATTTTATTATAAATCACATATTTATAAAATGTAATAATTCTCTCCTTTGAACTCTGAACTTGAGTATCAAATACTTTACACTTTTCTTCAGCTGTACATCAAGACATAGCAAATTTGTCCTGTTTAAAGTCACATTCTTTGTTTCCTTGCCCTCCAAAGCCTGTATATGTCTACCTTTTCTTCCTATAAATACAATTCCATTCTAGTACTTTCCATGATCTAACCATACATGACTCCCCTCTTTCTTTCCATATTATAGTCCAGAACTTCAGCAAATTCTTTCACTGCCACTCCCTAAAACCTCCACTTTTATATTAGCTGTCATAAATTCTTGCATCATCATGTTCCATATCATACTCTTCACAGGTCTGACTGTATCTACACTTATGCCTATAGTCTTATTTCTCTACAAAGCAGCAGCCAATGTGGGTTTTATTTTATTGAGTTCATCTTTAGAGCTTCTTATTTTACTTCTTGAAATTACTTAATGATTCCCATAACTTAGGAAAAAGTCAAGGTTGGGATGTGTACCATGCCCTGTGTGATTTGAGTCCATAAGGTTCTTGGACCAGATTAACTTTCTGTGTATTTATGAATGATTGTAACACATGGTAAGACTTAAGAGATTGTGTCGGTGTATCTGTGTCTGTGTGTGTCTGCGTGTGTGTGTTAAGTTTCAAAAGTTGTCACTATTCCCAAATGTTGGGACCATCAATGTTATCTCTTTATAATGAAAACGAGAAAAAAAATGAAAGAGGAAAGGGGAGGGAAGGAAATCGGGGAAGAGAGAATGCCTTTTGGTAAGTACATCAGCCATATTTGTCCCCTAGCTCCTGTACTAAGGTACAGGAGCCTGTTCCCTTCGTGATGAACACTTTCCCTCCAAAATGTTCCCTTCACATCTCTGATTGCCATTGTATAGAGACTTCTGGATCATGCATTCCAATTTAGTAACTATATTCTCTATTTCTGGGTTCCTCTATTTTTATTTTCTTTTCTTAAAGGCATTTATCACCACCTGACACATTTTTGGATTGCTTAGAATTTCTTCTCTCAAGTTCCATGGGCCAGACCCTTCATTTTGTTCCCAACTGTCATCATAACTCTAGAGACCTTTCTGCCTGCTTATAAGTCCACAATGTTATGGTTTAAATGTCCTGAAATTAGCTAGAAATGCTAACATGGATGTTTAGAAAAACTGGAATTAGAACTCATGTACAAAATTCTCATAAATTTTTAAATGAAAATTAGGGGGGAATATTAATCTTGGAGAAGGGGATCTGGAAGCTTCTTGGGAAAATATTACTAATTAGGAGTATTACTATTAGTATCCAAAAGAAAAAGGAAATCAGGAGACAGGCCCAAATACAGAAACTTATGAAGTGATAGGCTCTATATTTAGGGCAGATTAAACTTTAAATTCCTTGAAAAGTGCTCAACATCTTTAGCCATCAGGGAGATGCAAATCAAAACGACCCTGAGATTTCACCTTACACCTGTCAGAATGGCTAAGATCAAAAACTCAAGTGACAGCACATGCTGGAGAGGTTGTGGAGAAAGGGGAACCCTTCTCCATTGCTGGTGGGAATGCAAACTTGTACAACCACTCTGGAAATCCATCTGGCGCTTTCTTAGACAATTAGGAATAGTGATTCCTCAAGACCCAGCTATACCACTCTTAGGCATATATCCAAAAGATGCTCAAGTACACAACAAGGACATTTGCTCAACTATGTTCGTAGCTGCTTTATACGTAATAGCCAGAACCTGGAAACAACCCAGATGTCCCTCAATTGAGGAATGGATACAGAAATTGTCGCACTTTTACACAATGGAATACTACTTAGCAATTAAAAAGGAGGAAATCATGAAATTTGCAGGCAAATGGTGGGACCTGGAAATGATCATCCTGAGTGAGGTATCCCTAAAACAGAAAGACACACATGGTATATACTCACTTATATAGACCTATAAGATAGGATAAACATAATGAAGTCTATATACCTAAAGAAGATAAAACAAGAAAGAGGACCTGGAGTAAGGTGATCAATCCTCACTTAGAAAGTTACAAATGGGATGGACATTGGATCTAGGAGTAAACAAGTAGCAGGACAAGAGCCTACCACAGAGGGCCTCGGAAAGACTCTACCTAGCACTGTATCAAAGCAAATATTAAGACACATAACCAACCCTTTGGCAGAGTGCAGGGAATCATATGGAAGAAGGGGTAGTTAGTATGACCTGGAGAGGACAGGAGCTCCGCAAGGACCAAATATATCAGGGCACAGGGGTCTTTTATGAGACTGTTTCTCCAACCAAGGACCATGTATGGATATAACCTAGAACCCCTGCTTGAATGTAGCAAATGGTAGCTCAGTATCCAAGTGGGTACCCTAGTAAGGGGGACAAGGACTATTTCGGACATGAACACAATGGCTGGCTCTTCAACCTCCTCCCCCACGAGGGAGGAGCAGCCTTGCTAGGCCACAGAAGAGGACATTGCAGCCAGTCCTGAAGAGACCTGATAAGCTAGAGTTAGAAGGAAGGGGAGGAGGACCTCCCCTATCAGCAGACTTGGAAAGGGGCAGGGAGGAGATGAGGGAGTGATGGGAGGGATAGGAAGGGAATGAGGGAGGGAGCTACAGCTGGGATACAAACTACATAACCTATGATTGATAAAAAGAAAAATGTAAAATAAATAAATCAAAACAAAACAAAAATTCCTTGAAAAGATTCAGAAACAGAAGATAAAAATATCAAGACAAACAACAATTTAAAAAGGCAGCACTGGTCTTAAAGGCATGAAAAGAGTTCCTCTTGGATAGGGCAGAGTTTACAGCGCCTGTAGATGGAGAGACCATCAGAGCTGGTGATAGGAAAGTCAATAGTTATTTCAGAGTAATGCATTTAGGAGCGGTGGAGGCAGAATGTCAAATCAGATTAAGGGAAATGAGGTGGAAAACACAGAACTCTTTTTCAAGTTTTTTTTTCTCTTTAATCAAAAGCACAGAGAAAGAAGATGATTGCAAATGTTGTTAGAAAATGAGCCAGCAGAAAGGATAGGCTTAAGAAACAAAGACTAGAACATGGTTCCAGGGAAAGTGGTGTCCAAGTTCAGCAGAGCCTGGGCATGATGTGGGAGGAGCTGTCCTCACAAACCAGCAAGCACTGAAGAGGGAAGAAATGGCACAGAGTTTCAAATGAGAAGGCAAATTGAGGGTTTTTACCCTGATAGAGCCCAATTTTGTAAGTAAAATAGCAAATGAGATCATTTATGTAGGTATGCCTATCCATGTAGAAATATTTTCATGAACTCTGTTCATACATGTTAATACAATTGTAAGCAACTAGAAATTATTTTTATAAATATGAAGTAAGACTTTATGCCTAATATTTAAAACAAAACCTGGGGCTTTCACAATATAAAATACTGCACCAGCACCAGTATAAAGTCATGGATTAGAAGCTGCCTCTATATGGTAGAACCACAGAGTCACTGCCACAGAGACTGAGAGCTCTGGAGTCCCATTACGCCACTGAACATTTGCAGGCTGATGCCCAAGGCTCAGTGTTTAATGCTTAGTGGATTGTGAAGACATGCGTCTTAGACTCCTGTACAGATCTCAGTACCCTTAGCTTTCCCCATTCAGAGAGTTTTGGGGAAACATCACAGGGTTACGTGCTAACCACCTCTAGAGTATATGAACTAAGGCGTCTCCTCAAGGTAGGGAAATCTCAACCTGTTGGTTGCAACCACACAGGGCATGCATATCAGATATGCTGCATGTCAGACATCTACATTATGATTCATAACAGTAGCAAAATCACAGTTATGAAGTAACAATGAAATAATTTGATGGTTGTGGGTAACCACAACTTGAAGAACTTTATTAAAGGGTGGGTCTCAGCATTAGGAAGGGTGAGACCCACTTGCACTGGAAGACACAGGTCTTCCCTTAACCCTTCCCCAGATCTACCACAACCACCTGGTTGACTCCAACTTGAAGGTTCTGGAAAGAAGCTAACACAACACACAACACAACTTTTCTTTTGTGTGCCTTGTAGGCCATGTGGCTCCTTTTCCCTCTTGTGACATAATCCATGATATTTCAACTCTTTTTTTTAAAGGGCTTTTGTGTTGTTCTTTAAATGTCCTTCTCACATTTAATTTTGTTTGGAGAGCTTTTTAAGTTGCTGAGCAATCTCTTTTACCCCCTACACTGTCCTCCTTCTCTTCATTCTTGTTTTCTTTTGTCCAACTTGCTTTTTCTTTCCTTTCCTCTGTTATTATTTTCCTGGTTTTTACTTCATTCGCTTACTATTTCTCCCACATAATTTTTAACTCCCCAACACACTTTAATTTTGCCTTTTTGTTCTGTATTCATTGATGGTCAACTAGTGGCCTTTAGTGAAATGTAAATGTAATTATATTTTGCTCAGGTTGGTGTTGTTGCTATTATAGCAATTTTCGTTTTGTTCTTTCTAAGTAGTACTATAAATTGCATCCTCAAAAGAGGCTGTTTACTAAAACCTTCAGAAAAATTGAGATTGAAACAGACACACAACATACAAATAAAGAAAAACTGCTAAAGGAAGACAATGTGATCCCAAAAATTATAGATGAAGGAAGATTGTTCAAAGCAGAGTGGACAGATGATTCCTCTTTTTCTCAAGAAAAATAATGAATCAATTTGTTTAATTCATAGAGTTTGTATAAAATTTCAAATAGCATACTGAAAAGGCACTACATGTTAGAACAAAAAATGCTGCTAAATTCAGTGGATATCTAGGATTATACTGCATCAGGGTGTGTGCTTTTAGGACCAAATAGCACAACCGTAAAAAAATAGTCTGTCTTCACAACAAAATATTTTTCAAAAAATTACAATTTACATTGATTCTGCTTTATGAGCTACTTATGTGGTAACTTTTTTAACAGAAAAAAAAAACCATGTATTGGTGGTGATGCACTAAGCAATGAATAAAAAGTGTGTCAGTAATAATCTGCTCTTTTTATTTAAATTTTTATATTAATTAAAATTTACTCACTTTGCATCCCAGCTGAGCCCCCTTCCTCATTCCCTCCCAATCCCGCCATCCCTCCCTCATCTCCTTCCTGCCCCTCTCCAAGTCCATTGATAGAACAGGTTCTCCTCCACTTCCATCTCACCCTAGCTTATCAGGTCTCATCAGGACTGGCTGCATTGTCCTCCTCTGTGGCCTGGTAAGGCTGCTCCCAGCATGGAGGGGAGGGGGCGGAAGGGAGCAAAGAGCCAGCCACTGACTTCATGTCAGAGACAGTCCCTGTTCCCCTTATGAGGGAACCCCCTTGGTTACTGAGCTGCCACAAGCTACATCTGTGTAGGGGTTCTAGGTTATATCCATGAATGGTCCTTGCTTGGAGTATCAGTCTCAGAAAGGACCCCTGTGCCCAGATATTTTGGTTCTGTTGCTCTTATGGAGCTCCTGTCCCATCCAGGTCTTACTATCTCCCCCTTCTTTCAAAAGATTCCCTACACTCTGCCCGAAGTTTGGTTATGAGTCTCAGCATCTGCTTTGATACACTGCTGGGTAGAGTCTTTCAGAGGCCCTGTGTGGTAGGATCCTGTCCTGTTTTCTGTTTTCTCCTTCTTCCAATGTCCATCCTGTTTGTCTTTCTGAGTGAGGATTGATCATCTTACCCAGGGTCCTCCTTCTTGCTTAGCCTCTTTAGGTGTGCAGATTTTAGTATGTTTATCCTATATTATAGGTCTAGTATCTATGCAAGTGAGTATATACCATGGGTGTCTTTCTGATTCTGGAATAATAATCTGCTCTTAATATGGGTAGTGATCATCTTAACTCCCCCTTCTTTCATATGATTCCCTGCACTCTGCTGAAGGTTTGGTTATGAATCTCAGTTTCTGCTTTGATACACTGCTAGGTAGAGTCTTTCAGAGGCCCTCTGTGGTAGGATCTGGAGAGGATAGGAGCTCCACAAGAACCAAATATATCTGGGCACAGGGGTCTTATATGAGACTGTTTCTCCAATCAAGGACCATGTATGGATATAACCTAGAACCTCTGCTGGGATATAGCCCATGGTAGCTCAGTATCCAAGCTGGTACCCTAGTAAGAGGAATAGGGACTATTTCTGATGTGAACTCAATGACAGGCTCTTTGACCTCCCCACCGTGCAAGGGAGGAGCAGCCCTGCTAGGCCACAGAGGAGGACTTTGCAGCCATTCCTGAAGATACCTGATAAACCAGGGTCAGAGGAAGGGGAAGAGGTCCACCCCTATCAGTGGACTTGGAAAGGGGCAAGGAATAGACAAGGGAGGAAGGGTGAGATTGGGAGGGAATGAGGGAGTGGGATATACCTGGGATACAGAGTTAATAAAATGTAACTAATAATAAAAAGAAAAAATAAAATTACAAATAAAAAAAGAAAAAGGGGGGCAGTGGTATTTTTAAAGAACAGTTTGTTTCCCCACACCATTTCCTGGCAAACTCAAGCCACTGGACGTTTATCCTAAGAGATTTGGAGAGTTCAACTTTGATGGTGGATGACAGACAGCATCAGTGCGACAGGGACAACTGAACTTGCCATTTATCATTCGAGTTAATGATAAACACGGTGCTGCTGAAGAAAAGGTTCCTCTGTGCTGTTACAAGACACAACTAAATCAATAAATATATACAAAGCATTGAAAAATGTTCACTTAGCTTCTTTTATTCATTGTCAGCATTACCTGCTATAGTTACTCATGGTGCCTAGTGATGGCAGTCAAAAGAGGAACATGGAAAAATAATAGAAAATGATGTGATTGCTCTCTAAAACTCATGTTTTAACACAAAATATTTCATCAAAAATTGATGCACAAAACCATTAAAATTAATCAGTTCATTTAAGTTGTCCTCAGGATGTAAATTTCATATGAGCCAATGTTCTGAATCATCACCAATTCCAAGAATGTCCTGAACACGTTGGTGCTGGTTTTACTGTCATTATTCGTTGTTTGGAAGCAGGATATCTGAGTCAGGGCTCAAGTGGTAAAGAGAGTCTCCGATTTCTGGTATCAAAAACAGCACCTGTGCTAGTAATAGAGCGCGAAACTGGTTCACAGAACTTACACAGTTTAGTGGGTTTAGCTGCTCATTCAAATGAGCTAACTGTGGGTCTTCAAGTTAAGCACCTGATTAATGGTAGAGTACTTCAAATCATCACAGAATTTTAAATGAAGCTAACATTGTGGCCAACTCAACTTAAAACAATTTTATGCATTTCAGCATAGGGAATAAACATAGGCCTGTAATCAGCACAAAATAAGTATCTCTGTTTTCTGAGCTGATATAGTGACTTGAAAATAGATTTCAAGATGTCTTAGAAAATCATACTTTCCTGTACTTGCGACTCCATTTTAGCCAACATCAGTATGTTACCTGCCAATTTTCCCAATACAATGCATAGAGCTAGATTTGGCATTCTATTTAAAGAAAAAAAAATGATGGTGTCTATTACATCTTGCAGGCCTGTATCCCCAGAGGACAACTACCCCTCACTTCATAACAAACCTTATTCATGAAACTGCTTCTGGGCAGCACCTACACCAATATTTCGGGAACGAAGCACAGAGAATAAACTTGGGATCAAAATATCTGGGGAGTCCCTTGAGAACACATTGAGAAGAATATCAACTGCATCTAACAAAGCAGCTCTTATTCCATTAGTTCAAATGCATTACCAAGAACCACACTAGTTTGATCTTGCCTCCTCTTGTATTAAAAAAGCAACAAAAAATTCAATGAAGACTTACTATCTAAATATATCTATTTTATTTATTAGTGATTGGCACTTGGCACGAGCCAAATAATTTCTAAGAGATCTCCAAATAGAGTGCTGCATAATTAGGATTTTTTTTCCTTAATGATCTTTTTTGTTGATCTTTAGCAGTAGGTATGAAAATAACATACTGACCTAATTACTGTTCATCACAATTCACTACTGTTTGTGAATTCTATGTGTGAAGCAGTAGTAATAATTTTATGATAGCTTTGTACTAGGAAATTTACGAAATTCCCTTAATCATGTTAACATTTTTCTCACAGCTCTGTCATCGAGATGTTATTTCATCTTTCTAATGAACTTAGACTCAGAAGTCACATTATTTTTAAGTGTCTAAGCCAAACTAATACCCTGGGGTTTCACCTTCATGTTCTAGAGATTTCTACTCTTGCAGATCTGCTTTCTAGGGAAGAATTTGAAATGAAATCCATGCTGAGTTCATCTGAAGAACTAAATAAAATACTTTTCCATGAGAGATTCCTCGATACATGCTTTGTCTTCAACAACATGATTTATGAGCTTAATTATATCCATTAGTAGAATATAATGATATCCAAGTCTTAATTATTAGATTTCAGTCACACTAATTGGTGCTGAAAATATTAAACTGTCAACACTATCTGAGCTGAATGTCTTGATGGTTAACATTTTACTATCACACGTAAAGTACACAGAATAATAGATTCAAACAGGTAAATAAAAATAATTTTACTTGAGGCCCATTTTCAGCACCTGGGAAGACAGGCCTGCAAGCACGCAAACCAACTCAGCTGCAGTCCCGACCCAGATCCAGTGCTTTGAGTCAGTCCACCATAACATCTATTCGGTCTATGAGCTGCCGGAGTGAATGCAGGAACCTGTCCTACAGAAAAAGATGTCACTACTGAATGGGGCTAGTCCTGGCCTCACAGAGCCAGTGCGGCTGCAGCACAAGCTGCCTGCCCTGCTGTGAGACAGAGACCACAGGACGGTGGTGCTGCCGTCAGCCTGCAGGCACACGGTGGTTGGCAGGGAGGTGTGCAGCAGCCTGGAGCTTGCACAGAACCTGTTCCCAGGCTCCAGGCCTATCCACAAGATGACCCCAATTCTGGGCGGCAACAGGAGATCCCACACGAGTCTCAGTGATGGTCCAATATACGTCAGAAACCTTTATCTAGACCAACGGCTTCTTGCAATAAATATTCACATGTAAAGCTGTTGGACAAAAAAAAAAAAAGTGCTGTGTGATGCACTGCAGTTTTCAATGCCCCTATGACAACTGAATATCAAAGGGAAAAGTGGGAAAGAGGGAGGAAGTGAACAGTGAGTGAGCAGTGAAGAGAGGCATAGATGTGATGGCCTTGGCAGTTGTGAGGGAAGGCTGTGGTGGACAGGGACTGTGTCATCACCAAGCGGGACCAACAACATGGTGGGCATTAACTCTTAACTCTGTATAAGCTGCTGGGTCACACAGTCTCCCTGGTTCTGGGCACTGGGGGAACCAGATGAAGAATGCTTCGTTTTCTGGATTAGACCTCCTTGAGGTCCTGTGGTCCACAGCCCTAGAGGGTCACGTGATTATCCATGGTGCAGCAACCTAGAAGGTGTGTTGACATCCCTGGCCTGAGTTACCAAGGAAGACTGTGCAGATGTCCTTGGACCACCTCCTGAAGCTATCCTGATGTCCTTGGTCCATGCTGCCACCAAGAGCCATATATGGGTCCATTGTGCTACTGCAGCTGAGTCTGTGTTGGAGTCCGTGGTCCTAGTTACCTCCAAAGACCATGTGGATGGCTGTGGCCTGTGCTGTAGCCTGAACCCATGTAAATGTCCATGGGTCTTGCTTCGGCTGCGAGCCATAAGGATGTGAATGGCCTGGCCTGCCACTTGAGGCCATAGTGATGTCTGGTCTGTGCTGCTGTGAAAGGCCATGTCTGATTCTGTGGTCCCATAGCATCTAGGGTCTGTGTTGATGGCCATGGCCCATGTTATCACTGAATTCCATGTGGATGTCCATGGCTTGTGATGCATCCTGAACCCATGTTGACGACCATGGGCTGTGCTGCCATTGAGGGCTATGTTGATGTGAATGTCCTGGGCAGCCATCTGAGGTCATATTGATGTCCTTTTTACTGCCACCAAAGGCTATGATAGTGTCCATGGCCCGTGCAGTGGCAGAGGTCAGTATTCAAGACTGTGGTCTGCACTGCCACCAGAGAACATGCTGAGGTACATGGCTCATGCTGATGTCGGAAACTGTGTGGCTGTCTGTGGTCCTTGTCATCAGAATACATGTTTAATATGTTGATCTGTGTGCCTTCTGACTGTAAAGGGCAAGGAAGCTACTTTTGCGGTGGTATTGATGACTGCAGACACACAATTGAGAAAGGACATAGAAGGCTTCTGTGACAACCCCTACCAGCCACCCCCCCCCAAATGTGACAACCTAGACAGACAGAGAACTCTTAAAAATTGTAATAAGGCAGGAGCCTACCATAGAGGGCCTCTGAAAGACTCTACTGATGGAGGTATTGAAGCAGAAGCTGAGACTCATAGCCAAAGTTTAGACAGAGTGCATGGAATATTATGAAAGAAGGAGATAGAAAGACCTAGAGGGGACAGGAGCTCCAAAAGGAGACCAACAGAGCCAAAACAAAAAACAAAAAAACAAAAAAAAACTGAGCCTTGTGGGCCCTGCAGAGACTGATAACCCAACCAAGGACCATACATGAAGAGGACCTAAAATCACTGCTCAGATGTAGACCATAGACTCAGTCTCCAAGTCAGGTCCCTAATAAGGGGAGCAGGAGCTGTCTCTGGCATGGACTCAATGGTATGCTCTCTGATCACCTCCCCATGGGGAGTGCAGCCTTGCTAGACCACAAAGGAAGACAATGCAGCCAGTCCTGAGGAGACCTGATAGGGTAGGCTCAGACAGAAGGGGAGATTCCTCCCCTATTAGTGGACTAGAGGAGGAGCATAGAGGGAGAACAGGAAGGAGGGTGGGATTGAGAAGAGGTGAGGGAGGGGCAACAACAGAGATACAAAGTAAATAAATTGTAATAAATAATAAATAAATTTTATTTTACAAATTGTGATAAGGAAGCTAAAGTGTAACTCTCCACAATTGATGGTATGTGACAGAGGTGTGGGAGAGGAAGGACTCAGTTTTCTCTAAGGGGCTGGCCTTAAAACCCCCTAAAGACCATGCTCCATTGAGTATATGGGCAACACAAATTGGACTTTTCTCCTTCTTCTTCTTCTTCTTCTTCTTCTTCTTCTTCTCCTCCTCCTCCTCCTCCTCCTCCTCCTCCTTCTCCTTCTCCTTCTTCTTCTTCTCTGGGGGTGATGGTTCCAATAATGAGGAGAGCCAGACCTTGCAGGACTGGGAAGTAAGGGTGCTCAGAATTCATGATATGAAATTCCTAAATAATCAATAAAAATATTATTTAAAATAATTATCTTCTACTTGAGCAGTATCCACACAAGATAATGTATAGGCTTTCAGTTTATCTCCTATTGACACTAAATTTTGAGAGTTTATCCAATGAAACTTAAAAACTATTTAGTAGATCCTTTCTGAAAAATTAAGATAATTACACTGTCTGAGAAGTAAGTTTCAGATAAACATGTTTGGTTGTATTTGGTTTTTGTACTTTATATCCCCATCAGCTTCATTTTCCTCTTCTTCTCCCAGTCCCCCTCTCTCCCATCCGCTCCTCCATCTCTCCCTCTCTTTCTCCTTAGCATATCAATTTGGAGTGGAAATAGGCCTCCTATTGAGGCTAAACAAGGCAGTCCATTAAGGGGAGAGGGGTTGAAAGGCAGGCAACAGAGTCAGAGACAGCCCCTGCTCCTGCAGTTATGGGTTCCAAGCTGCATTTCTCTTACATATGTGTAGGGAGCCTAGTACTGTCCCAAACATGTTCTTTAGTTGGGGGTTGAGTCTCTGTGGGCCCAGGTTTATTGATTCAGATAAACTCTGTACCTCATTCTCTGCATTTTAAAATACTTCCATGATACATATTTATGATCTTGAAAGTGCACAGAACTTAAATTTCTTTGCTAACCAAGAGATATATCAGAAGGTAGCTTGGTTTCCAGACAAGTGTAACCTGTAACCTCACTGTAACACTGTAACCTCAGCACTTGGCAGATGGAGAGACAGAGGGGTCACAAGTTTGAGGGAAGTGTAGGCTACATAACAGGTTTAAGGACCGGAAGTCCACAGAGAAAGACCTGGACTTTAAAAAAAAATGAAGGGTCTGGGGAGATGGTTCCATGGGTTAGAGTGTTTATAGTGCACAATGACCTTTCTTCACCTCTCCAAAAGTCACATTAGGAGACAAAGGCACCTGCATGTGCTTATTTCCTGCACTAGGAGGAAACCGGTAAATCCTAGGACTTGGCTAGACAGCCAGCCTAAATAAAACATCTAACTTCTGGTTCAATGTGAAACCCTGCCTCAAAGCAACATGGAAGAGAATGAGAGAAGACTTCCAACATCTTCCTCTGCCCTCCACATATGTGTATATGGCCATGTTACACCAGCATACATATGCACATACATCATACAACACACACACACAAGAAAAAAAACTAAGACATATATATAAGCTCCAACCTGAAATTGGAATTTCCCTAACACAAAGGGATTTTGGTGTCACCAAATTCCTGCCTGGTAATACACTACTTCAGCCCATGATTAAACTGGACTGCAACCAAGGAAAGTGTCATTAGGAAGATGTAAGGTGCTGTGTGAGAGAGAGCATGTAAATTGAAATCTCTGAAAATGTGTTACTTCAAAAGTAACAACAGGTGAGAATTTCATTATAAAATACAGAGAAGCTGTCCAGACATGATTAAATTATCACTGTGGTATGTGAGGACTCAACAGAAGAGTCACTGCAAACACAAGAAAAGTTACAACTAACAAGAAAAGAAACGAAATATTTGCACCAAGAAGATCTACTCTAGGCAGAAACATGGTAACCACGTGTTCTCTCTGCCACAGCCCACATGGCTTGCTCTCACCATGCCTGCTGGATTTCACACATCATAGACAGTGCCTGCTCTAGCACTTTTGATGGCCACCGTGGGCCTTAGTGCTATTCCTCATACTCTGTGGTGCAGACAGACGCCAGGACCCACTCTCTCAACCCTTTCACCACCTGTCCCAGCTTGGTAGATAACATGCACAAAAACACAGTGCTGGACTGATGCCCCTATTCCATGGTGCCATCAAGCATTTATTCTTTGTTTATTTCCTCCTTTTCTATAGTACCACTTGTGTGTTACATATCCACCCACCCTAGAAAATTTCTTCTTACTGTCTTCAGTTTCTAGTCTCCGGGAACTAATAAACCTCAAGATGAGAGCTGTTCAATGAATTAAACTGCCAAGCCATATTAAAGCCTAGCGGGAACAGCGCAGAACCATTCCACATGCATTCGACATGCACATCAGAGACACAATTGTCTAGTTGCAGAAAACAAATTTATCTTCCATATAGCATCTTAGTGTGGCTATAGTAGCCATATCCAGAATGCTGTGATAGCTCTCCAGAATATTGTGACTGCCTCTGTCGACCAGTTATACTTTTAAGGTTGAAATCTTTAACTCTTGGGAATCCTTAAAATCAGAAACCTTGAGTTCTTCTTTTCTGAGCATTTTATCTCTATAGTATTCACAGTGGAAAATACACCGCATTGAGAAGTAAGAATAATCCAGAAAACTGGGTCATAGTAAGTTTCAGAAGGCAGTTTCTCCAGGTTAAAGAAAAGAAGAAGAAGAAGAAGAAGAAGAAGAAGAAGAAGAAGAAGAAGAAGAAGAAGAAGAAGAAGAAGAAGAAACACATGAATTTTTCAAAGTGTTTCTACTCTTTGAAGCATTTTAATTTTCTGAGGCAGGGTCCTGCCATGCAGCCAGGCTGACCTCGAACTGGAGATTCTTCTGCTGGCTGCTCCAGGGTGGATCTGAGGCCTGCACCTCCACATCTGGCTCAGCTTGCAGTATGGATGCACATTTGCTACAAATGTAGGTGGTTTCGTTAGACATTTCATTGTTGTATAACCTTCTGTTCATCTCTCCGACCCATTTCAAGCATGTAACTGTTCACTCAGATCTTCAGATGACATACTGGCCACCCATTGCTCCTGATAGGGCTCTGGTCATCCTGACCAGATTTTAGTAAGTCCTATTGACACTAAAATCCTTAGATTTTCAACTTCTGATAATACACACAGGACATTGAAAGGGAATCACAGCAACATCACACCTCCTTCTTGGGGCTAGTCCACACAGCATAGAAGGCTTGGAGAGAGAGGTCATAGAGACAGCATGTGGCAAAAGTCCCTGTTACTCCAGCTTGGATTGTCTGTGTAGGGATAGCCTGCCTCCAGTGAGCCCTATGGGATCTGAGATCACAATGATTGCCACACAGCTCTCCCCACCCAAAGCTCAATTGACTTTCCTTTATTTAGTCCTAAATTAATTCTCATAAACTTCTTGCGAGCAATATCTCTGACTAAGAATCAGCTAGGTACTCCACATCTTAGAACTGTCTAAGATTTATCATTTAAAATTCAACATGAATTCATTATATGTGACATACTTTCTTTTATCTCAGTGCAAGCATAAGTTATTTCCCTATGACTTGATGGACAGGAAGATGGCAGAGACACCCAAAATAGCTCAGTCTGTTTCCATTGATCTTGGTTTGGCAACTATATAGTCTATATGGCTATCCAAATGTACTTATGTGGTAAGGCCCTACCACTGAAGATACCACTCATTCTGCATGCAGAAAGGAGAAGTCAACCTTAAGGAAGACAATGAGGCCAGTCCTGATAGGCTAGGGTCAGAGGGAAGGGGAGAAGGACCTCCCCTATCAGTGTACTTGGAGAGGGGCATAGGAGGAGAAGAAAGAGGAAGGGTAGGATTGGGAGGGGATGAGGGAGGGGACTATAGCTGGGATACAAAGTAAATAAATTGTAATAAATAGAAAATTAATTAATTTTTTAAAATTCCATGCCCTTTGCCCAAAGTTTGGCTATGAGGCTCAGCTTCTGCCTTGACAACTCGATCAGTATAGTCTTTCAGAGGCCATCTATGATAGGCTTCTGTCCTGTTCCCTGTCTTCTCCTGCTTCCGATGTTGATTGTGTTTGCCCTTCGGAATGAGGATTGAGCATCTTTCCTAGGGTCTTCCTTGTAGTTTAGCTTCTTTAGGAGTATAGATTTTAGTATGTTTATCCTATATTATATGTCTAATATCCACTTATGACTGAGTATATACCATGTGTGTCTTTCTGCTTCTAGGTTGCCTCATTCAAGATTATCTTTTCTAGTTTCCACCATTTGCCTGCAAATTTCATGATTTCCTTTTTTCTAATGGCTGAGTAGTATTCCATTGTGTAAATGTACCACAATTTCTGTTGTATCATTCCTCCATTGAGGGACATCTAGGTTGTTTCCAGATTCTAGCTATTACGAATAGAGCTGCTATGAACATGGGTGAGCAAATGCCCTTGTTGTATACTTGAGCATCTTTTGGATATATGCCTAGGAGTGGTATAGCTGGATCTTGAGGTAGCACTATTCCTAATTTTCTGAGAAATCACCAGATTGATTTCCAAAGTGGCTGTACAAGTTTTCATTCCCACCAGCAATAGAGGAGGGTTCCCCTTTCTCCGCATCCTCTCCATCATGTGTTATAAGTTGAGTTTTTGATCTTAACCATTCTGATGGGTGTAAGGTGAAATCTCGGTGTCATTTTGATTTGACGACTAAAGATGTTGAGCATTTTTTAAGTGTTTCTTTGCCATTTGACATTCCTCTGTTGAGAATTCTCTCTTTAGCTCTGTAATCCATTTTTAATGTCAAAGGAAAAGAGAAGTTATAACTGCTCCATGTAACTAACTAACCTTAGATTATTCCCTATTTTATTCTCTTAAAAGCAATGAGATTCAGTCTCTTTCCCTACAGTTAGACATTTATAAAGTCTTCACATTTGTCAAAAATCAGCAACTGACACTAAGAGATGACAGATTTATCAGGAGTTTGATATTAGAAACTACAAGGTTCAATTCAGAAAATAAAATTTAGCTTAACATAACCCATCTTCCCGTGCAGTCAAGTTTAAGAATAACTGCACTTTTTGCCGTCCTGGAGTCCCCAACAAGAGACCATTAGGAAAACATTGTTTTACACATGATGAAAATGTTATGTTCTTCAGTCTGTTTCTGCTGATGTCAAAGACTTTCTGTCATGTAAAGGTCAGCCACTGCACTCTCTGAAAATTTGTTGCAATTTGCAAAGAAAATAGTTTCTCTTTGTTTTAGCCAAATTAGAAGTTAATGGACTGAACATCCCAGCATAGCAATAATGTAAATAAGTGCAAAGCTGGAAGAGAGAGAGAGAGTAAATCAAATTGAGTTGAACGATACATCTTCCCAAGAACACTGTGCACAAAAACATGGGCTGAAGAGTAATTATTTTTACGCATGGTCACTTGGCATTTTCAACAGGCAAAACATATTGTACCCAGATCCCGATCCCGCAGAAGAGTGCACACTCCTGGTTGTTAATGTCAGGATGCCACCTTGTGGCCAATGCAACTTATTTGGAAACCTCTATCTGATTTCTTTATATAGCAAAAAAGATTTTCAAATAAATCTCATTAACATATATATTTATTCAAATATGAAGTACTGCAATTTATAACAATTGTAATAGCATTTTTTGTAAAACACAAACAGATTTAATGAAGCATGGAATTCACACATCTTTGGTAAATAAATGTAGGTGTTGTGTCTTAGTTACAGCTGTCAGAAGAATGGCAGCACACATAAAATGATGATGACGCATATATAACACTTTTTTAAACTGTGGGGTCCACCATAATATAAGAATAAATGGGAACTCAGTCTGATCTTATGTCTGGTCCTTGTTTTAAGCCCCGCCCTCTAGCATTGTCTTGTTTTGTGACTCGGTTCACACATTTCACATCAGCCTTCTATACTCCTCTGACTTATTTCCTTTTATCAGCTGTCACTTGCAGTAACTCATCTTAGAAAACATCTCAGTCATGTGACTGGGAAGAGTAACTATATTCAGTTGACGTAAGGGAGTTTAAATGATTTTGTTTTGATCCACGAGGTTCAAGTTTTTATTTTATTCACTTTACATCCTTGTAGCCCCATCCATCCCCTTCTCCCAGAAAAGGGGAGCTTTTTTTCCCACACAGCTCAGCTCATCAAATTGCATCAAGACTGAGAATGTCCTCTTCCCTTGTGGCCTGGCAAGGCAGTCCCACCAGGGGAAAGTGATCAAAAGCTGACAAGTGAGTCTGTGTCCAATGCAGTCTCCACTTCCCTTACTAGAGGAGCCACATGAAGCCTAAGCTGCCCGTCTGCTATATCTTTGTAGGAGACCTTGGTCCTGTTCATGCATGGTTCTTCATTGATACTTCAGTCTCAACAAGCCCCTCTGGGCCCTGATTAGCTTGCTCTGTTGGTCTTCTTGTCTTATTTACTAGCCACGTTGCTTTGCATAATGCACTGAGTTGTCTTTGTTATCTTTCTTCACTTTGTTATTTTTCCTGGGAGAATCTACACAGTGACAACATTGAAGTGTGTAAAGGAATGTGTTGTAGTGATTGAGAAATGACAGAAGAGAGACAACAGAAAAGAATCTTAGGTTATTATAGTGAATATTATTTAATTCAACCTCTTCCCAAGCCTCAAAATAAATCAGATCATGAAATAATGTCCATTTAATATTTGTAAATGAAACCACCCTCTTCTTTGACATACATAAAATATCTAGTCAGAAAACAAAAAGGTGAAATGATTTCCACTAAGTGACCAAGGCTTTAAAACAACTTTCCGTTTCCTGGCTGTCCCACAGTGCACAGACAGCAAAATGTTCAATTCTTCAAACCACTTGAATCTTCACAGATCATTAGACACAAGAAAAAAATAACAGTGCATCATTGACTCCAGAGGTTGGCTCATCTGCCTTGTCTGGATCTGGGACTCCTTCAGTTAACAAGGTTAGTCAAGGGTGAGCACACTTTTCAGCTAACAAAACAGTGGCCAGATGTCCCAAGCAAAAGGACCTAGAAAAATAAACTTATCTCTCTCCTTACTTACAATGTTCTGAAAGTTAAAAACATCGACTGGTTACTCGGGAACTGTGTGAGCTGCTGCTCTCAGCCACACATATGAGCCTTGTTAGGATTTGCTGAGCTTAAAATTTGGTTACTAAAAGCAAAAATCTTTCCCAAACACCCAAAGTTTCAAAAAGTGACAATCTTCTCTTCATCATGTTCATTTTTTTTTTTCCTTGAACAGTTCCTATGGTAGTTGAAGGGCCATCGAATTCTCAGCACAACCTTGTCCCTCCTTGTACATTACAGATACTCACTAAGGCACCTGACCATCTTGTACTTGCTTGGAAATCTACACCTATAAATCAGGGAAAGGTAAGAGCCCTTAAGCAGGCCCAAGACTAGTATTTCTTCAAGTCTCTGGCTTTTAAACATGAATTTACCATTTATCTTAGAAGAAGCTTAACTTTTTTCTGATCATAAGAATATAAATTTCTTTTATTTTATTCAAGCTGATCAGTATTTTTGCAGGCACAATATTTGAATTCATTTGCACTACTTTCATTTCTTGTCAGTCAAAACACATTTACACTGTTCATCTGGAAAAAAAATGGGCTAAGGATATAAATGAATGGTAGACTATTCCCGATGTTTAGAAGACACAGGACTCTGGCATTAAAGCTTAGTATTAATAAATGAAGGTATCAAATATAACAAAGAAGAATGGTTTTCTAAATTTCCTTTCAGAATAGGTGTAGGGCTTTGTTTCTAATTTCATATTAACAAGGCAATTCCAACCTGCTTAACATGATTATTTTTGTTAAAGTTCTTTGAATGCAGTGTCTTAAATAAATAAGTTCTTGAAAGGTATATAAAAGGTCTAAATTTTCATTTTAAAAAAGTGTCTCTTTTCCAACAATCTGAATTTTTCTGTTCATTGGATTGACAAATTTAGTTATTAGGCATTCTGATTTCAGGTATTTTCCAACTAGCTTGCTTGGGATCAGCGGTAGGGTCTGACTTTGTCATCCTCTCTGCATATCACTTCTTCAGAGGGAAATGATGTAGCTTTTAGGTTTTAACATTATACTTTCAGAAGCTGACTATGCCATTAAGAAGAGAGTATGTAAAAAAGTCACATTTTACCTGTGCATTGGTTTTATGGTCATCTAGTTCCTAAATCTTTTTAAAATAAAATAAAAACAAGTAGGCAAGGGAGGGATCATTTGAAGGTCATTTTTGTTATCACCTATCCCTGGGTATTGCTACAATCTCTAGAAGCAATTATTTGAAAAAAGTAATGATATTTTCTATGATGCCTTTATCACAACTCTTTAAAAGTATGAGAGATGAATAATTTAGAAATAAAGTTGCTGCCATAGTGTGTCAGCACAATGATGAGCCATCCTAGGGATCTAAAGTAGGTCTTTCTGTTTCCTAAGGATGTTCCCTGGATCTATCGCTTTGATATTAACCCTGTATTTCCTTCTTCCAGGGAAAACAACTCTATAAAAGGAGTCATGAGTTAGAAGTCTGTTTGTGTTCTAATGAGAGAGACAAAGGAGGAAAGTCCGGGGGTGGGGGTGAGTGGAAGAGGAACTGAGAGGAGTAGAGGGAGAGGAAACCATAATAAGAACATATTCTGTGAGGAAAAAAAATCTATTCTCAATAAAAGAAAAACATTGTAAAAACAACGATGAGTTTCAGTAAACCATATTGAATAGCTTCCATAATTGTAAATATTATCATCTTTACTGCTTTGGTTACATTAATATTTTCAAAGATTTGATTTTATACATTCACATGGTCTATTTTTAATAAACCAAAAAATAACATGTTATTGAAATCTACAGAGCACTCAGTTATGAACTATTCCATTGACTACAGAGATTTAAGAGAATCATTTTGTACGTTACAGTATTCTAATGGGATACAGATTGATCCAGCGCGTTTATTCTAAAGTACCCTTCGTTGAGAGCAGTGGAGCTGAGCCCAGTTAAAACACACTCCACTGCTTTTGAGGAAGTCTGGTTATAAAGTTTGCTATATTTGATATCAATGGATTTTCTCACCTCCTATCAACCAGTAACACTGTGTATACTGTCCTTTAACCCAAGAGAATACTATTGTTGTTACTTTTCTCCTGGCTCATTTCTGAAATGTATTGTTGAGGAAGGTGGACCATAGGCAAGAGCACCAACTCATTAATGTTAGTCGTTAATATGAAAGCCTAAATTTAAAATGGCTTTTGCTTTGTTTTGTGGTAGGGGTTGTTAGCTTTGGTTTTGTTGTTTGTTTGTTTGTTTGTTTGTTGTTTTTTGTTTTTACCTTTTCAAAAATCTAAAGTCTCAAAATCTGACAATTCTATGTCTCATTTGGCATCATGATCCAACAGCTAAAACAATATTGCAGGGCTATCATTAGAGAAAAACAGGTGCTAGCTGCTATTTTCTTGTAGTCCTGATCACAGATTATCCTGGATTGTTCACCCTTTATTACATTCCACAAGACACACAGCAGAGTCTACAAAGGAATGGAGAAGTGATATGTATAAATATAATACAAGGAGAAAGATACAAAAATGTGTGCTTTACAGGACATTAAAAATCTCTTTGTAAATTAGTAACTGTAGATTCTTCTTTAATAACCACAGTTACTAACCAGTTAGCTGAGTTTCCAATACCAAGCATGCTATGACTCCCTCTTGGTGAGCAGGTCTTAAGTCCAATTAGAAAGCTGTCGGTTACTGCCAAAGGTGTGTGCCAGTACTGCACCCACAGGGCTGTTTGCCAATGTTGGTCATTGATGTGGTTCATAGACACCATAGCCAAGAGGGACCTACTGCTGTAGCTACACCTGAAAGTCTCACCAAGAAGACTGCCAACCAACATGCCAAACTGCATGAGGAGAAGCTCATGGGACCTTAATTCTGCACAAAGAACTATATGCATCTGTGTAAAGCTGGGTACAGGAAAGGTGATCATTCCCCAGGAAAGAAAAACCATTTGGTTGTCTAAGAGCAACTTGTCAGTCCTGAAAACATAAATACAATAATATTATATGAACTTAACAAGCTATATTTGGAAATATATATGTAAATAGTAATACATATGTTCATCTAATAACAACAGATGAAAAAAGAGACCATGAATTTGTAGAAGAGTGAGGAAGGATGTATAGGAGGATAACACTGGTTAAGAGTGAAGGTGGTCAGTGGTAGAGTGGACCTGAAACTGAAGGAGAAGAAGTCCAGTCATCTAATCTAGCACTTTTCTTGGTATTCTTGAATATTATATCTGCCTGCATTAGAACACATCCATCTCCTACCTTGAATGTGCTTTATTTTATTTTGTTAGTAACAGGATATGATTTTATATCTGATAGTTAAATGCCATTATCTTCTAGGGAGAATTTCTTACTGTGAAAATAATTTTGATGATGTTTCTGTATTCTTTTAACTTAACAATCAATACTCCCATAGAAAAAACCATGGGTCATTTCTAGAAAATATATGAATGTGTTCTGATCATCTTAGGCATATATAAAATAACTGTGTTTTGTATACCTGCCAAGGTCATGCTATATAGATCAGCCTCTCTAGCTGATATAATGCATCTTTATTCTTTTAAGCATAGTGGAAAATGGTTCAACAGCAAATTAAAATTGGTTATCATTTGAGAAACCATGTGTGTTTGTTCACAAAATCTTTTTTTAATATGGAGAAGAAATCTTCTCCAAATGAAAAGAAGTACATCAAAAAGCAGAGGAGTGAGGAAGAAATGAAGGTATGTCTCAGATTCAACTGTGGAATGTGTTTTCGACTACCTAGATGCTCCTCTATGCTGAGTAAATGGAGCACAATAGCACTTTAGTTTGTAATTGGAAAATATGCGTAATAAGGACACTAGTTGCAATGAAAAAGGAAACGTTCCTAAACACCTTTAAACCAACTACAGCCTGTAGTTGAATATTGCATAGGTGGAAAATGCTGCTCCATGAAGAAATTGGTTACAAAATAAAAATGTCAGTGGAAGCATAGCTTACTTCACTTGAGTTGTTAGTCAGGAAAATCCCAGAGGCACCCAAAATGGCACAGGCTATTTCCATTGATCTTGGTTGGCTACTGCATAGCCTATATGGCTATACTTACATATTTACGTGGTAAGGCCCTACCACTGAAGATACCACTCACTCTGCATGGAAAACAGAGAAGTCAACCTTAAACAAACTAGGAAACTCTCTCCCTGGTGGCAAGATTATGTAGTATACCTGAAGGTGCTTGTGGGAGAAAAGGCGATCAGTGGTTAAATGTGGCACTGGACCACGCACATTACAACGATGACCTGGTTATATATGCTCACCATTACAACGATGACCTGGTTATATATGCTCACCATTACAATGATGACCTGGTTATAGATGCTCACCATTACAACGATGACCTGATTATATATGCTCACTAGAACAATGGTGGCATTAAGGCTCTAGGGTTAACCAGCTGTCTTCTGAGTGGCTGTTAGGCCTGCTCCATGAGATGGATTTGCCTTGGTACCATAAGCCCACTCTAAAGGTCAGGACAGAAGGTCACAGGCCTGAAAGGGGGGGATGGATATACATGCTGCTTTTGTTTTGTTAAACGGCAGTGTTGGAAAGTGCCTTCTAAATGTCTACTTGTGCTGCACTCAACCTTGGTTAGAAAAACTTGGTTTTTTTCAGTGATTGGTGGTTAAAGTAAAGACTCCTAACTAGTCAAATATGAATTACCTAATGCTTAGCTGTGAGCACTTTGGATGGATCATCCATATCAATGTCTTACCATCCAGGGCTCAGAGAAATTGGTGGAAAAGGGAACAGGAAAAATATAAGAGCCAGATGACGGGGAAGAGAGCTGTGAAATGCTGACTTCTGGACATGACATGGCCGCTGCATCAATTATCTCACAGCACCTGTGGTTACTGCCCAAGATCGAGCCCGTCAAGATTCCAGACTGTACAACAATGGGTTCCCAAAAGCCCCACCCCTATTGGAGGAGATATTGACAGTTGATGACACTTGAGGGAGAGAAGTAGCTCTCTTCTGGGGAATGACTGCTGGTAGGCTGTTCGTACTCTAGCGGATGGCCACACATATCCATGCACACATGGGCAGCACTGATTGGATCCAGAAGGCTATTTATAGCAAAAATTAAAACTAAACTAGAACACGAAGCTGGGAAAGTGATGGAGTGGAGAGCATGAGGAGGTGTTTGTGGGAGGCAGGAGTGAATAGATATGCTCGATATATAATATAAATATATGTGACTGAACTTGCAATAAATAAATATATTACTAAAAAAATCAATGCCTGATTGAAAATTTATTTTTTTCTGTCATGATGACTGAAATTCAAGACTGAAATTACCAGTCATGTACATTATCTTACTAGGAAAATATTCTTTATCAATGATAAGGACTAACAAGTAGGTGGTTACATTGAAACCTAGAGGGCATTCTGCTTAGAAACTGCCTTTACTTAACATATAAAACACTTTTTAAAGTAGGGACCTTGTTATTTAAATTTTATTTTTTATCAATATAGAACCATATTTGGCAACAATGTATGTAAGTAGCCCTATTTTAAAATAAGTATGATAGCCTATTTCCTGATTCTGTATTAAGTTGTAGAAAAAAATACCCCAAAGAGAATGTGCTTCATCACATCACAGAGGATTTTTGTTTCCATAATGTGCAGTCTGAGACATGGAAGAAAAGTGCATATGGCATCTCCTGGACCAGCTCCTGCTAAGGAAAAAAACAAAACAAAACAAAAGCTATACAGGGACAATCAGGAAGATGTCCTAACATCACTCTCAGTGGGCTGATAAACTTTTGCACTAAGAACTCTAATTCTATTTTTCTTGGGACGCTTTTGAAACTTTAACAAGCTCATTATGAAGTTGCACCCAACAGATGTGTTGATGGCTAATAAGACACTATGCAAGAAGCTGGACTCGCTCTTACTCTTGTCATCTTGCGAATGACATCATAAGCGTAACCCCTAGTTTTCTATAAGATAATGTGGCTAGTTCACTTATAGGAATGAGGGGACAGATTTAGAATCACGACTACCTGAAGAAATTTCTTTCTCACATAATAGGTCCTCAAAGCATGAACTCTGCATGGCAGCCTGTGTACACACAGGTGAGGTTTCCTGCATGAGCTGTCTTTCCTAACATTTTGCATTAATTATGCTGCATGAACCACCAGGAAATGTTTCTTTTCCAAAAATTATATCTAAAATATAACCCAAGTCACCTAACTTTTTTGAAGAAAAAAACAATTTTAATTAGCAGGGGGTCATTATAGCAATGCAATGACATTTTGGCCTAACTCATCGCCTGGATTCTTTCTGTGTCTTTTCAGAGACGCAAAATGACCTTAACATTCCAGACAACCTAAAACTCCATGGAGACACAAGAAAACACTGAAGTGTGACTTTTTCCTGAGGGAGAACAAAACAACGTTTACAATTACCTAAAAATGCTCTCTAAAACTCTCTCCTCATAAGTTAGATTTTAAAAATAAATAAGACAAGAAAGTAGAAGGAGAACTATGGGAAAAGGTAGAGAACCAGGAGAGCAGAGGGGACAATAGAGGATGGTGGGGGGTGATGGAGTGCAGAAAAGTCAAACTGCACATCCATGTACGAAAATGTAGTGAGGCTTATTATTTTATAATGAATATGTGATAATTTAGGCAACACATAGTTGAAAACCTTGTTGGGGCCTACTATGGATGTGAACAGGGAGCAAGAACAGAACAGTGGCCATAAGAACGTGTAATAGATGGAGAATGGATGAAAATATATTTTAAGAATATATGGATGTATAATGAAACCCTCTATTCCGTATGATTACCATACACTAAAATAAAACATTCTCTTCAGAAATTTCTTTCCTTCTTTTAGAATTCATTTTTGTATCTTCCAGAAGTATCACTCTACTTGGTAAAATTAACAATTGCTAAAACAAAGAAAAACAACTTCCACTTCAGAAATCCCCCTTTAGCTCTTCTAGAACCATTTTTATTTTAATTTAATTTTGTCTCCACAACCCTTGCTGCTTCATTGGTACCTAGATAAAAATCAGGACTCTCATCATGATACAGGTTCACGACTAGCCACTCACTGACCACTCAGACACCAGACTCAACTCAACAAATGTTTATTGAGTGCTAAACAGGAACTAATTGGCCACGGCCATAATCTGGACTCTCCATCTGCTCCTAAAGCAGGTTTTTATAAAATAATAATTAGGTAACAAAACTGTAACCAGGGGTAGGAAACAAACCACAACCAGGTAACAACCAGTAAACAACAAAACAGGTATCCAGCTG
>CM053764.1:124196650-124237687 GCA_028658305.1 Pachyuromys duprasi
TAAGACTCGCGATCAAGCCTTTGGCAGAGGGCAAGAAGTGATGATAGAAATGGAGGAGGTTGGTGAGACTTGTGGATAACAAGAGCTCCACAAAGACCAAACTGAGCAGGACACAGGGGTCTTGTATGAGACAGTTTCTACAACCAAGGACCATGTGTGTATGTGGCCTGGAACCCCTGCTCAGATGGGGCCCATGATAGTTCAGTGTCAGACTGAAGAAGCTAGTGAGGGAAACAGGGACTGTTTCAGTCATGAACTTGATGGCTGACTCTTTGACCCTCCCCCATACATGCAGGGGAGTGACAGACTGGCTAGATCCCAGGGGAGGACATTGCAGCCAGCCCTGAGGAGACAGGATGAGCTGGGTTTGGATGGAATGGGAGGAGGTCCTCCCCTGTTGATGGACTTAGAGGTGGCTGGGAGGAGATGAGGGAGGGAGGGGAAGGGTGAGAGGGAATGAGGGAGGGGGCTATGCTTGGGATGCAAAGTACCTAACCTGTGATTGATACAAAAATAAATAACTTAATTAAAAAATAAAAATTAATTAATTAATTAATTAAAAAAACAAGCAAACAAACAAAAAACTCCTGGAAGTATCACCATCCCTGATTTCAAGCTGAACTCTAGAATAATGGTAATAAAAACTGCATGGTGTTGTCATAAAAACAGACAAGTTGAACAATGACCCAGAAATAAACTCACACACCTGCCAACACTTGATATTTGACAAAGAATTGAAAACAATACATTGAAAAAGAAAGCACCACAGCGCGGTCATCCTTTCACTTGTTCATCATGCTGTGGAGTCACCGCACAATCTCAAGCATCCTCACACCTGTCTGAAGACTTGCCATTTTCCTCTGTATAATGGTTATCTTCTACACAGTACTTGCTCTGTAATTTTTTTAATACAACTCTGAAAATACTATCCATCTCTCTGCTTAGATTTTCTCACAGATTCTCATCACTCATGTAATGAGTTTAAACTCCTTAGCATGGGACTATAGACACATGTATGATCTAGAGCTAACTAGATTTCCCAGCTACATTTTTATTCATTTCCCACATGGCTGAACCACATATCCATCCCTGAAAAGAAAAAAACATCGTATATTTCCAAGTCACAATTCTTTCTCCAGTATTCTTCTTTCCACTGGGAAATTAAGAGAGCCTTACTAAAGATGATTTATTCAGTAATTTGACTTTGTGTTATAAAACAATTCTAGAAGGCAAGAATGAGCCAGACAGATGTGAGGAGGCCTCCAGGATTAGGGCGTGATGGAGCTGACGCACTGAAAGGTAGGAAGAGTGAAAGAGCATGGTATGGGGATTTGCAGAGCCTGGGGTGAGCGGAAAGGCAGATGAATTCTTGTGCTGGTGTGGGAAACACAACCAGTCGACAAAAGTGAAGAAGTGAAGCTGATGGCTTCAGGGAAAGGCAAGGAAGGGCTCTGTAGCAGAATCTGTATTTTAAAAGTTTGGTATCAGAAGCACAAAGACCTTTAAGTTCAGCAGATCTAGTTGACAAGTTTCTAATGTTAAGTGAAGGGCTTTCTAATGGGTTTGATCAGGAAAAGGGCCTGCGGCCAGAATCTAGGTATTTGAAAAGGTCTTAGAGATTGGATCACTGATGCAGTCAGGGAAAAAGAAAAGAGCTTGTCTTAGCAGCTGTCTTTCTTGCCTGTGGAGGAACCTCCTGAAGGTTAAAAAGGTGGCTCTGCTTCAGCTCCCTGAAAAACCTAAAATCAAGCTGAAATGTCTCTAATTTAAATCCTTCAGATGGAATGTAGCTTAAGGAATACCTATATAGTTAGTCAATCTTTATTTTTACAATTGACTAAAGGATAAAAGGTATGTTTTAAGCACAAAAACACTGCAAACAATGTGCGTTGCAAAACAATGCAGAATACACAATAGTAATAATGTCTAAATTTACTAATTATATAAATATCCTTGAATGAAAAGACTGTTTATACCTTAATTTCGAAATGCAAGTGTGCCAATAAGATGACAACATATTTGAAAAGAAGCTGAAAGAAGAACCCAGCCCCATTTCCTGGAGCAAGTTTTCCTCCAGAGTCTCTAAGCAGTTGCACTGTGGACACTCAGCAACACTTCCTGCTGAGTCTGGGCCACCTATGGTGACATCAGCAGATTCTTATTGGAGTTGAGTTAGATAAACCGAAAGCAGTCTAGGCCGTATGTCAGAGGAAAGAAAGCTGCCACAAGTCATTACATTACCAGAAAGAGAAATGTGATTTCAGTAGACATCTTAAAACCGGCATCAAATCAGCAGTAAAGCTACATATCACCATGAGATATATTTCCGGTAGCTGCTAATCTCTGCCTTAAAATTGAATGCATGGGGTAGGCAGAATGGATCATCAGGTAAGGGTACTCATAGCACAATCCTGGCAATCTGAATTCAATCTCTGGTACCCATGTAAAGGTAGGAGGGAACCAATTCTACAAAGTTGACCTCTGACTTCCACATGTACTCTGGGTATTGCACACAAACATACACACATTTCATGTAAATGCACATACACTTTGGTTATAAATACATTTTATAAATGAAATAATTACAACCAAGCAATCCACTGTAGTAATAACTGGATAAAAGGAATCCAAATATAGCTGTCTGTGCTGAGGTTAAGAGATAGTACTTGTACTCTGCCCAAAGTGCAGGGAATCTTAGGAAAGAAGGGGGAGAGAGAAAGACCTGGAGAGGACAGGAGCTCCACAAGGAGAGCAACAGAACAAAAAATTTGGGCCCAGGGGATTTTTTTGAGACTGATACTCCAACCAAGTACCATTCATGGAGATAACCTAGACCCTGTGGAGACATATCCCAGTGCAGCTCAGTCTCCAAATGGGCTCCCTAGTAAGGGGAACAGGGACTGTCTCTGAATGAACTCAGTGACTGGCTCTTTGATCACCTTCCCCTTAAGGGGTGTGGGCAGTCTTACCAGGCCACAGAGGAAGACTATGAAAGACAGTCCTGATGAGACCTGATAGGCTAGAGTCAGCTGGAAGGGGAGGAGGTCCTCCCCTATCAATGGATTGGGGAGGGGGCATGGGAGGGAAGGAGGAATTAGGGAGGGGGAGAGGGTGGGGCTGCAGCTGGGATACAGAGTGAATAAACTGTAATAAATAAAAAATATATTTAAAAAAGAAGAAATAGTTTTTAAGCATTGGATAATGTTTTGAAGGTTATTCCTCATCAACCAAGACATGGTAGTACTTTATTGAAGATGTTTATTAACACTGGAAAATGATCGGCAATAACATCTGCTTCAAGTTGAAGACTGTAAAAATATAAAACAAAAATTTCTCTATAGAATAGCTCATTGTCTATGGAATAGACAATGTAAAATGGGGTGAAAAATAAAATCAGGTTTGTGACTCAGAAATAGAAAAACACTGGACAATGGCTATAGATACCAAAGGCTGAACAGGATGTGCAAATAAGTTCCCTCATGCCTTGAAGTGATGATGCTTACCAATATACACATTTTGAAATATTAATTGCCCTCATCGTTAAGAAATAATGAACATTTGAGATGGAGCATGCTGATACTCAGACTTGATCATTGAAAACTGTATACATGTATTGAATTATAAATATATATAGTGTCAAATATAGTTAAGAATTATAAAATGATTTTTTAATTACAATGTCAATCCAGGTGATTGTCTGTTGTAATAAAGTGCCATATCCCTGTTCACTATTATATAGTTGTAGATCACAAAATTGTGGTATTATACTGATTGTGTTGCTTATCTAGCAAAAAAACTGGCTACTTCGATTGTTATGAAATTGGAAAATTTTAAATTATGCAAATAGGGTACTATTGACATGTACTTGCAATTTCCCATTATTTACGCATATTTTGTTTGTGCATTAAAAAATAGTGTGACTTTCCACAACAGATAAGGTCTCCCCTGCACATTTGACCATTCTAGGGCTTGATCTCATCAGAGTTTCATTACAGCCTTCAGATGTAGATAGGAAACATGAGTTTGGATTTCTGGTGTCTAAGACATCGTGATGAGAAGTAGTAGCTTTAACAATCACAAAATGCGACATTTACAGGAAGTAGCTTAATTTCTCTGACTCTGTTACTTCCTTTGTAATACCTACTTTGTGAGCTTGCTGTAAACAGCCAAGGAAATAAAGCCTTACCATAGGATCTGGCGTTGAAAGTATGCTCAATAAATAGTAGTCCATATTGCTGCTGTTTTATTGAACAGTATACAAGACACGATAGGGAAAATAGGAGAAAAAGTCCAAGTAACCAGAATTGAGCATCATGAGCAGAACTAGCGTTAAGAATTCATCCTAGAGAAGTGACTGGGAGCAAGACAGTTCTCCCACACGCCTTCCTTGAAAAACTGTTGTTTGGCCAGGACTCACGACAGAAGAAAACTCAGACCAATATGGGAAAGAGGATACACTAGGCAGGAAGGAGGCTACAGTCCTAGCACACGTGAATATGACACGTTTGGGAGGCACTTCACTGTGTTCAGAGGAGGGTTTTGTCAGTTTAGATTTATACAGAAGGTAGAAATAAAACAGAGGAAGGTTATCCATAGCAAAACAGAGATCTGAAATACAGTTAGCAATGAGAAATGAAGAAAGGACTCCTAAACTCAGAATTTTTACAAAGCATGGTGTGTATACGTGTGTTAATGAATTAGTTGCTATACACTATCAAATTTTAATTAGTGGGATTTCTCAAGTGGAATCAGTTTTAAAAGTTCAAAAACTAAAATACGGCCTTCCCTTCTAATGTCTTAAAATTGAATTTAATTCATGTCAGACACAGTCTCTGTGCCCATTACTAGGGAACCCACTTGGGTAATGAGATGCCATGGGCTACATCTGTGCAGGGGTTCTAGGTAATCTCCCTGCATGGTCCTTGGGTGGAGTATCAGTTTCAGAAAAGACCCCTGTGCCCAGAATTTTTGTTCTGTTGCTCTCCTTGTGGCACTCCTGTCCTCTCCAGGTCTTTCTAGCTCCCCTGAACTTGTCCAAAGTTTGGCTATGAGCCTCAGCATCAGCTTTGATACACTGATGGGTAGAGACTTTCAGAGGCCCTCTGTGGTAGGCTCCTGTCCTGTTTCTTGTTTTCTCCCTCTTCTGATGTTCATCCCATTTGCCTTTCTGAATGGGGATTGAGTATCTTACCCAGAGTCTTCCTTCTTGCAGAACTCAGTGGCTGGTACTTTGATCACCTCCCCTTGAGGGGTTGTGGCAGCCTCACCAGGCCACAGAGGAAGAAAATGCATCCAATCCTGATAAGATGTGATAGGCTAGGACAGATGGAAGGGGAGGCAGAGGACCTTCCCTATCAGTGGACTTGGGGAGGGACATGGGAGGAGAAGACAGAGGGAGGGGTTGGAAGGGAGCTACAGCTGGAATAGAAGGTAAATAAATTGTAATAAATAAAAATAAATATAGAAAGAAAAAAAGCTGGATGAATAATAAAAAACTTTTTAAAATTACATTTAATTCAGATAATGTGGTATAACATATAATAAGAATTCCATACATGGCTTTTAAATTTTGCTTTAAAATTTAAAATTATTGGGAAATAAGAATTTCTATATAAATGCTCTCCTCAAAATCCCAATATTGTTATCCATTAATTCTAACTTTCTCTACACTAGTAGTCAATAATGAGGAAAACTCAAAACTTGCATTCATCATCTTTTGCTTCTTTGATCATGTAAGAACAGAGAAATAGTAAAAATTGGGAATGAAGGAAATGCCAAGTGTTAAAAGGGAGTCACAAAAATGAATAAATATCTTCTAGTAAATATAAGTTGATTGTGTGATGTAGATAATCATTCCTTTAGAAATGCTTCAACAATGAAAACTCACAACGAATGCTCACATAACCTAAAGGGTTTATATGCCAACTGTACATGTTAGTCCAAGCTACTGTACATACAGCATGGGGCTGGCTTGTTCCTCTAATGTCCGAGATGCAGGCTGGGTACAGTAGTTCTCTCCAGCATAAAATACTAGAGACAGCAGAGACAGTTGATTGTACAGGTGCAGAAAAGAGAATGGCTGGCTCAAGGCCGGTCTCCATGATCCACTAGCTTTGACCTCAAAGTCCCTTTACCTCTAAGTGCCAGAATTTCTTGTCAAGAGGAGTATCTTCCTATGGAGTGCACATAAATTCCACATGAACCTGTATAAGAGCATCAAGAATATGATAAAAGTCACCAGAAATTAGGTAACAAGTAGCCATCGGAAATAAACATGGACTGCTTGCACAGGAAGCAATGGCATCCATGTATGATCAGGACTGGGAGGGAAGAAGGCTTCGACCAGAGCGAACAGTTATGCTTGAAAAAACTATGCAGGAAGCAAAAATGAACAAACAAGACTAATGAAGAGGAATAGTTCTGTCTTCCAGCAATGTGAGGAAGCAAAACAGGAGCCTCAGAAGTTGTGGCTCAAAGCATAAGGCCGTTAAAATCTATTAAATTTTCTTCAATTAGACTGAAATTTGAAATAGGCACCATTAGGCCTGCCCAAGAATTAGAAATTATTTATGAAGCACTTTCAAGCTATTTTAGTTACAGGTCACATAGACACCATTAGGCCTGCCCAAGAATTAGAAATCATTTACATAGCACTTATAAGTTATTTTAGTTACAGGCAGTAGCCAATTTCATTGAAAGACTAGGCGTACATACTAGAGCTACCACCGCTAGTTATTGAAACCCTAAGGTGTACTGGGCACTGCACTAGTAACTTTGTATACATCCTTTAAGTCTCGAAGATAGTCCTGGAAAAATCACTACTTACATCACACATGGAACAAACTACAAATCAACAAATCTAGAGGGGATATCCACCCAAGGACACCCAAGTAACGGTGGAGGAGGTATGTATTTCAAAATCTATGTCCTTGAATACCAATGACCTCTTTCTTTACAGCGTCACCTACTTTTCTGCTGTTTGTACCTTTAACCTATAACAGTCAATCAACAATGAGGGCTTCAAAAGGGAATCAGTAGGGCAGCTTAAGAGGAATGCTTGTCTGTATGTATATTTAAATTCAGGGACTTAGAGAAGTGTTAGTAATGTGCTATGTGACAAGGAATCTGGGTAAATCAAGCCTGCTATTCTAGAATAACTAATGAACCTTGGAGGAATGAAAGCATTTGATGCAAAAGATAATGGAGCTAGCTTAAAGATTTTGTTTGTTGAGCCCTTGGGACATTTGTTGGGGAAAATCCAGTTGTCAAGTAGATACAGAGCTGAGTTTAGTAGAGAAAATGGCTTGTAACATGATTTATGTAATACCAACATTCAATGTTAACAGCAAATACAGAAAGAAATATACATGGGAAAAACATTTTCTTTTTTTAAAGTAAGAAAAACAGAAAAAAGAGATTTTTTTTCTAAAAGATAATAGAATATATTTTCAGTCTGTAAAAAACCAAAAATTGTTTTAATAGTTACTCCAAAGTGACAAACTACTGAATTGCCATAGTATGTTAATGGCAGATATTTTTCAGGTTTTTTAAAAATATTTTTTGAGAATTTCATACAAGGTATTTTCATCATATTCATTCCCCTTCCCCTAACTCCCCCCATTCCACCTTCATCTCTGTGCCCACCCAATTTTGAGTTTTCTTTTTTTTCCACCATTAAGTCCAGTCTGTGCTACCCAACTATTCTTGGTAAAAGGGACTACCCTGGAGTGTGGCCAACCTACCAGGGGCCATGCCATTAAAGAGGCACTCACCCTTTCCAGCACACTCAAATTTTAATATTTCCTCAGCTAGTGATGGGATTTCATATCCACCCTTGACCCATGCTGGGATTCTCTTTGGCTCATGCTTTTGCAAGTCTCATGCTTGCTGTCACAATCTCTGTAACTTCATATGAATAATTGCCCTGCAATGTCCAGAAACTACTGTTTCCTTGACTCTGTTTTGAGCATCCAACTGCACTTAAAGCATGCACAGAATTATCTTCCAATTTATCAACTTGTTTTCTCTCTACAAGAAAAAGGTGAAAAGTAATATTCTCATAAAGAAATCCCTCAGACAAAATTAAATCTCTGAAAGTTACTGATAAAGCTGGAATAGACTTAGCTCTTGTGGGTCACAGTCCAAAATTCTATTTAGTAGAGTGACTACAACTGTTGACACAATGGACATCTGTTCCTCCTTGGGACTAAAACGCAGCCAAAATGTTTACACTGTTGTCTTAATAGCGTAAAAAATGTAATTACTATTTAATCACTACTAAATTAGAGTGGGACTTGGTTTCTTGGCAAGTTTTTTATTTCATTAATAATGTATTGAAATTCTTCCTTTTCCTCCATCTTTATCCAAACATGTCATCCTATAATGACAAAATTCAAAATACCATTTTACATGATCAGTATAAAGCAAATCAAAGTATAATTGAACTTCTTTCCATGTAAGGGAAATAATGTTATAATTAAGCATCTGACTTAGAAGCATTATCCTTATGGAAATCTTTTTTTAAGCATAAATTTTGTTTGAATAGAAAATCAGCTTTACAAATACATAATCTGAAAATTATGAGATAAATACATCTCATACTTGTGTTTAAATTGCATCAAATTTTGGCTCCTTAAGCTTAGCATTGTGTTATTATTGCTTCCTTGGCAATCATATTCTAACATCCAGTTTATTAAAAGCATTTCTAACTTCTAATAAAGAACAATATATGCTGTGATTTGTTTGTACTTATTGATACCTCTTCAGGAGTAATGAATAGATGATATGTGCATATGAACAAAAGCTTAGCTGTGACACTAGCTAAATCATTCTAACTCTTAGATTCTGGTTTTATCAAGTATAAAAATGAACCATTTCTCAAAATTACTTAGAAGTCTATTCTATTTCAAATGTTTTAATATGAAGTGGGAGTTATTATATAAATATTAAAAATATGTTGGTTCAGTGAAAAGTAAGCCAAGGAAAAATACAAAACAAACCCCATTTAGTTTTACTTGAGAGAGGTATTTAGCACCAGGCCACAGGAAGTCATACTGGAGCCTACCATCTGACAGCCTGCAGATGAACAAATGTGGGAAGGAGAGAGTCCAGGACACGTGGCCTAGGTCGGGTACCAGGAGGCACAAAGACAGAAATCCACTAGAGAAAAGTTTTCTTTGGAGATGGGCATCAGGGGACTGGCTTGCAGCTGTGATGGGGAAGGAAGAGCTGCAGGTCATAGCACACGTTACCTGTCAACTCTCTAGATCAGTGGTTCTCACTCAACCTTCCTGATGCTCTGACCTTTTAATAGAGTTCCTCATGTTGTGGTGACTGCCAACCATAAAATTATTTTCATTACTCCTTTATAATTGTAATTTTGCTACGGCTACAAATCATAATGTAAGTCTCTGTGGGTTTCGAAGCTTTTAGGCAACTTCTGTGAAAGGGACATTCAACCCCACAAAGGGTCACTACTCCAAATTGAGACCCACTCCTCTAAAGGAAGCTTACTAAGGGTGGGGTATGGCTTGATCTCGCCAGAGCCAGAATATCTAATTATATTAAAGTGACAGCTGAAGGGTCTGGGGCCCAAAAGGAGAATAAACATGTTTGAGGGGTAGGGAAGAGTTGATAGGGGGAAGAGGTGGGGGTGCTGGGAGGAAAGAAGGGAGGGAGTTATGATTGAGATGGAAAGTGAATGAATAAATAAATAAAAGACAGAGTAATTACTTCTTACAAAGAAAAAAAAAGATGTCTGAGAAGAGATTGGACCCAATTTTCAGGATCTACTCAGGACCACAACCAAGCCACCATGCTGGTAAGGCAACTGGTAGGCTACTGAGAACACAGCTGGATTCAACGTCTTGACTCACCAAGAAAGTTGGCTGCCCTCATACTTCTCTGACATGGACATTTTCTTTCTCTTTCTTTCTTTCTTTCTTTCTTTCTTTCTTTCTTTCTTTCTTTTTGCTTTCTTTTATTTCTTTCTTTTTTTCATTAGTCTAATGTTCAAGCCTGTATCAAAATGAGTATTTAGGAATCCAGGGGCATTTTAAGGCAGAACTTGCTCACTAGAAAATGTACAGAGCCATTTTCCTTTTCCAGAGCCTAAGACAACTGAAGGATTGTTGTGACGTTCTTTCCATTGTGCACATTTTTGATCCTCACCGTTTCAAGGAAAGCCCCATCATTTCATTCTCACTATGTCTCCCATGAGAGTGTAGCTCTGTTCATCAGGCTGTCTTTTCAAGGTCACTGACACAGGCAATTGAAGCACTTGGGAGATAATTCTGTATTTGATTTAAGAGACAGAAGTTGAACTAAAATGCACACGTTGAGAGGTACTAAAGAACTTGAATTAGATGATGCCCGGGGCATGGAGACATTAAAGTTTTAATATTAAAAGTTCTGCTTACGACTTTGCCCTGATGAATTCTTGTCACTCACATGCCACAAAAGAGCCATATGGAAAAACATGCAGGGGTGATAGGTAATTAACAGTGCTTCCCTTAAAATCTTTATCATACAAACCAGACCCTCTGTCTCGCAGTGACATTAACTTACTTAAAATGAATAATACATGGCAAAGAATGAGTCCCTGAAGTTCAGAAAGGGGATTTCACTGTTTTAGTGCTTTGCATAGACAAAGCAAGGGCAAGTCTCATTAAAGTGTTGAGCAAAATGTCATATACTGATGAGGCACAGAAGAGGTACACATCCTTCCCAAAAGACAGAGAACATTAATAATGTTACCACACATGTGCGCGCACACACATGCACACACACATATACACACACTAGAGGAAGCAATTACAGCATAGAACAATTGTCACCAAATATTCCTGCAAGGGACCTGATTAAAGTGCAGAGATATTTTATTTCATACCCTTTAAAATGACACTAAGTTCATAACAAATTTATGAGAAGTCAAGGACAGGTAAGTTTATTTTTCTCTAACTTGGTTTCACTGAATTATTAAATATACAGCATGTTCACTTCATCATTACATACGTAGCACACTTACTTACAAGCACTAAAATGCATTATCGTAAAGGCCAAAATCAATAACTAGTCCTTCTTATCCCTGGATAAGCTGTTGGATTATTTCCTTTGAGCACTATTTTGGAAATTTTAATTATATCTTAGATAATTTCGAAGGCCTCTGGAATAAGAATTCCACAATGCTTTTACCATATCTAAGCAGCTGACAGCAAAAATGTTTGTCACTGGGAATTTGAACTATTATTCTGTATACAAAACAGCTCTCATATTGAAAGTACCAATTTATTGTAACTTTATTTTTACATAATAATATTACTTAATATTTCAAATAACATTTGAACAAAAAAAAATACACCTACACATGAAGTAGTAAGAATACGGGGCTGGAGAACTAGTTCTCACAGTGTCCACCTTAGGCAGCTCACCACCACCTCTAGCTCCCGAACCACAGGCATTAATGGTAGGTTCAGAAGAAATGAACACATTGTATTCTCTTAACCTGGAAAATTAAATACAGGAGACATGAGAGGTCAGAGGGGGATCCCAGAAGCAGCATGCACAAAGAAGAGTTTCTTAATATGGCCCAGCACCCATAGTAATAGCTATTGGTCCCTCATTGTGAGAAACTAATTCTAATGTCTACTTAGCTTAACTGTCACTCAGTTTAAAAGACAAAATAGAAGAAAAATGGCTGTAATCACACAGTATCAAGCTTCTTACTATTTAGGTGTGAAACATTAGAAACATTTGTAGATAACTCAAGCACCAACGTCTTAAAGTGAACCCGAGATGAATCAGATGTGTGTGTGAAAGTGTTTCTCCACTTCAAACACACACTCATTTAGTGGAGGCACTAAAACATGCTAATGGTCAGACATCTGAACATTCATCTCTGACTCATTGTGGCTAGGTCTGGCACAACTAGTTCATTTATTTTACCATGAATCTAAAATAAGTACAAAACTGGCTTTCTTCAACCTAAGCAACATTTGGGGGCTAAACAATCCAAGGGTTTTCTCACATGTATTTAGCAGATTAGGTTGGTAGAGCTACACGTGTGTGTGTGTGTGTGTGTGTGTGTGTGTGCACGCGCGCGTGCGCGTGCGATGTGTGTAAGACAGGACAACTTGTGGAAATCAGACTCTGCCTTTCCACCATGTGGACTCCAGGGATTGAGCTCAGGTCCTCAGGTTTGATGCCAAATGTTTTTGCCTAGTGAGCCATCTCCCCAGCCTGACTCCAATTTCAGTACTAAACTTGATCATTAAAATGCCTTGATGGTCTCACCCATAGAAGCCAGGTTGTAGAGCTAGCTGTACCAATACTGAAATATTTACATCTCTCTCTCTACACATGGCAGAACTTCACATAAAAGACTCAACTTTATTTTTAGGCTGTATGAGTTTAATACGGATTGTTTTTACTTTTATTTTTGAGATTGTAATAACAACATATCTCCCTTCTATTCCTCTTTTCAAACCCTCCCATGTACCCTTCCATGTACTTTCTCAAATTCATAGTCTTTTTTCATTAATTGTTACTGCATGACTGCCCTAATATGAGCCAAACACAGACAATAAAAAAATAGACATGCCAAAGCAGATGAGGAAAAGCCGATGAGGCCTCAACCCTACACAACAAACTATAGAGAACTGAGAAATTCTGAGAGCAGGAAGAATAGTCTCCCTGGAGAAGAGCACACCAAGTGGTTATCCAATACCCAATGGTTAGCTCTGACAACCTACATACAAATAACATTATATGGACGAAACAGGTTATAATATATGTTATATTTAGGAATATATATACACATATGTACATATGTGTATACATATATATTTTTAGGAATATGTACATATTTACGTATATGCATGAAGATAATAAAATCTTAATGTCAGGTAAATCCAGTTTTCTCAAGTACCAAACAAGCACTCAATCTATAGACGTGCTTCTCAAGCTTCAGTGGCTACAACTTCTCTGGAGAAAGGGGGAAATGATGTGCCCGAGTGATGTTTGGGGAATCTTTTGAAAAGTAATTATGTAAAAAGTAGGATCCCAAGTCTGGGTGATTTCTACAAGATCAACCTGTTCCTATAGGTAGCATAATTTCTTAGACTGGAAGTTACTGAACCCTGGACTGAGGAGAAACATGGTAACCGAGCTAGGGCTGATTCTCATAGATTCATGTCTCAGGATTCGTGCCCTCTTTCCTTTTAGTGTCTCACATGTACCAGCACACACATAGATAATCCCATGCTTGCTTCCTTCAACATTAAAGTAAATGATTAACATCATTGACACAAAAATCTTAATGTGAGCCTGTATAGGTAGGAGCAGTTGGTGCTTGTTCTATGAAGTACACAAGGCGTGGCCCAGAGAATTTAAAGTGAGAAAATGTGGCGACAGTAGTCAGGACATTCTAAGATCTTAATAACCATCTTGAATATCGGGAAGCCTATCAAAGACTTTTCCAACGAATAATGTTAGTGTCAATTATCTTTACAGAATAGATACAGATTATTGACAAGAAAAATAGGAACCCTAAATTATTCTATTATCTACAAAATAATTGCTGTTCTATCTCTCTCTATAGACTAAATTAATATTCAATTAAATCTTCCTTAACAAAGAAAATTCAGAGATAAATGGGATTACTAATAAATTTTGACAAAAAAATATTATCTTCATTTCTTTTCCTATTTCTGTGATAAAATACCCTAACAAAAATAATTTCAGGGAGGAAGTGCTTGTTTTGGCTTGAGGTGGGAGAATGATGGTGACAGGAGCTGGCCACAGAGGCAGAAGCTGCAGAAGTAGGGAGCAATGAATGCATGTGCTCAAATGTCTCTTATTAATGCCATCCAGGATCAAAGCCCAAGCATGGTACCAGCACTTTTAGCATGGATGTTCTCATCCCAATTAAACTAATCAAGACAATCTCTCATAGGCATACCCTGAGACTGGCTAAACTATAGATAATGGACTTTTCCCTCAATAGTCATATTCACTGTGAATAATGAACTCTACCCTTAAGGTAAAGAAGTAAAGGATGTAGTATCCTTTGTCCCATACTATAATCTGTAGAATCATATATATATATATATGAGTGTGTGTGTGTGTATCATACATATGTAATAGGTAGATACTATACTATGTAGTGTCTCAGAGTCACCTGTACAGATAATTTCCATGAGTGTCAGTTTACTAACATATAAGAATATAAGGAGTATAATATTGAAAAGAAAGTAATCAGGGTTATTAAGTTGGCTGGGTGATGCACACAGACACTGATCAATCAGAATAAAAAGGAACTGATCCGGGGCCGAAGCCTTCACTGAATTTGGAACACAATCTAGAAGCCTACTACTAACTACAATGAGAAAGTAGGATTTTTCCTAGTGGTGTTTTGTTTAGTTCTTTTCTCATTTTAATTTGATATTTTAGGATAGCACCTCATTATGCAGTCCAGTTTCAGACTGTTCTGAAACTCATTGTGTACTATAGACTGACCTTGAGCTTGCAGCAACCTCCTAGCTCAGCCTCTTGAATGCTGTGATCACACACATGTGCCGCCAGGTATAGCTTTTAGAACAGGCCAGGAGAGCCAGAGTATGAAGTTAATAGAGCTCAACACTATGGAGATAGCTGAGTCAGCAAAGTTCTTGCCACACAAACCTGAGAAATTGAGGTTAGTGCTTCATCCCCATGTGAAGTCTGCACATCACGACACCTACTCACGAACGCAGCATGGGGAATCAGAGACAGCTGGACCCCTGGGCTTACAAAGACAGGGGCAGAGAGACAGGGAGAGGCAGAGTGTGTGTGTTAATCTGCCTCTGATCTTATCCTTTCAGGTCATAAGGCATAGGTGGTAAAGGTGAATAGAAGGCTCTCAGCAATGGGGGCAGGACAAACTGCAGTACACAGATGTGGACTTAAATGATAACATTGTCACTTGCTAGTTTGTGGTTATTGGCAAGGTGTGTGGCCATATGATGTCCTCACTTCAGAGCCAGGAATAATTCCATTTCCAAACAACAAAGTCTGGTGAACACCAAACAAACTAACATTAAAATATTGTTAAACTCATACCAGGGTCTCAAAATAGATAGATAGATAGATAGATAGATAGATAGATAGATAGATAGATAGATAGATAGATAGATAGATAGATAGATAGATAGATAGATAGATAGATCGTCCTCTACTCCATTTGTAGCAGGAGCTGTTTTGGTTTATCTATCTGTTTTAGAGTTCATAGCCCTATCTAGAAAATTTTAGCACAAGAAATAAAATACTGCAGGCTGGTAATACATTAAGTGACTTTCAGCCAAGAAAGTTCACATTAGACTTCATTTATTACGAATGAGGAAATTATTGGGTCTAAATTAGCCTGATTCTCTCAGTACCCTCTATCAGGCATTAGGCTTGTGAGAGAGCTGTGAGTCCTACTGACACGTGTAAATAAGCAAATATCTTCCCAGGGTGCCACTTTGCTAAGAACCTGCCATATGTCCATGATGCACTCAAGCATTTAAGGCACATGTCATTTTATGTCTCCACTTGACAAGCACAACGTAAAGCAAGAATGAGCTTGCACTTTGTACGCTCGTCTAATTCCCATTACTGCCAATTACACACACGCAGCAGGAAGACCACAGCTTAGTTTTGAGAGATACAGTATGAAAGTCAGGATGCCGTCAAAGCTCACAATCCCTTACGTTTGCTAATGAGTAGATATCTGCACGTATTTTACTTTTCAAACTTTAGTTCAGACTCACTTGTATCCACACACCCTGTTTGAACTTTCAGGAAATAAATCACTTTCCAAGTGTTGCCCTACAAGATTTAGAAGCAATTTGTCTTCATGGAGAACCTTCAGCATGCTACTTTCTGAATTACAAAGTAGGAAAATTTTCTGAAGGCTGAGATGAACCAGAAGAGGAATGAAATACATAACAATAAGACCATTTCTACTTCATTTATCTTTGTGTTTAAGTTATCGTATAGGAAAGCATGCTGTTTTAGAAGAAGGATGTTGGATCTTACAGCCAGTTTCAGGTATTTGCTGTTCTTTCTGATTATACAAGGAAATGCTTATACTAAGCCATGAGAAAAGCACACAGCACAGACCATTATCATATGCACTACAGAAATGCATCTCTCAATGTAGTTTATCCGAGAATATTAATGATGCAAATAAAAGTTAAAATCTAGCCAGATTTTTTTTTTACATTTTCATCCTGGGTTATGTATTTTAGGATATTTAAGATTTGCAGGCTACCAGGAAGTATATTACTGCGCTAAAACAAGAAACTGCTATGGACAGTGCTGTAGAGGTTTACAGTGATGCAATAAACCAAACTAGGTACATATTTTCCCAAGATTTGCCTATATTTTAGAAGAATATATTTTTGTGAACTGTTCAATATTAAAATTCTTTCCACACCTACTAAAGACAGCAAAATAAACTAAAACCCACTGCTTAGAGATACACAGTTGATTTCTACATTATTTTTGTCTCTAATATAGAAAATATATAGTTTTATTTTTGCCCAAGTCCCTGTTCAACTCAGTATCTGAAGATTTCTTGATGCTAAATACCTTTTCTCACATGATAATTTCACAAGTTGCTAATCTAGGGACTTCAGAGTTTGAGGTTCTCCACTTTTAAATTTATCATCATAAGGGCTTGAGGCATTTTTATGGAAATGAAATGCTATGTCTGCCAAGTGTTTGCTGTGAAGTACATTTTTATGTACTTTTTATAAAGGAATGCTCTCATTCTGGTGAGTATGGCCATTACACTCACATGGAAGGTAAATAAATGCCTACAGGAGAGAATGTAGACACAGGAATAAATTCATGCAGGGCAACATATTCTCAAGTTATACACAGTTCATCTGCATTACCTTCAAGATGCAAACATAACAAAGACAAAACATAAGCCTTATTTAGCTGGCTAAGTCGTTTTGATCTCTGTTAGTGTATGATTGCAAAACTCTCCTTTGTAAAGCAGGGTTGTTCCAAATGTGAACCTGACTCCCAGACCTCAGGTAATTGTGGTGGTTATATGGTCATTGTGTACACTTCAGAAGATGCACTCTAAGTGCCTGAGAGAGCAGCTCCAACAGCTTGACCCTCCAGCATGCCCTGCCCAAATATGATTCTGAAAGCTAGTCAGGTGAAGTCCGGAGTAATTTTATCATTGTAGAGGATACAGAAAATACCCCTAAAATGAGAACATCTAACTCCTCTTCCATTTCAAACTACTTATCTTTCCCATCTGCAAAAGGTCAAAATCAAGTGTATTTTTAAACTGTTTTAGGACTGGCCTAGAATCTTGACTGACAAATGTTTCCATCCCGTAACTGAGAATCAATTTGTGGAGAAACTTCTACAATTGGAGATGTAGCATGGATGATGATTGAGCAAAATGGCTGATTCTGTATAGCAGGCAGTGAACAGAATAAGGCTTTCAATAATAAACAATAAAAATACATTTTATTGGAGCATTTATCAGAGCATTCTTCACAAGTTAAGCAAATACAACACAATTCTTAAATGGCCTGGAGTGGCATCATCCAGTTCTGTGCAGCATAAATGAATTAGATAAATATGTAGAAACTGATTAAGAGGACAATCAAGCTTTGGACAAAGAAGAATCAAATAGCTGTAAATGTTGGTGTTGGTAAGGATGCGTTTTAAAAGGGCTTGTTAAGTGATTCAGCTCCAAGCTGGTCTCTGTCTCCCAAAACAGAGCCAGCTCCATGGTCTCTCTCCTGAAGGCCGCCAGTACACTGTTAGCCAGGTAGCAGCAATGACATCATTTTTTTTAATTTATTTATTTTTATCTCAATCACAGGTTAGGTACTTTGAATCCCAGGCGTAGCCCCCTCCCCCATTCCCTCCTACCCTCCCACTCCCTCCCTCATCTCCCTCCTCCCCGCCCCCTCCGAGTCCACCAACAGGGGAGGACCTCCTTCCCTTCCATCCAACCCCAGCTTAACCTGTCTCCTCAGGGCTGGCTGCAATGTCCTCCCCTGGGATCTAGCCAGTCTGAGCAATGACATCATTGACAGGCTTCTTTTTCTGCAAATTTTTCTTCTATATCCGTAAAAATCCTAGAATGTCAGGATTCTGAGAAAGAAGAAAACTGGATTAAAAGGAAGATTATTTTAATGTGATTTCTAGACATGCCTACCATCTATTTAAATAATCCTACTTACTAGGAAAAACTGTATTTTACCTGCACTTCTAATAAATGAAACTTGGCACCAAGTTTTGCTTATGATTATCAGCTATTAAGTGCATGGTTTCCTTTAAAAGTAAGCATTTACTATCTGGAGTTTATAAACTATATTTATTTGACTATAGACAAAATATGTTCAAATGCATAACTGTTCCCTCTACCCTTACCTTCGAGCCCAGCCCTCCTTCCATTACCACAGAACTGCTTCTCCTTCAGATTCCTCTGACACCCAGCGGCACCCTCTGCTGAGACTTCTCTGATTCTGCCCTGTACAGCATCATTCACATTCACGATACAGTCATCTGCACATGCTCTCATTCTGGCTGTACCTTCTGTTCAAGCCATTGCATTGATTCACAAAGCCAGAAGGTACAAGTTCAAGGACTTTGGACAGTATTCAAAGAAGACATCCATGTCTGCCCTCTGCTTTGACACCAGCTTATTCCATACTTTTTACCAACAGTTCTATTCAGATCTCATGCTCCCCCAAGAGAAATTAGATTGCTGCCTTTGATAATCCTGCAAGCCCACCCTTCCTTTGCCAGTGCTTGCTGTATCCACTGCTTCTTCGAAATCAGCACCCTCAATATGTAGTAAACTAGTCACTTATTATTTCTTCCTTCCCTCCTCCTCTGCTCAGATTCCATCTCCCTGATAAATTTTTGTCAAAAGTTCAAAATACTAAGTTTTATATTGTTTTATGACCCACGTGTCTCCAGGACAGTGTTACAGCATTTGTGCCTGGTGACTAGTTGCATCGTTTCCTATCTCTTTCTGTTTCTGCCACAAGGAAGAAAGCATCATAAGGGCAAAAACTGGAATTTTGTTGTTGTTGTCATTTGTTTGCTTTCTCCATATCCCTAACACTCAGAAAAGCAATAACCAATTCCCTTCTTGCCTCAGATGTGAAATGTTTTCAACCTCCATGTTGTGAGTTATTAATATTTATTGTTGATTTATCTTTTAGTTAAGAGCATTTATTCCTAAACCAGCTGAAAACCAAATCACCACACAGAGACTAGGATTTATTTCATTAACCTAGAGCACAGTGCTGGGCAATCGTTATTCTATTCTAAACCTCGAAGCTCACATGGTTTCCTACCATTATATTTGGTCCAGTTCATCTCTCCTCCTGGTTCCAAGATCTTTCCTGCCAAACCCTCTCTCCTATTCCTCCCATTCATTTCCTTCTTTTCCTTTTCCCTCTGGACCAGGAAGTCCGATTCTATTCTTTCCATTGCTCAGCATTGGCTGGTTGTTTAAGTGACAATTATAGAGAAAAAATGGTGGCACGTTTACACAAACTTGAGACAGGTGATGCTGAGAATAAGCTTCACAATGCAATGTCTGGATTGAAAACAGATAGTGGGGTAGAGAAATCAGCATTTGAATGAACAAGGGTAAATTGTGTACCTTCCATAAGAACATTATACCAACATTTCCCCCTTTAAGTCCAATAAAAGGCTCCTTTTCTTTTAATACAATAATAATTACAAAACAGTTATAAAAACTATTAGGTAAGATTTACAAGTATAATGTCCAATCCATATTTATTTGGCAACTTATGAGAAAGTATTTGATTATCTATCCTATCTTGACAAGTTTAGAGATTTTTACCTAAATTAACTTTTATCCTTATTGGTATTACCTATATGAAAGTATTTTCTTAAATTCTAAACAACTTATGCTTACTTGTGGAACTGTGATTATTAGGACTTCAACCTCATCAGAGAGTTGAGAAGGGATAAAATTACTGGAGTAAGGAGGAAGTGCATGTTAGCAGCTTCCAAAAAATAAAAACTGACAGAGACAGTTTGTGTCTGAACAGTCAGTCACCCAACACTCTCTATAATGTTGGAGCATCATCTTCAGCCTTCTGGCTCAGTATATTTTGACATACATATATATAAAGACATTTTCAAATGCCATGTTCTGTAGGTCTCTGAAGTTTTTGAAGACTACCTAACTTCATGAAATCGAACTGTGTACAAAATCATATCTATCTGTTAAACTTAAGTTGTATACGCCTATGATAAATTAGACTAGTATCTGACATGACTATGAGTTGATTAACTAGCAATTAACTTGCAATACCTAATACCCTAAACAGTTGGTAACAGCAGTTTAAAAGTATTGGAAGTAACCCTGAATTTGTATCAATATACTAAAATTTACCAATGTATTAAAAATAGACTTATTTTTCATCAATATACAAAATCCTAGATGAGAGTTAAAATTAACCTTATTTGAGAATAACAAATAAAACCTTAAATTGAGTAGATTCAGTAATCTACCTTTTTTCTTATTATTTCTGTAAGAAATTCATGTATTCCCTTCTTTCTTTTTAACCCTTTTTCTCCTTATCTAAGAAAGATAGAGAAAAGAAAAAGGAAAAGAGAGAAATCCCTGAGTTTAACCTTATTTTTTCTGTGAATAAGACCATTAATAATTTATAACCATCTCCCAATGACAATAAACATTCATAGTCATAGACAACAATCAAAAACTTACCTAACCCTCCTTAAAGAAAATTAGACATCATTCTTTTGAATTTCTTCTAGCTGACATTGTAGACACAGAGAAATCCTGTTAGGGGCAGAAAGGAAATTGGGGGAAATGGCTAATGAAGCTAGCACTAACATTTGTGGTCCAGTCTTTGAGAGTTGAGAAATTTCAGACTTAATAGAAGTCCTGTTTGGAACAGTCTAAAATGCTGGACCAATTAAGATTAGTAGCTTTCTTCAAAGCTCTCTTGGGAGCAAGCTTTGATGAGATACAGCAATTGAAGCAGTTGAGGCAGGAACAAGCAGAATGTTGGAACATGCAAGATGCTAGAACAGATGTGTCAGTGTCTCAGCATGCTGAACAATGAATCCTGTCTGGTTTTATCCAGCATCTCTGGTGTTTAGTCCTTTTGTTCTGCAAACATACAACTTCTCATAAGCATTAATAGTCCTAAAATTATAAATGTACGAGATGCTCAGGATGAAACTAAACTGTAAGCCAATTTTATCTAGCCAATTAAAAGAATGGCATAATAAATTTTGAGGATATTATAGCCAAGTATTTATTGGCCATAAATTCTTGAAGTTCTGGCTAGAGACATATTTTTCTTTTTATATATTAATTTTTATTTTTTAATATTAGTCACAGGTTATTTACTTTGTATCCCAGCCGTAGCCCCCTCCCTCATTCCCTCCCAATCCCAACCTCCCCCCCCCCGCTCATCTCCTCCCTGTCCCTTTCCAAGTCCACTGCTAGGGGAGGTCCTCCTCCCCTTCCATCTAACCCTAGCTTATCAGGTATCTTCAGGACTGGCTGCAAAGTCCTCCTCTGTGGCTTAGCAAGACCATTCCTCCCTCTGGGGGCAGGGGAGAGGTAAACAAGCCAGTCATTGAGCTCATGTCAGAAATAGTTCCTGTTCCCCTCACTAGAGAACCCACTTGGATACTGAGCTACCATGGGCTACATCCGAGCAAGGGTTCTAGGTTATATCCATACATGGTCCTTGATGGGAGAAACAGTCTCATAGAGGACCCCCATACCCTGATATATTTTGTCCTTGTGGAGCTCCTGTCCTCTCCTGGTCATACTAACTCCCCCTTTTATCATGATTCCCTGAATTCCACCGAAGGTGTGGTTGAGTCTCAGCATCTTTTTTGATACACTACTAGGTAGAGTCTTTCAGAGGTCCTCTGCGGTAGGCTCCTGTCCTGTTTTTTGTTTTCTCCTACTTCCCATGTCCATCCCATTTGTCTAAATGAAGATTGATCCTCTTACCCCAGGTCCTCTTTCTTGTTTATCTTATTTAGGTGTACATATTTTAGTATATTTATCCTATCTTATAGGACTGTGTAAGTGAGAATATACCATGTATGTCTTTCTGTTCCTGGGATACCTCACTCAGGATGATCTTTTCTAGATCCTGCCATTTGCCTGCACATTTCATGATTTCCTTTTTTTTAATTGCTGAGTAGTATTCCATTGTGTAAAAGTACCACAATTTCTGTATCCATTCCTCCATTGATGGATATCTGGGTTGTTTCCAGGTTCTGGCTATTATGAATAAAGCTGCTACAAACACAGTTGAGCAAATGTCCTTGCTGTGTACTTGAGCATCTTTTGGATATATGCCTAGGAGTGGAATAGCTGGATCTTGAGGAAATGCTGTTCCTAATTGTCTGCGAGAGCACCAGATGGATTTTCAGAGTGGTTGTTCAAGTTTGCATTCCCACCAGCAATGGAGGAGGGTTCCCAATTCTCCACAACCTCTCCAACATGTGCTGTCACTTGAGTTTTTAACCTTTGTCATTCTGACAGATGTAAGGTGAAATCTCAGAGTTGTTTTGATTTGCATCTCTCTGATGGCTAAGGATGTTTGGAGACATATTTTATGTCTCAGTCAGTTTCAGAGTTGTTCCCATGTAAAGAAATCAGCAATATAAATTATCATTATTGAACATACAGTCATTATCATGTTGAAATCAAAATAAGGTTGTATAGATCAAAATATCTTTTAGAGGCTCTTGGGTACCTGTTGTATTAGGCCAAGTTGTTACCTATCTCCCAAGAGAAGGCCTACCATTAGAGAGACAAGCTGGTTGTTTTGAGCAATAGAAAAAGCATGTTTTAAGTAAACTTTATGCATACTGTAGGCATCTTGTACCTGTTTAGTGGTTTAGGCCTAGGATTTTATATATGTTGTAGCTATTTTTGTCCTATCCCCTTTTCTATACAGAATGGGCAGTCATGCCTTTATAGCCAAACTTTATATAAACTCCCTTTTACCTTTAACATTTAAGCATACCCTAGGCATTTTGTACCTGGATTTTTACATTGGTTGTGTCTATTCTTTGGCCTGTCCCTTTTTTGATAAGGGATGGATGGTTTAGCCTTTTAAACATATGAATTGCAATATTTGAGCTTTTAGGACTTAAATAGGATGGCATGTACTTTGCCACCTGTAAGCACCCTGTGGTTTTTTTGGTGTTGTTTTTTGTTTGTTGGTTGGTTGGTTTGTTTTGCATCAGACATGAGCAACATTTGCCCTCTCCCCTGTGAAAATGTCTCACATTTGAAAGGATAGTTGGCTTCCAGAGCAGTATGATACTTTTAGCTAGTCAGCATTTAAAAGCTTTTTGATGTGGAAAGCATGCCGTTTGCATGTTAGTCTCCCAGCCTAATTTTGAGTCCTTACATTGATCAACAGAACATATTTCTTAAGCCAAAATACCCTTTTTTACCAGTTCTGTGGAAGTACCAATTTTTGAGATTGGCTGGCCTTTTTAGAGCAGTGTGACATTCTCTCTCCTTACATAAACCAAAAAGTGATATGAATCCAATCTTAGATCAGTAAGGACATAACATCTATTATTAAGAAAAAAGAACTTACATACTAAATGTAAGGAAAATTTTGTCATTTTGAATCTTAGACTATCTCTGGAAGTGGCTAAACAGCAAGAGTTGCCCCCCTGGCTTTTATCAACTTGTTTAAACATTTTTTCCTCAAATCAATATCATTATAACTCAAAGCCTTTAAATAAAAATCAAGAAAAGAGACAAGATAATTTTAAGTTTAGGGTCAGTTGTGCCAATTTAGGCTGTAACCTAAAACCCAGTTAGTTATTTTTGGAATTTAGTTGTTGTTACAGTGAATGGGCGGACCATTACCAGAAAGAGCTGACAAGTATCTTGCAGCCAGAGAGCTTTGAAATTTAGCCGCTATTAATCTAATTTTCATTAGGAAGAGTGCTCTTTCTATTGTCTGTAACTTAGTATTCTCTTCCTTGGTTTTTTCCCCATTTTCTCCTTGAACTTTCTTGGAGAAGGATGGAGAAGAGCCATCACCATTAATCATATTGTAACCAGATCCGTGGCTATGACAACCAAAACAAAGCCAAAAGGGAGTAAAGCACCATCGGCCATGGCATTATTTTATTTTAGATGCAGTTTTCTGTCATGCTCTGTCTAGGGGTCTATCTGTCTCTAGTTCCGTTTTTTCCAGCCATGGTTGTTCTTGTTGCTCTGAGATGAGATGAGCCAGCCACAGTATAAGGAAGCCATGTTTGTGTGCCCCTCTTGTTAGAGTGTAGGAGCAGAGAGTTTGGTTATGCTGAGTCTCAGGTCTGTCCACTGGTAGGCTGTCTTTTGCTCCTAGGCCTGTTTAAGAGTCTCTATCAAAGAGACAGTAATTGACCTGGGAGTTTTAGGTTTTAAGTTTGGGTTGTATCACTGGGAGCTTATTCCCCCCAATGAATTATGTTATAGTATGATTTAAAGGGTGTAGATAGTTAGATTAGTTAGGAGCCATTTGCTGTGGGATATTAATATTTATTATTAATTTACCTTTTAGTTAAGCAGCATTTATTCCTAAATCAGCTGAATACTCAAATCACCATACAGAAACTAGGATTTATTTCATTAACCTAGAGCACAATGCAATAGTTCTTCCATCCAAGCCCGCATAGTTTCCTACCATTCAGATTTCATCCATTAGACACGCTTTTAGTCATATCTTTGGTCCGGTTCATCTCTCCTCCTGATTCCAAGACCTCTCCTGCCAATTCCTCTCTCCTATTCCTCCTATTCATTTCCTTCTTCTCCCCCTACCCCCCACCACCCGACCAGGATGTCCCATCCTATTCTTTCCATTGCATAGCATTGGCTGGTTGTTTAATTAACAATTATAGAGAACAAATGGTGGCATGTTTATACAAACTTGAGACAGGTGATGCTTAGAATAAGCATCACAATGCAATGTCCAGATTGAAAACAGATAGTGGGGTAGAGAAATCAGCATTTGAATGAACAAGGGTAAATTGTATACATTCCACAAGAACATTATACCAACACCTACACTGGATGAGTACTCACATAGACTACGCATGGCTATAATGGATCACAGCTGTGTGTAGCTATCCTTTCTGTAGCCTTCATGCATTTTCTCCCTGACACCAACTTGCAAAACTACATGTTTCATGTTTGTTTAGTCTAGTTAGATTTTTAAAACATCACAAGGTAAGTGGTTTATGTAATGGTGAAAACTGACATCTAAACACTGATCATTTGTAGAGCTAGGTTATTTCCCCAGACTTCAGATAAGCACTGTAAATTCATAGCTAAGGGGAATAACAAAGTATGCTCACACTCTGCCCTATCGTTAGAGTTATCTCAGCTATTAAACTTTTCTATTGAGTCTATATAAAGTCACCTTGTTTAGTGAATTTATATTATAGTTTCTCGTTTCATGGCTCAAATTGCTCTCAGCGTCTATTAAATTATTTTTATGCACACGTATTACATTACTTCAAATAAAAAATACATCTGCACATTGAAAGGTTAGGGTTTGGGGGCAACATGAACTATTTGGTAGGTTGTGGGTCTCCAGGTTTATCCAACCAGCCTTTCCTGAGGGTTGACAGTGTGCCAGCTGCTTCTGAATTTCCACAGCTATTTCAGAATTTCTATATGAAAATACAGCAGTGTGGTTGGATGGAATTCAAAGATTTGCCTGCAACTTCACAACAAATGAACAATTTTTACTTAACATCTGTGATCATCCTAAAGTCACCTGGCTAGAGGCTGAGTAAAATTTTGGGGAGGGAACATACTCTTGACTCAACTAATGGCATTGTTGGCCTGGTCTAGAAGAGCCAGTATAATTGCAACATCACATATCAGATTTCCTTTTGTTCAAAAAGCAAGATGTAGGCAGCCACATTTTAAAAAATATTTTCAGTCAACAACCTTATAAAGAGGATGTCATTTTTACTAAAAAGGTTACTGGGATTTTGTTACCTGGAGTCAAATGCATATTATAAGTTCAACCTTAAAAGTTTTTATTGATAACACTTGTTTGAATGTTATCCAACTGTGTGAAACAGAAAGTACAACAGGTAAAATTTCATAACGATCTTCTTTTAGAAATGAAAAAAAAAAAGTCTATCAGCTCATTTGAAAAGCATTGTTCTCCTGATCTAGATCAGCACAACACACAAAGCCAAATGTCTGACATGTGGGGGATTTGCTCAGTCCTGTACTCCTAGTAAAAGTCTTTGTAAAGAATAAAGAAACTTGATTGGTTTTGTTTGCATTGAGGAGTCAGCACTAAGGACAGAGGACAGAAGCTGAGCAGAGAAAAGGCCTGTGCCTTCTTATAACAACTGTCTTCCTGCTCCTTCCATCCTTCATCTCTCTCTGCCATCAAATCACCCAAATCAGTATTTTCCAAATAGGATATGTGAGCTCTAATCAAGATATTTTAAAACGGGATGTATCCATTTTTATAGCAATCTAAAATTTTACACATACGCAGATTCGGCTTATCTGCCTCGTGCCTGAGTGCTGCACGCCAGCATCTGCTTCATTTGTCTTTTCTTCCACACTGGGTCTGAAGAGTTCACATTAATTGTTGAGGCTAATGACAAAAGCACAGATGTGGGCTTAATTACACAAATAATGTTTTCGAGGTAAATGAATGTTAGATAAGTGTCCCTGAGAACTCTCAAAGCAATGGTTACAGTGCTGATTCCATGAAAAACGTGGAGGGCAGCGTGCATTATTCTTGAACATATGGTGCAGCGAGCATGCCAAACTTAACGAAAGCCTGCCTTGTAACAGTTGGTTTCATCTTTACATTTTGAGCGATGATTCAGTTTAAGCAAACATCATCTGTCACAATACAGCAAATTTTAAATAAAACTTTACATTTTCTTTTAATTTAGGATTTATTTTATTCACAAGATTATTTCAGAGCTCATAGAGGTGGTGAAAATTAGAGGAAACTACACCCTATCTCAGGCTACCATTGGACAGGAGCACAGTATTACTATACTATTGTATGCACTGTTGTTTCAAACTAAGAAACAAAAAGGAATCGTTTTGTATAAATCTTGCACATTCGGCAACTTTAGAAAATAGGTAGTTTACCAACAACTACATAGTGCTTTCGCATTTCATAGTACTGAAGAGAATGACTCATTTTTCAATTAGACAAAGTTATGTGTTCCTGAATATTTTACTTATTTGCATAGCATGTCTGGCTATATTTTCCTAATAGCATTTCACTGTTCTTTTGGAAAACCACTCCCACATTCCATGTGATCCAAGAAAAACTATACTTCAGCCTATCGCTTTATGCTTATTCAAAGTGGAGCCATGTGACACTGATCAAAGAAGTCAGACTCCTCCAAAAAGAAAAGCATTGAGTAGAGAGACCAAAGCGTACAGGAAAATGGAACCAAGATATCACCCAGGAAATGACTCTAAGTTCCTTCCACCAAGTTTCCTGGAGCAGTGGGTTTCTACTCTTTCTTGAATCTTTGTTTAATACATCATTTTCTATTTTAAGTGTTTTATATTCCACTTTAATTAATCAAATTCAGTTTCTGTTGATTACCACCAAGAGTCCCCAAAAATCAAAAATTACTTAAAAGGATAGGTGAGAATATGGAGTACGCTTATTTACAATGCTAATTTAATTGCTTTTCATGGTGCTTTTGAATACATGGACCTCTTTAAGTGAATTAATGGCTGAGTGAATAAATCAATTGTTTATTGGTGTGTGTGGTTTTTTTTTTTTTTACTATTTACTGCTAAGTTTATTATCAATTTTTTAAAATGTGGGCTGGAAAAATTGCTCAACAGCTAATGTGCTTTCTGCACAAGCACAAGGAGCTGTGCTCAAACCTCTGTGACCATGTAAAAATTCAACACAGTGTGGACTTGCAGCTCCAGTGCTGGGAGTCAGACAGGCAACCCCCAGGGACTCACTGACCAGCCAGTTTAGCCCAGGGATGAGCTGTGGTTTCAGAAAGAAACTCTGGTTTGGAAAAAAATTAAGTGAAGAGGTAATGTAGAAGAACATCCCCACGTCAACCTCCATCTCTACACATACCTGGGTGGCAAACACACACATGCACCCACTGTCACATCTCACATACAAGAAAACCGTGATTGAGGGGGCAGATGTAACTGAGTCTCTCCAAAGAGAGTAGCACTTCCTACAGGAACTCTCGTTACTGTGGTAGTTAGGTCGGTTTAATTACAGTTCAGGTATTTTTATAAGCACGGTTGTGCTATTTGTAACTTATTCACTATTAATGTTCCCTTTTAATGATTGCAGAAGTTGAAGGAAAAGAGGAACATCATTATAATCACAGCAGTTACTTGAATAACAGAAATCTATTAGACATTTTATTTCTCTTGATAACAAAAATTTTTGTTACCAGAGACTACATACTGATGTCAAACTGTGACTAAAGATGATGCCAAATATTACTTAACAGAAAAATTTGGCACTAGCAATGTCACCTAAGGTTTAGGACATATTCTAGCTGGATGTGTTGGAGAGGTGTCTGAGCTGAGCCCATGTAAGCACAAGAAAATGAGTTTGAATCCCAAAAACGAAGTAAAAATATTGGGGATTGGTGTGATAGAGTCACTTGGAACCCTGAGGAGCCCCAGCCTAGCAGTCTAGCCTAATCACCCAGCCCCAGACTGGTGATAGACCCTATCTCAAAAATTAAGGTGAACAACTGGGAAGTATATCTGGGGTGGACACCTGCCCTCTACATGGTTGCTGGCTGTAACTTTTCCTTGGGGAGACATGAACAAGTATCTATCACCTCAAATGAGGCAACTATGACAGACTGAAGAAAGGATTCTACAAAAGCCCAGCTCTGTGGAACAATGGGTATACTGAGGTTACTCCCATGAATATGGGTTAGGGGTTACCTGCAGAAGCACGAGTACATGCATCACTGAAAAGCCCCATCACAGCATGGGTGATGACTCACAAAACTGTAACCCTGAAGCCACTGGCATGACCTGCAGGCAGACTGACAGACTGCAGAGCTTCAGCTCCCTTACTGCTTACACAACCTTAAAAATTGACGGGTCTTATGAATCTTTTTAGTTACAGGGACCTTCTGAAACTTGTGAGTTCTTTATGTTTTGAACCTTAATGATCCTCCTTCCATGATGGAGATCTTTAGCTGGGAGGATTTTGCTATACAACACCAGGGGACCTACATACACAGACACATGATACATATGTACACAAGTGCTCACATACAGAAATGCCTTTCAATATAATTTTATTGCCGGCATTCACTATTTTGAACTACATTTCACTAAAATAGAGAATGTGCCTTTTCAAGAAAGGCTCCTGTTGTGGAAGCTAGAGATGGCTTGGCTGCTGAAAGCACATGCTGCTCTCTAAGAGGACCCCAGTTCACTTCTCAGCCCTAGTGTCTAATAACCTCCTTCAACTCCAGTTACAGGGGATCCAATGACCTCTTCTGGCTTCCATGGACACTGTATTAATATACCCAGGCCCCATGCACAAACATGTACACATACACGTTATTTAAAATAAAATTAAAATACTTTTAAAGATTCTAAATGTTCAGAAATAAGGCCAACATTTGGCAGGTGGGACCACACAAATAAGCTTCTATCAATCAAATGATTGACCGCTGATAGAATGGGGGAAATCTTTGCAAGCTATATCTGACAGGAGATTAGTGTCCAGCATATAAGAAACTAAACACTAAGCAATTAAACAGAAGGTAAGAGTGTGCTGTTCAAGCATGAGGATCTGAATTCAAATCACAACGATAATATAGAAATGCCCGTAATATAAAATGTGACCTTGTGTGCCTGTAACTGCAACTCCATGCAGGGCAAAACATGAAGAGAGTGAAGACAGTACCACTGTGATGTTCTGGCTGCCATACACACAGAGAGACCCTAAATCAAAGGAATAAGGCAGAGAGTGACATATCAGGACATTCAGTGTCCTTAGGCTTTGCACACATGAAGAGTCAAACACACACACACACACACACACACACACACACTCCTAACACATAACACACAAACAAACAGAGAGAGATCAAGCAATACTGCCAATAAATGGACTAATGAAATGTATAGATAGCACTCAAATAATGAAAAATAAACTAACAATAAACACAAAGAAAACAAGTTTAACTTCTATAGGAAATATAGGAATGCAAATCAAAATTAAATTGAGAATTTTATCCTATCCCCAATTAGCACAAAAATCATTAAGAAAAGAATGATAATAAACATGTGAGTCTGTGAAAGGGGGAGAACCACTATTTACTGTTGGCTAGAATATAATCTGGTTTGATCACTATTGAAGATTCTCAAAATAGTAAAAGTATGTCAACCATATGACTCACCTGTACCACTCCTGGGTAGTCAACCCGAACGACACTAAGTCAACATAAGTCAATATAGCATAAAAATGTTTGCATAGCCATGTGTATTGCCTCATTTTTCTTGACAGCTAGTTACAGAACTGACCCAGGTGTTCAATGGTAGAAAAATGATTGTGGACAATGTGGTATACAACTTTTATCATCCATAAAGAATGAAGTTACTCCATTTGCAGAAAAAAATGGACACAATTGGGGATAATCATATTAACCAAATTAAGCCAATATCAGAAAGAAATATATAGGTGTTGTCTCCTCTATGGTTCCGAGATTTTACATAGATTGTTGAATTAAAACGCCAAGAGACAAAGAGAATCATAGAAAGATGAAAAGGCAAGAGGAAAAAAAAGAGTGTAGGAGGATATTAGGAAGAAATATGCTCAATATAGATACATATACATGTACCAAAGGTCAAAAACAAACACAACTAAACTAAAAACACCAAGTAAACAGCCTATTAGGATGGTTTTAAGTATCTGTTCTGTCACGCCAGAGCAAACACAGAAACCACAGCATGACCATAGAAACACCATTCACACTGATGTGTGTCCATCCTATTCTGTAACTAGAAGGCAACATTTCACGATATAAGTCTGAAGTGCGCTGGCTCTAGTCTCACAACAATGCATACAGCTGGAAATTAAGTGTCCAAAATATGTGATTTGGGTATTGATAGGGGTTTTAAAATAGAAGAAAAAGAAACACTGGAAAGTTGAGTACATATATCAAAACAGTTAATTTCGTAGCTTCTTCTCAAAAAGTAAAGTAGACTTATAAAGCCCCGTTGCCTAAAGCAGAGCATAAATAGAAACAAAGAGAACGGGGCAATGTGTAGAAACAAAAATGCTCAACAGTAAGCCTTTTGCTTTTTATGCTGTATATATTTATTTTCACTGTTTTGTGTCACATTAAATTTATCAGTTAAATATGTGTACGTTAACAATTAGGTATCATTTTCTTTAGTGTGGAAAAACTTAGGGCAACTAAGATTTGGAAAAAAATCAGATTTAACGGGCTATGCAAAAAGATTGATTCAAGAAAGAGCAAGAAATACATGCCATTGTGCGGCACAGACCCTTGCCACTGAACATAACACAGTGCTGTCACCTACAGAACTTCATATTGTCAACTCAAAAATAAAGGCTTCTTGCGAATAGAGGATAAAAATTCTATATTCCTTTTCTAGTTGGATTGCAAAGCTAAGTTGTTCACTTGCAGTAAATGTTTTCTGTAGACATTACCACGGACCTTCCTAGTGGTGCTTTAGCTGACTCTCATAGCTTTTGAAATGCTGTTTTTATTTTTATTTATTTTGGGAAATGTTAATGTTATCCCTTTTGATTTTTGACACATTATCTGCCCATGAGAAGGTTAATTTTCATGTATTTACATAATATGTACCTTTTGTTAGTGAACTCTAGTTTTATTTTTAGAAAAGATGCTTACCATGGCTCTGATTGAGATTTGCGATTTGTATTGCAGACAAACATGAAAATATATTTCTTATGCTGATGGGAAGGCACTGTGTTCTCTAACTGTGAGATCTGTTCTGCAAGTGTTTGTTAGTTTTGCAAACTAGTTCTTTGTTTAATTTTCTGTGTGAACTGTCCATTGATAATAGTGAACTATTAATTTCCTGACTGCTATATTAGAATCTATACCTTATCTCGGATATAGAAATGTTTGATTAATGTGATTGAGTGCTCCAGATAGGTGTGAATAAATACTTTATACATTTATTTACATTAAATATTTAGTCAACTGGTTATTAAATCGACCTTGTTATTACACTTTCTAACTTTCTAACTTAAAGACTGTTTCAAATCAGTGCCGTTGCCCCTGCTTACCTTTGAGTTCTATTCATGTGTTGTATTTTTTTCCATCACTTCATTATTGTTTCTGTGGCTTGGCCAGTAGTGAGCCCCTGAAGATATAAATAGAAACACCTCATTATGGCAGGGAAACGTCAGCAGAAGTCTTGGTGTGCAGAGTGTGCAGGCAAAAACTTCTCGAATCTTACTAGACCAAGAAAAACGGAGCTAGAATAGGAATCTCAACACCTTCAGCAAGACTACACTTCCTAAAGTTTCAACAACTTCCAAAAAGAGTATCAAATACATGGGCCCATGGGAGACATTGCACATTCAAAAACCCTAACAAAAGGGGATCGTTAGATAGGCAGAGGGGCAAGAGAAGCTAGCAGAACGGAAATTACTGGGGTGTGGGGAATAAACAAGATGGGAAAATGAAGGAGAAGATGGTGGACCGCAGAACAACAGCAAAGTTTAATAAATATGTATGAGAGTTCCAGAACAAAACCAGCCACTTTATGAAGTAAAACTGAAAATCATAAGTGAAATCTGTAAAAACATGCCATCATTGCTGTTACCTCAAGCTTCAGTATAAATTTACCAGTATATGTTTACAGTCAATCGCTGTGGATGCAAATATGTGTCTGTCTAAATAATTCTGAATACTTTTTGTTTTCAGTCATGATTAGTTATTTTTTAAAATGTTTAACCTAGCTTTTTTAAATGTTATTACATAAAACAAATCTAAGATAATAAATTATACTGTAAAAGATTTGTCATAAAAATGCAACACATAATAGCTAGAGGACAAATTAAAGAACTGAGCCATACGCCTTCCAGCTGTCTGATGAAAATTCAACCTGGGTCCAGTGAAATTAAAATGTGCTGGACTGAAAACACGTCACAGTGAAGACTGTCATGAATTCCTCCCCACTGCCACACAGAGGAGGGAAGCAGAAGAGCCAGGTATGAGAAAGGCTCAGCCTTTTGGAGTAAGAATTTGAATTAGTACTCACTCTTACCATCAGAATACTTTACTTACAAGGATTTATTTTTCCTCACATTGTTCTCTCAGGTTGCTCTTTTCTCTCTGTTTTCCTTATTTGTTTCTAAGAAAAGGCAAATGGCTTTTTTTTTCATGACTATCATGAAAGTCAGAGCTCCTCACAAGCTCTGTTCAGCGTTATATTTCTTGCTCTGTCTCCAGCAACTTTCAACAACAGCATTCATTTATTCTTGTCAACCAGCTGTCACGTTTTCAGTTGCATGCAGAATTACCTATGAAACACAGTCATCGTGTGTGTGTGTCCTCACTTAGGGGTTTGGTAAACCTCCTGTATCTTATTCTTGCCATTCTAATTCCCCGAGTTTGTTCTGTTCTCTGCGCAGTGCCCACAGTGACTGTTATGGTGGATCTGGATCATCTGCTTCACAGAACTGGGAGGAGGGAATCAGTTACAGAATCACCCCCGTGAGACTGGGCCTGTCGGTGGGGCTTTTTCTTTTTCTTTTTTTCTCTTCGCAGAACGTATTTTTTTTAACACACAAAAGAAAGTGAGATTACAAAAGAAAACAATCATGTTGAAACACTGCTGTGCGACACAGAACCAGAATTGACAATACGAGCATTTCAAAGTACTGATTGTAAAAGAAAGAAAGAAAGAAAGAAAGAAAGAAAGAAAGAAAGAAAGAAAGAAAGAAAGAAAGAAAGAAAGAAAGAAAGAAAGAAAGAAAGAAGAAAAAACGAGGAAAACTTGTCAACTAACACTTCAAGTAAACTGCAATAAACTTGCCCTGTTGTGTTTTTTTTTTCAGTTCTTGATAATTCTGCAAATTTGGATGATGCACTCTAATTACTGAAGCATGAATGTTGATATGCTAAAAAAAAACAGAAAATGATTTTTATATAATTAATGAGAAATCAGCATAAACAAATACATTAAATAATGAAATTAAATCCAAAAGAAGCATGTCTTGATTGTTGATTGCTGCCGGAGGGCCAGCCCACGGGAAGCAGGGCCATCCTGGGCAGGAGGTTCTGGGCTGTAAAAGAAATGTAGCTGATTGTGAGCCCAAGAGCAAACCAGTGAGCAAAAATTCTCCGTGGTCTCTGCTTCAGTTTCTCATTGCAGCTCCTGCCTTGGGTTCCCTCGAGGTCAGACTGCAGCCTGCAAGCTGCATTAAACCCTTTCTTTCCCAAATTGCTTTAGGTCACGGTGTTTATCGGAGCAACAGAAAACACACTAGCGCAGTAAGTAAATAGTATATTTCTTATCTACCGCTAACAGAAATGCACGTCTTCATATCAGCTTTGTCACATGCTGGTAAGAAAGTGTCAGTGACTTTTATCCAACAGAGATATAGCAGTGCCCTACCACATTCCTGTTTATTTGCTCTGCCTAGCGCTATGTCACTCTAACAGGTGACTGCACTAATTTAAACTCCCACTATTTAAAAGAGGTGTGCTGAATAATTTCATGTCAACTTGACACGAGCTGAAATAATCTGAAAGGAGGAAATTTCACTTGAGAAAATGCCTCCATTAGATTTGATTGTAGTCCATTTGCTTAATTAGTGATTGGAGGGGGAGGGCCTAGCGCATTGTAGGTGGTGTCATCCCTGGGCTGGTGGTCCTGGGGTCTATAAGAAAGCAGCTGGGCAAACCACAAGGAGCAAAGCCAGGAGCAGCACCCCTCCGTGGTCTCTAGCTCCTGCCTCCAATTCCGGCCCTGCTAAAGTTCCTGCCTTGGCTTCCCCCAATGATTGATTATGATCTGGAAGTGTAAGCCATTTCCGCCCCAACTTGCTTTTGGTCATGGTGTTTCATCACAGCAAGAGTAACCCTAACTACATTAAGAGGACCCCATTTTACCACAGTATAATAATCTTTTGTGGGGGCCTCTGCAAACGCCAGGGACGCCAGAATGGTGGTCCACAGGAGTCAGGAAGGAAATCGGTTCAAAAGACTCAGTAGCTGGTATTGGTTCAAACTTCTGGAATCTGACTCTTGGAAGTTTATTCTAGACAGATTTAAACACAGCACAATTCTGAAGGGGAAAAAAAAGGTTTCCTAATATTAATTAACTCAGACCTTAAGACATATTTTACAAAGTACCAATGGCTTCATCCACAAAGATGGGTTCTTTTGATTCAGAAATAAACTTCAAAATAAAGGCCTAGGGAGAATGACTGGAGTAAATCGAATAGCCTGTGGGAGTCGGGGTTGTCCTGGCTCTAAGGTAATACAGCAGTTAGCTAGGCTGTTGTAAAGTGCACGTGACTCCCATAAGGATGGGTTCTATTGGCTAAGATGCAGTGCTCACGATCTACAGAAGAGTCTGGTATAGACAGAAATAACCGTCCTGGGGATTTGAGTGAGGGCTGGCCCTGCAGATAGCAAAAATCACCAGATGCATAACCACATTCATTTTCAGATTTCTGGGTGGAAAACAGTTATATATCTCCCCTAGTGGGGAGACAGCCTGTGTGTTTAACACTGCTGTTTTCCCGAGTGCTTATCCGTGAGCACGAGGAACTCATGCCCTCTACAATCTTTGATTCTATTTGACTAATTTTCACTGCTCTGATAAGAATCTAACAGTGGACTACTACACGTTAATTTGAATTTTCTGATTAATGATGGTGATGTGCTCACTAGTCCTTTCATCTTTTCTTCATACAGTATACTTCTATCCTTTCCCCATTTTAAAATTAAACTTCTTGACCATCTTGCTGGTAAAGTCGTTCCATCTATACTCTCTATATTAATTAACCTTGTTATTAACAATTATGGTAGATGAGATCAGGCACATTCAGCATGGCCTGTCTACTGAGAAGAAACCAGCAGTTGATGGCTGCTGAGAAGAAAGTCACTTTCCTTTGGGAACATGGCTGAGTAGGTTGCTCATGGCCATATACACGTGTGCATATGGGCAACAATAATTCTGTGGGTTATTAATAAGTTGCTTAAATGAGAGAACAGATGTGTTAGGCCTCTAGTCCTCACAATCTTTCTGTCATTCTCCCTGAGCCTTAGGTTTAGAGATTATGTTAAAGATACATCAGTTGGGTCTGGTCACCCCATGGTCAATGATTCTCTGCATTTACACCAGTTGTTGATCTCTGTGAGAGCAGTGAGAGCATATAAGCAATGTATTTTCAAATAATGTGTGGAAAAAAACATTCAGTTCTGTCAAGGCTAAAGACATTTACATACATTAATATATGCGCATATACAAACGAATTCTGAATTATGTTATACAGAACGGCAAATAGTAATAAGATTATAGAATCACAGAGTTCTTTTTTACTCTATCTGTAATTAGTTATATAACCGAATTTTTACATGGACAATGCTGTACCTCCATAAAAACAATTTAAGTCATAAAAATCAAATGCAACTCAACTATGTATGCCCTGGACAAGCTTCTTCAATTTTTATCCTATGTCTTTAAAGTTATTAATGAAGCACATGCAAAATCATCACTTGGTAGATATGCTCAGTAAGTTTGGTTTAACAAGAGAACACGAACTTAGAAAGGAGGTAGGCTGGCAAGCACTAGGGGGATCTGGAACAAGGTGGTGGAGCATGTGTATTATCAATATACACTGAAAATGTATGAAGCTTTCAAAGAATAAAATATTATTTATATATAATAGTCACCGTGGCTTTTACTTTGATCTTATTTTAAAAGTTATTATTTAAGAAAATTTCTGAATCCCCAAATATTCCCTGAAATTTCTTTCCAGTGATATCAGGATTTTATGTTTTATATTTAGAACCTTAATACATTTTAAAGTTGTGTTTGTAATGATGTAGTCAGTTTCTCTTCCAGTAGCCACATTCTTTGAGCCTGAGCCAATGTGGAGAAATATGGCAGAGGAAGCTGGTTCTATCATACAAGGCCAGGAAACAAGGACTGCAACACAAAGAGTGGCCAGAGACAATCAGCGCAGTACTGGTCACAGTACTGGTGACTTCCTTTGCCTAACTGGGACCCACTTCCTGGTAGCCAATTGAGCTATGTACCCACTGGTGCATTCATGCAGCACTGATGAGCTCAGAGTTCTTACCTTTCAGTTACCCAGTGCCCTCAGCTGGAAGCCAAACTTTCCGCAGGAAAACCTGCGGGAATGTGTTGTAAAAGTCTGGCTTTCTTTTAAAACCCAGATATGTTGTATAAATGTGGTTTTGTTTTACTCGCAGGTGTGGGCTGCTTCAGATTGTCCACAGCCAATAACCGTGATTGTTTCGTGCTCTAGGAGGGGTAAGATTTGTGCCAGCTGCAGATAGTTTAATTCTGAGAATTCTGAAGAGGGAATAAAAGCCAGAGCCCAGAGACGGGTATGAGTACTAGAAGGCGGTGGCTGCTTCTTCCTGCTGCTGCACATACTGTTGTGTTTGCTATTCCTGGTTTGCTAGACTACTGAATATCCTAATGATAAAAATCGGACTTGCCCCGAGGAACTGTGTCCCTATTCAGCAGGAAATATCCTATTGCTGTCTATACCCCCTTTCCCCTCTAACCTTTTTTCTCTCCTACCTAGCGTTGGAGAGTTGGAAGAGACAATGGTGGATAAGAGTTGGAAGATACATAGAGGTATAAGAACTCAATAAAGTAGCGTAAGCAAATGTGCCTGCAGGAATGTGCTGCATATGTCTCATAACAAAGTCTTCTGTTTACACAATAAACACTTATTAGAAAAATTAGAGGGTTTTAGTTATGTCTCACAAAGAACACAACACTGCAATCTTGATCCTGTTGATAATCTTGCTTTTCCTTTACTTTATCCTTTTGTATACATTATGCATAATAATATAGTTTAATTTATTATCATATTTCACTTTATATATAGCATCTGCCCTGCCTTTTCAGTTTTTCTCTGTCTGTCTACCATTCTATTAATTGTGAGACTCATCCACATCTACAAGGTAATAAAACTGACTTCCTAACTTTTCACTTAGGTCTCCTAACATAGTTGCTTAACATCTGAATGTAATCAGTTTTGTTTTTGTAAAGCATCATGTGGGGTTTTAGTGATTTAATTTTTGCTGATAAGTGTTACTTCTATACCTTTTAATCTTTAGTTAAATATTATGAATGAAATATGGCTTTATTAGTGCATAGATCATTGCCAATTAGGTTTTTATCCCCTATTACTCAGACAAATTTTGGTATGAAATTATTTGATCCCAGTTTTGTTGTTGTTTCACGTATTTAATAAACTGCCAAAGCTTGCTGTGCTCCTGTTTTTAAACTATTGGGAAACTCTCCTTCCTTATGAGGTATCTTCTTTATATGGTCATCTTTAAAGTACATTTTAGATTAAAGTATAGTTATGTGACTTCCCTCTTCCCCTTCCCTCCCTCCAGCCGTTATCATCCTGCTATGGTTTGAATGAGAATGCCCCCCCATCTTGTACTGAAATGCTTGGTTCCCTGGTTTAGTGGGCTGTTTGGGAAGGATTAGAAAATGTCGCTTTGTTGAAGTAGGCGTGTCACTGGGGAGAGAACTTTAACGTTTTAAAGCCTACTGTTCATCTGCTACATATGTGCAAGAAGTCTAGTTCCAGCCCATGCATGCTCTTTGGATGGTGGTTCAGTCTCTGTGAGACCCCATGGGCCCAGGTTACCTGACTCTTTTCTTGTGGTATTCTTGACACTTCTGGCTCCCTCAATCCTTCCTCCCCATCTTCCACAAGATTCCCAAGCTCTGCCTAATGTTTGGCTGTGGTTCTCTGCATCTGTTTCCATCAGCTGCTGGATGAGGCCTCTCATAAGACAGTAATGCTAGGCTCCTATCTGCAAGCATAGGGGAGTATCATTAACAGTGTCAGGAGCTGGCTGTCTCACATGGGGTGGGTCTTCCCTTCTCTGAGAAGAAGGAGGCAGGGAAATGGGGCCAGGGGTGTGAGAGTGGGACTGGGAGGAGTGGAAGGAGGGGACTGAATCCTTAGGGGTTTTTTTCCTTTCATTAATTAATTTATTTAATCACTTTACAGACTGATAGCAACCCCCTTTCCTGAGGAGAAGTGGAAGGAGGAAAGAGGGAAGAGGAAAAGAAAGTAGGACTGGGAGGAGAGGAAGGAGGGGCCTTTGATCGGGATGTAAAGTAAATAAATAAATAAATTAGTGAGAAAAAAGAATAAAGGTTAATTAAAACATACTCAGAAAGCTCTTGGGCAGTAAATGTTACAGTTTCATTATCATGTGATTAGTATGGTTTATTAATACTGAATTTTTTACAATAATTATTCTCTGTAGTCTTTAATTCTTCCTCCTTTCGATCCTTTCTGAAAAGTAGAAAATTTAATAATGATTGTTATTGCTAAGGCTTAATCACACAACATACTGAGTCTGAAATCATTCATTCTTTTCTCTATGTTTGGAGTATATATTAAATTAAAGTCACCTATTTTTAATGTAAGAAAGAGACACATAATGAGTAAAGTATATAATTAATCTTTCACAACTAACCTTTAAAACAAAGAAGATGGTCAAATTATTTATCATGTAATTCATCACTCTCTTTTCTTTTCAGAAAAGAATGGAGAGGTATCCTTGATCCAGGTAGCATGGCAGGATACATTTGATTAGTTCCTAGAGATACATATGAAAACACCAAAAAATACTACCCTAGATATTTTAGTGCCTTTATTAGACCCTTTATTCTGTGTTTCCTTTTCTGTTATTCTTCTGTGGACCCTAATTGCTTAGTACTTTAGTAACAATGATGACAGTACTAATGGATACCAAATCTCTACACTAGAATTGAAGTCCCTTAGCTATGACAAAAGACATTTGATTTTCTTTCCACTTTCTTAGCTCTGAGGTCTAATGACTCTGTATTACACCTTCATTTACTACTTTGTAATCCCAACCAGAAGCTTGAATTTAAAATCATGAGAACAAAACAAAACAGAATGCATTTGGGAACCATTTGGACTGAACTAAGGTATTTTATATGGCTTCTATGAGAGTTAAATAAAACATATGTGTAAGGTTCCTAACATAGTACTAACAGAATATTAATTTGTTAATCTGGTTTTTTCCTTCTTAAAAAAATCTTACTTTTGGAGGGTTTTTCTGATCTATATCTGGATCTTCTCCAACAGTCAAACATCTTTATGTTATTCTTTGGGGCCAATTCACAAGTCACCTGCTTAAATGATCCTTCCAAGATTATCATTAAAGGATTTACTTATTTACTTGATTAGTTATTTGAGTATATTAACACTATTTCCTATAAAAATTTCCAAGAACAGTAATTGTAGTGGAAGTTTTGGTTTCTTTAAAAATTTAGTTATGTTATAAAAAATGTTTTGTCTTAATTCCAAGTGTGGTGTTGTAGTTTGGGCTTTAGTTTGTTCACAGCTGGGAATTGCCTTGTGTGGGGCATGGTCACTGCCAGCTGGTAATGGCTTGCCTACTGTGGCACAGACAGGCATGTGATCTAGGGCTCTGAGGATACAAACATGAGCACCCAGAAAGAGAAAGTGTGCTATGCTGTGGTAGTATGTGCTGAGTGGCAGTTTGCAGAGACCAGAGACGGATGGTGTCATGGCTTGGAGACAGAAAGAAAAACATTTCAATGCAGCGGCTTGGAGGACACTGCTTGCTGCATCTGCTGATGATGGAGATTGGTATAACCTTTGAAAGAACACATCAACACTAAACAGCTGGAAGAAAGAAAGGGTTCCATGGCCCCTGTCCTCATATCCTCCC
>CM053764.1:124238187-124285928 GCA_028658305.1 Pachyuromys duprasi
TGTTGAGTAGTATTCCATGTACCACAATTTCCAGATTCATTCCTCAGTTGAGGGGCATCTGGGTTGTTTCTAGGTTCTGGCTATTACAAATAAAGCTGCTATGAACATTGTTGAATAAATGTCCTTGTTGTGTACTTGAGCATCTTTTGGATATATGCCTAGGAGTGGTATAGCTGGATCTTGAGGTAGCACTATTCTTAATCGTCTGAGAAAGTGCCAGATTGATTCCCAAAGTGGTTGTACAAGTTTATATTCTCACCACCAATGGAAGGGGGTTTTCCTTTCTCCACATCCTCTCCAGCATGTATCGTCACTTAAGTTTTTGATCTTAGCCATTTTGATGGGTGTGAGATGAAATCTCAGGGTTGTTTTGATTTGCATTTGGGCAGCAAATCTTAGGAAAGAAGAGGGAGATAGTAAGACCTGGAGAGGACAAGAGAGCCTCAAGGAGAGCAACAGAATCAAAATATCTGGGCACAGGGGTCTTTTCTGAGACTGATACTCCAACCAAGGACCATTCATGGATATTACCTAAAACCCCTGCTCTAGTAAGGGGAAGAGGGGCTGTCTCTGACATGAACTCAGTGGAGAGCTCTTTGACCACCACCACCCCCTGAGGTGGGAGCAGCCTTGCCAGGCCACAGAGGAGGACAATACAACCAGTCCTGATCATACCTGATAAGCTAGGGTCAGATGGAAGGGGAGGAGGGCCTCCCCTATCAGTGGACTTAGAGGGGCATGGACGGAGATAAGGGAGGAAGGGTAGGATGGGGAGGGAATGAAGGAGGAGGCTGCAGCTTGGATACAAAATGAATAAACTATAATTAATATATAAAAATAAAAATTTAATTAAAAAAAGTTAACCAAAGGCCAGTTGTGCAGTGTCCAGCCATCAACCCAGCATTTTGGAAGAAAGGCCATGAAGCACATGAGCTTAGACCAGCTTGGGCTATGCAGAGAGACTCTCTAGAAAGCAAAAACTAAAAAAGTAGATCAAGGCTCTAAAACAGAGGAAGTAAGAATAAATTAAAACACACTGTTGTGGATATAAACATGTTTTTGTCTTGGTGGGGGATATGGCCTGATTCTGATTGTCCACAGCAACAGACTATTTGCTTCATGTGGGCTCTGAGAGGAGCTCTTTGCCAGCTGCTGATAGTTTAAATCTGAGTACTCTGAAGAGAGAATAAATGTGTCTCTAGAAAAACAAAATGATAGAAGTAATACCTAGAAAATAGAAATAAGGTGGGTGTGGTGGTGCACACCTTTAATCCCAGCCTTTGGGAAGCAGAGAGAGGTGAATCATTGTGAGTTTGAGGCCAGCCTGGTCTACAAATTGAGTTCAGGATAACCAAGGCTACACAGAGAAACCACATCTCAAAAACAAAACAAAACAAACAAACAAACAAAAAACCAATAGAGAGATAGATAGATAAAATTAAAAAAAAAGAATAGACATTGCTTGTCTCCCAGTGAAAAAGCCAAGAATCTGATAGGTGTGCAGTCCATGAGGTTGGTTCAGATGGTCTTTAATATGTGTTGGAATCCCAAAGAAGTAGGTTTCATACCGATAAAATTAATAAAGTAACATCTCAGTGGCAGAACAGATGAACTTGCAAGAATGAGGGCATGCAGGCGAAAAACAAAAACTTCCTTCATCTTTCTGTTTTAAATGGGCTATCACCAGAATGTGCTGCCCAGATTTAGGGTGGGTCTCTTGAACTCAAATGATTTGGATTTAGAGCATATGTTCCTGCCACAAATCATCCAGTAAAGAAAAAAAAAAAGTCCCTCACAGATGTACCCAAATTTTTGAATTTGGTTTATTCCATATGTGGTCCAGTTGACAACCAAGATTAACCATCACATGAGGCTAGGAAGATGGTTTGGACCCAGGGCAGTAGATAGCCCCTGTGTTGTTCCAGGACTCACTGAAAAAAATGCCAGCTCTCATGGGATTCCAGTTACAATGGGAAGCATAATCTTCATAGCAGTTAAAATAACATGAAATGCATAAACTCAATGTACTTTTGTCTTCTTAACCTAAAAGGGAACATTTCCTCACTGTGTAGAAAAATTGTTACCAATGTCAGTACTGTAAATAGTGTAACATGGCATCTGTGCTAACAAACACTGAAAGTATCTTCTCAACAGAGAGTAACTTATATCTCTAGAGCCTATTGATGCTGCATTAATTTACCATTTTAAGCTGCCATTTTCTCTTAAACTAGCTATCTTGCACATATCACAGTTGAAGTAAAGATTTTAATGCTGTTGCAGTTTCTTTAACAGAAAGGAGTAATTGGAAAAGCATAAAAACATAAGTAACTTAAAAAACTAAATTGTAAGCACTACTTACCTGGTCCTTCGAAAACTTGTTTAATTAATATGATTTTAGTGGTAACAGTTACATGCTTACTGAGTAAACTTAATTAAGAAACACAATAATGGAATTAGTAAAGATACTAAAGGAAGCCATCTGGACATTCAGTATCTCCACCCGTAATGCCCGTGTTCATGTTTGTTTTTAAAGTGCATCTAGGAACAATTTGGAGAGCGGATAGAGCAGTACCAGATGCACTTTGCAAGCTGATTATGAAGCAGATGGTTTTACAATCACATTTGTGTTGTAAAAGGTGCCATTCTATTATATAAGATTCACATTCATGACACATGCTCCTTGTTTAGCATAGTCCTCCCATTGGAGCATCTCACACAATTCTTGTTCACATCTGTTCAGTAAGGGTACAGATTGATTCTCTTAGGAAGAGATATAAATTTCCCAATTACACTGTTGAAAGGATTTTGTATACATAGCACTGATACTCATATTGACATGATGACATCAGTAGAACTTACAGTATAGGCAATGATGGAAAAATCAACACAGATCTCTAAAAATCAAGCTGGAATGTATCCATTTCACAAAAATCTATAACCCTCAAAAGCTAGTAAGGTACAATATGGCCATTTTGTTGTTTGTGCAATAAACACAGGGTTGCTTAAGCTCAAGGTACACCACAATTTAGAAATAAATCTGTATTAAGAACTATAAATAAAGATTAAGAATCTGAGAATCTGTCTTAATAATAGGAAGCAAATGTTTCCATCAAAATAGGCATACCTTTCTGAAGAAACCAATTAGGCAGCTGTGCCTTTTGTTTATACAGTACATTTTAAATTTTTACTGCTTTCAGATGCAGCAAAATTGTTAGCATAACCTTGCCTTTTCTAAAACTCAGGCCTAGGTGTATTCATACCCTGGCACTTTTCCCTGCCTAATCTGTAGAAGTAAATTAATTTCAGATTTGAGTGTCCCAATGGGACACTCAATGGGAATATTCCTACAATCTGAATTTGCTAAATTGGTGCTACTGTGAGAAGATCATATTCATTTAATTAGCATTTCTCAACTACTACAAATGCTCTATAATAACCATTGGGAAGAAAAATTTAAGTGGATCTTGTACTTCCCTTTAAGTGAATCTTAGTCCGGCTCAGCAAGATATTCCCAATGGTGTAATGGTGGACCTTTTATCTTAAGAGTAACCAATAATCATCTAAGGGGACTTACAGGTCATTCAATAGGAGGTAATTTATGTCTGGAACTGTAAACAACCACCCATAGCTGATGAAGGCATGGATGTTAGAAGACAACCTATTACTGCCTATATACTGCTTAAACCAGTATAACTCCAAAATGCCTTCTAAATACTTGCCCCTATTTGAACAGGAAAGTGTAGCTCTTATCCTTCACCGAAGAAGCTTCTTTTTGCAGCAGATGAAGACCATTACAGAAAACCTCCCAACCAAAATAAAGGGACAATGGACTGTGGAGTGTACAGCCCCCACTGACACAACCATACCACAACTCCTACACTTAGGGCTCAGAAAAATTTGAAGAGGGCTCTAAGATTATAAAAGCCATAGTACCCGGATGGTTGTTGTGGGATAGTGTCTTCTAAGTGTGAAAAGGAGCTTCTACCCTTAAAAATCTCAGAACTATAGTCACCTAAGCAAGAACTACACAATGACATCACCAGTTGAAATGCAAGTGCAAATGGTGGAAACCACACAAGACCCTACCCCTAGAAGAAGAGTTACAGGCAATTAATAGCTGCTGAGAGAGATGGAGAATCAGTCTTCTCCAGAGATGAGCTCTTCATACCCCATCTCAAGTGCTCAGCCCTAAATACATGAAAATATGAACTCAGCAGGCTGTGTTTACATATACACACATATGTGTACATATAAATACATATATTGTTGGTATAATGTTCTTTTGAAATTTATACACCTTACCCTTGTTCATTCAAATACTAATTTCTCTCCCCCACTCTCTGGTTTCAATCCGGACATTGCATTGTGATACTAAGCATCACCTGTCTCAACTTTGTGTAAACATGGCAAAATAAAGCAACTAGCCACAATGTTGGGCAAAGGAAAGGAAGCAGGAAAGAGGAGAGGAGCCAGAGTACAGGAAAAGACTGGGAGGCAGAAGGGTGCGGGCAGAGCTAGGAGAACAGGGCTGGAGGACAGATCTTGGAATGACCTGGAGAAGGAACCAGACCTAAGGTTTCACAAAAAGCAAGTATAATGGGTAAAATCTAAATGTTTGGAAACTATGAGGGCTTGAAGATTTAAGAGGGAGTAATTATTGCCCAGCATTGTGTTCTAGGTTAGTTAAAAAAACCCAGTCTCTGTGTGGTGATTTGGTTATACAGCTGTTTAGGATTAACAGCATTAATAAAAGATAAACCAGTAGTAAATATTAATAGTCACTTATAACAATATATGCTTACATATATGTATTAACAATAAAGAAGAGGTCATGAATTTGAGAGGGGTGGAAAGTGACATAGGAGGATTCTGATGGGTAGAGGAGAAAGTGGAACTGTAGTATTCATGTATGAAATTCTCAAAAAAAATTCCGATTTTTTAATTAAAAAATAAAAAAATTAATTAAGGCTTGTGTCCCTAAAATGAAAGAAAGAAACATTTGCCTGATAATCAGGTTGAAACAATTTTTATAAAGTTTAATGATATTTATTACAAAGTGAAGTTTATTAAGAATTCCTAAAACTCATATTTTCATTTATTTATGTATTTATTTAGTCTCTTTACAGCCTTATTCCTGCTCTCTCCCCACTACAACTCACCAATAACAGCAATTTTCGATACTTTGTGTTTCAATGGTTGCCTTGAAATCGTTTTAGTTTTGTAAATAAGTGGCAAGTTTTGGTTAATATAAAATGAAGTAATTTGTTAATACATTAAAAAAGAAAATAATTGTATATGATATGGGTGCATATATATGTGTCTTAGAAAGAATTACATATTAGGTATATTATAGATCATTCAAATGTTACATGTAATTATAAACTTGTAATGCTATACTGTAAAATAAAATTACACATATGATTACATATACTAGAGAGAATTTATATTGCTATAAACAGACATTAAAATAAAGGATGTTGAAGATATTGGAGATGAAGGACAAGTCATAAGTTATAGAAAGAGTACTGGGGGAATTTAGAAAATTAAAGCATGTAAGGGTGGAAAACTAAATCAGTCAGGTAAGATATACAAGTTCCAGGAGTGGAGGCATCTTGGGCTTCCAGCGTCACATTAAACAGATGGTTCATGAGAAACAGCCCTAGGGGTCTCTGATACCAGCTGGAATGATAATGTTTTGAATGATGGAAGGAAATAAGTATCTTTCCAGAAGCATGCCTGAAGACTAAATATTTATCAGGTAGAGAAACCAAGCATCAGAAATAGCCTCAGCAAAGTCACAGAGCTTTGAACAGCTGGGGCATTCTGGGGATTACAAGTCACTCCTGAAAACTGGAATACACAGCCCAGGGCATAGGGAGGCATCAGAAAAGGCCCTTAGGTTGCTATTACTTAGCTACAGATTGACAGGAGAGAGGTGCTCCAAGGCTGCTGCAATGTGTGACTACACCTCAAAATGAGGCAATGTACACTTTTTAAAAGCAAGAAGTCAGGTTTTTTGTTATTGTTTTTGTTGTTGTTGTTTGATTCATTTTGTTTGTTTGTTTGTTTGTGGCCAAAGGAAAATATTTAATTGTATGTGGATGGAAGTGTCCTTCTTTTTAAATCATGTTTTCTTTTGGCAGTGCAAACTCAGTAGCATCATAAAGTCCAATCAACAGGTTGAACTTGATCCTCCCCACTCCGCCACCACCATCAAACTGCAAAATGGCAATTATGTATTGTAATAAAAATAGCAAAAGTAGTTACAAGTTTTCCACAAGTAACTTAGCCTCTGTAACTTGGAGTCCTTGGTGGTTTGACTAGGAATGGCCTCCACAGAATGCTGAGCCATAGGCAGTGGCACTGTTATGAGGTGGGGCCCTTTTGGAGTGGGTGGGGCCTTGTTGGAGTAGGTCTGGCCTTGTCAGAGGAAGTGTGTCCATTGTGTGGGCAGGTTTTGAAGTCTGCTATATTCAAGATACACCCAGTATGGCTCACAGTCCTGCCTGTGGATCAAGATGTAGAACTCTCAGCTTCTCCAGCATCATGCCTGCCTGGCTGCTGCCATGCTTCCCACCATGACAATTATGAACTAAGTCTCTGAAACTGCAAGCCAGCCACAATTAAATGTTTTTTTTTTTAAAGAGATGCTGTGGTCATGGTGTCTCTTCATACCAATGGAAACCCTAAGACAGAGTTTTTCTAACTACAAAATAATTCAATTTTTACTGACTCATACCAGAAATAGGAAATTTTTCTCTGTATCCTTAGCTTTACTATCTAAATATCTTTTACCATGACCACATTTTTGTCTGTTTCTCTACTTCCTATCCATGAGTACATTGTATTTACATCACCCTTCCCCCTCCCTCCTCCAACTCCTCTTGTGTCCCCACTAACAGCCCATGTTGAATTCATGTTAGTATTGCCCGTATTTACATGTATTTAGTATTTGTCTCAGAAGAAAGCATTCTCCCTCCCTTTCAGTCATTGACTGCCTAGTCATAGTTTTTCCTTCAGGAGTGGGTCCCTATGGGATTTTTTTCTACATTCATTAGGAGAATTAACTACTGTTATCATATGAAATTCTCTGCAACATATTTAATATAAGGAAAGACGTTTATTATGAAAGAAGGTAATGGAGAAGGGGAAGGGCACCCCAAAAGGAGAGAAACTGAGAAAGCCAGGGAGAAAAAGAGAAAGAGAGACAGACAGACAGGGGAGGGACAGAGAGAAAGAGAGGAGAGAGAGAAGAGAGAGGAGAGAGAATAAGCCACTGCATTTATCTGGTGCTTCCATGGCAGATGATGTCAAAGGTTGCTAGGCAACCTGGAAGCAGGCTATTGGGAACAGCCTAAAAACTACTACCAAGTTACTAAATTGATCATTTACACCTGCCTTCTAAATACTGATCCTCATATCCACAGGAAAGGTAGCTCTCACACCTAATCAGAGAAACTCCTTTTTTCCCATGGGACAGAGGCTATTATGGAGATAGGAAATGGGTCAAAATGCAAGAATAAGTGACAGTGGGTTGCTCAGCCTCATATAGAACATCCATAACACAACTTCAACAACAAAAATGGATATTGAAAATGGAAAGGAAGGAAGGAAGAAAAGAAAGAAAGAAAGAAAGAAAGAAAGAAAGAAAGAAAGAAAGAAAGAAAGAAAGAAAGAAAGAAAGAAAGAAAGAAAGAAGAAAGGAAACATGACTGCTCCTAGGAATGATGGAGGAAATGGAATATTGTAGATAAAGGGAAAAGTTAAGCCAGAGACAGGGACAGCTGGGAGAGTACAGAGTGTATATGTCCGAACTGACCTGACAAGGAGAAAGGGGAAAGAGAAGAGAGAGGGAAACCAGGCACAACAGCCAGGAGGCCCAAAGGTACAAAGAGAGGAGATAACCAAAATGGTTGGATTATGTAGTAAAAAGCAGTCCAGCCGCCTGGGCTAGAGAGTTCAGGGTAGAAGACAGAGATGCTAGCCATGGCCTGAGGGGCTAGCATACCTGGTAGCCAGCATCAGCTTTGATATGTTAAATAGGCACCTCAGCCCTGTGATTTCAGTGTTTGGTTGGTTGGTTGGTTGGTTTTTTTTGTTTTTTTTGTTTTTTGTTTTTTTGCCTTGGGTTCTGCAAAGGCTGATTCTGTAATTATACATTTATTAAACATGATGGCTATATCAAAGACGTTTTTACAGACTGAAGCTGATGTTGCTCTAACATATGTATCCAATAGACTAGAAAAATTTTTTAGATATTAGGACAAAAAATGTTACACATATCCTTTATCTTCCCGCAGGTCAAGCAGTTATGGAAAGGTCTAATGGGACTTTAAAGGAAATGCTTCTACAACAGAAGGGGACATGGGCTCTCCCAGAGATAGATTAAGTGATGCGCTATTGAATTTAATTTTTGAATGTCTATGAGACAATAGCACAGCTGCAGAGAGACACTGGATTATGAAAAAAACTGCTGAATTAAAACAGCTCATTTATTTTAAAGATGCATTAACTTCAGAATGGAAGGAAGGAAGTGTGTTGCATTGAGGCCTTGTCTTTATTTCAATAGAAGAAGAGCTATGAATTCTTTCAAAATTAATAAAGATTAGATTTGACCAGGGGAGACCTCCTGAAAATCTTGACTACACATATGAAAGAAGAAACCATGGCAGAACAAAATGAGTAACATAAATTGAGTGTCCCTCAACATGGGAACAGCTCTGAGCCTGGCTGAGACAAGAGAACATGTCTCTACATAGCCAATAATTCTTGTTGGCTACAAAACTTATCATGCTATCATTTCATATGGCATAGATGAAAATTTATGTTACAGTTTGGTTATACAGTTCAACTAAATTTAAGGAAAGACAAATGTCTTCCTGCACAAAGAGCAGAGAATCGTCTTTAGCTTAATTGTGCACACTGCATACATGTGTTAATACAGAAATGTATATTAGATTTAAAAGTTTATATGTTTACAGAACAAAAGAACCAAACACTAAAGAAGACAAGACAGTAGCCCAGGTGATTCAGCCTCACAGACTGCCTCAATAGCTGTTTCCTCAAAAATCTGCATTCACAGAAACTTCTATATGGCTAGCTAGACTGACCAGCATCACAGACTGTTCTAGGCAGTACTTTAATTAAGCCCCGCACTTTTCTATCACACAGATTCTGGACAGCAAATGATACAGCTAGCTCTCCCAGGACTTGGTCATTATCCCGATTTTCTTAGGGTTCAGCAAAAAAATGTTACCCCAAGATATCACGAAACAACTTTAAGAGAACAATGTTCCATTCCTCCACCTCCCAAAAAATGGGGTGGATGATTTTTGGTCATTTGGTGAGTGATGGATGTTTGCCATCATTTATTGGGGATTAGTTGCAAGTTGTTGATAGTCTTAGCCAGGAAAAACACAGAGTAAAAGAGAGTACATTTACGGATCTCTCTTTTTTTTTCTTTTTCTTTCCTGTATTCTTCTTTCTGTTCTATCTAATATTAGGGAATAGGGGGAGAGGAGATGAAAAGAAAAAAAGGGGGGATATAGGAATAGAATAAAGGGATATATTGTTGAATCTACTTACACACTAAAAAGCGTTCAACAAGCCAAAACTTTTACACTGGCATGGATCTTTGTATATTGATACCAATTTAAGGTTATTTTTGTTATAACATACTGTATATATGTTTCAATTCTTGTAAAAGTTATTATGCCCATGTAACTCATTTTTAAAAATGTGATGTTCCAGTTCTTTTGTAAGCTCCTATTGCAAACTGTTTAGAATAATTTTTAAATGCAAGTTATCAGTCAATCAAACTTCTGCTCATGTTAGGTACTAGTTTAGTTAATCACAAAATAAGCTTTATTTAGCATCTTATAAATGTTTTTAAAGTTATTCAGATAGTAAATACCTAGAAAAAAAGCAACATTTCTTATTCAGATATACTTTAGATAGATAAGCTTCAAAAGCCTTAGAGATCTACAGAATATGGCCTTTAAAGATAGTTTATTAATAAAAGACTTTTTTAAAGAGTGAGACATGTCAGTTCCTGGCAGCACATCCATTCTACTTGAAAGAAGAAAATGAGTATCAAAGACCCTCCATATGGAGTTTGTTTCAATTATGGAAAGCTAACCACTAGGTAAGAAACTGCTCTTGCTTCAACTGCAGGCAGCATGCTGTCTAAGCTGTGGATGAGCAGAACACACTGGGAAGTTGACTGCCAAGCTTAGCCAAGACAAGGTATGCAGTCCTTCATAATTCCTGATTCACAAAAATAGTCTGTCATATATTTGGCCAGAAGGTCCAAGATGATACCTCAACATTGCTAAGAAATTCTAGGTGACTGGCCAGGTAGCCAGATGTCTCTCTTTCATTCCTATAGTTTTGAAAGCTGCTTGCTCTGCAGTTCCTGTCTACTCAGGTAATATTTATTCTTCTTAGGTTTCTGAAGGGGTTGAAGATAGTTATAGTTCAGACAGGAATTCAATTAAGCCTTGCACTTTTCCATTCCACAGAGACTGGACAGCAAATGATATAGCTAGCTCTGATGGGGTCTCACATATAAGCTTAAGTTGTTTATAAAAATGTTTTTAGGTATAAGTAGATGTTTTAGGTTGATAAATAAAATTTAATATAAAAAGTGATTTAAGTACAAAACTCTGAAGTCACCAAAATAGGATAGGTAGTGAAGTACTTTCTCCAAGATTACCAAATACTCTTACCTGATAGTTTTCATAGTTATTCTATGTATATAGTTTTGTTAATTGTAAGAGAAAATATCGTTAGACTAAAAGGGGGATGTGTTGGGGGACAGTTTTGTGCACTGTGTACTCAGATGCTGATTTCTGTGCCCAAAGATCTGGTTGCAGTCCAGATATGGCCATTGTCGTTATTATTGAAGAACTCCTGCATTGATATTGTGTAAAAATTGTTCTCCATCATCTCTGATTGGTTATTATGTTGCTAAACAGCCTATAACTGGGAAGAGAGTTGAGGCAGGGCTTCCATCCCAGTGAGGGGATCCCAAGTGAAGGAGAAAATATGGTTGAAGAAGGTCACCATGAGGAAGTGACCATGAGGAGGAGATTGCCTTGAGAAGAAAGTCACTATGAGGACACAGATGGAGCAGGAGAAACCAGGGCAAGACTGGACGGTAGGTAACAGAGCACATGGCTGGGAAATAGTCCAGACCACCATAAACAGTTTAGAATAGATGAGTATATGGCCAGTTATAGTGCTTTGAAGCTTATTAATAAATGTAGTAAGTCTCTGTGTCATTATTTGGGAGCTAGGACGGGAGTAGAAAAGCACATACTACTATTTTTTAAGCCATTATTGTTCCAGGTTTGAAATCTAACAGAAAGTTCTTAGCTTATAGCAAAGATGAGGGAGGAGATAAATGCATACAAACTGATTTGAACAGCATGCACACATATATGTATCAAGCTGTGTGAGCTAGTTATATGTCAACTTGAAACAAGGTAATAATTCTCAGCTGTTGGTTGTGACCCCGTTCACAGGAGTAGCCTAAAACATTCTAAAAACACAGATATTCACATTATGATTCATAAGAGTAGTAAAATTACAGTTATGAAGTAGCAATGGGTATCATTTTATGGTTGGGGGTTACTACAACATGAGGGACTATAATAAAGGGTCACAGCATTAGGAAGGTTGAAAACCACTGAGCTAGAATTATCAGAGAGGAAAAAGTCTCAGTTAAGAAATGCTTCCATAATATCGGGCTGTAGGCAAGACTGTGGGGCATTTTCTTAATTAATTATTGACATGGAAGGGTGTAGCCCACTGTGGGTGAGCCGTTTCAGGTTTGGTGGGTGGTCCTGGCTTCTATAAGAAAGCAGACAACGAGCCATGGAAAGCAAGCCAGTAAGCAGGACCTGCATCAGCTCCTGCCTCCAGGTTCCTGCCCTGGCTCAAGTCAGCGCCCCACTGCTTTTGATGATGAACTGCTGTGTAGAACTGTGAATGAGAGAAGCCCTCTGCTTCCTAAGCTGCTTTTGGACATGGTGTTTCATCACAACACTAGTAACCCTACCTAGGACACAAGCATCCCACGGTGTTTCGTTAATATTCGTGAGGGCTATGTTTTATGTTGCGAATGCCACGCTGGAGCTAGATGCTGCTGCAGAGAGGGTGCTGCATCTTGTGGTGAAGAGATTTGAATTTTATCTTGCAACCGATGAGGAAATACTGACCAATTTTTGGAGGGAAGTGGTATGGTTGCATATCCTATTCCCAATCACTCTTCTGGGCAGAGGACAGAACTTATTGTGAACACCATCAATGCAGAAGCATAAGGTCCAGCCAAGAAGACTATTCTAAGGTCAAGTGAGAGGTGATTCATGCCCTGGATGTAAAGGGCAGCTGAAAGATGACTGATGCCCCAGATAGAGATGTTGCAGGTAAAAGGAAAGACTTGGGGAGAATGAGGCAGGCTCAGGAAAAAGAACCATTTTTGCATTAATGCAAAATAAGTAAATAAATAAATGAGAAAAATTCATGACATCAGGCTTGGGGAACAAATCCAGTCAGTAATTGAAACTGAGAAGGACTGTAATAGGGGAAGTGATGTGAACTGGTTTTATGACATAGGAGGAATACAAGTGTGAACTAATCAAAAAGTATTCAGGTTAGATTGATGGGACATGAATGAAAATTCATGTGAAAAACCTCTTTGCAGTTTTCAATGTTCAGTTCCCTGTCAGTCTATAGCTAGCCTAAGTACTCGATTCTAAAAATGAAAATTAGCTGGAGAAAAGCATGAAAATCAAGAGTCAGACAGGAGTATATATAGCCTCTCAGATAAAAAGTAATACTAATAGTGATTGAAATAATAAGCAGCTGGAAAAGTACAGATTATTTTGATATTTTTGAACTTGTGATACTTTTAAGAACAGAAATATCATAATTTTGAACAAATTCCTCATAGGTTATGGATTAAGTAAACTGCAAGCAAGCCAAGTTGAGTCAAACCAAACTAACAATTGTCCTGACACCTCAGGACATATGAAAGAAGGACGCACACAGCTCCTCTTTCCTGATAGGCGCTAATAACTCTGTCTCGTCGGATTCGATACCAGTTAGCTGTGCCATTCGGAAAATCACAACACACAGCCAGTGATGACTGTTACTCAGCTCCTGTGAGATACGTTAAATAGCCATTTCACTGTTTCATTTAAATGAAAGCAGTCTCTCTTCAGGAAGAAAAAAGTTATGGACATTCAGGAAGCTCACAAACTTTACAGGAATCAATAGGCCTTCCCCAGGATTATAAAAGCAGTAAACAATTGCTGAGGGAAAGAGAAGGCTCTCTGTGAAGCTGCCTGCAAGCTGCATGGAACTTCAGTTAGCATTGGTTGCTACCAGGCTGTGTAGTACTGAACTTGTCTTGGTCACCCTCCTATCAGCAGCCCTAAGAAACTTGTTTCACAAAGCTAGACTTGAAGGAATTTCTTTATATTGTTGCTATCTGGTATGAGTAGCTGTTCTCATGTAGAAGAAAAATCACACATTATATCAGTGGGAAACTTTTACACAATAAAGAATATTTCATGAATGGATAGTTATGCCTGGGATTATATTCAAATACCCTAAGTCATTAAACATTTCTGTGCAGAGACTGAGAATGTGGTGTGATACACCACTGCTACTAACCACTAAATTGAAAAGTATTAACCGTATAAATCTTTCTAATGTTAAATACAATATGGGAATTTAAAACTATACTGCCCAAAAGTTAGAAAATAATGTCACATTCACTTCTATGGAAAGACCTTTAATTTCGTGCTGTTGCAGAAGATATAAAGAATCTTAACTATGTAGTAATATTAAAATACAAAATTACAGCTTTGGATTTCATTGTTTAACACAGAGTTATATAAGTAATTCACTACTCTGCTGATTTCATGAGTCCAGTTTCTGGTTTCTGTTCGCAGAAATATTGACTAAAAGTACATAAAATCATTTAAAATTAAAATATTAGTAATTTATAATTAAAACTGGCATTTGTTAAACTACTTCTATCAGCATATGGTTAGCATTCTCATATAAACTAATTTTTGAAACATTTTTCACAATGTCAGATCAGCTTTATTTCATCTGATCAACCTTGTCTATCTTTACTTCAAAGAGTATTTATTTATTCTATTAATCCTTTATCTACAGAGTACTGAAGAGTTTTATTTATTTTGGTTTTCATTTTGTCAATTATTAGTGACTGGGTATACACTAAGCAGGATATAATTGTTTGGCTACATGCAAGATACTGAATTAGAGAAAACTGCAACCCAGAATCTAGCAGCTCCTTTTGTTTACCTCCATCTGTCTGTAGCCCTGTACTAATGCTCTCCAGCAGAAGCCCTACAGTATGAAAGTATGTGCTGCTATGAAGCAGTGTTATCTTTCCAAGATAAAGACAAAAAACTTGTGACGACTTAATTTCAGTACCATAAAATTATATGTATGCTTTTGTTCTAATAGCAAGAGCTGTACCAATTCTATTTAAAACTCATTTCTATTCTGATAAAGACATATAAAACATTCAAATCACCATATTATCACACATACATAATCAGCCACCACTTTCAAAACTAAAATAAATTAGATCACTTGAGGAATAAATTAAGAAAAGAACACAGTTTTATAACTTCCTTGCAAATCGTTTCATTGCTTATATTTTTAAAAACTTACATGTACACACATACAATCTCACACATATATAAGAGATACAAATATATTGACAGAGAGTTAGACTTATCCTCCTTCCTGTCTCCCTTTTCCTTCTCTCATATAATTGATTCCCTTTTTCCCACAGACAGCTTCTTTTCTACTCTTACATGATATATACATAGATGATCTTATGACTATCTATAAAATCTAGGGACCATGCATGTCATAATTATACTGTCTTAATTTGTAAACTATGACTATTTCCAGTCAAATTCACTTTTCTTCAAGGAATGTAATTTTGTTCTTTTTATGGTTAAAAAACAAAAAACAAAAACATTCCACCGTGCAAATATACATTTTCTGCACCTAAGCCTTTGTTGCTGGACACTTTGGTTCATTCCATAACTTAACTGTTGTGGCTTATTGCTTGGTTTTTGAGATCCTGTGTATTCTGTAGATTACTCCTCTGTCAGATATATAACTAAAAAGATTTTCCCTATTCTTTACGCTGTCTTTTCACTCTCTTAGGTGTTTTCTTTGTTATACAAAAGCCTGTTTATGTCACAATGTCCTGTGTGTCTATTGCTCACATTGTTTCTTAGGCAGTCCAAGTTTTATTCAGAAAGGATGTACCTATGAGTGTATTTTGACATATTTTCTGTAATTTTTTCTCTAATTACTTTTGGATGTTCGTTAAAATCTTCTCTCAGTCTAGAGTTGATTTTTGTGCAGGGTGAGAAATAGGGGTCTAGTTTCATTCTTCTACATTCATATACTCAGTTTTACCAGAACCACTGTTGAAGACATTGCCTTTTCTCTTCAGTGCATTTCTGGCAAATTTGTCAAAAATTAGGAGACTATAGTTGTGTGGGCTTATACCTAAAGGACTTCTATTCCTTTGATGTATATGTAAAGAGTGTTGACTTTTGTATGCTAATTTTATGCATTGCCATCTTGCTAAAAATGTTTTTCCATTTTCTGATAGTGTCTTTGCAGTTTCTTATTTGAAACTTATATAGAATCAAATAATGTAAAATAAGTTTATGTTTTCACCAATTAAAAAAATTAATTCACAAAAAATGTGTGGAGAGAGAAAAAAATCATTCAGAGTGAAGTAGCACAGATCTAGAAAGACAAAATGTCACATTTTCTTTAATCTGTGGATATTAGCATTACATTTTCAGATATATATATATGTTTTCTTTGGAATACCCACAAAGGTCAAAACATATTAAAGTGTCATAGTAGGTACATTCAAGAGAAAGAAGATAGAATGAACTGGTATAAGGAGATAAAAGGGAATAATGGAACAGGAAGGGTTAAGCTGGGGTGATGGATCAGAGTGTAGTGTACAAGAGAGAGTAGATGAAGGGATAAACAACACCAACAATCTTTGGAGGGGGAGGATGGAAATCTACTACTGGAGAAAATTCTTCCTAAATAGTAAGGAAGCCAAACTATCTGTATGGCAGCCTTTATCCTATAGGAGTAGGTCTTTGTTCTGGGCAGCTGTGTGTGTCTTCAGCTGTCCCAGCTGTATTAGTCAGGGTTCTCTAGAAGAATAGAGATAGAGTCTGATAAAGTTACTATATACAGGATTTATTACAGTAGTTTCAGGTTGTAGTCAAGCTAGTCAAAAAATGGCCATCTACCAATGCAAAGTCCAAGAACCCAGGGTTCAGTCTACAGGGCTGATTGTCTCAGCTGGACTTCAGTACACACTAAAATCCTGAAGAAGTAGGATCTAATGCCAAAAAAGAGGAATGAACTTGCTAATGAGAAAAAGGGCAAGCAGATATAGAGCAAACACTTCTTCTTACATGACCTTTATATAAAGGGCCACTGGAAGGAGTGATCCAGATTCAAGGTAAATCTCCCCACCTGAACAGATCTGTATTATGGTGGGTCTTCCCACTTTAAATGACTTAATTCAGAAAAATCCCTTATGTAAACAAAAACCCAGTCAGTTGGGTTTTAATTAATATGAGATGTAGTTAAGTTGACAGCCAAGATAACCATCATGCCAGCTTTAAATATATATATATATAAAATCTCTTCAATAGCTCATAAAAACAAATGATGAAGGAAACTCTCAATTCTGTCAAGTTATTAAAGAATCATCTTTCTTACGATATTGTAGACTGAAAAAGTCCTATTTAGAAGGTTGAAAAAAATTGAACCAGTAGCAATCAAATATGCAGAAAGATTATAATACATAAGAAGAGTTTGGTGGCCCAGCATAAAATTTCATGATGCTGAACCATCTAGGTCCTACAGTGATGTTTCATTGGGCTAGATTTGGTCTTTTAAACAAAATGATCAGAGTTCAGCAATAGGGAATACCCTGAACCAAGCAGATCAATATTTCTTTTAAATAAAGGGGTAAATGATAATGACATAGAAACCTTCCTCTTCTATAAGGAGAGGAGCCGTGTGACTATGACTGCTGGCTTTGGTCTATGAAAGAGAAATCTGAAGTGTCTGGAGGTAGGGACAGGCTATTGGCCCTTTTATCTTGTAGAATTATGACAGTATGTGACATTCATCCACCATCCTTTTTTTGACAGTTGACAATGCTGAGGCTCTAAATGATAAAGTTACTTCCCCATGGATTCAGGGTTAATAACTTTTAATATTTTTTCTAGATATGGAAGCATTATGACTCATAGTCTGTGACTCTTAAATCTTGATGACAGTTCTTTTGGCAGGATCTAACTGTTCACTCAAATTTTAGCTTTCTCAGTTTTGGAAAGTTATCAGCATATGAGTTTGAAATTCTTATTTTCATATTTAGCTACCATGGAAGTCAAAAGGCCAAGTTATTTTATAATTAACTAATTTCTGAGATTTTATGCAGATTCATTCAACCAATTGCTTATTCTGCCTTTATGATCACATTGATATAATTTTTATTCATTTTCTGACTCTTACAGTCCTGAATATTAAAGTTTGGCTGTGCTATTTCCTATTAACAATATTCTCAATTTAACAGATACTCAGTCTCACTTTACACCTATCATATAACTTTATAAAGCAAAACTCACATGGTAGTCTTTGTTAACACCCTGGAAATTCTGCAAGACACTGACAATAAAATTGAGACATAAAATCAGACATAATTTCTGCTGACAATAAAATTAAGGATCTGATGGGGTGCAAGCATTTGACATGAATTATAATGTTATAAAAGTGTTAAGACTTAAGAAACAGCATGGTCTAATAAAAACCACCATAAATACTTTTTCTAAATATTTTAAATTATTGAGTATAGGTCATATATAGGGACCTATAGAACTGGAAAGCTATGATGTGGTAATGCTAAAATGGTCAGGGAGCTTGGATGTCAGGGCACTATTTCAGACCTCATACAATACAAAATGTAAATCAAGAGATTAAAGGGTAGAAATTGGATAAGCAACATAATCTCCTTTTGAGAGAATGGCCTGGAAGCATGTATAACTAGAGTTAGGAAGATCATCAGTTTTCTAGTCATTTCTAGCACACAGGCTAGATGATGAGTATTGATAACAACACATGAAGGAATAAATTTGAAAGGCATTTCACTGCTTTTTGAAAGCAATAAAAGTAAGATAAGCGGTGCCCTCACAGGTACTGGAAATGAACCGAGTCAACATGAGCTCACTCAAGCCGTGACAAGCTTACCACTGAACAGGTACAGATAAGTGCATCAGGGACAGCAACCAGCCGACTGCAAGGATTTCTCTGAATTTGCTTTTAACAAAGTTTGTTTATCAAAGACTAGAGCTGATAATTTTACAGTGTACAAGTATATTACTCAAATTTAACAGGAAAACTGAACTGTTTAGAACCTAGATTGCAAAAGTATCTTTTAGCTTTGCAAGCTATTATATCTATCAATCTACATAATTTTTAAGGAAGGAGAATTTTATCAATGACCTTTGTCATTAATAAGCTTATAATATATAGTAATAATAAAAGCAGACTAGTCAGCTCTTTGATCACCTCCCCCTGGAGGGGACAGCCTTGCCAGGCCCTAAAGGAAGAGGATGCAGAGTTCTGGTGAGACCTGATGGGCTAGGGTCAGATGGAAGGGGAGAAGGACCTCCCCTATCAGTGGACTAGGGGAGGGACATGGGAGAGGGGGTAAAATGGAGGAAGGGTGGGACTGGGAGAAGATGAGGGGGGGGCTACAGCTGGGATACAAGGTGAATAAATTGTAATAAATAATAATCAATAAAAATTTTTAAAAAGCAGATCAGCATTTAGTATTATTATTGATTTTATATTCTCCACAGAAGCCTTTCCCCTGCCTTGTTTTCACACCTGGAGCCAGCTTCTATACAACCCAGTCCTTACTTCTTCATTACACCATGAAATTTATTGCTTCAGATACCATAAATGAGTATTTTTAACTTCAGCACTATTGACAGATGGGCCACATAATTCCTTATGGAATCAATAACAATCATTTGGTTAGGAATGGTTGTAAGAAGTTTTCTATGAAAAATTACACTATTCAGCAACAGTTCTAAATTAGACAGTGATACATTTGGGAGACAAAAAAAAGGAAGTCATTGGCTCATACCATACTTTCAAATGACTTAATCTTGCAAATAAGTGGGCTGGTAATCTGGTAATCTTTACTTAAACCATTGTATCACAGTTTAGTATCTAGGTCACTGGAGATCTTGACAAGGAGGTTTTAACATGGTGTTAAGGCAGGACGAAATCGATACAGTGATGAGTTAAAAAAGATGAAGCAGAAATAGTACCTGTCTTCACAAAACGAACAACAGCAATCATGTCTACACTTTAGTATTGACATAGCATTTTATCCCTCAGAGAGAGGTGAATGACAAGTTCACCAGCTCCTTCAGCTAGCCATCGTGATTCCGTTTTATTCAAAATTTCTTTTTAGGGTATTTTATCTTTCTTAATAACAAAATTAATTTTAATGAGTGCCTACTAATTGTAACACATAGTGGGGTCAACTCTTACATTTGCATACATATATAAATAACTATACCCAGTACCCATACTTACCCATTTTTATATCCACTATGGTTGGTACCATTTCTGCTTCACAAAAGTCTCTTTCTCGTTCAAGGCACACTGGCACGCATGTGTAATCCCAGCACTTGGCGAGGCAGAGGCAGTGGGTCTCTCTGAGTTGTGAGTTCAAGGTCAGCCTGGTCTACAAAGAGAGTCCAGGACAGCCAAGGCTACACAGAGAAACCCTGTCTGAAAAACAAAACAAAACAAAAAAGAAAACAAAAAAAGGAAGAAAAGAAGAATTAGCTTTCTTTATTTCCCTTTCTTTCCAGTACATAAGAAAAATTTAATAGTTGTCTTTCTAAATCCATCTTATTTCACAAAACTGTCGCTGGATCCATTTTCCTAAAAGTAACACAGTTGCACCCATGTTTATGTATGTGTGCGTATGTAGCCGTGTGTGTGTGTGTGTATGTGTGTGTGTGTGTGTGTGTGTGTGTAGCCTTCTGGCCTGCAGTCCCTCATTCCCTAGCAGGCTGATCTCACACTTTGCTATGATTAGTTTCATATGAACATGCATGTGCAAGCATCTCTACTGTCTGCCAGGGTTGATTCCTTTGGGAATATACAAGAAACAGTAGAGTAACTATATTTTGAAGGTTTGGTTTGGAGTTTGTTTGTTTTTTTTAACTTCCATACTGCCTGAACTACTGCATAACACCACCACAACTGCTCACCAAACCCAACCTCCTCGCCACATTTATTCTTGCTTGCTCAGTGATAGACGTTCTGACTGGGATGTCTATCCTGATGTTGATGGACAAGTGACTGAGCATATCTGCAACAAAATCGATGACAGATTTAGAACGTTTCTCTGAACAGAGATTAACACTACTCAATTTAGTCTCTACCAAATTATCATTTTTAGGATTGACTAAAATACAGAAAAAAAAAAAGTGCTAACTGGCTATTGGTTTACACGTCCGTGCTCACGGGTATTTGGAAAAATGTTTCTACCAGTCTTGTAAGAATCACAGCTTCTTTTTCCCCAGAAAACCTGGCTTGTTTTGAATTATAAATTTCATAATACCAGTACTTTAATTTTTCAGTGCAAATGTGAGAAATGTATTTTTTAAATGTTAACTTTTTAAATTTCTATATCTAAAAATGTTTGAGGCAAAGAATTTAAGAATTTATCAATTTATAAAATGTGTTCTAATGATGCAATATTGACTTCGATTATTGTTTTAGTTAACTAATTTCCTCTGAATTTTTTTACATAGGCTTTTTATAGAAGTATTTAGCCGTTACTTCAAATTTGACCTCAACTACAGACAGCTCCAGAAGCCTTGTATTCAAATTACACTCGCTCACCCAGTGTTTGTTGCATGACATTTTAGGGGGCGATGTAAAGAAATGTCTATCACTCCAGATAGAACAGACAGACAGACTGAAGAGATCATTCCATCCAAGTCCAGCTCAGTTCATTGGGGTTACTTACTGAAGCATGAGAAACCTGAAGGCAGCTACAGCCCTAGAAACAGCCATCTCCCAACATGTAGGAATCATAGACAGAGGCGCCACTGAAGAGAGTCACCCAGTTAACTTTTTTCAATTTCCTAATTTTTTCCTTATTTAATTAATTTATTTTTTCTTTTTTTAAATTTTAACATTATTATTTTATATTAATCACAGGTTATGTACTTTGTATCCCAGCCGTATCCCCCTCCCGAATACCCTCCCTATCCTTCCCTTCCCTCCCTCATCTCCTCCCTGCCCCTTTCCCAGTCCACTGATAGGGGAGGACCTCCTCCCCTTCCCTCTGACCCTAGCCTATCAGTTCTCATCAGGACTGGCGGCATTGTCTTCCTCTGTGACCTAGTAAAGCTGTTCCTACCTCAGAGGGAGGTGATCAAAGAGCCAGCCACTGAGTTCACGTCAGCAACTGAGTCCCTGTTCCCCTTACTAGGGTTCTCATTTGGACACTGGGCTGCCATGGGCTACATCTGTGCAGGGGTTCTAGGTTATCTCCATGCATGGTCCTTGGTTGGAGTGTAAGTCTCAGAAAGGGCCCCTGGGCCTAGACTTTTTGGTTCTGTTAATCTACTTGTGGACCTCCTGTACCCTCCAAGTCTACCTATCTCCTTCTTCTCTAAGGTTCCCTGCACTCTGCCCAAAGTTTGGCTACCAGTTTCAGCATCTGCTTTAATACCCTGCTGAATAGAGTCTTTCAGAGGCCCTCTGTGGTAGGTCCCTAGTCATCAGGGAAATGTAAATAAAAACAACCCTGATTTGCAACAACCTTACACCCATCAGACTGGCTAAGATCAAAAACTCAAGTAACAACATATGCTGGAGAGGATATGGAGAAAGGCGATCCCTCCTCCATTGCTGGTGGGAATGTAAACTTGTACAGCCACTTTGGAAATCAATCTGGCACTTTCTCAGAAAATTAGGAATAGTGCTTCCTCAAGATCCAGCTATGCCACTCCTAGGCATATATCCAAAAGATGCTCAAGTATACAACAAGGACATTTGCTCAGCCATGTTTGTAGCAGCTCTATTCATAATAGCCATAATCTGGAAACAACCCAGATGTCCCTCAACTGAGGAATGGATGCAGAAATTGTGGTACTTTTACACAATGGAATACTACTCAGCAATTAAAAATGAGGAAATCATGAAATTTGCAGGCAAATGGTGGGACCTAGAAAATATCATCCTGAGTGAGGTATCCCAGAAGCAGAAAGACACACACGGTATACACTCACTTATAATTGGATATTAGATATATAATATAGGATAATCATGCTAAAATCTGTACACCTAAAGAAGCTGAGCAAGAAGGACGACCTGGGATAAGATGCTCAACCCTTATTCAGAAAGACAAACAGGATAGACATTGGAAGAGGGAGAAAACAGTGAACAGTTAATTCTTTACTTCACACAATATCATGAAGGAGAAGGGACCTGTGAGGATATCATGAGCTTCCTAAGTCAGGTGATTCCCTGTCCCTCTCTCCCTCCCTTCCTTTTTCCCCTCCCTCCAAAAGAATGTTAATATGACTGCTTCTATAAGGTCTCCTTTGGTTGACCACAGCTGCTTTCTTTCAACACAGAAAAAGCAGCTTCACTATTAAATATTTATACTATCTTATACATGATAAAATCTGTCTCCACACCAAAATTATTAAACAATATTTTTATCAGTTTCTAATCTACTGAACATAGCAAATCTATTTTGAAAATAAATGCTGCAAATGTTTATTAAATTGAATCTAAGCCCAATTGAAAATGTTTTGAAAATGTGCTTAAATGTTTCCTAAACTTTACTTTCAATTACCATAGGCTTTTGTTACAATAATCTTGAGCTTAGAGGGAGCTAATGAATAAATAATAAAAACTGCATGTCACATATATGAAGGGATTTGCAGTTATTAAATGTATCATATCACTAATTGTTGAACGATAATTAGGTAGATGAGAAAGAAGAGCATGGGGTTCACAAATTATTAAAATACTTTATATTCGCTTCATATGGCTGTTACGAAACTACCACCAATGGCTTCATGTCAGGAGGCGAGAACCACCCGTTACCACTAAGACCTTTAGTATATTTGTCATTCATGAGACAGGAATACTTCCTATGCAACGTTAACATCAAGTGTAATGATGAAAATAATAGCCATTTAAACTATTAGGAAGCAAATGTTCTTCAAGTGTGTGCTGTGTTTTCCCTTAAAGATCATTATTTCCACTTTTTACAAGTAGAAATCTTGGCATACATGATCTCTGAAAAGCAAATATCTAAGTTGAGAGTCAAAACTGGAGACTGTGATTTTATAATATGATTCCAAAGCTAAAGCCCCTAGCTACAATTAGAAGTTGCTAAGTGTTAGCATCCTTACGTTATATATTGTAAAACTAAGTTTTGTGAAATATTAATTAGCCTTTTCAGAATATTGCAATCTACAGTTCCAACAATAGAACTTTTTTCTTAGAATACCAGGAAGTATAAAGTTATAAATATATCAAATTATTCCACTAAATCCAAGTGAAATTTAAGCAAAACAAAACTTTTATAAGATGTTAAATTAGTAACCTGAATATTTCCTGTCTCCTACCATCCTTTAGTATATACCTATTAATGGAATCTTTAATAAATCTAGATGGTTTACTGTAGTTTTGTAGATTGTTTAAAATCAAAATCAAGATCTCAAGCTTTTGTGATATATAAACCCACTGAGTTTCTTTTTAATTTGGGAAATGCTCTCGCACACCAATCATTCACCTAGCTTCTTCAGCTTCCCAGCTTAGGTTCAGCCAGCAATCTAGAAGACGATGCTGCCCTCCAGAGGATAAGAGATTGAAATACACAGCCAAAGGAAGAAAAGCTTGAGTCACCTCCTCAGTTCTGGAGTTTACAGAGTTGAGTAGCAGTAATAGTCCAACTACCAAAGGCTGAAATATGTACGAATGAAAAAAGACACAATTCTTGATATCTTATATTTTCATCCTTGGTGCAACTAAAACATAAAGTTGCACAGATTCAAACATCTTGTTGGCAAAAGTCTTTAACTTCCTAACAGCCGCCATGGGATATAGAAGTACATAGAAAATATGCGATGTTGACATTGACAGGCACCATGAGAACATCTAGCAACCACTTCTAGCCCCACCTAAAATAAAATAAAACAGGGACTGGAGAGACAGCTCAGAGATTAAGAGCACCAGCTGTTCCTACAGACCTCCTGGGTTCAATTCCCAGTATTCACATGGTGGATCACAACTGTCTGAAACTCTGGTTACAGGATATCAATATCCTCTTCTGAATTCTGGGGTACACATACATGTAGACAAAATAAATAGTTATACAAATAAACAATTAAATAACGTCTAGAAAATAAAAATATCAGTTTGGCTAATTTGTTAATTTCGACAACTATCATTCCTGTCTTCTCTCAATTATCTAGTTCTTGCCAAAACAATGAATTCGGTGTATATTTTCTAGTCATTATTTTATGTATTTTCCTGAGAAAAGGATTTTTTCTGTGCAAGCAAGCAAATTACCAGGAAGATAAATTGCTTTTTTTTTTCAGTCTTTATAGCATTTTCATCTTCTATATTGTTATTTTCCCAAGAACTCCCAAGGCAACATTAAATAATAACAGTGATAGTGTGCATACCTATCCTATTCTTGATTTTAATGTGAATTCATTCAATAATAGATATGAGAGAACATATTAAAGTCATATTGGAACAAAGCCATAGGAATGTGTCAAATTCTATTTTGGAGGTTAATATTCTTGGAAGAAAATATAAAAGTGCACAAGAAAACACTATACAAAGACTTTATACAGTGCGCCAGCCTTGGTTTCCTTTCTAAGGAGCAAATGAATGAATGTAGCATGTATCTGTATATACCTTCTAGCTTTTACAATCCTGACAAAGTATGAAAAGAATGACAAACCATAAGGCAGGTTCAAGATTTATACATTGACACAGGTATGATACAGCATTGCTCTACATCTAAAATTCTAGAGGATACAATGTAAAATGCATTATTTAAGACCTGGTTTCAGAGTTGTGGTAGAGAGCTCAAACAATGGTATACTATCTCTCTATAAAAACTGTTGGGAGATACACATGTGTGCATGTGGACTCCCAGAGGCAATGTCAGGTCTCTTCTTCCATCACTCTCTACCATGTATTTTGAGTTAGGGTCTCTCCACATGCTCTAAGATACCATGGAGGCTGACAAGTTGTCTTATTACTTTTCTATTTGTAAAGGTAACGTTTATTTGAGTGATTTAATTGTTGTCTTGGAGGCTTACTGCCTCTGTCTGCTGACTTAGACCTAATCCCAGAGGGCTGGAAGATTCTAACTTCCATACAGTCTAATCTAGGCCTATAATGTTTTCAGCCTCTGAGACTTACTGCTGAATAATCTCACGCTTACTAGTTCTTTCTGAATACTTGCTGGCTGGTTCAAATCAGCTTGAACTCAGAGATCTGCTTGCCTCTGTGTCCTGGCATTAAAGGCCTGTCTGTGTTCCTTGCCAGAGTAGCCATGTTCAGAATTAAAATTCCTCAGTGCTATAATAACTTTATAGCATTATATAACTTTAACTTGCATTTTATAAAGACATGTGTGAACAATTTTAAGAAACAGCTCCTTACCCCTTCATGTTTCTCCAGCAGTTGCTTAAGTATTTATCTAGTATGTCAGCAACTTGATTATTGGCATCTTCCAAGGATTTCAGGTCAATGCCAAAGAATTTGGCAGAATTTCTGTCTTGTTTTTAACACAATGGTATGTCCACTCTGGTGGTAAACCTATCCACCAAATCTCCACCATCCATTGTGGAAAATCAGTGGGGATTAGCAAATTAGTGGGCTTGGCACAGAGCTGGGCTCACTTGCCCCTGACAGCCTGGGATCCAGTGTTAATACTGACAACCAACGGAGCGTCAAGAATCTGCAGTAGAGGGTCTATCGGTTGGCATGCATGAGGACTGACATACTCCCTGATACATCTCAAGACATTTTATTTCTGTTTCTCTTAGAATCAACTGTTGGCGTACTTTTTAAAAACTCTTTTATTTACATTTCTTTTATCTTTTCTCCCTACTCCACCCCAATCCCTTCCAACACCCCAACAACAGGTAGGAGAGAGAAAGGGTGAGTGGGAGAGGGGGCGCAGTTCTCTTAGCTGCTTCCTGCTGGTCAGGGTCATCAGGTTCCTTGGAGCCAGTCCAATCCTGTTTCAGATCTTCAACTTACTGTCTCACAACAGCAACCAGGAGCTGCAGGTGGGAAGCAGCAGGAGCTTTGTTCTTTCTCCAACTCCACACACTCTGAGTTCTGGCAGTTATTCTCTCTCCAGAGTCCTTAGATGTAAACTATCTGCAACTGGCAAAGATCTCCTGTCAGAGAACGCATGAGGCAGATAGTCTGCTGCTGTGGGCCATCTGAATCAGTCCCAAATCCCACACCTGGGACAAAAACAAAAACATGTTTATATACACAACATTTTCCCCCTTTTCTGTTAAAAAAAAAAAAACACCTTTTCTCTTAATATAAGTGAAACTTGTTGCTTTCTTAAAAGGAGATAATCAAGGAATTAAACCCTTTTGGATCAATAATTTCTTTTATGACCTGATGACTTTCAGCTGCTCTTGTTTGGATGGACTCACACTTTTTGCTGTTGAGACCTGAGCTGGGTTCCTAATGGCCAGAAGTTATCCAGCCGTTCTTGCAGAGAACCAAGTGCTGCCAGAATAAGGCTCATTCACTCCTCTGACAGAACCTATCATATTTCTGAGTTAACACTTTGGCCATTTTAAGCTCTGAGGCTGCACTGAGCATTTCAATGTCTAAAACTTTTGGTGGCTACTGGGAAAGCTAATTTTGATAATCTCATAATATGAAGCTGTTCCTCAGTTTACTCAAGATTAACTTTTTTTTTCTTGAAACATGTTTTGTGCCTTTAACTTTTTTGACTTGTACAGCCTTATGCTCTTCCCTGACCAGAGGCTGTGGAATCATGACAAACAAAAGCGCATGGAGCAGGGCTGCAGCTGTGGAGAATTCCAGCTCTTAGTTACCGGGTACTCCCCCTTTACCAATGATGCTTTTTGAAATGCTTTTTCCAAGCATTTCAACCTCTACCTGAAAATTTTCTGGTTGCATTGCCAACTCTATAGTCCTTTCTAATTGTTCAAACATTCTCCTAACCTTCTTTAAAATGGAATGAGGAAGAAAATGAAACAAAACCAGAGAATCCCCTCTGGGAGTAAAGCAGGAATAAAACCAGCAGTAGCAGCCACAGTGAACCTTATGCTCATTTCCTGAAAGATATATTTATCTTTCCATACTCTGCTGTCTCCTCTACGGCACTAGCCATTATTTCAAGTCCCATATTGGGAACCAAAATATTGTTGAAATGAAGGAAAACCCCAACCATCTATTTTACCAATAAAGACTCAGGAGCCAGATGCTGGGGTGAAAACCTGCATTTTCTTTTTTAATTAGAAAAATTGAGTTCAAGTGGTTCTGTGGATAGTAATAACCAACCTGTAATTAAAAGTTGATTCTTGCAGGGTATTTGATCCCACTGTGAACCCCAAAATTGTGAACTGTAAAACCCTGTTTATTATTTGTAGGTCAGAGAGTCGGAGAAAGCACTAGGTTATCTTCCTTCTCATCTCAGGTCTGGATGGAAAAACCCAAAGGGCTGACTAGTAGAACTCACAGCCCAGGAGGAAAAGGCCAAAAAACCCAAGGCTTGCTAGTTCAAATCCCAAAACACCAGGGAGATGAACCATAAGCTAAAGCCAGAGCTTGAGCTAAAAGTCCTTTCCTCTTCTCCACGCTGTCTTTTAATACTCCTCAAGTCCAAGTCTTCCTACTCTTTAATCCCTGTCAGTTGGTTTTTTGCTCCACCTCTTGATCTAGGGTTAAGTATTAGATCTGGTATACAAAGAGATCTTGGATTAAAGGTATGTGCTAGGGCTGGGTGAACCTCACTATAATCACCTGTTTACAATAAACAGAAATTTCTTGGATTAAAGAAGTGTGTTAGGGCTCAACCAAACAAAACAATAAGCAGGGTTTTACACTTCACAATTTTGGGGTTCACAATGAGATCAAATACCTTGCAAGAATCAACTTTTAAATACAAACTGGTTATTACCATCCATAGAACCACTTGAACTCAAGTCTTCCAATTAAAAAAAAAATGTGCAAGATGTACTAGTTTACAGATATCTTTAAAACTCATAAAAAGACTTTTTTTGGTTCTTATTAGAATGACTTTGTTAATCCTGAGATTCACCAGAGAAAAATTAATTACTCCATTTTTAGCCAAATTTAAATAAACCTTTATTAAATATTAAATATTGACCAAAGGATAGACTTTGGTCAGGGCCAGTCCCTGGAATACTCCAGCTGAAATGGCCCTGAGACATGTGTTACAATAGTATATAAAGAAAACCGATAGGCCACAATACCTTCCCTTGAAGCTTTGTTATTTTCCAATAACTACAACTCCCAGCTTTACAAGAAGTTACCTGGTAACTTGGGCAGGTGGAGCTTATTGATTAATTTTGGGTGTTACATCCCTCCCCCTCCCAGAATTGTGTCCTGGGTCAGTTTCTTAACTCTATGATGGGTACTAGTTTATTTTTGGATCTAATAACTATTATCTTAATGATGTTAAATACTCAGACAGGGATTATCATTTAATTGTTGTGTCAGTGATGTAAGACTCAAGTGTAATTTGCAAGAGCAGGAGGGCCAAAGACCCTATAATGGCTGGCAGAGTTACTCTCTAGAAGGAGCCTGGAAATGGATGGAACATGAGTAATTTATTTCAGGTCCCCTTTTTGTAATGCTTTTTAAGTACAGTCAGATTATAATCCCAATGGTTTTTATAGAAATAATTTCTTTAGAGCCATATAATACATTTTTGTTCTGATTAAAGTAGGACAAGTATCTTATCATATTGTAGAACTATTTCAGTTAACAAATCTACCAGTTGACAAATCTGGGCCCACCTCTTTGGTGTATCAATTGGCCAATAGGTAACCATTTTGTCCCCTACTCCAAGGAGTTTTCATTTGACAAAGCAGCTTATGGCCATTTCATAGCAAATTTCCTCTTCTCCACAGCAACTATATCCCATTCTTTTCTCTTTGTTGAACACGCAGTTCAGTAACTCCACATGAGCAGTCTCAAGCAGACCTAGTCTGGTCACTGAATGAAACAGGCCTTCTAACTAGCACGATTCCTTCTAGCTTAATATAATGCAATTAAAATATGAACAGGTGAGCGTGATGTGGAAACCTATCCATGAACCTTAGTAAATTCAGCTGAAAGTTTAATTTTCTAGATTAAAGTTGAATGTTCAAGGTAAATTTTAGTTCCCCTGAAAGCTGAAAAAAAATAGCAAGGGTGATATCTTCTAAGGAGTCTTGGTTATGGGAATTCATGAGCTGGTGGTTCATGCCATATAATGGTGATTATTCTTTTCATGGGTATAAACTATGTAACAGTACATGAAGGATTTATCTCCAGATTGTGTAAGTAGTCACTATAAATTGGAGTTTGCTAAAATACTACTATACTTCTAGTTTATAATTGTTGAAACATGCTGGCCTGACTCCTTCCTCTTAACTTAGTTTTAAGTTTGAGATATTTCCTTCAACACAGACATGTATTTGATTAGGAAGTAAAAGCAGGTGGGTCTGAAAGTGACATACTAAGTCATCTCTCCCTAGAGTACTGGTAACTAAGAGTTTATAATACAAAACTTGTGCTTATTAAAGAAGATAATGAGTAATGAAGTCTTTAAGTAATTTACAAAATTCTACTCTCCACATGTGCTTTCCTTCTTCCACTAATGGTGTGCTTTGGAAAGCAAAAGTGTGTCATTGATTCAGTATAATTCATCAATATATTTCTGTGTGGATTCTGTTTTTTTTATATCTCAGAAATCATTGACTAATAAAAGGTCATAAGGTTTGCAACTTATGTTATATTTTGTAAGTTTGAGGTTTTTACATTTGGTGCATGCTGTATCTTTAATTTTGGAGTGCTGTGATTCAAATGTTTCATACAAATATTTAATTATCCATTCTCCTGTTGCTTAAAAGATTGTCATTCTTCCCGCCTAATTACCTTAACAATTTTATTTTTAAAATATCTAAGTATATGAGTTTTTTATTCTTTTTTGATGCTAAATATCTGTGTTTATATGTTTGAAAACATGATGTCTAATTACAAATTGAAGAAAATGATAGAACTGACAAAAATAAGGTCCAAAGACAAGACTGAGGCAAATCTAGAACTGTGTCTTCTGAACTGAACCTTGACTTATCTACTCTTCATCTATATAGTCAATTTAATCCCTAACAAAATATAATTTAGGGATAAAATATTTGTGAGAGTAATTAAGGCTGAAGATCATTAGATCATTACTGTGAGATCCTTAACCCAACAGGGTTCTGGCCATTCAAAGAGAGTTCTCCACATGCACGCAGAATTAAAGCCAGGTGAGAATATGGCCAAAATCAGAAGTCTGACATCTGCAACTGGAGAGCCCGCAAGCCAACCCTGATGGCAACTTCATCTTGGACTTCTAGATTACAGAAGTTTGCAAATATAGATTTCTTTCACAATATCTTCCCAGTCTGTAGGATTTTGTTGGATCAGCCCAAGCAAAGCAATACAGTGGGAGTTCAGATACTTTGAAGAACTGACGGCAAGGAAAACTGAGTCCCTGTTGAGTGTGTTTGTGGACCCTTAGTTCCACTAATCTCAGATCGTATGCTGTCCTGCCTTATCCGACCTGACCACACAAGTACTCTAGCTTCCCCTTTAATATTCCCACCCAGCAACTATGGTCACCTTGCTCAAACACTCCGGACTCTCAAGCAGAAATTGCAGCCACGTTTTAAGGAGTCCATACTGGTATCTCTGAAACCTTGCAGTTGAGAAAACTGAGGAGCCATCACAGTTGTTTTGCGTTTTTATTATTACTATTATTAATACAAGTGGAGACACAATGTAATAAATATTCTCCTGCTTTTTTAATGAGGAAGGTATTGCATTTCTGTTTTGCACTGGACCCCATAATCTACGTAGTAGTACCTTGTTTGTAACCAGCCCCTGGTTGGGGAGTTTGAACAAGCAGTTTCCAGCGTGGGAAGTTTGAAAAAGCAAGTTTATTTCACTGTGAGTTTTTTATAAATATCGTATTTTAGGATACGATGTAAAGAATTTGGCCCAGGACTTCAACTATTGTGATGGTCACTACTTAGATGTGTAATTAATAGCTGATGTAATCCAGACTCCTCTTTTACATTTCTTATGTATACAGATTCAGTTCCTCAAAAACAGTTCTTATAGACAGTAGCAAATGCTGACTTCAAATATCCGGTTTACCAAAACTCAACCTTCCAGATATTCACGCCTAGGACAGTAGGAAACAAAAAAGCTTTGAGGCTCTTATAAAGAGCAAAAATCTTCACACGCGCTAGATTTTAGAAGTGAGCAAAATCTGCAACTCAAGAGCTTGATCTGTTCAGGAAAACGTCCGCCTCTCCTTCGGCCCTTGCAACTCAACCCAGCACAGGGGAACAATCCTAGAGAAACACAATTCCCCTGCACACAGCAGCTAAAGCAACGCCCCTGCACCGCTCACTGGCCTGGTTTCCAAGGAAACGCGCCCGCCCAGCCCGTAGCCCAGGCGCCGGAAGTCACCGTACTCACTTCCGGCATCGCCGGAAGAGCCGACGGTTCTTTAATGCACTGGAAGGTGAAGTTTGGGCGGAAGAGGCTGCCGTCAGGGGGCGTGTCTGCGCAGCCGCAGTGTAACTACGGGCGTTCACGTGCCGGAGATGGCGGCTGACCCTCTTCCTCGGTCCGCAATGGCTCAGCCGGGAATCCTGAATCTCAATAACGAGGTGAGCGCGCTGGCCGAGCATTAGGGTGTGAGGCGCCCTCCCAGCCTCTCGCGTCTGCAGCCGCGCGGGCAGCGGGTGGGACGTGGGGCTCCGGGAAGGCGGAGCGGGGCCGCCGGGGACCCTCCGCGGTCGGGAGACCGGGGCCACGCGCGGGTCCGGTTCCTGTCCGTGCGACGGTGGGGAGGTCGCTCAGTGGGCCGTCACTTTTAATTGCTCCCTGTGAAATGAAACTCAGGATAATGCCTTTCTTTAGGGCTGTGGGGTTTACATTTTTGAGGTTTCTGCTAGTGCCTGGCCCTGGTGAGCTATCGGTAAGCCTGCTTTTCTTAATTGTCAGAAACGAAGGGAGGAGAATTCAAATTGAGGCAGTTTGTCCTAACAAGTTACAGAACTTTAATGACTATACGCACGCCCCACCTCATTTCTTTCTCCTGGTACTATCGTCCCCATTTGTCTGTTTCCATTTCAGTTGTTTTGTACTCGTTATTCCCAATTTCTGTTCCTGGTTTCACGCTTTTACCTTGACCAACACCTCCACTGTAGTGTATTGACGTCGCCTGGCCACCTTGAGTTTTCTGTATGTGCTCTTCCAGGTGTTATCCCTCATCCTAAAAAGTAAGCTTTGAAGAGCAAGGATCAAACAGACATACCACAGCTGCGTGCCCTGAAAGAGTTTCTTGCCCTGCATGCCATTCATATGCAGGTCTCTGTTCTGGTTCCAGAGCTGCCTGTGATGTTCTTTATGGGTTTTTTCACCCCTCCAAGAAATGGTGCGTTTTTTGAAGGAGGCAAAGTCAGATGTGAGCTATAGCCCGTCGTCTTCTTTGAGGATACAGGGATTGCAGACAGTAATTCCTTAAGGTATTTATTTGAAGGCTTTATAAGCAGAGAAAGGTTGGTGGTAGGAAACTAAGTAATAAAGGGCTAGAAAACTGATGAGATATGCTACAGTCTTACTGCCAGATTGAGACTTCATTCTGTAGGCAATAGGGTACAAAGAGGGAGACACAAGATACTTAGAATCAACTGAGTTTTTACTCATTTAAACTTATGTTTTGTGTAAGAGAACTGTTGGTGGGTTGTTTTTTTTTTGTTTTTGTTTTTCATTAGGTTATGTGTGAGCTATGAAAAATCTTAAGTTAACTGTCCATGGAAATTCTCAGATCGGGATAGTTACATTGAGGTCCAGTTTTGATTAAATGGTCATAAGGTCATAAGGCCCCTTTTCCACTTCACTAACTTGAAGGCTTTTTCAAAATAGCTAAATATGACCTTTAGGAAGCATTCACTAATTAACTTTAACCAAATTAACTTTAACCATGCTGTGAACACCTGTTTCTGTCATGAATACATCTGGACGGTCTCCTGGGGCATATATGCCTTGTAAATGTTTACTAGGTGACTCAGAAATCATATATATCCCAAACTTAAATTTAATATGTCCTCATAGGTAGAGGATAAAGAGGCCCAAACATAGTGGAAATGTTCATGCTATCATTAAGGCCAATGTGGAAAAAACTGAAAATATAAATACAATCATGAGTCACTTAATGGCAACAAGTTTTAAGAAATGTGGCATTATGTGATTTTGTCCTTGGAAACACACTACTGATATAGCTATGTCACTATCATTTGGTCATACATTATTATGGGACCACTGTCTTGTGTATGTCCCTTCAAAATTTGTGTTGTGTGTGATTATGTAGACTTTTCAGCACACCAAAGAAAGGAAGAAAAATGACCACCTAGATAAAACTCTGCAAAATGACATTTTAACCAGGAAACTTGGTAAAAGAAATGGATTAGCAACTTACTCAAAAAAGGAAGCATAACTGTTCAAATTGTTCACATTTTCAAAAGAAGTTCAAATTGTCACAATTTCACATCTGTTCAACTTTCCTGTCACTGCCGATTTAGTAGTGCAGATTTTATCCCCATAGAAAGCTCTTCTCTCTTTCTAGCTACTTAGATTGATGCTTCTTGACCCTTGATTTGATCATCTTAATTGCTATTGAGCTCTTTCTTCAGCACAGACCTAATTAGGCCATTTCCTTGTTTAAAACCCACTGGCTTGCTTTTGGATAAAATTGAGCAATATAAGGGCAGCCTGTCCATGCTCTGTTTTACCCTGTGCCTGTCAGTCCATGTACTGACCTCTTTCGAGCCCCGCGATAGCTCATTCTCACACACTATTCCTGAATCTGTTATTCTTACTTACACACTTTCTTAAAACAACCATTGCTAGTTTTTATCCCTTGTGTAAGTTCTGGAAGCATCACTTTAGTCTCCGTGTCAGTATTTGTAATAACATTACATGAGAATTACATTAACATGAGAATTTTTGTATGTGAAAGAGATTTCATATCGCCTCTACCTGTCTACAAATTTTTACATCCCCTTTTTAAACATGTATTTGTTCATCTTGTATAGAAATGAGAGCGTGGCACATCTCTGCCACAGTTCTCCTGTGTAACTCAGAGGATAGCTCCTGGGAGTCAGTTTTCACACTCCACGTAATTTTTTCATTCAAGGAATAATTCCGATGTTCTGTATTTGTCTGATGTGTGTGTGCACTCACGTGCGACTGTGGTTGTAGTGACAGAAATAAAGAGTGATCGCTTATTGACATGCTTTATTAAATCTGCAAAGATTTGCAAACCTCTGGCTTTGTCTTTGAGATAATCATGGCTGTGATTTGATTAGTAACCCTTTTTATAACTTTTTTTTTTTAAAGATATATGGTGGTCAGTGGTGGAGTGCTTGCCTAGCATACATAAGACCCTGGTTCAGTCCCTAGTACTACCAAAATAAATTAATAAAGTCTAGTATTGTATTAATATATTTTATTTAATTTAAATGAACTTATATTTGATTTGCATAATGTCTTGTGAAAAGTGAAGCTGATCTATAGTAGTAATTGTTGGGCTATAACTTCAGTGTGTCCTGGCTTTGATAACTATGATCCTATAAAATAGATTTCCAAGAATAGAAACCAATTTATAACACATATCCTAACGCCTCATTATTAAAATACATTTTAAGTTATTTTAGGTGTATTTATTTTGTGTCTGTCCGAGTATTTTGCCTGCATGTATATATGTGCAGCATATGTGTGCCTGGTGCCCAGAGTACAGAAGAGCTCACATCCCAGCTAGGAACTAACACCAGGTCCTCTGCAGAAGTAACATGTGTTCTCAGCTGCTGCAGCATCTTTCCAACCCCCTTGAAATACATATATTATTATGAAGTATATTAAGTTTTTGCATTTACTTTATCAGTTCATAGCATTTTGGAGAGAGTGCTCTGTTGGCTTGCTGTAAGCACTTTCCTAACCTCTAGCATAGGACCTTGACTAGAAGCAATATATAAGTATATGTTGAGAATATGAAAGTATGCCTTCCAAAAACTTGTGTTAACTGCTGCTGAAATGAGAGGGGAGAAATCTCATAAATGTTGACGGTTTTTCATCCCATCTCATTAGGACTAAAGAAGCAGGGATACACAGTTGAAGGTGTCTATGCTATTGCACTCAGTGAGTAAAGAATTTATAGAATGACAACTGGAGTAATTCTATTAATCTCATTCCTTGGCAGAAGGTAAATATGATTTGGGTTGGGGAGTATGGTAGTGTAGTAGAACTTTCTAGAAAAAAAATTATGTAATTTTACAATTTAATAGAAAATAGTAAGTCCATTAGAAAAAAAATAAGCCAGTACTATAATGTGAGCTCTATCTGTAGTTTCGACTTTTGTTGTTTTGATCATCTGAGATAACGGAAGCAATTTGTAAGTTTTGAGATGTATGTTGTTAAGAGCAACATGTGAAATTGTGTGCTGTCCTGCCCGCAGTGTAAGGAAGGTACTCTTTAGTCTAGGGTTACCTGCATTGTCCATGCTACTACCCATTGGTCCCTAAGCTCTCAATCTTCAAACTGACTGTCAAAGCGTTACAGTGCAAATAATCCATACTCAATAATGGCCGTGAAATAGAAATTTTTCACTATGATAGTTACTATTTTATTTTAGTGCTTTTAAGATTTTTGTGTCTATTTTATAAATAAAAAAAAACAAAATTTTCTTAGGTATATACAGGGAAAAACTTATACTTACAGGATTTTGAACTACCTGTGGTTTCAGGCATAAGAAAATACTCTCTTGAAGGAGGGAACTGTTATAAACGTAGAAGGTAAAGTTCCTGAGAACGTATTTCTTCTATGTATTGTGAATGGTAAAAATATCAAAAAACATGTCTGTGTGTACATATAAACGTGTAAAACTTTTATATCATAGTTGTATAGCATCTGAAATTTTTTGGAGTTTTAAATCTGCTGATTTTTAAGAGGATAACCAGCTTGTCTGCTTATTAACTATTCTGATAAGGTTTGCTAGGTGGCAGCATAAGCCTGGTAGCCGGTAAGTTACAGGCAGTCACTTGCCATTTTAGATTTTTCTTTTTAGAAATTTTTGTTGACCAAGAAATAATTCAACAGTGTAAATTTAACAATAAGTTATAATCTAAATGACCAACCTGGAATTTCCTTGTGAAGGCATAGTGATGTTTGTAACTGAAATACTTGAAACACATGGAAAAGTGATAGAACACATGTCCTTGTAACCTTTTATTTAAGAGTTTTCCATAGTTTGTAATCGGAGATAATTATTACTCTTAACGTATGCTTTTCTCACCTTTATGTCTCATTATTTTGCACTTCTATACCTAGTGTATAGTATTGGTGTATGTTTTAAACTTAACATGAGATACTTTACTGCAGAAATGTATATGTCCTTTCTGTGTACTCTTTATGCATGTCTTATGAAGCATGTTCTTATGAGTGTGTCATGGAAAGTATTGTGTGTGATTTTTTGTTGTTGCAAGTATGCCTTCTAGGTAGACTTTGAAGTAGGAGTTTTATTAAAGATTGCCAACATTTCCTCCATTGCTTTTTCTACGAGCAATTTATGAGCATGCCTGTTTTCCCACAGCCCTTGCAATCAGTGACATAAAGGAGTGGATAAGTGGAAGTTGTAATGTATTATTTAAAAGAAGCAGAGATGTGCTCAGCTTTTCCTAATAAGCATCAGTTTTGTTAAAGGTTAGTCTAGTCCAAGTACATGGGAAGGTAATGCATTACTCAGGTGTTAGCTAATTGACTAGATAACAGGTGTCAGCAAGAGTCAATTCAAACCATTTAAGTTTGTCTATGGACCATAGTATCAAAAACTTTTCATTGTCAATTCCAAAATATAGATCTTTTTTCTCACAAGAGGCAGTATAGATAAGTAAAGTGGCTTGTCATGGAATGGTTGGAATATAGAGAGGATACTCACATTGTAAACCACTGCTCCTTACCTGTTGATTATCACCTGTGGTGGAATGTTGATCTTTAGAAAGGACCTAAGTCCGTAGCTAGAGAACCCTTTGGACAAAGTACCCTTTCTTTCATGGTCAACTCTTGCCTGTTGGTGGTGGTTTTTTTTTTTTCCTTCACTTTGAGTTGACTTTCCATCTGTTCCTTTTTTACTGGGAATAGTAGATTTCGATTTCTGTATTATTTAGAAGTGATGCACAGTACCTAAGTCAGAGGTACACCCCACTGCCAGCATAGGTACATTCTGCAGTGTGAACTTTGAATCTTCTAATGGGTTATTTTGAATGCATTCTTTTGCTGCTTGGGATCATGAGTCTGAGTTTGAGCTCAGGGAGCCCCTTCTTCCACCTTTGATGCTGAGGCTGACAGTGCTCTCAATGACAACTCTGTACAGCTCATTTTTTGGTATGACTGACTCGGGCTTCAGCAACACGGTGGTATACCTCAAGGCCTACATGGCCTCCAAGGAGTAGGAAGCCTTGGACCACCCACCCAGCAAGAACATAAGAGCAAGAAAGAGAGAAGCCAGAGAGGCCCTTGGCTTCTGAGGCGTCCTGGTCTCAACTAAGCCCCCAACACTGAGCATCTCTTTCAGTTTTCATCCCAGAGCCTCTGAAAGAGCTAGGTCAATCATTGATGGCAACAGTATCCACCTTGCCACACTTTAGGAAGCTCTGGTAACCAGGTACACAATGCTGCCAAAGCTTTTCTCTTCCACCTTCACAATCGTGTCTCAGGGAGGAGGCTGGCACTATATGAGAAGAAGCCGCTGTTTCTGGAATGGAGAGAAGCAGAGCATCTACCCCACCTCCACACTGTGTGTGTGTATGGGGGCGGGGGGTGCTATGTAGTCAGGTCTAGCCCCCAGAATCCACAATCCCCAGGCTTAGTGTCTTAAGTGCTAGTGATGTAGATATGTGCCACCATAGCCAGCTAGTTCTGCTTGCTTTTGCTCAGAGAACTGGCCTAGTGTGATGCACTTAGTGTATTGTCCTTCTGCCATATGCATGCAGTATGTGTCAGCTTCTGGCTCTTCATTGTAGCTCCGTAATTCCTGTATGACAAATGAATTGATAACCTTTAATGGCCTCACATAAAGGCCACAAGTGATGTTTTACAAAAATACAGCTAAGTATGTAGAGTAAGCTGTTGTGAGAAAAATTAAAATTTCATTTTTATATATAGTGAATGTTTATTCCCAGATATGTCTGTTGCCTGTACACAGATACTGAGAAAATTAAACAACAACAACAACAAAAAATAAGACCTGTTTTCTCTTGGTGTGAAACTGAGTATATGAAGCATTCCTTTGCTTTTAGAATTCCTTATCAAGTAATGTCAAGCATAACACTTCTTACATTGGAGTTTTAGAGTTGGAGTTTAGCTTTCCTGTGACTAGAATGTAACTAGGGACCAGCTCTGTCTGCTGTCATTTATTTGTTAAGTTTGACTAATAATAGTGTGTGGTATATTGTTTCATAATCCTGACAAATTTAGCACTGAAGAATATTAGTTCATATTTGAATGTATAAATTGTCTCTTGGTAGTACTTTGTTTTATAATTGACTTAATTTTACAGTATACCATACTGTTGTGATTTCATTTCTCAATTTTTTGTGTGTTTTATTCTTTAGAATAGTCTCATTCTATAGTGCAAGCTTGCTTCAGACCTATCCTGCTATGCAGCTGTCCTCAGGCTTGTCATTTTTCCACTCACTTCTCCCCAGCCATTGGATTACAGATGAGCTACAATGCCTACTCTCTGCTCATGGGGTCAAACACTAAAAGACTTGGTGTGTATGGACAGTGATTTTTGTTTGTTTGTTTGTTTCCCTCAAAAGTTTTATAGCAAAAACAAAAATTCAAAAGCTGTTGCTCAATTGTAGTGGGAAAGAAATTGATTATGTTCTTTTAGTATACTATGTATCTGAAGCAGTGAATGAACCAAAAGTGTGCTGTGTTTCTGGTTGTTGAGCAAGTATCTGCCATGTACTATTTTAAATGTTTAGAACTAACGTTGAGTAAAATAAGATTTGTGACTTGTGGAATTTATGGGGGGGGGCACACATTATTTTTATTAAATTTTTATTTTTATATTAATTACAGTTTATTCACTTTGTATCCCAGCTGTAGCCCCCTCCTTCATTCCCTCCCAATCCCATCCTCCCTCCCTCATCTCCTAACCCCCTCTGCAAGTCCACCAAAAAGGGAGGTCCTCCTCCCCTTCCTTCTGGCTCTAGTCTATCAGCTCTCATCAGGACTGGCTGTATTGTCTCCTCTGTGGCCTGGCAAGACTGCTGCCCCCTCAGGGGGAGGTGATGAAAAAGCCAGCCACTGCGTTCAGGTCAGAGACAGTCCCTGTTTCCCTTACAATCCACTTGGATACTGAGCTGCCATGGGCTACATCTGTGCAGGGGTTCTAGGTTAGCTCCATGCATAGTCCTTGGTTGGAGTGTCAGTCTCAGAAAAGACCTCTTAACCCAGATTTTTTGGATCTCTTGCTTTCCTTGTGGAGCTCCTGTCCTCTCCAGGTCTTACTATCTCCCCCTTCTTTCATAAGATTTCCTGCACTCTGCCTAAAGTTTGGTTATGAGTCTCAACATCTGCTTTGATACCCTGCTGGGTAGAGTCTTTCAGAGGCCTTCTGTGGAAGGCATTATTATTTTAATCAAAACATAATTTCTTTAAAAGTAAAATGTTAAGGATCTTGTGGTGAGCTGTAGTAATACGGAATTTGCAGTATTATGAAAGTTGTGACCTTCAGAAATGATGTTGAGTCAGTCAGAAAGAATAGATGCTAACAAGTTCATGGGAAGACACTTTTCCTGTTGCAAGGAGAATATTAAGTCCAAGCTATGGTAGTGAATATGAGCATGCGAAGGCCAAAGAATAAGAAAAAGCTGTGTTGCATCCAATCAATGCCCCAAAACTTTTGAAAAAAGTTAAAACTGCAATATCAAAAATGGTATATAAGACTCCTTGGTCTCATACTCCCAAAGAATTTCTTATAGAAAAATCATAGTTTTGTATGTCTATTCCCAACAGAATATAACAACAAAACGGTTCCTCCTGAAATGCTCTGCCTTTAAAAACAGAATCCTAACCTTGTTCTCTTTCCATCCAGGCACGCACATGCTCAGCCTTGTCATATTCGTATGCTGTCACAGAAAGGGCTTGATTTCATCAATCTGCATGATTAAGCAGAACTTTGGTTAAACTAGCACCTAAGTATGAATTAACATTCAGAATGCCTTTATTTCTATTAAGAGTCTTTTTTAATTTTGTGTTTCTTTTCTCAAAGGTTGTGAAGATGAGAAAAGAAGTGAAGCGAATCCGAGTTTTGGTCATCCGAAAACTGGTCAGGAGTGTTGGTAGACTGAAGTCCAAAAAGTTAGTCATGTGAAGTAATGGTTCTGTAACTGACAAAATAGAACATTTTTTACATTTGTGACATTAGAGGAATGAGTATGCACTCATAGCTTGGGTTTTCTCTGTTGATGTGACCCGGGGTGGAGGCAGTGTGCCCTTGTCAGATTGTCAGTGTGACCTTGAGTGCTTTGAGCCGTCTTTGCATGAGATACAGAGTTATTTCTTCCATTTTTAAAGTTCTCTCTTTCCCCTTTCCAAAATAAAATTACCTTCAGGGTTCCTTATGTATTTTATGTAACCGGAAGTTATTTCAAGGTGTTAATAAGTCTAGGATACCTACCTGAATCATTAACCTTTCTTTAGCTTAGTATTTTGAAATTTTAAGTAGCTTGTGGAAGTATTTGTCAGTTTTTTATGTACCATGTGGTGTTTTTGAATAAAAGGATATTTGTTATTTCCAGCACCACTGACATTAATGGAAAACTATTTATAGTTCTTAGGGTTTAAACACAAGGATTTAGAAAGTCTTCAAATGTGTGGTTTCTGGTTTTCTATTCTTTCATAAATGTTCAGAATATAACACTCCTTTCTGACTAATCAGATGTTGAACATCTTTTTTTCTTTAATTGCAGAAAACAATTTTTCAATTAATGAAAGCATGGTTAGCCTTTAACTATATCTTAAGAAGCTATGTTACTTTAAATAGGGTGTTTTGATCACAGTGTATAGCAGACTTTGCCGTTAAAGGACTAACGAAAAGTTACTAGTCAGTGAAATGACTCCAGGATAATGTGTGTCTTATCCAGTTTCCAACATGGTGCTATCGGGTTGCAGTAGGTTGAAAACAGCAGTACAGGGTAGAGTATCTTTCACATAGCGTTCTCTCAAAAACTTAAAATACTGTTCATCGTGACAGAGCTCTAAAACTAATGCTTCTCTTGGAATATATTGTAGGGGCACTGAAGAAGCACTATTGAAAAACCAAAGGCGAGCCCAAAGGTTGCTTGAAGAAATCCACGCCATGAAGGTAAGGGCGTGTGAGTGTGCATTGTGGCAGTCCTTATCCTTTGTGGGTGTTGCCTCTTTAAGGTCTCCTGAGTTGCTGAAGGCTTATTTGTGTAGCTGAGTTTGGTGATGAGTGGCATGTTTGCAAAACTGCAGAATGTGTAAGCTTGTCTATCTATTTCCCTGCAGAATGTGTAAGCTTGTCTATTTCCCTGTAGAATGTGTAAGCTTGTCTATTTCCCTGCAGAATGTGTAAGCTTGTCTATTTCCCTGTTTTTGGAGTGCTAGACTAATGGGAGTCCAAACTGCCAAACTAAACTCACTTGTATTTTATAGTGCCTCATACCTAAGTCTTTCATTTTGACTGTTAGGCATGTACTCTAAAGTAAGGTCAACAGTCAAGTGTTCGTGTTATTTGGAAATGTGGATGGTGATGCTGGTGGCTGACATCATGCTTCTCTTGATGCCAGCTCAATAAATTTTTATGTGGTGGTGTCAGCATTTTATTAGGTTCTGTAGAACTTAAAATAAATTTGGTGTTGGACCAACATGGTCCATATTGTATTTTCAGCCAGATTCTTCACTGGTCTCAGTGAACTTTCTTTGTGGAAACTTTCGTTTACCAAATGACATACCATTAAATGTCTGGAAGACTTTTTTATTGCAGAACTTAAAAACAACATTTGGTACCAGCAGTTATCTTAATTGCAGGGTAATTTTGTGTATGTTTGACTTTTATAATTTGGTGTAACTTCCAAGTTTGAGTAAGATAAAAGAGCAAGAGAATTCTTTAACAATATTTTAACTGTGTTAAATTATCAGTGTTTTTTTCACTCTTCCTTTTAAAAGGATGGAAAAGTATTAAGCAGGATACAGTTAATCTAAAGACAGGTATGGGAGATGATTGGTATGAAGAATATTATTTGTACTTGTCACTCCCTTATAGGACTATCAGACATAAAATCCATTTGATAGATCTTTTCCTCTGGCTTCTTCTAAATAGTAATCTTTGTAATTTTCAAGAAGAGTTTAGTACCTACAAAAGACATGTATGCAGTCTATAAGGAATGTGGTAACAAATAACTCCTTCACCTTTACAATACTTCCATTATGTAACTTTCAGTAATACCATTTCTTAGGGAGTTATCTGTCTGTAGGATGACTCTCTTAGGGAGTTTTCTGTTTCATCAGCAGGAAAGTAAGGCCCAGTGTGGAGAAGATTGCGAGGTTACTCTGTCTGCCTTCCGCGTTATGTCACTCCTCACTGTTACCCAGAGAGCCACAGTTCACTGGCTGTGTTGAATTCATACACCCTATCGTACATGTATTTGAATTCCTGCTGGGGAGTAGGGTATTCTGGGTTGGCTAGCCGGATTTTATCTTGTTGCTTTCTTTTGTTTTTTCCTCTTTTCGTATTGACTCAAGCATTGCATTTCACTTAAATGTAAAAATTCAGAATAACTAGATTAACTGTATGTTTACTTAGCTAAAGTGTTTAATTTCATTTCTGACTCCTGATACTTTAACAGGGTCAGCCTTTTCTGAAAGAAGTAAATATTTATCATTTTTACTATGAAAAAGTCTTTCATAATTTTGTAAGGAAATATTTCTCATACATTTGAGAGTATCAAAGAAATAGCCACAAAACAGTAGATTCATAATTATAATTAAATTTGGAAGAGAACCTTTTTTTTTTTTCTTTTGGCCCATACACCACTAGATTTTTATAGTTGTGCTCATGACATTATAGTCCTACAGTTGCTGAGTATGATTATAGGGTATTTTGTTGCAAGATGTCATCCTCATGAAGGAAACCCAGTATATTTTTAGAAATGGGAATAGTTTCTTTCTGGCCGTGGCAGAGGGACAGGGGTTAGGAGATCAGGCCTTTATGATTCTGTAAAATGATAGGTTCCAATTTTATATAAGTATGAGCCCCATCTTTGATGCTGTTTTTAATAGTATTCAGACTCTTAAATTGTTAATTTACATACTGGCTTCTGAAACAGGTTCTTATAATAGTAACTTTTCTCCTGATGTAATTGTCATCTTGGAGGCTTACTGCTAAATAACTGGCCCTTTTCTAGTTCTTTGTGAGCTCTCATTGGCTGGTTCAACTCAGCTGTTCTGGCTCAAACTCCTTTCCAAGCTGGCTGATTCAGTCTGGCTTCTCTCAGCTTCCCTTACTGGTTTGCTCTGCTTCTAAACTCCACGAACTAAACTGCACCAAACTGCACAAACTCAACTGAATTCAGCTGCTCTTAACAAAATTGTACCAAACTGCCTGTATACTGTCTTTTCTACTGAATTCTACTATACTTTGCTGTATTGTCTTCTCTTTTTCTGTACCCTACTCTACCATCTCAACTGTACTGTACTGCTTTTAAGTAATTTCTCTTTTCTGTTTTTCCATAGGATTGGGTGTATCCTGTCTCTGATTCATTCTGTCATATTGTTCTCTGATTTGTTACTTTGTCTGTCCCTCAATTAGACATAGTTGTTTAGGGTTAAAGGTTTGCACTAAAGGCGTGGGTGTATTCCAGCTAGAGGGGTTGAAGGTGTGTGTTCCAGCTAGAAGGATTAAAGATATGTGGGGAGTCTGTATTCCAGCTGTATCACTCAGACCTAGAAAGTCTTTCCATGTGATCTGAACAGTCATGTGGCTGGATTAAAATTCTCCTACAGGTTCTTTCTCATTGAAAGGTAGCTGAACTTTAGATCTCCAAGTTATTTATCTGGAGACAGAAAAGATAAAATTGAAGCAAGTGAGAGCAATACACTTGGCTTTTTATGTGAATGCTGGAATTTGAATTCAAATCTTCATTCTAACATGCCAGCATTACCCACTAAACCATCTCCCCAGTGCCTAACCCCTTACTCTTCATGTTACCAGTTCTAAGAAACTTTCCAGCACTGCTATTCTGATTCCAGAACTGTCCACCCTCAATACAACCCATTGTGTTTCTGCTGTCATGTTTTCTCGCCATCTATTTTCATGGCATTCCTACTAATAACTTTGGAGGATGTCTTAAGATAACGAGTCTGCTTTCCCAGTTAATTTTCCCCACCTGTAGTGATGTGTTTGGCACAAGGATGACTGCGTGACTTTTATTATTTATTAGTGTTAAGTCTCAGAAACAAATATTAAAAAGCTAGCTCTTCTTTGTATCAAGTCACCTTGGTGCCCTAAGGCTACTATATATAATATATATCATTTATATAAAACGAAACTATATATATATATATAATTTTGTTTATTCCAACACTATTTATTGGTGTGTTTTTGCATGTGTAAGTACATGGCAGATGGGTGGAGGTGAGATGACAACAGATACTCATTGAATTTCATCTTTCTCTGTGACATAGGTCCAGGGGATAAAACTGAAGTCTTCAGGCTTTCTGCTGTCTTTACCCACACAGACATTTCACCACTCCCTATTTCATTTATTGAAAGGCAGAACTCTTCTTGCTTCTTAAAATGGTACAAAATCCCGTAGGTCTTACGACCTTTGAAATGGTCTACAGGAAATCTTGGTGTTGTGTACATAGATCAGTATATACTGCCCTCCTCACTCAGTAAACATCAATTGAAAACTACAATCTTTATATTGAAATTTCACATTGCTTCCGCCAATGTCATTTCTTTAGCTAAAATTTAGAGCTTTGAATAGGCCACATTCCTGATCCCTTAATATTGTTTCATTGTAGGTCCTGTAATATAGACTTTATGTCAAGCATATGATGGCCTTACCTTACTCTTCTAAATACAAGCAGATGTTTCAAATGTAAGTGGTGTCTGTCCTCTCTAAAACTTGCTACTTCTGGGGGAAACAGACCAGGCTGCAGGAAGTATTTGTAACATGAAAAGCTTTTATTGATTAGGTTACAGTGCACACCAAGATTTCAAGTAAAGAACTGGTTCTGGAATTAACCCATCCACTAAGCCTCCTTCAAAGGCAGTTGAGTGGATACAAAAGATTTAGGAATAGAAAATACTACATGGGGCTTAGGGGAAGCTGTTGTTTTGATTTGATTTTTCAAGTTTTTTTTAAATCTGGAAAGCTGAACTTTTCTCCCTGTTAGAATGTTTCCTAATAACCATGAAAGTATCCACAGCACTTTCAACCATTAATGTAAAAAAATTGGACAAGCAATACTGTTATAATTCTTGTAAGGTGTAAGGGGTACTTGAAAAAAGATGAAAATATTAGCAGCATATTTTGTAAAAAAAATAATAGTGGGATACAAAGGTCCTCTTATAAGATGGGTATGAACTCAACCTGAGGTTAAAATGGAAACATTTTTTTTTTTTTAAGATTTGTTTCTGTGTGTGGGTGGTTGGCCTGCATCCAAGTATGTGCCTAGTTCTAATGGAGGCTAGGAGAGGCCATCAGATCCCCAGAAACTAGAGCTGTGAGTTTTCATGTGTGTGCTGGAAACCAAATCCAGGTCCTCTACAAGAGCAGTGAGTGTTGCTGACACTTGAGCCCTCTCCATTGCATTAAACTGATCTTAAGACCTTCTTCATGAATGCACACAGTGTACTTTGTGTATATTATCCCAGGTCTGTTAACATCCATCTTTTCACCGCTCCCCTTTAAAGCTGTCTAGTCGTAATGATATAGCTGATTTTATGTATCCATAAATTGTAAGATTCACAACTGAGAAAAAGCATGTACTATTGAGACAAATTAGTTTCAAATATTTATACTTGTCAATTTGAACATATCTTACATTGTTAATTTTTTATGATGGAAATCATGTACTTTTGTTTTTATCTGTATGTTAGAAACATTAGTACCTTGCTCATGAAATTAATATTTTGTGGTAGCAAAAGAAACTCCATAGTTATATTTTCCTTGATTATACAAATGTATGTGGTCTCAGGAGATAGTACAATGGTTACAAACTCTGGCTGTTCCTCACAAGGCCCTGAGGTCAGTTCCTAGCACCCACATGGCAGCTGTCATATGTAGCTATCTGTAACTCCAAATAAGGGTACAGGGGCTCTGGCACCCTCTGGCCCCAAAGAGCACTGCATGCACATTTCAAAGTTTCTAATTCTGGAAACCATAACTTTTCATCCAGTGAGGATGATTCCCGATAGCTGTGAAAGTTCCAGAGCACTTTCAACCATTAATGTAAAAACTTGCATGCAGGCAAAATACCTATACACATAAAACAAACCTTAAAGAAATAAAATAAGACTATTCTAAGGGAGAATTGTTTCAATTTTTAATCCTTGGCAGTTTCTAGTAAAATTCTAAATTTATATCTCCTTTACATTCTTGCCCTTTTCCTTTATATAGGCAGCCAAATCTAGAATCTGTCGGGTTTTTTGTGGAGTTGAATTCAGGGGAGGAAATCTTGGTTTATTAAATCCATAAAACTGTTGAAGTACATTATGATAGAAGTTGTAGCTTTGAGGAGTATTTGTTCTTCTCCTGATCATTGTATTTTTTTGACTCATTAATAATTTTTATTAAATCATATCAGGACGCTGAAGGCAAAAGTGAATACAAAAAATTAATCACCTTGAAGACCAGTTTCAGTGAGAAAGTCAAGTCAGGTAGTGCTAAATGGGGTGTTGTTCTTTCTTGCCAACCTCAAAAAGTCTCTAGCTCAAATCTTAAGGGTGTACTTTTCTTTTTTTTTTTTTTTTAAATTTATTTATTTTTATCTCAAAGGTACTTTGAATCCCAGGCGTAGCCCCCTCCCCCAATACCTCCTACCCGCCCACTCCCTCCCTCATCTCCTTCTTCCCCGCCCCCTCCAAGTCCACCAACAGGGGAGGACCTCCTTCCCTTCCATCCAACCCCAGCTTATCCTATCTCCTCAGGGCTGGCTGCAAAGTCCTCCCCTGG
>CM053764.1:124286428-124317696 GCA_028658305.1 Pachyuromys duprasi
TTCTATGTGATTATGGATTGAACGGAGATGTAATGGTCTGAGTAGTGACTAAAATTTCATGTCATTCATTAAAGACTTAAACATAGGCACATCAAAGTTTTTGAGCAGTTGTATTTTCTAAAATGGTGAAACTGAAAGCAGAATAGAGAAGTGACTAGCTAGAAAGAGAGTAGGTTGGAAATATAATGTGTACAAGAGACAGTGGTTTATAGATCTATGTTACCTATGTAAAACATATTAAGATAAATTTTTATATATTTATATAAATTGTTTATATAATATTTATTGAGATATTTATTAAGTCTTTGTTTTTGCATGTGTGTTCCATGACTACTTCAATTATCTACTGTCTTAGGGTTTTGTTGGATAAAACACCATAAACAAAAGCAACTTGGAAGTTACTTTTCACTTCCACATAGTCTATGATTAAAGGAAGTCAAAGCAGGAACCTGGTGATAGGGACTGAGGAAGAGGCCATGGAGGACCACTGCTTACTGGCATGTTTTTATGGATTGCTCAGCCTGCCTTATAGCACCCAGGATCACACGAGCCCAAGTGTGCTACAGTCCACAGTAAGCTGGGCCCATCCACATCGATTAAGAAAGTACAAAATCAAGGTCGCCCACAGGCCAATCTGGTGGGAACATTTTCTCAATTGAGGTTCCTTCCCAAATGAAGCTAGCCTGTGTCAAGTTGTCCAAAACTAGCTAGTACAATTTAGCCCCTTGTCAACGTCACACACAAATCATTGTTCAAGTAGAACATTTCCTTTTTCATTTATCCTTAGGGTGGCAAGTTAATAAAATATAAAACTTAAATAACTTTGAAGTCCCATCGTCATCAAAAGTCTCTTTAAAATTCCATTTCTAAAATTCCTCAGTCTTTTTAAATGTGGGCTCCTGTAAAATCAAAAATAAGTTAAGTACTTTCTTATTTCAAGAGGGAGGATCCCAGGGCACAGATTTTGCTCTGAACAAAGCAAAATCAAATTCCTAACACTGTAAGTTCCCAGAGTCCAATGTCTTGGAGTGACGCTAATTCTCTTTGGCTCCTTCAAAGGGCTGGGGTCATTTCTCCAGCTCTACCCTCTACAGCACATGCATCTTGTCTCCTAGGTTCAGGGCAGCTCTACTCTGTAGCTGCTCCTATTGCTGTTGCTGTCTTGGTGATAGTCCCATGGTACTGGCATCGCTAAACTGTTGGGGTCTTCTGCTGTAACTGGACCACACTATTGACCAATATCCTCTCCTGGTCTCTCTTCAGGGACTCTGATCCTGCCTCATGGTTTATTTTAATCATGGGGGCAGTATGTGCCTATGAGTGCAGTTTCCTAAAGAGGCCAGAGATACTAACTCCCCCTGGAGCTGGAGGCAATTTTGAGCCACCTGATTCTGGTTTTGAGAATCAAACTCTGTTCCTCTTAACCACTAAGACATCTTTGATGGGTGTTTTGATATTGGTATTTTGGATACAGGTGTATGTGTGACTTCTGTCCTAGTACCTATGGAGGACAGAAGAGGGCACTATAACAGATGTGTAACAGATGGTTATGGTTGTGTGCTAGGAAAAGAAATGAGGTCCTCTATATAGAGGTACTTCTTACAGTGTGGCAATTTTAAATGGCATCCTTTTTGCTCCCAAATATCTATATAAAAAAATAATCTCTTCAGCCTTCCTCTGCTCCTCTGCTTTTTTCTAATTGCAATTTTTTTTGTACTCAAAATAATAGGGTTTGTCTACAGTGCTTTTATTCTGTATCACTAAAGTTATTCTTAACCTGCAAATTCATACTTGCCTTCAAATATTTTTAATGAAGTGATTTCTCCCAGGCTGAAATTTGTCTTCTAGAATACCCTCTACAGAGGATCATTTGCGTAGTATCCCTTCAAGTTCAAACTGTATTTATTTGTTGTATTTATTTTTGTAGACTTGATATTTAAAGACTTTTTGGTTGCATATGAATCTTTAGATTACAGATTATAGTCCTTTAAATTATGCTAAACTTGGTGGTGTGAGCTGTTGTAAGGAATTTAGTGTAGCTTTTCTAGTATCATGATAATTTAACTGTGCTACATATTATTTCCTTTCTAGAACTTAACTTTTTTTGTTAAGTTTCATAAGGCACGACACAAAAGGAATTTAACTCACAGTGCTGGTAGATTAACTAGAAATGTTGTTTTCTTTCACAGGAATTGAAACCTGATGTCATAACTAAATCTGCTCTTGGTGATGATATGAACTTTGAAAAAACTTGCAAAAAGGTATGTCTTGTTGAGATAGGGTACCAAGGTTCCATGAGATGTGGAACACTTTATCATGTCTCTTAATATTCTGTAATTTTCTCCTGGCATTCCATTCCACACACTGTTTTTGCCCACTCTATCTTTCCCATTTCCATTACTAGATTTTAGTAACTAAGTACATGAAGTAGTGACAAGTACTAAAAGAAACTAACTTACATCAGTACTAAAAGTTTAGGTTTATTTGTTCATTTATTATTTATAGATTTATTTTTAAGTTCTTACTTACTTTATGTATATGAGCGCTCGGTCTCCATGTACCTCTGCACTCCAGAAGAGGACAGCAGATCCCAGTATAGATGGTTGTGAGCCACCATGTGGTTGCTGAGAATTGAACTCAGGACCTCTAGGGAAAGCAGACAGTGCTCTTAACTTCTGAGCTATCTCTCTAGCCCTTTTTTTTTTTTAAGTTCTTGGTGCTCAGTGTTTTTCCTAGGGTTCATCTTTTCCTGTCATTATTGCCCAGTGGCTTTGCAGAATTAAAAGAGTACTTTATTGTTTGTTTGTTTGTTTGTTTCCTTGTTAAAGAAAAGATAAATCTTGCCCTACACCTACTTAAAATTAATCTCAAAAGTCCTAAGTTTTAGCTGTTTGCTGTCCGATTGTACTGTTCTTTTGGATTATAGAATAAACGGAGATGTAAAGGTCTAAGTAGTAACTAAAATTTCATGTGTCATTCCATTTCAAAGCCTTTATTTTAAAACAGTATAGGTATATCAAAGTTTTTGTGATCAATTTCTACTTTTTGTTACTCCAGTTATTTTTTTAATGACTGTTGTTCATATGTTATATTGTACATTGACCAGAGACATAAGACATAAAAAGCTGTGTTTTTCTCCTCTTCATTAAACACACACACACACAAAAGAGGCAGCTTTTATTTTGGCTCAAAAATTAAGGAGCTATTGTACACTGAGATGGATTTGGGGGGGGGGGGTTATAAAGTTTGTTAGTATTGTTATTAATACCACGGACAGACAGATAGACACAAAAAGAACAGCATGATGGAGTCTGAGGAGAGTACAGAGACAGACAGCATGGTGGGGTCTCTTAAGATAATCAGAGTACACACATCAGAAGTGGGAGTCTCTTGTTATATTTTCTGAGGACACTGCCTTAACAGCATAAGCCTAGAGCCAAGTGCTCAGATGATTCCTAGGCCAGAGTCAATGGTGGGTGTGGGGATCTGGAGATCTGCTCAGTAATACCTCCTTTGACATAGATTCTCCAGGAAAGAGATCCTTCACACAGAAGTCTTTTAGCCAGGGACTCACAGACAGTACCTCAGCATTTAAGAAGCATAGAAAAGATCATCCTGAGTGAGGTATCCCAGAAGCAGAAAGGCACACAGGGTATATACTCACTCTTAAGTGGATATTAGACATATAATATAGGATGATCATACTAAAATCTGTACACCTAAAGTAGCTAAGCAAGAAGGAGGAGCTGGGTTAGATGATCAATCCTCATCAGAAAAGCAAAGGGAATGGATGTCGGAAGAGGGAGAACAGGACAGGAGCCTACCACAGAGGGTCTCTGAAAGACTATCCTTCAGGGTATCAGAGCAGAGGCTGAGACTCATAGCCAAACTCTGGGCAGAATGCAGGGAATCTTATGAAAGAAGAGGGAGATAGTAAGATCTGGAGGAGACTGGAGCATCACAAGGAGAACAATGGAACAAAAATCTGGGCCTAGGGGTCTTTCCTGAGACTGATACTCCTAACTAGGGCCATACATGGAGATAACCTAGAACCCCTGCAACAAATGTAGCCCATGGCAGCTCAGTGTCCAAGTGGGTGCCCTAGTAATAGGAACAGGGACTGACTCTGACATGAACTCAGGGGCTGGCTCTTTGATCACCTCTCCCTGAGGGGGAAGCAGGTCACAGGGAAGCATTGTCCAGGTCACAGAGGAAGACAATGCAGCCATTCCTGATGAGACCTGATAAGCTAGGGTCAGAAGGAAGTGGAGGAGGACCACCCCCAGTTGACTGGTAGAGGGGCATGGGTGAAAAAGAGGGAGGACGGGTAGGCCTGGGAGGGGATGAGGGAGGTAGCTTCAGTTTATATACAAAGTGGATAAACTGTAATTAATAAAAATAAATAATTTTTTAAAAACCATCTAAAAGGGGAAAGGCTGCTACAGCCAGACACTGACATTACATTTATACCATTTATCCATCATGGTATAGGAGGCATGGTAGCTGTGGTTGCTTCCTCTGTGGCAGTGGCTTCTGTGAGGCTTGGTTACATTTCGATGGATTTAGAAGCAGAGACATGATGAATGCAGGCAGGACTATACCTCAAAGTTCTCACTTACTGTTACCAGTAGACCCTTTGCCCAAAGGATCCTTAACTTCCTAAAACAGCTACTAGCAGGGACTAAGCAAGCACCTGATGTTGGAAGAAATTCTTATTTGAGATACAACACAGGACCAGTAAATGTAGAGATTGGTCTGAAAGTGGGGCCTAAGGAAGATGTAATTGGGTTTTAATGTAAGCTAGCTGAAGTTAAAGCCCTCAGTGTAGACCCTACAGGTTGGCTCTACAGTATTGATCAGGTCCTTCCTTTCAAGAAAAAAAAAGCCAGTAGCTAAAAGTGCTATCCTACTACTTTTAACAAAATTTTTCATTTGTTTGTTTGTTTGTTATTATAATTTATTCACTTTGTATCCCAGCAGTAGCCCACTCCTTTGTTCCCTCCAATTCTACCCTCCCTCTTCTCCTCCCCAAGTCCATTAATAGGGGAGGTCCTCCTCCCCTCCCATCTGACCCTAGCCTATCAGGTCTCTTCAGGACTAGCTGCATTGCCCTCCTTTGTGGCCTGGTAAGGCTGTCTCCATCCCCATCAAGGGGATGGTTTTAACAATCTTTTAAGTAATATGAATGATTAGATGTGATAACATTTAAATGGCTGGTTTTACTGTATATTTGTGTTTACTTTTATCATGTAATTGTCATGGATATATTGCATTTGACATGTATATTAAGTACTTTGTGGTGAGCCTTTTTCAGTTTCTGCAAAATTCTTCATATACGCCCAAGTTGTGGTAAAGTGATTTCTGTTTGTTTTCTCTGTGAAAATGCTTCATTTGTCTATTTTCAGCATTTAAATTAAAAATATAGTTGTGTTCATGTCATATACTTGATTCTTTAAAATGCTTTGTTATCTCCAAAGTATTATGCAGCATTTTAATCACAATTCATTTGATCAGCCAAATGAGCTATTTTGAATTATATTCATGAAAGTTTTACTGATATGTAAAGGAGGACTCCTGGAAGGAAGCTCTGTCTACAGGGACTGGCCAAAACTGCAGTGGTGTGGAGAGCCTGGAATGCCATGGATCCAGGTCCTGATTCCTTACGTCTGGCTGGCTTTACTCCCTGGATTCCTTTCTCACCTATGTCAGAACTAGCATCCTATGGCTGATAGATAAAAAAAACCTTTGGAACTTATTAGCTTAGCAACTAATTTCCACAAACCAAAAGCTAAGAATGTGATTGGATGGCTTCTTAGGCCCTTTCTTGCTATAACTGCCTCTCTGACACACCCATCAATGTGGTTTCAGCTTGCCTTGACTTATGATCTTTGTTCTGTAAAACTAAAACTTCATGAAACTGCACCCATGTTGGAGTATGGAGAAATCTGTGTTCTTGGGGTCATTCAGAGCAGCTCCAGAATAAAATCTCTTACTCGCTGAGAACTGTGCATCAGCAAGTGGTAATTGGTTGATTTGTTTCACTAGACAAAGTGTAGAGTTGAACTTAAGCCCACGTTTTATTGCAAGTGCTATATATACTCATATTAGGGCTCTGCCAGTGGGTTTACAGTTTGTTTAGGTGACATTTCAGAGAGTCTGTGCTGCACATAAAGTAATACTTCTTTTTAGACACTTATTTTCATCCAGAGTATATTTCAAGAACTCTCTTCAAAATTGAATAACAAATGCCTTTGTGTTGACAATAAATACCCAAATGCCAGAATTAAAAATTTTCCATTAAAAGGTGATGGTGTTTTCCACTTTTTGTGTTTAATTTATTTGAAATGGAAGAAACTGGAGGTGTGTGAAAAACCACAGTTTCCTGAGAATTTTCCATGGCAAACGTTGTGTCAGTTTTAAATGAGGAAAGCTGTGGTTTCCTTCATCCAGGCCTACCCAGTACAAGCTTTGCATACAGGTGTCAACATTCTTCCCAGACAGTGGAGCCCACCAGCTGCTGATATAATGTGTATCATTATCTGTGACGTTGTCTCTCAGATGAAATCTATCACGTTCTGCTTTGGATTAGTCATTTGTGGAACTAGTTCAGCTTTTGAAATCAGAGCCACAACAGTTAGTGGCTGTATAGAGGGTACAGAGAGGGGGTCAGGGATTCAGGGTTCCCTATTTCTTTGTGTTCCTGCACTAAATATAAGACAGCAGCCAAGGGAATGAGCCTGTGCCCACTGTTGCTCACAAGCTTTTGATTTGGGTTTTGGTTTTTTTTCACTGATGTTTTTATTTCATTTCTTTACAGAAACATTTAAAGTGTTTCTTTACAGAAATATTTAAGCAATTTAGTGCAGAAATAATTTGCAGTTAAGTCACAAATGATTTATGAATTAGAGGAAAACTTGTGGGGAAATATTAGACTAAATTCACAAATCTGAATTTGAGTTCCAGTTTTTTCCTAAATGCTAAATTAAATGACCTTAAAATCGTTTAGATTGTCGGTTTGTTATATAGAAAAAAGCTTTTGGCCTATCATCCTTGTTAGTATTTGAATTTTAAAATTTAAGTGAAGCATTGTGTAAGAAAAAGATTTTAATAAATGACTTGGAAGTTTGAGGTGTTAGATTTGTTTTCTTCTGAATAAAATTAAAGAAATGCTTAAAACATTAAATTTTACCTTCATAGGAACAATCTGTCATGGCACTATTTACAATCTGTCATGGCACTATTTTATTTAAGCTAAATTTTAAGGAGTCATGTGGTATGCGAAAGGAAGGAAAACTGGTGGCAGAATCTTTTCTTAAGTTCCCAGAGGGAAAACACAGAAACACGGACATGACTGTGGGAGGGCGGGATGGAGAGGGATTTTAAAGATGTCTGCTTAGCTGTGCCGGAGGAGATCTGGCTAAGCACAAGGTGGAGCTAAAAGGGAGAAATTTAGGAGATGTCAGCCCCAGTGGTATGGAAAGCAAATAGCATGTGTTACGAATTTCTTAGTTTTTAAATATAACAAATGCCGAAGAATTGCACATTCTTATCCTGTCATCAAATATTTGTGAATGCTCGTAATGGATGTGTTAGATTCTGAGCAAACATCACAGAGAGAAGATGTTCAAAATATAAGGAGAGAACATTAGATTGTTCTAAGTCTACATAAATAAGACTTAAAGCATTCCTCTCATCATAACTCAGCACTAATACAGTAATTGAATCTTTTATTTAAGCTCTTTGAAAGTAGAAGGTATGCGTCTTTTTCTTTAAATTGATACGCTATGGTACTAGCACAATTGTAGTTTTTTATAGGTTGATAAATAATAGCACTAATTATTTTCATCATTGTGATCTTTGTCTTTAGAGTAGATTGCATAGGTAACTTATGCAGAGAAAATATTTGCAAATTCTGTGCCCTAACTAATGCGCACAAAAGATTGATAGAGTTCAGTGTAATCATGTCCAGTGGTGCCAGGCTAATTTTGATGCTACATATTTGTCGCTTTCAAACTTGCAGCCAGATTCTACTGCAACTGAAAGAGCCATTGCCAGATTAGCAGTCCACCCTCTTCTGAAGAAAAAAATTGATGTGCTAAAAGGTATGAATTAAATGACAAGTCAGTATGCTTAGTGAATTTAAGCATATGATTCTGAATAGATGATTTTATTTTAGATATTCATGTTTAATGAATAGAACTGTGGCAAGTGCCTGTAAGTTTGAAAGATATTTGAAATCATAAAAAAGATACTAAAGTTGAAAATTTTTTCTAAATTTTAATGTTTATTATATGTAAAAATTATGTAAAGTATATACCCGTAATCATGTTGGACAGTTGATGTTTTATATGATACAGTTCATACTGTGTCACATAATTTTTTATATCATAAAATGTACGTAGGAAATTAAGTGCTTTGTCAAAGATTAATTACCACTTATTTTTCTGTCTGAAAACTAATTGAGTTCATTAACATAGAAATTATGTTGCTGTTGTTCTCAGTGTTATTTTTATTGTTCTTCAGAGATAGGAAAAAAGTAACTTTTTATTTTGCAATTTAAGATGTATGCCTTATAAACTTGGTATTTAAGTAATGAAGAGATTTCTTTTTGACTTCAGACTCCTGTGACATATGTGCTGTAGATTCCCTTTGTCCTCCTGTTTCCGCATAGCTGAAGCAGTACTGGGTGGGGTGTGCCAATGCTGAAACAAGTCTTGCACTATCTTCCTTGCAGCTGCTGTCCAAGCCTTCAAAGATGCAAGGCAGAATGCTCCTGAGGCTGGGTCATCTAAGAAGACTTCAGAGGAAAGTCAGAGTAAGGATTCTCTGTGTTCAAAAAATGATGTAGGTGAGTTACAGCAGCAGGAGAGAACTGTTGTCAGTGAACAGAAGGGAAAAGACACCAAAACAGTAGCAAAGAAAGCAGTGAGTGATTCAGAAGAAAAAACGGCCAAGACAGAACATGGACCCAAAACAGTGGCCACTCAGAAATCTCCAGGGAAGCCTTCAGGAAAGGGTGCTGTGGTCACCTCTGGACAGCAGAAGGTACCTGCTGGCCCAAAACAGAAAGCCTCAGCTGAAACCACAGAAAAAGAGAGTGTCGACAGTGGCAGTGAGGGGGAAAAGGAGTATTTTGACGACAGCACTGAAGAACGGTTCTACAAACAGTCTTCTGCATCCGAGGACAGCGACAGTGGTGACGACTTCTTCATTGGGAAAGTCAGGCGGACACGAAAGAAGGAATGTAGCATCCGTTCCTCAGCCAAGGGACAGAGGCCTCTCCCAGAAGTGTTACCCAAAACAAGTACACTTGAAACCCATTGGGATGTAAGAAATGAGAAACACAAGCTCATTCCCGAACCCAGGAAGTTAGAATCCGTGTTTTTCCACTCTTTATCTGGACCTAAACGCCCCAGAAGGTAAGGAGGGCATTTTTATTCTGAAGTAGTTTGTTCACTTGATTACCGTATAAGTGGCTGCACAGCCTCACCATAAGAGGAGAAGCTCCTCATGGACCTGCCTTGTCAGCCATGCGGAGTTTTGGCCTGGTGCTGTCTTTATCTTTGTAATTGGGTAGCGTATAGAAATACACAGCAGCAGCATGTGGCCCAGCATCACGTGGAAGGGTACATTGCAGCTCAGTGACAGGCCTGGCTAGTTTAGGGTTTGTTCTTTCCATTGTCAGGGTTTCAAAATTTGGAATCTGTTTTAATTAAAAAATAAAAAATTCCTCACATCTGTCTTGGCGAACAGAATTTTCTGATAAGTGTATGATAACCTACTGCAGTTCCAAACTTCACTTGTTCCATGTTTCAGTGCATGGAACATTTCTCCCAACCTCTTTATATTGGGGTATTGCTCTTTGTCCCTGCTGATAGCCACTTTTCACAGTAGTGCTGTAAAGTTGCATTTCATTCTCACTCTTCTCTGTGTGTGTGGTCGTATTGGAATTGAAGGAATATTTGATTAGCTGAGTCGTACATTATTTTATTGCCAATTTGTAGACGTATGCATCTTTATCATCCATTTCATCATCAGAGGTTTTATTTTGTCTTTTAGGTTCTAATGTTGTTTTCCTTTTTCTTTTAGGGATCCCAGAGAACAGGCCCCAAAGAATAAAGCCCCAGGTGTGTACTGACTGCTCAGCCTGCACCCTGACAAGCAGTGCTTTGTCACAGGGAGAGGATGAAAATTACCATTTTCTAGTAGTAGTATCGAATTGTTTACTGACACAAATGCAAATGAAATGTCCTTTCATTATCAAGAGCAACTTTTTTGTTTGTTTCGAGAGCAAATTTTACTGGTTCCTTTTAGTTTGTTTTGTCTTGCCATGTTAGCAGAGCTGCTTGTTCTCGCTATTACTTTAAAAAGATAGCACAGTACATCCTGTCAGGAGTCACTCAGTGAGAATCTTCGCACAAGTATTAGACATTAACTCCTGTAAGTTCTTAACTTACAGTTGTCTCCTGTGGTGTTCAGCTTTAAATTGTGAGATATTGTGACTAAGTAAAAGGAGTTTCTTTAGTGATTGGTGTAAAGAAATAAAATCTGTCCTGTTCAGGTATAGTTAGTTGTTGTTTTTGCTTTCTCTTCCCAGATTTTCCAGAAAATGAACCTCCAATCAAAAATCAGTTTACAAAGAACTCACAAAGAGGATTTGAGCGTGTGAAGCAGCAGTCGCATGCACCACTGCATCCTTCATGGGAAGCAAGCAGGAGGCGAAAGGAGCAGCAGTCCAAAATCACTGTGTTTCAGGGGAAAAAAATTACATTTGATGATTGATTGCTTGCCACCTCCTTCTGAGCTTTTGTCAAATTTTTAATTTTTTTTAACTAGTCTATTATTCAAACTGTGTTTAAGTCTCTTTGAAGAGTTATAAAAGATATTGCTTGTTTTTCCTTTTTTAATTGAATTTGGGGAAGTTTACATAATCTTTTTACAAATCTCCTTTCCCCAAATTATTTCATACATAAAATAATTTAGATATTACAGAATTTTGTGTTTTCTCATTCATGATTACAAAATATATCTCACTAATTACATTTTGCCTTTCGCCTTGAAAGTAGGGCATAATGGAGATGATGAGATGGCTCTTTTCCTGCAAAGCCTAGTGACCTGAATTTGACCCCTGAGATTTCCGTGCTAGAATGATAGAACTAACTCACAAAAATTGTTCTCTGGCTACACATGCAGTGTGACATATACATGTGGGCACATGTTCTTTTCTCTCTCTCTGTCTCTTTCACACATAAAATAAATGCAAAAAAAAAATTGTTAAGCCATTTAAAATAATACTGGAAAAATAGAGAAATAATGACTACTAAAAATCATCTTTGTTAGAATTTATTTTTATAATCAAAACAAAAATGATAATTATGAATATCAAGACAATATATAAATATGAATTTACCATAGCAGAGAATGCCAGAACTGTGTGATTATTCACTGGAAGTTGCCCTCTTGCAAAGCTGTTTTCCTTTATTTCATGAGTGAGAACTTGCTTAGCTTGATAACATTTTCCCCTTTTCTAGCTTTTCAAAAACACAGGCAGCTTGACATTAAGGCTGCCATATGCAGTAGAAAACTATTGAGGAAAACTTGACCATAACCAAAAAGCTTAGAGGAAATCTTAAGAAGTTACTGGCTGCTCATTGGGAATTTGGAAATCTCTAACATTTTCTAGAACTCAGCAGGCTGCATGTGCCTGCTCAGGACCCAGCTGGGCGCCCTCAACTCTCACCAGGGATAAGTAATGAAAGCATGTCCATAGGCGGCTGCTCACCAAACAAGTACTGATTTCAGGTTTTTAAGGGAGTCTCTCAAGTTAGCAACAGTGCTGAGCTACATGAAGCAGCGTGCAATTTACATTAAAAAATTCAGAAACCATCTCCAGCCTTACGCAAGCACAGGGGATTAATTTTACAAATACTATATTATGTGTCTAGTTTTCAAATGTGATAGGCACATGGGGCAGGAAACAGTGGTAAAAAGAAAATGAGGAAGGGCAAATGTTAAACTTAACAAAGTCACTGACTAAACAACTAAATATGTTCCAATCTATAGGGCACCGTTTAAATTATCAAGGCATGGTGCTTGTGCCTGTATTGTAGCCTCAAGACTTATAGTAGGATTGAAAATGTTAACCTAAGTCAAGAACCAAAATTCTGACATTAGAAAGTGCAATTACCAAGTTAAACTGAGATGGGCTCTTAGCCAGTTGAGATGATGCCGTTTGGGGAAGAGGAAATAAAAGAATGAGTCCTTGAGAGATGGCTCAGAGATTAAGAGCACTTGCTGTGTTGACTATGAGGGCCAGAGTGCACATCCCAGAGCCTAGGAGAAGCCGGGTATCCTACAAAAGGTCAGTAACTCCAGTTCCAAGGGATCTGACACCTGCATGTGACACAGTCATGTGCACACATGCATATATTATACACACATTTAAAAAAAAAATTATGGAGCACCACTGAATGCACCAGTTTAGGAATAATGGAATCTTTATGTCACCAGACTAGGAAAATGTTTACATTAAAACTAAAACATGAATGTTCACAGTGCAAATGATAGCTACACGATCAAAATATCTAAACAATGTTATCTGTACATAGCATGGGTAAACCTTGAGAACATACTAAATGAAAGAAACCTCTTGGATCAGTTATTTGTCACTGTGTGTCACATTCTGAGCTTTGGTGTAGTCAATAATAGCCATCAAGCAGCTCTTGGCTATTTGGAAATTATGGACATCCAGTCGGGCCAATATTTGGTATCAGTTTTGCAGTGCATAGTTCATTCTGCACTTTGGTTTTCAACATGCTCTGGTTAGCCACAAGTAGTCCATTTTTCTATTTTGTGTCACCTCTTGACCTGCACAACCAAAATACCAGTTCATAAGACAAAGTGCAAGAACATGAAAGAGTTTGACATGATATATAAGGCTCTTCATCTAGATGAAGCTCTGTATGATTTGGAAAAATATTACCAAGTCAATTTTACAGCCCATCTCAAAACAATTTCCTGTCTAACCAATATGATACTTTAATTTGTAGCATAAATATCCATGAACAAAGCCTTTGGTTGAAATTCAACCAGGAGATTGCATCATCTCCACTAGTCCAGACATGGACTTGAGCTCAATTTATTCTAATGGACCTTGGACTATATGCTCTGGAGTTAGTCAGCTGTGGCAATTCATCAAAAGTTGAACTGAACACCTTCAGAGCAGTGGTTCTCAACCTCCCTAATGCTGCAGTCCTTTAGTAGAGTTCCAGGTGTTATGGTCTCCAACCATAAAATGACTTTTGTTACTACTTCATAACCGTGACCTTGCTGCTATTAGGAATCGTAATGTAAATATATTTTTGGAGATAGAGGCTTGCCTGAGGGGTCATGACCCACAGATTGAGAACAGATCACAAGTGGGCAAGATCATGGCTTGTTGCTCCTAGAAAACGGCTGTACTTTTCTAGAGCTCACTGTTTTCCCCACCGCTCACCTCACTTCTCTGATAGAGTCAAGAAGAGTTCATTTTTCAATTTATCAATTCATATTTTTTTCTAATGATCTTCTCGGCCTCTTATGTCCTATGTCCCCAGTTGTAGTGTCATTTATGCTACAGACATTTTATATAATCACATTCACAAGTCATTACAACCTTAACATCTATACTTTATGCCTTGCTTAAAAGAGCCCACCCAGTGTGGAATTAAACAAACAAACAAAACAGATCATAAGCCTTGAGCATCCCTGCTGTCTTGTTCAGCGTATTGAGAATGCCAGGATTTGTTAACTGTCCACTATGTTCATTTTCAAGCTGTTTTTTTTTTCTAACCAATCACAAAGGATAGGAAATATCTCCCTAGCACAAAATGTTCCCACCCTCTAGTACAATGCACTGCGTGTGCAGCCGTCTACAAGGCCCCATTGTTCCTTCTGCGGGACTTTGGACAATATAGGCGTGTAGGAAAGGTCAACCATTAGGCTTGGGTTACTCCAACTTTGCACATTCCCCATGTTTGCCTATCTTCTTCTGGCCTGGTCTTTGTGGGAAACAAGCTCTGAACTAACATTCCTGCCTAAAAAGAATTGTTTGTGTATGTAAGGGCTTGGGCCATCGAATACTTGTTTGGTCAGATAGTGTATTTATCAAAGTGATTTATGTGTATTTCTGTATCCTGGAGAAACAGAAACTAAGTACCAAAGAACAATCATAAAAATGATGTGCGTTTGTGCGTATGTGTGTGTGTGTGTGTGTGTTAAACGGATCCAGTAAAAACCCAAGATACCAAGGTTCAGGTGAGCATGCATGGTTGGAAATACATCCCATGGATTGTAGTATATCATGGCAAGGAAAAGCAAGCACACCCAGGGAAAACCTCTGTTTAGGACTCACCTCTTGTCTGGTCTTAGCAGATTAACTTGGACTATAAATTGACAATGTGATCAATGAGTTATTGCTATAAATATGATTTACGCTGAACATTTATTTGCTCTAACAGACTAAAGCATGAATTACTGAGGTTAGTCAGGTTGGCAGTTTGCACTTAAGTGACAGATACTCCGTTAAAAAAGAAACTAAGCAAGCCCTGGTCACTGAGATTCAGATGAACTCAGACTGATGTTTCATAATTGTGATGTCATTGCGTAGAATGTGTGTCCATGACTCTACTGGGAGAGAATGCCTGGAAGGCTGCACCTGCTGTCCTTTGAATGTCAAGCCATACTCCTCCCTGTGCTAATTTTATTGTGCCCTACTGTTGTAATAATTAATAATAATAATAAATTATAAAACATTCAACAAGAGTAACAGGTTTTCTGAGTCCTTTGAGTCTTTCTGGTGAAACATTGAGATTTGGAGTAGTCTTTGGGACCGAAATCTCTTGGAGAGCTGGCATAGGCATCATATTCATGCTCTGTGTCTTGTTTTTACTGTGAGTAATAAAATTACTTGGTTCTGGTCCAGCAGCTCATTCCTCCACTCAGCCACGAAAATTCTCATGCCCTGTAAAGTTTATGATATCCCCAAATAACCCTGCTTTTCCTCCAGTGCTTTAATAGCATCATGGTGAAATGTGAATTCTAAATCCATCTGGAATTTATCCCTCTGCATTCTGGAAGATTAGCAAGTTACTTAAACCAATTATTATAGTATTCAACTAATCTACATTTCTTAGTTCTTAGAGAGAAAGAGAGATCTCATCTTTGTATTGGTTTTGTGTTGTTTTGTGTTTTGAGACAGGTTCTCACTCTGTAGCACAAGCTGTGCTCCAAACCACACCAATTTACCTGCCCTAGGCTCCCCATGCCTATCTAACCTCGCTTGAATTAGGTTCAAGTCATGTAACTTACAAATTACATAAGTCATAAGCAGAATGAGGAAGAAAATTACTGCAATGCCTTCAGTCCTTGCCCACAAAACTTTATCTTCTTTAATCCCACAGTTGAATACTCTCTCCCCATTTTTGTGATTAAGGAGCAACTGTTGGCTGAAAGAACTGTGAGGGGCTTTCCTTCGTGTAAGTATCCCAGATTTAAGAGTTCATCAAACACTGTTGTGTTTAGCTAAAGAGAAGTTGGATTAAAAGGCCATCTATGTAGCATATTCTGGTGCAGAATTTGATGCTGGAAGAAGGGTGCTCATGTGAGGAAGATGGGAAAACGTCAACATGCATAGCACAAGCAGGATGAGATTTACTGTGCAGGTGTAAAGAACAGGAGATTTATGTTATATGACAATTATTAAAGAGGTCATTTGCAATTACTTGGGCATTGGACCTTATGTCTACTGACCTCTTGTCTTGGGGTGAAGGTAGGAACTTAGAATCTTTAGTAAATGTTGTTATTGCCCTTTTTTAATCGAAGAAATATATTTTAAAAGAGACAGTGAGATGAGCTATGCTAACAATTTGCTAGTTTGCATATAAACCTGGAGCAAAAAGAAAACAAAACTCAGTGTTTTTAATTCCAAACAGTAAGTTAAATTGAGACTTCAGGCCCCAGCACAGATAACAGGAAAGGTTTAGTATTACCTCCTAAATACACATCAGCCGTGAAATATAGAGGCTAAGGGGGAAAGCAATTAGCAGACTCAAGGGCTGCAATTAGGATAGAAGCTTGGGAGGATACTACTTGCATAAATAATCAACCACATATCTTTGTACTAAGTTACTTGTAATGCCAAAACCATTGTAAGAGTCAACTTTAGCAGCTTTTAGGTTGCCTGTTATCAAACGTATGTCCGGGCCACTGTAGTTGTTTAGGTTTAGGGAAGAAGCATGTGACAAAGGATTGTGCAGTCCCCAAGGAAGAGTACAACTCCCATCATATCCCTCAAGTGTGGCCTATGATGGTAATGAGCAATGAAGACCCTCCAAGAGGATGAACACAATAATAGAATGTAGCTCAAGAGAACTTCAAAGAGCAATAATAATAATAATAAGCAGATCTTTCCTAAAAGCAAATTGAAGTCAAAGAAATGTCCTCACTTTAGAGCAGAAGCCTTCAAAACACCAGCTCAAGGAATACAATTACTTCAGATGTAAACCTTCTCTGTCTCCCTTTATTAGATGGCAATTCTTGTTTAAAAAATGATCTCTGTGGTCACTCTGGTGTGTTGTGGCTAGAGGCAGAAGAGGGGCTTCTTTAAGTTGTGTTTAGGCAAGGATCTCCAGAGGAGTTGGTGCAGAGTAACAGGATGGGATTTTGGATAAGTTCCCATGAGGAAAGAAGGATTTGTTATATTCTAATTGTGGAAGGATGTTTAATAACAAGACATAATGTAGTGGACTATGAATGTGCACTGCCTAAGTGTTCATTGAATCTTTTCACCCCACTTTGGCACCTGGTTGAATTGCATTCTCCACCATCCTTGAAGGGAGGCAAATATTGACCAATGAAATGCAGCTTTTATTTGTCTCACAGAACATTAGAGGAACTCTTCCCTGTTTCCGTTAGATATTGCTGAGATGGGCAATCTTGCAAGGAAGAATGTAAAGGTGGTGAGGTTCTGTTTGGAAGGGTATCTCATGAATGACATGGAAAAAGTCCTCTAAACATACCCAGCTGCCTACCCAACTTCATCCACATAAGCAAGAAAGAGGTGGTCAGGTAAGTATCTGTCACTGTAATTATGTTCCAACTCATGTTCAATGTGTAGTTAGGACTTTTTTGTTTTCAAAATGTGAATGTTGTTTTAGTGCTACTGTTGAGTAACTGGGTCATTTTTTTAGTGCTAATTTGAAATATCATATAATCACGTTAATATCCCTAGTTGATTTCTGACTCGCTTTCTCTCCCTGTGTGTGTGTGCATGTGTGCGCATGCTCATCCTTTTATTCCATGGACTGTTACTGAGGTAATCGCAGCTTTATTTTTTTAATTACTTTATTTTTATTAATTACAGTTTATTCACTTTCTATCCCAGCTGTAGCCCCCTCCCTTGTCCCTTCACAATCTCACTGTCCCTCCCTCATCTCCTCCCATGCCCCTTCCCTAGTCCATTGGTAGGGGAGGTCCTTCTCCTCTTCCATCTGACCCTAGCCTATCAGGTCTCATCAGGACTGGCTGCATTGTCTTCCTTTGTGGTCTGGTAAGGCTGCACCCCCTTCAGGCAGAGGTGATCAAAGAGCCAGCCACTGATTTCATGTCAGAGACAGCCCCTGCTCCCCTTACTAGGAAATCCACTTGGACACTGAGCTGCCATGGGCTACATCTGTTGCAGGGGTTCTAGGTTATCTCCATGCATGGTCATTGTTTGGAATATCAGTCTCAGAAAAGACCCCTGGGCCCCGATTGTTTGGTTCTATTGCTCTCCTTGTGGAACTCCTGTCCCCTCCAGGTCTTTCTCTCTCCCTCTTCTTTCATAAGATTCCCTGCACTCTGATCAAAGTTTGGCATCTGCTTTGATACGCTGCTGGGTAAAGTCTTTCAGAGGCCCTCTGTGGTAGGCTCCTGTCCTGTTCCCTGTTTTCTCCCTCTTCTGATGTCTGTCCCACTTGACTTTCTGAATGAGGATTGATTTTTTAGACATATATCCAAAATATGCTCAAGTATACAACAGCTTTATATTTTATTTAGTGGTAAGTATTCTGACTTACCTTTCTATTAGTTACTTGATATGATGAAATGTCAGACAAAAGCACCTTAAAGAAGGAATGGTTTATTCCTACACATGGTTTGAATTTGCAGTCCATCGTGGTGGAAGCCATGAAAGCAAGTGTGAGATGCCTGTTGACATTGCTGTCTGCAGTCAGAAGAGAGTAGTTGACCAGTACTCCATTGACTTTTTTCTTTTCATGTCATCTACAGTGCCAGCCATGGGCAGAGCCTCCCACACTCAGGATGGGTCTTCCCTCCTTATTTAAACCTCTCTGTAAATACCCTCCTAGGCATACTCATAAGTGATTCTAAATCCTTTCATGTTTGCAATGAAAATTAAACTATCATTCCTCAAAATATTTTTACAGATACATTTTCTTGTGTAGTCATATGCCTTTTTGAGTAAATTTTAAAATCCACTTGTCAAGTTTTAGACATTATTAATAACCTGGGGAATAACTGCATTTCATGCATGTTCTCTAATTAATTGCATAAGAACTGAGTCTTCTGTGAAACATTATAGAATTGAAAAACAAATAATATGTGTGAAGACACATTCAGTAGCTGAAGTATGATGTCATCCTGCAGAAATCAAGTAGCCTTAAGCTGGACACTGGAATGTTGTTTGTCCTTGGAACATGTGTTTCTCTTCATGAGTAAACTTGTTTTGAAAGAAAGTCATTCTCCATGTTGTTTTCAGAATAAAATTAAAAGGATGTTTTTCAGTGAAGACAGCCAAAACTTAAGAAGGTCAATGAAGGGATGCGGATTATTTGTGTTTATTTTTAAATCAAACATGGTATGAATATTCCACAGTGACTTTAGCTCCCTCTGTCATGGACAGAAGTTCACAGTCCTCACATAACCAACTCAGGCTATCTACAAAGTACATGTGAGGCAAAGTTCATTTTGTTCTCTTGTTTTTATTTCATCAAAGGTATCATCCATGATAAATGAGAAGTCCTCCAGTCCTGTCTTGGGGTTTCTACTGTTGATGAAATGCCATGACTGAGAATAAGTTGGGGCTGACTTGGGTGTATTTTATCTCACAGCTTTCAGCCCACCATCCGGAGCAATCAGGGAAGAAACTCAAGGCAGAAATCTGGAGGCAGGAACTGAAGCAAACACCGTGGAGGAATGCTGCTTGTTGCTCTGTACCTCATGGCTTTCTCAAAGCTCCCTGGACCACCTGTTCAGGGGTCACACTGCCCACTGTAAGTTGGGTCTTTTCACATTAATTGTCAATCAAGAAAATATACTATAGGCTTTCCCAAAGGCCAGTCTGGTGGAGGGTATTTTCTCACCTAAGTTTCCTTCTTCCCAGAAGACTCTAGCTTGTGTCGAGTTGACAAAAGTTAGATAGCACAAGCCTATTAGCTTTTAAAAATCTTAAACAGTGTCATCTAGTGAGCAATCTGCCTAGAATTTACTTTCTTCACTGCTGTAATAATGCTCTAGTTTTGATAGCTATAACTCCCTCAGTCAACTATTAATTAGTTACTCATGTATCACTCATCACCCGCTTATGTACCTCCAACACCTTCCTCTAGAACAGAAACCTTATGAGTACAAAGAATATGTTCTTTTTTTTTGCTATATCCCATCTTTGAATAGTATTAGTATACAATAGGTACTCAGTTAAACACTTCCTTTTTCCTTTTTCCTTTCTTTCTTTGATAAATATTTCATTCTATCAGTCAGTTGTAGTTTAATAGCTGCAGCCCTGAATTAGGAGTTATTAAAATAACCCAAGGAGAGAGAAGGTGGATTGAACCTAGATAACAGCTGTGGAACATAAAAAGAATAGAGTAGATGAAGGATTACAGGGGGAAAGTTAGTTAGTCCTGTAGGGAGCAATTGGTTGAATAAAGAAGGTAACTTGATGACTGTTCCACACCAGGAAACCATTTGAAGCTTGCTGTCAATAAAATGAAAGCAGTCAGGGTGACTGTTTTCGTTTCTGTAAGCTGTGTGGTTTTAGTCGTTTATTTTGTGTTCTCCATCTTTTTTATTGTTAGTCTGTAGGAGTTTTTATGTTGAAAGAATTAACTCTTTGCTTACCATGAGTCACTGTTGACTCTCCTGGGTTTTTGTTGTTGTTTTGAAAAATAATTTGATTTTATCATGTCATGAATAAGTTTAATTTTTTAATTTTGAACTGGTTGATTTTGGTGTATATAAAAATTTTGAACTTCTGCAGAAGCATAGTTCTCACCCACTTTACACAACTCGTTTTACTATTTACTCAGTTATTGCTATTATATTTTTAAGTCCAAAAATTATATCATCTAAAATATTAATATTACAAGACCATTTTTAATTTCAAAAATTCTTTCCATTGCCTGATCCAAGTTTTATTTATTATGTAATTATCTATGAATATATACATAATTTTTAAGACTTTGTAGAAAAATCTGAAGAAAAATATAATTTTCTTTAGTAATTTTGGACCACTCTGAATATTTTTTCTTTATTATGTTTAGATTATTATATAAAATCAATTTTGTTTTTCTTACTATATAATCACTCCATTGTGTATATTTTCTTTATCTAAATAAAATGAACAAATTTAAATTATCTCTGCAACAAGTTGTTTCTTTTTTTTCAAATGTGATTTTTTGTATTGTTAGTTTTGAATTTTTTTCATACAATATATTTTGATCACAATCTTTTCCATTCTCTAACTCTCCTAGGCCCACTCCATCTCCCTACCTACTCAATGTCATATTCTTACACTCAAAAAGTAAAAGCCAACAAATAAACAAAATACAAACAAACAAACAAACAAACAAAAATAAAAAATACCCAAACAAATCAAAAGTCACAGCTGGGCATAGTGGTGCACTCTTTTGGAGGCAGAAGCAGGCGGATCTCTATGAGTTCAAGGCCAGTCTGGTCTACAAAACGACTCTAAGAGAGCCAAAGCTACACAGAGAAATTCTGTCTCAAAAAACCAAAAGACAAAACAAAACAAAAACAAAAACAAACAAACAAAAAAGACATACAAAATATATGGAGTTCATCTTATATAGACCAACCACTTCTGGGCATGAGGCCTGCTTTTGAATGTAGTTGGTGATAACCCATCAGGGAAAACTAATTTCTCTTTCCCATAAAATATTAATTGCAAATATCTTCTTGGCTAGGAATGGGACTTTGCATTCACTTCCCCTCTTTGGTGCTAGGATTTCCTCTGGTTTGAACCTGAGCAGGTCTTATGCCTGCGGTAGGCAGTCTCTGCATATTCATACGTTCATCAGTACTGTGACAGCTGGGAGATGCTGTTTTCTTTAGAGTTATCCCTCATCCATGATTCTTACAGCTTTTCAGTCTCCTCTTTTGAATAGATCCCTGAGCTTTGAAGGGAGGGGTGTGAGGAAGACATCCCTTTTAGAGCAGAGTGATCCAAAGTCTCTTGCTCTTTGGACTTTGTTCAGTGGTGAGTCTCGGTGTCATTGTAAGAAACAACTTCTCTGATGAGGGTTGAATGATGCTGTGCCCTATGGGTATAGCAGTAAGTCATTAGGAATCATTTTAATGCAATGTTCCTTCAGCAGTATAATAATAGTAGGTTTCCTCTATGCCTGTGGCCCATCCTGTATTAAGCTCTTGCCTGTTCTAACAGGGTACTTGAGCCTTATTTTTTTATCTATATCCTTTACACGTTTCTAGATTATTTATTCAACAGTTTTCTTAAATGAGGTATTCACTCATTTTTGAAGACCCTTTTAGCAATCTCATATAAGTTGTGATTCATTATTATTTCTAAACTAGTAATTCTTTCACTTCGTATTCCTTTCATGATTCATTTTTAAGTGTCTTTCTATGTTCCTTTGCTTTTTTATCAACAGTTTTTTTTGGAAATCAGTTTTTAAGTTTTATACTATGTATTGTCTTAAAATATACATTCACCTCAATAAGTATACACACCTGCCCGTCAATATGGAGGCTTCAGAAATCTCCCACCATGTTTTCTGCTATATGCATTTGTGTGAAATATTTTTCTAATTTTATATGCAAATTAGACTTTTTCATTGTTGCTTTATGCAGTCAGTATTAATATAGACTTACAAAACTGCTAAATTTGTATCATTTTTATCTGTCTCTAGCCTTCATTCTGTAGTTTTCTTATTGCTTAGGCCTTAAACATAGTGACAGTCTCTTGTGAAGTCTTTACATGGTAAAAGAGGCAAAGAATCTGCCTTTGTTTTCTTTAAGGTCAATAAGCTCCGTGTAGGGTTCTGTCATCATAACCTAATCTTCTTTCAAAAACTTCACCTCTTGGAAAATAGTCTCTTAGTGTTAAGTCCTTTTATTTTGATCTTTCCGAACATCACTTATATTTTAATGCCTCTCAACACAATACTCTTATCCATCACTATGAGAATTCTTTTTTTTCTGATTTTCTTTCTTTCCACTGAGAAATATTCCCATCAATCACATTGACGTTCTTTCTACTAAGAACTTCTGTATCTAAAAGTGAATCTCTCATAATATTAAGTAATCTTGCCACTTAATAGAGACTATATTTATAGTTGTGATTCTATATAGTACATCAGACTCTGTGAGGGATGAGACTGTAAGCATTCTAGGCATTTCAAGACAGAAGGTCTTGGCATTTCCTTAATGCTGGCATTAGAGCATAAAAGCAGATAAAGACAATATGTATATGTGTGAGTGTGATAAGTTTCTGCAAACTTGACAAGAGCAGGTGAAGGCCCAAATTTGTCTTTAGTTCATGTCTATCAAGGTCTTCTCTAGACAGTATCTTCTTAGTACCTTTGCTAAATAATAGTTAAATTAACATAGTTTTTCTTTCTCTTCAATCTCTTTTCTCCATAAGAAACATTAGTTGATAGTATTCTTCTTGGATTTTTGTCTTGATTTTGGTTAATCTAAGTATCAGAACATCGATGTCATAAATTAGGATTACTACTGCTATGATGAAGCATCATGACTAATAGAAAGTTTGGGAGGCAAGGGTTTATTCAGCTTATACTTCCACATTGTTGTTCATTATTGAAGGAAGTCAGTACAGGAACTCAAACAGGGCAAGAACCTGGAGTCAGGGGCTAATACAGAGGCCACGGAGGGTTCTACCTTACTTGCTTGTTCTTTTTCGCTTGCTCAGTCTTCTTTCTTTTGGAAGTAGGACCACCAGCTGAGGGTTGGCACTACCCACAATGGGCTGGGCCCTTCCCCATCAATCACTAATTAAGAAAATGCCCTGCATCCAGATCTTATGGAGGCATTTTTTTTTCATGTGAGGTACTCTCCTTTCTGATAACTCTAGCTTGTGCCAAGTTGATATAAAACTAACTAGCTCAGTGTACTTATATGCCTCGAATTATACATTTGACTCCAAATATGAAGTCAAATATGAAAAAATAACAAAATCAACTTTTTTCTCCCTTTCTTGTGGCATTTCAACCTTATGCAGGCTTATAGATTTTATACTCTGTTTTGTCATCCCAGTCTTTGGGGATCATGTGACTTTCTGAAGAAGGCATACCTGCTAAGTGATGAAACTAAGATGTGACTTTGGCTAGCCTGTGTTACTACCAACTGTATAGTGCTCTTGCTGTCTTTGTTTTCCCAACTTTCTAATACAAAATAAATCATATGACATATAACTAATAATACATTTTTCTCACAACACTGGAAAGCTAGGAAGTCCAGAGTCAAGATGCAGAGAAGATTCTACGTTTGGGTGGTTTATTTACCATAGATTGTGTCTTCTTGTGAAGCCTATACATGGTAAAAAGAGGCAAAGAATCTGCCTTTGTTCTCTTTAAAGGGCAATAAGCTCCGGCTAGGGTTCTGCCATCATAACCTAATCTTGTTTCAAAAACTTCACCACTTGGAAAATATTCGAAGCTAGGATTCCTATGTGTGAGTGAGGGATGGGGCGGCACTGTAGCTACACATTTTGATCATGATAGATTTGTTTTCCAAAACTACTATAATTTTGAGAAAACAACTTCTCACAAAAAATTGTAAGAAGAGTCAAAACATTTAGCAGTATTCATAATGTTGAGGGTATCCACCAGAGAAGACTGTATAGACACAGATTTAAGGCAATAGAAAGTTTTTATTATCTAGCTGGCAACAATGCTGAGTAGTTGGGATCCCAGTGTAGTTCCAAGACTTTCTTTGTTGTTATTGTTTTATTTTCTTCATTTATTTATTTTTAATTTTTATTAATTACACTTTATTCCTTTTGTATCCCCCCACAAGCCCCTCCCTCCTCCTCTCCCAATCCCACCTTTCCTTCCCCTTCTCCACACATGCCCCTCCCCAAGTCCACTGATAGGGGAGGTCTTCCTTTCCTTCCTTTTGATCCTAGTCTATCAGCTCTCATCAGGAGTGGCTGCATTGTCTTCCTCTGTGACCTGGTAAGGCTGCTCCCCCATCAGGGTAAGGTGATCAAACGAAGGTAAGCTTTTAAAAATAAGACCCATATCCTGGAAAAAGAAAAGAAAAAAAATATTCCAAAGAAAAAGGAAAGAAAAAAATCAGTGCAAATCTTTTCTGGTCAAAATAAAATTTGGGACATTAAAGACAGTTTCTAAACAAAACACCTAAAAATATATGAAAAGGATTTTCATCTTCGTGATTATCCCCTGCCAGGTAAGTATGATAATAAGTATCTTAAAGTGAGATTCAATAGTATACTTAATATTAGAAGTTAAAATATACCTGAGATAGCTGTCATTATCATTTCCCCTTAACAGTGTTCTGAAAGTTCAAGCCAAGACAGTAGAAGAAAAACTGTAGGTATAGAAGGCTAGAAACACAAGAAACACTGTAGCCATAGAAATCTAGAAACAAAAGAAATACTGTAGCCATAGAAAGCTAGAAAGAAGGCAATAAAATTAACAAGGCATCTGCTGTGCACCAGTTCTTACTTGTATGGAGGATATTCACTCCTTTTATTCCATTTTGGTTGATATAAAGTTTTCTTTTCTATCCTTGTCATCACAAAGCTGTCCTTGTTTCTTTAACTTGTCCTGAGGACTGTTGAATGACAAGCTACCCACAGGTGAAGAATGGACGAACCTTCAGCTCTGCTTCAAGTCTTAGACCTCTTCTCTCTCTCTCTCTCTCTCTCTCTCTCTCTCTCTCTCTTTCTCTTTCTCTCTTTCTCCCTCTCTCCTATCTCTTTCTCCTTTTTCTTTCCTCTCCTTTTCTCCTCATGCTCTCCTCTTTTTTTCTTCCCTCCTTTCTGCCTCTACTTTCCTTCCTTCCTCCAAGATTTAATTTTATTTGTCCCTTTGAGGATAATAAGGAAAAAGGAAAAAAAGCCCAAAGTCTGCTTACAATAACTTATTTGGCCACAGAGGAATAAAGATTTTTCTTGGTTCTGATAATAGACTTTTTAAAGTTTTATTTCTATTTATAAGTATGTGTTTGTATGAATATATGTCATGTGTGTGGGGGTGCCCATGGAGCCAGAAGAGGAGGGTCATATCTCCTCAAGATGAAGTCACAAACAATTGTGAGCCACCTGATATGGGTGCTGGGAACAGAGCTCTGATCCTCTGAAAGAACAGGAATACCACTGGGCCATCTCTGCAGCCTCTGGAGTGATGGAAAGCATGAACAAAACCTCAGGGAAGCCGGTGGCTGTGGCTAGATGAAAGAAACCCTTGAGGACTTTTCAGGATGCTTGAAAATTAGTCTACAAGACACTGAGAAACCAAATTTAAAATAAAAGATTTGAGGAAGAAGAATACTATGTAAAACATTTAAGACAATTACCTTGCCAAGTGTCCTCAGCCTTCCTGTCTTTCCAGTAACCAACCTTTCTTAAAATGTTCCAGGTCAAAAATTTCCCATGATATTTCAAATCAGCAGATCATTTGTGGAAGGTTAAAATTACGCTTGACCATCATAGGAAAAATACACATACACAGGACAAAACAGCTCCAAAAACAATGTTTTTGCTTTTCTTAGGAAAGAACACTGCACCTTGAAGATCTTTCATGAGCTTCCAAAATGCTCTCAAGTTACTAAAAGGAAAAAAATAGTTTATTATCAGGTTTACATTTTAATAATATTTAATTTAATAAATTGCATTAATGAAAGAAATAAATAGTGCAATTCACGTAAAAAAGCAAACATTCCATTATGCAACACTTTTGTTCTTTAAAAACAACATCAATTATGACACTAGATAAAACAGTTCTCATTAATAACTAGCAAAATGAGTAACTGAAAGTCTGATGTGGAATTTTTAAATGGATGGATGAACCCATTAGTCCTAACACCACAGAAAAACAGCCAGATTCATGGGGGTCTTTGCAGGATATAGTTGTGAAGAGACAGGTTGTCCTTAATCAGGTTTTCCTTAAACCTTTCATCTGGTTAAACCTCTAGATAGGTTCTTTCATAGTAACTATAAAGAACCAAAGGCTGAGTTCAAGAACACCACAGGATACAATTAACAAAATATATGTATAAGACAAAATTATATATTTTCCCAGACACTATCAACAAGAAAATATAATAATGGAGAATATACATAAACCATGTAATACACAACTTAGTTTAATTATGATTCAAACAAGATTACTTGACAAACTAAAGTAATGGTTTTAAGAGCTAATGGAAGAGAATTATATATTAACTAAGTATTTGATAGTCTAGAGAAGTGTTTATTTTTTAGGTGAAAAGATAATATGGTGTTTTTAAAGCTTCCTAACTATGAAAACCCAATAACTGAACAATTGGATAAAACCATGAAGTATCATAGATTTATTTTAAAATAACGGAATTATAAAGACATTTGAGAAGTAGGAAATACTAGGAGGCCCTGTGACCCTGTTCTGGTAATTGCTAACGGTGACTCTAACACTAACGGAGACTTGTCACATTGGTGCTTCTAATTTCTTTCATGTCTGAAATGCTCTGATGGGAAGTAGTGCAAGCTATCACTCAGAGCAATCTGCAATATGGAGAAAAGCTTTAAGGGGAATATCAAACTTGTATTTTTTCCAAGATATAAGAGTAAAGCATTATTAGACCTTTTGTATTATATTTGATGCTCATTTAATGGAAATGCATTCAGCATTTTCATGGTATGAACTTTTAGAGTGTTGCTATGTTTGGATCATCAAAGGTCATTTTCTGAGTTGACCAAAATTAAAGTAGACTCTTTAGACGACTCACCATAATTCTTGTTATAGTAACATTAGAAAAGTAATGATTATTTACATGAATTCTGTCTAATGGTTCAGTTTCTCTGCTAATGCTTCCTAAGTCTTTACTTATAAATTTGATTATTGCATACAATCCTCAAGTGTAGGACACATGTAGGACTTTGTGTTCACTGATAAGCACTAGGGCAATCAGGAATGTTAAGCACACAGAACTGTCTTTTCAAAGAGAGGGATGTGCAATGTGTTTTTCACCCAGAAGGCTGGCAAGAGATGTGGCTGATAGCCTAGTGCACCATCTGTGTCGCCCAGCCACACTGGTTCTCCCAGACCCTTATCATGAGCTTGCTTATCTTGAGCCTGTTTCCAAAGTTAATTTATAGAACCTATCATGAAGATGTCACCTGTACTTAACAAGAGTTTCGAAGCGGTCATATCTTAAGCTTTGTTGTTCACATGAGTAAGAGTTAATTAATATCAGAAATTTTTACCCAAATTGTGCTGTACTTAAAAATGCCTAAAATAAACCAGCTGCTGTCAGAATCCTGAAGTCTGAACTCACTGGCTGAATTGTGTTGAACAAAACTTGTTTGGTGGTCTCAGAGACGCCCTCACTCTTATAAATAATGCACAAGAGCATTTACATTTCTTGATATGCATCATGTTATTCTCATCTCATTGGTTACATTGAAAAGTAATTCTATTAAAATAACTATGTGCAGTACTCAGTCTTCCTGTAAATTACTAGTATATTTCTTTGTTCAACAAATAATTTGAGCTTTCTTCATATGAGCCCTGTTCCAACATTATACCCAAATATATTATAAATGTGAACCTCTGCAAAGACTAGATATGATTGCTAACTGTGGTTTATGAACATAGCAAAGGATTTTGAATCTTATACCTAGTTAGCACATTAGAGGTAAATTAATTCTCACATATTTACCTTGTTGTTGTCTTTGAAACCTGAGCATCAACTTAGCCTCTTGGAACCTTTTGATAATCAGGAAGGTCAAGAAAAATAATAATTTCTTCTTCATCTTTATAAGAAGACAATATTCTAATGTGTAAAGACAATTAGATATTTAATATTTACTGCACCTTGGATCATGTCATGAAGGTGCAACACTTCCCTTAGCTAGTTCTGCAAACTATTGGCCTTTGATATTCCATGGGAGACTTCATTTGACAAAGACAGGTTTCTTATAAGAGCACCTGACTTAGTACTTTTGGAATTACCTCAAATCGGCAGTATGTGACTCAGAGAAGAGCCTATAAGGCAGGAGGCAGCATGGCTACTCCAGCGAAGCAAGAGTTACTTGTTGAGCACAACATCTAATGTGATTGCAGAAGAGCCAAGATAAAAGTACCAATTTTGAGTGAAGATCCAGAATATTCTCATGGGACCAATCTTGGATTGTCTTGGATTGTATTTCTTCTTCTTCTTTTTTAAGCAAATTCAAATGACAGGAGTGTTTGAGGTTAGAGCACTCCCACCAGACAGGAGCTGCCAGGACATTGAGAAAGAAAGCCCCATGGGATTTCCTTTAGCTACGTTGTGCAACTCCATATGTGAGGAGAAAGAAAAAGAGAATGTGTACTTTTTCCATGCCTCTTTTAGAAGTATTCCTCTGAGGAAATAGTGAGGACATTGTAGAGAGTACAGGCATGTGGGTATAGCTGTTGGTAGTCTTTCTCGAAATTAAAAATAATAACAGTGGCCTGAAAGGCATCTCTGGCCAGCTTTAGCCTTCGATAAACCTTAGCTAGTTTGTCATTCTTTGAAGAGCAAGCTGCATAAGAAGCTGGTTAAGAAATACCGTGTGTCCTCTGCATTTTGTCTTCCTAACCATAGCCCCACTGAGCTGTGGACTGCAAGGTATGATTAATGCAGATATTAATACTCTTGGCCTCAGTTACAGAAACATTCAGGGTCCATGGGTAAACCTAGTGTACTACCTGCCTTACCTCAGAACCAGCCATGAGTAAGATTTCCTGTGCCCCCAATTTGAAGGGACAGTAAGAATATCACAGAGAGCATTGGGGGAACAGAGACAGAGCTGACTGCTGGCTGATCTCACTCAACCTTACTCTTACCCTGAAGTCTCATCAAAACACAGCCATCTTGTTTTGGTTGTCTCCAAGTATTCTTTCCTTTCTTATTGTACAATTGGTCTACAGCCACTCCACAGGATCTGTGAATAGGATGAATACACTGGAATAAGTAAAGGAAAGAGTAAGACATAGACTAATGCATCCCTTCAGATAAACAATAGGAAAGGGTTGATGAAGCCAGGTCAGTGGGGACAGTGAGCAATCAGAAGTGCAAAAGCTTAGAGTATCTCTTCCTTTAAAATTCCTTCTCATCTCTTTAGATTGACCCTCATTTTTGAACTCCAGCGTGAACAGTTGAATGAGAAGGAACTGAGATCTGCTCTGACATGTAAGGATGGACTTCCTTTCTGCAATGCTCTAGTAAGCTTCAGTGAAACATGGACAATGAGATGGTGGCAACCAAACTATTTAGAACTGACAGTAAGAGAAGAACTTGATGGAGAAGAGGAAAAGAAGGTGGATGGAAGATACAATATTTTTGGTCTGAGAACATGGGTTTTCTCTTAATGAAATCTTTCTGACTGAGCAGATTAGAGAAAAAGGTTTTGAGCTGGGTTATAAAACTTGGATTTTATTGATCTTTTCACTAAACACAGGCAAAGTGGCTTGCTGGCATCGAAGAATCTTATTTACCCACTTCTGGGTGACAATTGTCCTCTCCCCCACTGTCCTTTACAGCCATGTGACTTGGGTGAAAACTACTAGTCTCTTACTTCACCCCATCTCTTTTGCTTTGGTGGTTACAAAAGCTAGAACACTTGATTCCATACTGGACAGTCACAGAATCTAAACGCATTGTGTCAGGTATTTCCATGAAACAGACCAAATCTACTAAATGCCTTCTCTGGACCTTTCAAACTGAAGCCACAGATTAATGGCATTTTTTTTCTGGTTAACAAGCTGGGTGATGAATACCAAGACCTTTAGGCACCAAGATTATTTGGCTCAACTTGTTTCTTTAAAAAGGTTGTGTGTTGAGTGTAGGAGAAAACAAGCAACAGGACAGGAGCCTACCACAGAGGGCCTCTGAAAGACTCTAACTAGCAATATATCAAAGCAGATATTAAGACTCACAACCAAGCCTTCAGCAGAGTGCAGGGAATCATATGAAAAAAGGGGGCGTTAGTAAGACTTGGCGAGGACAAGAGCTCCACAAAGACCAAATAGATCAGGGCACAGGGATCTTTTATGAGACTGTTTCTCCAACCAAGGACCATGTAAGGATATAACCTAGAACCCGTGCTCGGATGTGGCCCATGGTAGCTCAGTATTCAACTGGGTATCCTAGGAAGGAGAACAGGGACTATTTCTATCATGAACTCAATGGCTGGCTCTTTGACCCTCCCGCCCCTACTCCCACCCCCGAGGGAGGAGCTAGATCCCAGAAGAGGACATTGCAGCCAGCCCTGAAGAGACATGATAAGCTAGGGTCAGATGGAAGGGAGGGAAGGTCCTCCCCTATCAGTGGACTTGGAGCGGGCCAGGGAGAAGATGAGGGAGGGATGGGGAGAGTGGGAGGGAAAGAGGTAGGGGGCTATGCCTGGGATACAAAGTACATAACCTGTGATTAATATAAAAATAAATAAATTACTTAAAAAAGAAAATACAAACAAAAACAAAAAATGTGTGTGTGTATATATATAGTATATATTATGCATAAAATGCATAATATGCAAGTACAATTTGTTTAGCCTGTTTAGTGTTACTTGTGTCTATATGATTTCAGGGCTGACTAAGTGGTACTGAATAACCAATTAGACAGTCCACTCCTGAGAAGACCATTCCTCGCATTCTCAGTATCCCTTGGTTGCTTATAGCTCTTTGACTAGGGTTATAACCCCATGAAATTTCCGTTCTCCAGGATACCATGTCTATTGGTGTTGTATTTGTTCAGGCCAT
>CM053764.1:124318196-124372471 GCA_028658305.1 Pachyuromys duprasi
TGGTGTCCTGATTTTTGTTGGGTGAGTTCTTTCACCAATTTCTGGGCATTTGTTTATATATAATCAAGGAGCTGTTTGTGCTTTAAGGCTGAACTTCAGACTGGAACTGTCAATCTTTTGTGTCAGGAGTATTCTTCAAGAAGATCGAGGAGTTCCAGTGGTTTGATAGTGTGTGTTGTGTCTCAGTTGGACTCTGTTGTGGGCTCTGTGTGCCCGGCTTCGTGCTTTGTGCTAGAAGCTGTGAGCACTGCAGGCTTGTCACCCCTCTGGTCTGGAGTCTTTACTCCTCACTCTGTGCTAGAGTCTGAGTGTCCTTGTTTGAGATGTCAGCTGGGGACTCTGTACTCTGCCCTGGGCTTGCTGCTAAGGGCTCTCCCCTGGACTGGAGACTTGGCGCCCCCTTCTGGGCCAGGGGCTGTGCACCACAGTCTGAAATGATATTTGGGGCACACACACCCAGTCTGGAGTGGTTGCAGGCGTCGCTGAGCAGTGTGCACCCGCTGTATGCAGGCCTGTCTGAAATGGTGCCCGAGGCCTTCTCAGTCTGGGCCGTGGACACACACACGGACTGAGGTGGCTGCTGATGGACTCGAGCAGTGTGCGCCTGCAGTGTGCAGGCCTGTCAGAAATTTCCCCTAGGCCCTCTCAGTCTGGCCCATGTGTATACACACACACACACACACACACACACACACACACACACACACACGGACTGAGGTCGTTGCTGGCGGAGGCAATTGGTGTTCGCCTGCCGTATGCCTGCTGGTTAAAATAGAACCTGGGTCCTTCTCAGACTGGCCTGTAGACTCACACAGGGACTCGAGCAGTGTGTGCCCGCAGTATGCAGGTCACTCAAAACTGTACCCGGGCCCTCCAGGTATCTCTCTGGCCCAGAGACTGTGTGACCCAGTCTGGTATGGCGGCTGCTGGCACCCAGTGAGGCTGCTCGTTTAGATCAGAGCTGTGCACGGCTGCTTGTTCAGATCAGGGCTGTGCGCCGCCGGTCACCCGGAGTTTTTTCCGGGGAATGACTGGGTGTCCCTAGGATTTTCCCAGTTCCACTCACCTGGCAATCACAAATGCTGGTGTTTTAGGTCCCAGAGTTCAATCTCCTGGTCGCTGTGTTGTTTCTGCTGTCCTACTCCTCAGACACAGTGTCCTCTCGTGGCAGCCATCTTGGATCACCCCCCAGTTGGCTGTTTCTAATACCAGGCATGATTTCCCTCCGGTTGAGTGGGTCTTAAGTCCCAGTAGATAGTTGTAGGTACCACCAAAATATATGTGCCTTTAGGGATATACTGCCATGTTAGTCATTGTTTTAGATCATAGGCTCACAGCTGGGTAGGATTATTGTTTGCTTCTCTCTATGGGAAGCCTGCATAGCACCTCCCAGTATTAAAATAAGGATTCCATGAATATAGACGCTGCAACCAACACTGAATCAACACTTCTTTTCAAGTGACTACAGAGAAACAAGTATATATAGTATGAATGTGCTGAAGGAATGCATGTTTTGTGTCCTGGGCAAGAAGAAACAGGAATGCATGACATTTTGCTCTGCTACTGAGAATCGTGTATAATTTGAAACATATGAGCCGTCTTTCTACGGAATTTCCCATTTAATATTTTTGGACCATGAGTGACCACAAGTAACCAAAACCACAAAAAGTAAAACTAAGGATGGACATGCACACACCCTTTCAAGTCATTCACTCCAAGGTTTCTCTTCCCTGCCTCCTGTAATGACTACTAAATTTTACTTGAAATTCACTTGAACTGCACAATTGGCTACATTCCAAAATAGTGAATTACAAAGTGAAAAAGCCATGAAGAAAATAATTGATTCACTATGTATGCTACTCACAGAAATTTTAATAAGGGGGTACCAGAGCAGTCAAGTCATCTAGCAAATAGGACTGATTTATATTTCTTAAGGAGAAATATAGTTTAAACAATGTAGCCTATCTCACTTAAGAGGTCCTACTTATCTATACAATTTTAGGGTTCAAGACAAGTTGCAAATTGATAAGCTTCAGAAATCCATACCCACAGCTCAAATGCTGACATCACTATGAATTTGTTTTAAGTAATTTACACATTTAATTATTTAACATGGAGACTTCAACACAGTCTTCTAAACCAAAACAGTGTAGCAGGGTAAGTGTTATAAAATACAAAACATAAAAAAAAACAAATTTGAGAAATGATGCTAGCAACGAAGTGGTGTCTTTATTGGAGGGCTTTGCAGAATTTTCCATATAACAATGCATACTAAAACCTCCACCAGACAGATAACATTTGCCAGACTTGGTTTGTTAAGAAATTCTTTTTGAGTTTGGCATCTTGTGAAACTGGAATTTCCATACTTGCATGTTCTGCATTCCCACACTCAATGAAATTCAGATGAAAAATATTTGCAAAGTAAATGAGTCTGTACTGAATATGTACAACTTAGTTTTCTCGTCCCGATTCCCTAAATACTGCATCCTAACTGCTATTTAAATAGCGTCTCCATCGTGTGAAGTGTTAGTGGGCATGCCTGAGAGGAGGTGTGTCTTTGTTCCAGTCCGCTGCCAGACAGCGAGTACCTCAAGAAGGTAAGTCATATGTCTTGGTTTCACTATTATAAGCTATAGTCTATGAAAAATGTATTATGTCTATAGTACCCATAACTTAAATTTTTAAATACTTTATTGCAGAAAAATATTCTGACTATTATGTTAGTCTTGAATGGGTTGGAAATATTTTCCATAGTAGAAGGTCCATGTTGACAGTTGCTGACTGATCCTGATGGAAATCACTGACAATGAAGCTGATTATAGAAATTTCTTAGGATAAGACAGCAGTGACATTTTTACATATCACTTCGGTTTATGAGCAATTTCTCTGAAATAGGCAAAGTTATTTCATAGCACTTATCTACTATAAGACCATTCACAAGATTGGAATTCTATCTGCTGCCACTTTATCCGCTGGGTTCATTCTTTGTGCCATCTCAACAATGTTAGCAGCATCTTCACTAGCAGCAAGTATTATCCTAGGAATGAGCCTTGGATCACCCACCCTCCTCATCTGTTAGTTTCTTGCAATAAAATTGCTACAATATGGTCACATCTCCAGATTTCTCTTCTCACTCTGGCTCTCTCTATTTCACTATCTGCAGTTGTCCTTTCACCAAAGCCTTGAGCTCCTGGAAATCACTCGAAAAGATTGCCATCAGCTTTTTTTCAAAATCCTGCTCAGGTCATTCTGGCCTCTCATGTCCCTAGGTTGACTTCCTCCTCAACATGCCCTTAATGGCATCCAGAGTCATCAAAGTGTTTCAGAAGATTTTCATTTTGTACAGGGCCTTTGGATGAGTCAGTGCCTATAGCAATGAGAGCTTCAGAAATGATGCTTAAATAATGAAACTTAAATATTAAAATGCTTTCTTGATCCATGAGCTGCAGAATGCATGGTGTGCTCCCAAGCACAAAAACAATCCCAGTGTATCTCATTGTACCGAATGACTCTTGAGTGACCAGGTGTGTTGCCAGGGTGGGGAGTGGGGGGGAATGACATTTTGCAGAAATTTTCATTTCTGAGATCTAGGTGGATTTAATATGTTAGATAAGTCATACTTTAAACAGATGCTCTGTCACCTAGAGTTTGTTCATCCATTTATGGAATATAAGGCTCTAGGGTTTTCAGAATGGTAAGTGCTCATCCGTAAATGTTTCCATTTCAAGTCAAAAGCTGCATTACCCCCCATAACAAGAGCATTATTGATGCCTTTTTCAAGTCTTAGATGGCATCCTCCTGTATAAGGTTTATTGTTGTTTTTTGTCTAGATTGAAAAGTCTGTAACTACTGTAGCCACTTACATCAGTTAGCTTGAGTGGTCTACACAAGTTACTGCTGCTTCTACACCATTATTTTCTGTCTGGACTTGTGCTTAGTGTTATAGACACATTGTCTACTCTTAAACCTCATAGGCCAACCTTTAGCAGGTACAAACTTCCTTTCTGTGGCTTCCTCAGCTCTCTAGAGACTTGCACTTGACCTGAAGGTCTCTCTCTCTCTCTCTCTCTCTCTCTCTCTCTCTCTCTCTCTCTTTCTCTCTCTCTCTTTCGGAAAACTAGCCTTTATAGGACCAGAAGGTACCATGCAAGCTTCCAAGGGAGGGAAGTACTGCTGCACCGTGGTGGCTATAAACCACAGCAACCATCATGGCAGTAAACATCGGCTTCCACTTAACAAGAAAGGAACCATTCCTTTGACTGGAAACCCAGCTAACTACTTGGAGCTAGTAAAGTCGTGGATCTTGAAGAATTATAACTGTCATTTTTACCAAGCCAGCACTATTTCTAACTACAGGCCAAATATTTATCCTTAGACCCACCGCTAATTATAGTTTTTGCCATCATCAAAGAGACTCTTTACATCAGATGGGGAAAATTACTGAAAACCACAACTGCCCCAAAGCAGAGAGGAGACCCTGTGGTGCCCAGTCACAACTGATACATCTACAGCACAATTCCTACAACACCTAAGGCTCAGGGATCACTGTGGAAGAGGGGCTGGAAAAATTATAAGAGCCAGAGGAACAGGAAGTTTTTTGTTAGGTGGTGTCTCCTAGAAATGTCAGAGATGCCATACCCATTAACTTTCATCAACATGGCTGCCTAAACAAGACCTGAACAATGCAGGAACCTATAGACATGCTAACATGGAAGGGGGAAAGCCTGCAGGGAGATTTTAGAGGGAGAACATCTGGGAATGCAGAGAGTGGAGGGATGGTCTTCCACAGGGAAAAGCTTCCCAACTAGTTATCCAATACCAAGTGCTCAGCTCTGAGATTATATATATACAGGTAACATTATAGGGACTGAGCAGTTACATTTTTGAACTTAGGAATCTGTGTACGTGTGTGTCCGTGTGTCACACTAACAATCATCAAAGAAAAAAAGACCATGAATTTGAGAGAGGACAAGTGATAGGTTGGAGGGTGGAAAGGAAAAGGGGAAATGATGTAATTATATTATAATTAAAAATAGAAATTATTATAAAAAGGCACTTAAACAAGGATATAAACCATATGCATGGCTTTAATGTTTTAACCAAAAGTGAAATTAAAATCATTTATCTGTAGGTATCAGCAAATGACCACTTTAGACACTTGAAATCATTTACTCAAGGCATTTTTTATGTACTTATGAAGTTACAGCATATAATAAAAAGAGTGTGAGAATGCAATATAAAGCCTGTGTCTGGACATTTAAAATAAACGTTCCTTAAACAAGTTACAACTGTTTTTTACAAATAACAATTCAGAAAAAAACTGGGAGAAACTAAAACTTTATTATAGACAATTTAACACCAAATGACATGTCACCTAGTATGAAGTTATATATTAAATGTCTGTATCCCATGAGCGAAGACTTAATGCATGTTACATTCAAGTTAAGATAATTCAGCACCGTTTGAACCTAAAAGCTAACAATATTTTTTACCCAACAGTGGGCTAGAACTTTGGGTAACCAGAAATGAAATATAAATTGTTGATTTAAAAAAATATTGTATATGTGAATTCACAAATGAAAAGTATATAAAGTGCGTAGTTTTATTAATATACCATTAGAAATTTTCTTTCTAAAATATTTTCTGATAAAGAGTTCAGTATTTTCATAAAATCTGAGGATTAATGATCAATGGGGAGAGAATTTTAGTGAACTACATTTTGTTTAAATTCTGAATATAAGGAATAATGTTCCTATAGGTGTCTAACATTCAAACTTTAAGGAACAGCACACCACTCTTATGAAGAATGCCTAGAAAGTAACTAGAAGGAACTGTAAGTTAAATTATTATACAAAATTTGAAGAACAGAACTAGGCAAGATATGGCATAGGCCACTGGTGATGGTATCTGTGGTTTCAATATTATGATTCTACATAGAAGGCAAAGAAGAGACTTAACTATGTTGCTTTTCATTTTCTTTCACAGCCTTTATTAGTGTAAAAAACCAGTTTTATTTTTCCAATCTTTGATAATCTTTGTATCATTATCATTTCTTATTTTTTAAACATTTAGAATTTGGTTAGACTAGCTTGTGACTGTTATTACTCTGCTAATTACCAATGATCTTGGTAGTCATTTGGAGAACAGATGCCCAAGAGTCAAAAATAGCAAGTGCTAAGTCATTATTCAAAGTCACGTAAAGCTTTAAAATTGAAGAAAGAAAAAAAAGTTTACAAATAAACAGCTACCTAATTAAAAAGACCAACCAAAAAGCCCAAATTACATGTAAAAGGCAGACATTTCGTGGATTTGAAACATTTTAATTATTAGAAATACAGAGAAGTATACAATTAATAACTTTTAACTTAATTATTGAAAAATAAAATATGGCCATGGCAAATAGTAGTGTTTAAATTTGAAATTCTATAGACATACTTTTAGCAGTTAAAAATGAGATAAGGTAAGCCTAATTTTTATACTTACTAAGGGTAGGGACAGTCATTTTATTTTCCAATGTCTAGCAGGTAAATGCTTGGCTTATACTGTCCCTCACACAATGATGAGTGAAAAGATAAAGATCCCAATTGAAATTAATACCCTATATATCTTAAAGCCATATTATTAGCCTACTTTTTTTTTATATAGAGTTAAAGAATCTTAGAAAGGCAAGATGTTAAGTCTACGAATGCCAGTCTGGCTCAGTAATAATACTGACAGTAGTTTTTGTTTTCTTTTTAAAAGCACGCATATTAAAATATCTCTATCAGAATGATTATATTTTGAAAGGATTGTTCTATGGTCTTAAAACTGAAAAGCAATCTAAGGCAAAGAGGTACATCAAAGAAGCAATTCCATCGATCAGACACCAGCTCAGTTAAAATTCTGTCTGTATTCGCTTATGGGTAAGTGTGTGTTCAAGCAGATAAAAATCATGTGTACCGCTCTATCTGCCCCTGGCGACTGCACCATCTCTGCAGCAGTGAGTACAGTATGATGGTTAGTAACTGTTGGACTTACAACTCTAAAGACAGGATTCCAGCTCATTTAGAAAGGTCTACCTGACATGTTCTGGTGTAGGAGATACCTTACTTGGGATTACAGTGCTGGTTAAAGAAGGACAACGTCAGCGAGCACCAGGAACTCAAAAGTCTGACTTGATTTCTTTCTGCACCTTCTGAATTTAAGAGTCTCCGAATTCTACTGCTGCACACAGTTTCACAGTTTGAAGTAAGGTCACAGCGGTCTCGTTGTGGCACACAGTCCTTGTTTTTGCAGAAAGTACCTGCTTCCCTCTTGTTCGTCAACTTCTCAAGTATGCAATGCTATGTGCTATGTGCTTCTCTAATTTGGGCTGTCTTTTGTAAATACACAAAAACATATACACCCAATTAATGAAGAGTTTAGAATGACGGTCCTGTGTTGCACACAGTAGGTCATCTATTATGGATAATTGTTTTTTGTATTCCCCTTAATAGCTGAACATTTCAGCAGTGTAGCAGAATTGAAAAGAATCTAAAAAGGTTATCCAGTATTTTTTGCAGTATTTGAAAGATTCATTGTGTAATTTCTGTGTCAGCAGCGACTTAATTTTGGTTGACAGTAAAATATGCTGCAGGGCACATCAGCTCTACATATATCGTACCTGTCTTCGGAATGTTGGCTACTGTGAAGATTGCCACAGTAGACATTTCTGCCCACAGAAAAAACTAAGTGTAGAAGGGGAATATCAACAAATATCAGACAGAAATTTGAAATGATCTAATTCATTCCAAAACAGAAGCTGACTCAGAGTGAAATTAAGCACCTAACAGAAAGAAAAGTATCTAGCAATTTTAAAATGTAAACATAATTTTATATAGGGGTGTAACTATCTGAGTGCATACATTGCCATCTCTCTGCTGTAGAGTAATATCTCATGAAAACAATAGTTATGTGTTTTTGACCCTCCCTCAGCACCTTCATTTCTGTTTACACAGTAGGCATACCTTTTTAAAATGAATCTGTGTCGAGGCAAATGTAAGCTCTTTGTTGTTTCACTGGTTTCTACACTTTAGAAAATATTCAGTTCAAATTATAGCTCATTCATTAAAATATCATTTTCTCTTTTACACTATAATTTCAAAAGAAGATAAGAAATTCAGAGTTCTTTGAAAGGGTCAAGTAAGCACCTACAGAATTGAAACACCATCAATCCACAAAATAACATGAATAAGTATTTAAAATTTCCCAAATAATGCTGATTTAAACATGAAAAATCCAGTTATGTGATTTGTTATGAAAGAGTCCAAACAAAACTTCCTTTGTTGTTTTCCGTTTGCCTTTTAAAATATGTAAGTCTTTCCTACTTAAGCTAATCTATGTTTTTCATTTTTCCAAACACCAGGTACTGCTTTATCCACTGGGCGTTGGGCTTGCTTTCTAATACCTGGATTAAGAGAACACAATGGGACAAGTTATTAGCAGGGTACTATCATGAATGAGCTTAATGAATAACATTTTAGTCACCTTTTCAAAACTTGGTGTAGCAATTTTCCTCTGCCCCAGCAACAGTCAGCTTGTAAAATTACTATTAGAACATGATTTAACCGTGATTTGGAGGAAAAGAATATGTCAATAGCATGAACCGCTTGCCTAATGTCCACAGAATGGATGTTTAAAAGGCAAAACAAACAAACAAACAAACAAATCACAACATTCAAGCAGGACTTATGGAACCAACAAGCATTTGAACTCATTCTATGGGGCAAGAAAGAGTAATGCAAACACCAGGAGGCATAGTCATGGTTTCTGCACCATCTTGCATTTTTCCTTATCTGCATGCTTCTGGGTGTAGAATGATGCATGGGCATCATAATGCAATGAGCAGAGACTATGAATTAGGTATTGTTATGCTGAAATGTTGATCATCGTATAGGGAAGAATGCACTTGGGTCCAAATTATATACTGCCAGTCTCTAAATGGCAATTTGTGTCAGAAGAAAGGCCAGCTATAGCATTGAAGATGTAGAAAGCATCAAGCCATCTGGGAAGACTGAGGGAAACCAGCTACTTGAATGGAACGTACCAAATTATTGGGTGGGTTTTGCATTCCACCAGAATGGTTTCAAATATCTGACTAGCTTGAAAAATAACCAGTACTAAACTAACAGTGACATGTCATTAGAGTTAGGGAGAAAAAAAGCCAATAATGACAACATGAGGTCATACACACATGGCCATCAGACTGTCCACATAGCTTTAGGTGCACTGCACTCCCTGCTCAAAAAGTGTCAGATTTTTCAGGACCTCCAGAGAGAAGCTGAAAAGTCTTAGCTCGCACTTCAGTTGTCCTTTTGATCAGATCACAGCTGACAAACCCAACTGGAAGCTCCCTTTGCAAACACGGCCTGAGATTCATCCTGCTGTTCAGTTGCCCATGACTCTGAGTCCTACCGACATGCTCTTCCTCTACTCTGCTTTTGTCATTGTGAACCCTCAAGGACAAATCCAAGTGCTGTTGTAAGGTCACTCTCCAATCCTGATCTAAGGCAATCTCTCTTTCCTTTGAACTTGGAAGTGAAGGTCAGAACTTAAGAGGTGAGTGTGACTGTCTCCCAGGTGGGCAGTTATCCTCTCCCGCGTGTTTATTCCCCTCTCATAGGGTAAGCGTGGTGTTTATTTTATTTAGAGTGATTAACTATCATTAACTTTATATTTCCAGCTGACTAGTACTGTTTGTTAAAACTCCACCTCAATAGCATTTACCATTTAGTTGTGGTCATTGATAACTGATAAATTAAAAATAATCAGTGCTGGATAGATGGCCACAGTGGGAATCCCAGTTTTAAAGGTAATAGACCCGAATTAACGGGTTTATTGTTGCAGGCCTGTTCCTAGTGCGAAGTCAGTAGCCGTGCCTGGGCATCAGCAGACAGAGCAGAGGGCCTTCTGATCCTGGTTGTTTACCCTCTGATGCTTTAAATGCCACACATATCTGTGTCTGAGCCTCTTTCACTGTCTACTCAATCCTACGTTTTGTGAGAGACAAAGTAATTCATGTCTGAAGTGTTGAGTGGGAGGTTGTAGGTGGCAGGCCTCTACCTGGCTATTTGTACACAGTGTGAACAAGCAATTAGATCCTGGCCATTTTGGGGTAGGAAAGGATACAAATATTAAAGAAATATATATGGAATGCCAGGGAGTTGCTACAGTAAGTCTACAAGGTAGCCATTATGCCCATCTTTATATTGCTTCCCGATACCAGGATAGGACAGTAAATACACAATGTCAAGTGAGAGTAAGTAAATACATGGAGAATGGGTTAACAATAAACAGATAACGTAAATGAATCAACTACTAATTTTTACGATAAATTATTTTAGATTATGGGGCCTTCATCTATGCTGAGACTAGCTCCATGATTGGTAGACCAATGACCCAGCCAGGCTTCCTGTGCTGTGGACATAGTTCAGAAGAGTGTGCTTTTTTCAGTATTAGCTCTTTACTGTCATGAGCTTCATTTATTTCTAATAATATGATAGTGCTTGCAAAGTGCAGACGGACCCTGTTCCTTTCTGTAAACAAGGAAAGGGTCCTCTGTGAGGAAAGCATGGCCCCTTAAGCTGCCAGTATTTCTCCAGTATCAGTGCAGAGCTGATGCGTGCCCAGTGGCCTCCTTACCACAGGAAGGAGCATGAAGGACCGTGAAACAGGCACAGCTGCAAAGGAGTGGGGCAAGACGGAAGCGACGGGGCAAGTCTGTTCTATTTCCTTTTCATCGAAGAACTTCTGCTTAATACTTATGTACTGAGATTCCTGCTACGACTCAAAAGCTGGTTTCACACGACTAAGGGCTTTAGAGAAGACTCTCTCTCTCTCTCTCTCTCTCTCTCTCTCTCTCTCTCTCTCTCTCTCTGTCTCACACACACACACACACACACACACACACACACATTTTGCAACCAGCACATGAAAATGTACCTTGAAGAGTACTTTGTAATTCTTTGCTTCCTTGTCAGGCGTCACTGGGAAAGGAGAGGAAAGCCAATGGCCGTGGCCCATACAAGCCCACATACACTGCATAGTGAGCAGTTGGATGAACTGGATGGCCACAGGGCTCTCCATCTAAACACTGCATCCTATATCTTGTCTTGAAAACCATGCTGTAGCATGATTAAAGCATTACTGCATCCTCATTCTCTACTGTTGTAAAAAATATAACAGCACAGATCTTACATTTTCTTTGTTAACAAGGAAGTTACAGTAGTAGAAACAGAGTCCCATGCTGTACAACATCAGGGGACAAAACCTGTAAGTGCTTCCCAGCCTTTCAGCTAATATCAGGTAAGGAGCTCCTTGGGGGGAAAATTACTTGGCTTGCCAAATAATACTCACGGTGAAATTGTGCAGCCCGAGGCATAGGCATGGTGTCCTGTGTAGCGAATGTCACAGCGTACAACATTGTTACTGTAATCTGATTCAGGCACCAGGTAGCTGGGGTTTACACTGACCTGAACAACAGAAATAACATGGTGTGAACGATTTCATACTTACTCTATACTGTTATTTCCTCCTGTTTCTATACAGATGCTATGGTGAAATTGCTAACAAGGGGCTCAGCTAAATCAATTTTTTTAAAAAAGGAGTTTAAATAAAACAGTTTAAATAAAACAGGAGTTTAAATTTAAAAAATCCAGTTAAACACACTGGATATATTACAAATGGAAGTTGTGTAAATTTCCCTAAACTCTTATAAAAAAAATCATACCCTGGATTACTTAAACATTGTTCTGAAGGGTATTTAATTACTTTCAAGCACATGGCTATTTAATATTTGAATCCAGAAAAAGGAAGTGCATTGAACTGTAATGGTAAATTTCATATATTCAAAGCCCCTACCTTTAGAATGTAGTTTCCAGGCTGTACATCTGTAATATCAATCCACTGACAGTCTATGTCTGCTGCGTAGGTATCGTAACATCCGGGACTCAGACCCTGAAATCAGCAAAAATTTGAAAATTATAGTGTTATCAGACTGAGTTTTACAGAAATTATGCTATTATTTGTTAATAAAGCCTTGAGTTCATATCTGCCAGAATTTGTCACAAAAACCATAGCACATCTTACCCAGTCTTAAATCCAGTTATTTAAACGCTGCAAGTCTGCAATATGAAGTAAAGAGCCTTATTTCTGAAGCTACCAGTGGAAGAATACTCTTAACAAATAGGCTTCCAGCACAATTCAAGAGTAGCACATTAGGAAAGATCTCATTGTAATTTAGTTCCAGTGTCCTATCCATGAAACTCCCTGCAATGGCCTTGCTGTATTCTGCATGTCCATGGTATTTTGTCCTGTGGAGCTTTGCAGCACTCATCCGCTTCTGCTGTATATTGTAATCATATTATAGAAACTCCTGAAGCGTAGGTGGAGCTAACATCTATTCAAAATTCAAAACCATTTATATAAATGGTTTTGAATAGATGTTATATATATATATATATATGTCCAATTTCAAACATAAAAAATCAGTTCTCACAAATACGTAAGACAAGTGTGCTGCTATCTCCTTTTTACAGATGGTGGAACCTGAGGTAGGCTAAGATCAAATAAGTGATTCAGGAGCAAACAGCTGGGGAGTAATTAGGTTGGTTTCAGGAAGATATAAACAGGGTCCAGGGTGCCATTTCTCAACTACCATGTTCGCTCTCTCAGATGATCAGTGGAGGTGTTGTTGAGTCAGAAGGAAGGGTATATGCCTAAGCTGGTCAATGCTGTAGCGTTCCATGTGCTAAGACATTCACACCAGCAAGTCAATAGGTGTCTCACAAAGCTGCCAGGAGAAAAGCGCCAAGAATAAATGCTTTTTGCTTTCATGAGGCTGAAGATATTTCCCTTTATTGGGAGCAACAGGTATCTTCTCATTGCCTTATCTCCTCCTGAGAACTTTCAGCTGTTGTAGCTACATTCCAATAATCCAAAGTTGATTAAACAGTCTGTGTTACAATTGTTTGAACTCAGCAGTGTCATTTGAAATGGTCACTCAAGTTTTCTTGGTGCTTAAGGTCACTTTGGTCAGCAAAGAGAGCAAAATATTCTCAGTGCACTCTGGCAATGTGGGTTTGGCCGCAGTTAGATTTGGGAAGAGTGAGAAATTTTGCTGTCCATAACTACAGGACAGGAAAACTCAAGCTCCCTCTAGCTACATGAGTGAGAGCCATAATTACCTGGAACCCTACATCGATCCACTCTCATTTCTTCTGTTGAACAGGAAACACAAAAGGAAGGACTTTTGGTAGGGCTGAAATATGCACAGTCCCTCACCCAAGTTTTCCCTCTTAGGGTGAGAGGACCAACCTGTGTCATTTTCTGAACAGAGAAAACACGTGCTCCAGGTCCTCGCAGGGCTGATCACAGAAAGGGAAGGCATTCTCCGCATGGGTTCTTGCTTACTATGTGGGTGTGCTCCACTTTTCCCTTAAAGATATGCCCTGCCCTTCCCAACCTCTGTTAACTATAACTGTTTCCCTTTCTAGCCACTTTGATGAGCTAAACCAGGAGGAAAGAAAGAAGTATGGTCACCACATGTGGGTCAGTAAAATGCTTCCGGCCACAGTCCTGCAGTCTGCTCCCCCAAGACGACAGCTGCTGATGTCTTTGTGCCCTGGGTAATATACATTCAGGAGCTACTTGCCAAGAGCTGGGCTGGAGTAAAATTATAATGTCCTTTTACAAATTAGGGTTTTGGATGGAAATACTGACATAGCTTTTAACTGACACACATTTTCCAATCCTAAGACATACAATAGTGCTTAATTCAGCACCATTAAAAGCAAATTCACACAAAGGACATCTGACATTAATTATACTGCAGGTTTAAATATACATATTGGAGTAAGAAATGTGTCTTTCCATTCTTATTGGCATTATTAAAAGTGATGCTGTTTAAAGTATTTTTAAGAAACTGGCTTCAACTCCTTGTTGTAACTTTAGACACAATTCCATATTAAGCATGAAGGTGGCAAAGACAATGGTTTCACGGGTGAGAAAAACAGATGTACATTGCCGACAGTTTTTTATAGCCAGTTAAAGAAGAAGGAATGGAGGGAGATGTTGTAAGTCCTTCACGCATATTCAGAAAATAAACTCCTTTTCACCCTGTTCTGTAGTGAGGCTCTGCATTGACCTTCTGTGACCACTAGCAGCAGTTACACCTACAGCTGGAAACACTTGATAAGCATTTTGCACCACCCAGTCATTTGCTTTTTCCTAGTGACTTTCCAGGTTGATAAGGTAAGCTCAAAAACAAAACCAACTGTTTAAAAGAGAAGGGTGGGGAGAAAGAAAACATCAGGTTATTTGCTTTGATTTTCTCTGGATGTCGTGGGCTCCAGACGCCAGCGTGTCAGCCTACCTGTGTGTGTGCGGTGCAAGCAAAGCGCCTGTGGTAGCCATAGTCACAGGATGTGTCCTCCAGACAGAAGCTTGCTTTGTGGCCTTCAGCCACCCTCCTCTGTGTGTTGGCATCAAGCAGATCGTAGTGGCTGAATTCATCCATGCTGTGGTAATGTCTAATGTTGCACACAAGAAAGACACAGCAATCAGCGGCACAGAGAAAACAAAGAAGACAGTGAGTGACTTCCTTCTTTCGTAAATTAAATGGGGGTATGCTCACAAGTCAAACAGACCAACTTTATCTTCTTGATTTTTAATTTTTTTAGATTATGCGTATGAATGTTTTACCTACAAGTTGTATGTGTTCTATGCATGTGCCTAGGACCAGAGGAAGTCAGAAGAGGGCTTTGAATCCTTTGGAAATGGAGATATGAACAGTTATGAGCCACCCTGTGGGTACTGGGAATCGAACCCAGGTCTTTTGCAAGACCATCAAGTGCTCTTAACACTGAGCCATCTCTCCAGACCAATTTTATTTTCTTCTTGAAATAGTGTTTCCCTGTGTAAATCTGGCTGACCCAGAACTTACCTACAGCCATACTGGCTTAGAACTCAGAGATCTGCCTGCCTTTGCCACCCAAGTGCTGGAACTAAAGGCATGTGTCATCATGCTTAGCTCCCAAGTTTATCTTAAAGAGACAGTCATGCTAGATAATTTTTTTCAAGGACACTGCAAGTTTTCAGCTTTACTACTTGGTAAAGACAGGGTGTCTATTCCTTCATATAGGGTTTTATCTTTGAACATCAAATATAAACAATCCATATTCTGTGCTTGCAAACTGTGAAGTTTCTAGTGTGTTTCTCTGGCTTCCACTACTGATGCTGGTGATATGATGATGATTTCAAACAAGAACTTTACTATGGAGGGTTTGCTATGAGACTCTAAAAACTAGGCTTGCAACATTCTTAAAACCTCTTTGAATCCACAAGGCGGAAACAACAGCATGTTTTCCTAACACTATTATTTAAATAGCACAAACTTTTATTGCAAAATAAAATGTTTCTATTTGAATATGTATTAATTATGTGGCTAAAGTCCACTTTTCTCTATTCATTAGCTAGAAGGCGTTCATCCTCTTCTCGCGTGGGGGAGGGGCTACAGTGGGAAAGGGTTTGCGTTTCTGTAAGCAGGAGACTACGCATCAGCATTTCCTGGCCCTGAGTACTTGAGCACATTACCTGGGCAACTGATGGCACAATCACATATAATTTAAAACTTAAAACCTTTACATTTAGAAAGGGTGGGGCAACCACTCTGAGGCTGACAGGGGCCTTTCAAAAGTTTGGGTCCGAAGTCCACCTTTCATTGAGAATGGTCTCTGAACCCTCTAGGTGAAAGATGCTGTGCTTTTATTAAATGCCTTTCAAGGCGAGCCAGCCGAAGATGATCTTCTCTCTAGCATGCACGTTCACAACAGAAGAGTAAATCTCTAGCTTTAGGTGAGACATGAGTAAGTCATCTGAACGACGTAAGAGCATCCCAGAAATACCGAGGGGCCCATCCACTCACTGGTGGCAACTGTGCCACTCCCAGGAATAGCGAGGGCGGCTTGGTAAGAAGTCAGACGTCCCTTGGTTTTTCACTCGTTGGGGAAATCGTAGCAGTACCCTGTGATCGTAATCTCTGACATCCGCCCTGTACGCTGAGCTGTGAGTTTAGAAAAGAAACATTAGATCCTGCGAATGCCGGTGAAGAACAGAAGCTAGAAAGAACAGCTCGCCGAGACACGGTACTGGAATCCCCGCTTCCCCAACTAGCCTCTCAACTCAACCAGCCGATCTTGAGCTCCCATCGGGTCCTGGAAGATGAAAAGCATGGTGACTGTCTGCTGAACGGGGGAATGAACAACAGAAAAAGCCCACAGAGCTTGAAATTAAGATCATATGCCAAAGGCACCCACAGGTATCTATTAATAACTTGATATATCGAAGATACATAGTGGAGAAATACTCTAAAATTAGACACCTAGCTTTAGATAGATAACATTATACTTCACTACTATAGAACTGAGGCCGCTTTTTAGTATCTTTCGGCGTTCAGTGGTGTGGACCATGCAAGACTCAGGGATGTAAATGAGCTTGAATTTCTTCCCTTAGCCCGACTGCTGTAAAAAGTCAACGTGGAATAAAGGTTCATATGACCACCTCTAGGACGCTACTATCTATTTTGTAGGTCTGTGGTGGGATACCTTTAGTGACCCATTTTATTTAACATACCACGAGAACCACGAAACGTATCGTGCGCCCTCTGCTGGTGGCCAGGAGCAAACTCGGAGCACTCTAAGTCCAGAATAGCTATTTTATTTTAGGACTGACGGAAAGCAAAACTCTTGCTCATGGTCTTATACCAAAACAACACAGTTAATCACGGCTTGAAAGAAATGTGGAATGTGCTCTTTACCAGTGGGGAGCGCCACCGTGGCGAATACACCCCTAGACCATTAGAGAATAATGGCACGCACCCCCCCCCCCTTGCTGTTGGTTGTTGAACTTTTGTTTTATATAAAGTTATCGGAAGTAGTTGGCGCCAATGCCTAATAGGAATCTTGGGAAAGGACCTGAGAAGAGACCAAGTCTCCAGAATAAGGGTTTTCTCCCCCCAATCCCCATTTGCTCTTCTCATTGAGGCGGTACCCGTAAAAAAAATTCCAAATTAACTCTCCATCCAAGTCAGCATGCCCAGGAGGTCACGTCCCACTTTCCAGCCCTTGCCCCAGTTCCTAGCCCTTGTCTGCTCGGAATAGCAGTTAGAACTAGGTACCAGGGTGATCCCACGATCAAAACGGGGAGCCTGGCAGCGGAGATCCCTACCTGGCCAGGCAGTTTTCCTCCGCAGCGCATCTCAGGTTGTACATGGACATCTTCTGCACGTACGTGGATGCCTGGATGTAGTAGGGGTCCGGCACCAGGTCCGGGAGACCTAAAGAAAAGACAAGCCGATGACCTCTGACTCCCAGTGCCCGCTTTGTCACCCTGTGCCTACCGGGTCTGCAAGGGTGGGGAGCAGTGTGTGGGAGAACAGGGGACCCCAGGGTTAGGGAGGAAGGGGGTGGGGGGAGAAGCCGCCGGAGCCAGGAGCGCGGTTTCCCTCAGATTCCAGAGCTGGCGGGACGGGCTGGGTGGAGGGGGGAGTAGCGGGGTCGAGTCTGCGGGACCGGAGCCCGCTGCCGCGCCCAGACCGCCACGTCTAGACAGCGCCGACCCGCAGCCAGGGTGCCCAGTGCCCGTCGTGGCCCCGGGGTGGGGGTGGGGGGTGCTCACCGTATTGGAAGTAACCGGTGCCGTATCCGGGTCGGTACCTGCTCCCGGGCCGGGGCCTCTCGTACGTGTCGTAGTAGTTGTAATAGGGGTTGTCGTCGGAGTACTTGTAGGGGTTGTAGGGGTCGTCGCCCACCATGCGGTCTACGTGGCTGGGCGGCCTCACATTGCTGAGCCGCGGCAGCTGCGGGGACGCAGTCCGGTTCGCCGCGCGCCGAGAGGCTCCGTCGCGAGCCCCCGACGGCGAGGAGCCAGCCTGGAGCCAGCGGCGGGCGGCCCCCGGCGGGCCGGAGGTCCTGGAGCGGGCGGAGGCAGTGCGGTTGTCCCGCAGCAGCAGGATGGGTGTGCGCGGCTGCGCGGCGGCGGCGGCGGCGTCCGCTCTCGGGGCCGAGGCGCCCGGCTCCCGGCGCCGCTGCGGCTGGTACTGCGCCCCCAGGCTTAGCAGGCTGAACACCTGCCCGTTGTTCTCCCACTGGATGGTCTGGCGCCAGGGGCCTGGGGCGGCGGGCGGCTCGCGCGGGGCCTGCGGGGCGCAGCGGAGGAGGGGGCAGAGCTGCAGCGGCCCCAGAAGGAGCACGGTCCAGGCGAAACGCATGGCTCTCCCGGCTCGTCCCCCCTTCTCCAGGACGGCGGCGTAGCTCGGAGGAAATGAAGACGGGGGCTCAGATCCCGAGAAGGAGGGAGGCTCCTTGGAGCAGGGAGGAGGGCGAGGTGCGGGAATGGGTCGCAGGGAGTCGTGCCAAGGGCGGGTGGCGGACCCTGCCCCCAGCCCAGTCAGCCGTCGGACGTGGCACCGTCCGTCCTTCTGCTCCCCTTTCCCAGTCCTGGAAGGCGACGGCGGGGAGCGGCGCACCACGGTCCAGGAGAGCGCACAGTGTCTGGAGTAAAAGAAGGGGGAGAGGTTTTAAACTTTCTGACAAGTTTGCAGTTACACAAGCCGTTCTGGCCCCACTGCCCCTCCGCTATTTGTTCACGTAATGCGATTGGAAACGTGCAAGGCGGACAGCTCCACCACACTGCCCCTCCCTTCCCTCCCCACCCCCCCCCCCTCCCCAGACACGTTGCACAGGGAGAGTTAAGGGGAAAGAACAAAACGGAACACACATCCTGAGACTCACTCGACTTAATCTGGGCCGAACATGCAGGAATTTCAAAAGACTCAGACAGACGAAGGCAGCCAGGCCGTGGGCCCAAGCCAAAATATGCACGAAGAAAAATGCTATTAGGTCACCAGCCCTGGAGAGGCGGGAAGTCAGGAGGCGGGGAGAGCAGTGGGGGCCGAAGCTGGTGTGTTGGGATGGGGGAGGCTGTGACTAACGCTTATCCTTAAAGGAGTTAACCAGACACATTTCCCAACGCACACTCACCCCGCTTTTATGGGAAGCGCCCTCAGCAAATAAACCCCAGGATATCAAATTTTGTTTTTCTGGCTGTAGGTAATATAAAAAATGGGTTACAAATCTGTTTCCTACAGTGAGTATTTTAATAACCAAAGTGAAAATTAACAGAGAACAAAGCTTGCTACCTTCAAACAGTGGGAAAAAAAACCCGACTCCCTTTTTGTCTTAAAAAAAAAAAGCCCAATTTGTACTTTAAACGACAGAGAAGAGTACTTTCATCCCCACGGTGTACCAGAGAGATAGAAGGGCGAGTGCTCAGAGGCACCTTCAAATAGACCCTTTCCTCTGACATCTTGCTCTTTCTCTTCTGGTGTCTACTAAGGAGCTTTGACTTCACATTTTAAAATCAAATTGCCGATATTAAATGTTGAAATTCAACAAAGCATTCAGCAGCTTTTAATTCATTTTCCAATCTAAACAAAGGTGTTGCAAGAGAAACAGCCTTTGAGTTCAGAAGAAGGCAGTAGGTGTGGCCAGGAGAATGAGTAGGCGGGTAATCTGCAACTGGAGAGAGATGCTTCAAAGAGCAGCTATTCACATCCCACTCAGGGTATGGGAAGTTCTGCGCCGAAGTCAAAGAAAAAAATTGCTACTAATAAGTGGCCTGATTTAAACTAACAGGCAAAAACCAGATTTTAGTATCAATTTTAATGGCCCCACCGTTGAGCTGTTGTCTAGATACACTTTAATTCTAACCTCTTAGTCTCTGTCTTCCCATAACTGATCACCCCAAGAGGTAGTGTGGTGGACAGCTGCTGCTTTGACCGCTTCGTATCCATCTCCCCTTTCTGTACCTCGGAATACTCTGCTCCAAGCCTCAGCTCCTCCAGTAGTGTGGTTGGACTGACAGGGCGCTCATTGGACCTCTTCACTTCAAGAACTGGTCATGAGACCTGGGTTTGTCTTAACTAGACTCTCTTCCTAGAATCTGAATGTCATGGTAGTCATGGCCAAAATATTCCTCTTCCCACTGCTAGAAAAAGTGACAAGTTTCAGCCCTTGGTCTTTTCCTTCAGATTTTCCAGTGCATTCTTTCCTGGATTAACAGGGTTAGGTTCTGTCCCCTGCCACAGAAAAATCTTGATTGACACAGAGGAGGATGGGGCTGCTTCCCTCAGGGAGTTAAACCACATGATACAGAGTCCAGAGTAAGGAGCCTGGCATTTTGACTCAAGTTAGATGGAGCCTATATCTTCCTCAACACAGAATTGTGCCCACATGTGGCACATCTACTGCTTTAATAATGAAGATAAACTTTAAGTACAAATTCACTCATGGCAAGTCAACAGTGAATTCTTTTCAGAATAAAGCCATGTCTAAGATAATACGGGTTGCTATTTTACTGCCTGGCTACAAGGCTTATAACTACTGGGATTCTCTAGACGTGGTAAGGTAGGTGGAGTTAAAAAAGAAAGAAAGAAAAAAACCAGGTGTACATAATTTAGATGGACAGATGAAATTATAAGGAGAAACAGGAAGAGATTGATTATAATTATCTCTCATCTGAAAAAGGTTCTGTATCTGCCCATGAACAGTTCATCTCCAGAAGAAAATGGCCGGTACAGTTATTACTCCAACACAGGTTTCTGAGGGAAAAGCTTTGCTCAGTACAAAAACAAAGTGGCTCCTATGGGAAGGATAGAACGTTTGTTAGTTAACTTGCCTTTGTGTCCAGTTCTGGTACTTGGGGAAGGAGGGAAGGGAAAAACTGAAGGAGGGGGATAAGGAAATCAGGAGAGGGAGGGGGATACATCTCTATATGTATTTTATTTTCCCTGGTTCTTAGTTCTTGTTAAGGTTTAACAATTAATCCAAATCATTTTCAAAATATTTTCCCAGTTTCAAAATCTCCAATTTTTTGAGTTTATTTTATATACAGTTTATTTTATTTTCAATTCATTACAATGTTTCAGTATGACTGTTATCATTGAATAAGTAATTCCTTTATAATAGACTAGGATCAGAAGGAAGGAAAAGATGACCTCCCCTATCAGTGAACTTGGGGAGGGACATGCGTGCAGAAGGAGGAGGAAGGGAGGGATTAGGGTGGAAGGAGGGAGGGAACTACAGGGGGGATACAAAGTGAATAAATTATAATTAATAAAGAATTTAAATTAAAAAACTGTCAACAAAATAATTCCTTTAGTTAGACTTCAAAATATTGGGTATGTTTTGTGTCTGTATAAAGTGCAGTTTAAAGTGAACTGATTTTCACTTTTCAAGTGCTTTCCATCAGTGAAATTCAATTATATATTTATTTGTCTTATCGCATCTCAAAATCACATTTCTACTTTGCAAGGCAGTGTACCATATAGGTGAGTTGTACAAATGGTCACTAAACATTTAGAGTGGATGAGAGCGGTCATTATCTCTCAGTTTGCTTCTGAAGATTTAGAACAGTTTCATGAAGAACAGAAATAACTGGTCAGAGCAGTAACAATGTGCTTTGTTTATTTTCTTTATTAAACATATGCACATATACACACAACGTCAGGGGTGGGGATGTGTGACCCATTGGCATATACTCTAGATGCCACAAAAGAAAAATAATTTTCATTTTCTTCCTCTTTCATTTCCTCCAAATTTTCTTGCTTAAGACTTAGCTAGTTGGGAGAAACAGAAAGAAAACATGTGGCTACCACATTGAGGACAATAGAAAGTGCCACCCTGGGGTGAGACCATCCAGCCATGCATTGGGCTCTTTTCTCAGTGGCAAAAACACAGTTTTCGAAATTAGACAAACTCGTTTCTTCCCACTCACCACTGAAGTTAATAAAAATAGTACTAGTAACAGTTAGGAGGACAGTAACTGTAGCTGCTTCAAGATGCCCCCACCGCTTTAACTTGTTAAGATGCACAGCTGATTCCAATTTGAGCCTAGCTTTTTGTAGACAGATCAATGGTATATACCATCAAAGAGAGAATCGTCCAAATTCTTCTTCTTCTTTTCCTCTTCTTCTTCTTTTTCTTCTTCTTCTTTTAGCAAAGATCTATTTCTACCAAAAAATGAAGATTAGCTCTGCCCTGTTCTCACACAAGTTGCATGTACTTTCACTCTTTTGGCTTTCAGAGCAGCGCCATGGCAGTCCGCAAGAACAAGCACCTGGTGACAGGCAGCAGGAAGGGAGCTAAGAGGAAAGTAGCTGATCCGTTTCCTAAGAAAGACTGGTATGTTATAAAAGCTCCCACTGTGTTCAATATTAGAAACATTGGGGAAACACTGGTCACAAAGACTCCAGGAATCTAAATTGCATCTGATGTCCTGATGGGTCGTGTGTTGGAGGTGAGCTTTGTTGGAGGTGACCTACAGAATGACGAAAATTGCAGTTAGAAAATTCAGGCTAGTTACTGAGGATGTTCAGGGCAAAAACTGACAAACTTCCATGGCATGGCTCTTACCTAGGACTAAATGTGTTCCATGGTCAAAAAGTGGCAGACCAGACCATGATTCAAGCTGATGTTGATGTCAAGACAACCGATAGTTCTTTGCTCTGTCTGTTCTGGCTTGGTTTAAAAGTAACAAGCAGATATGCGGCCCTGTGTGCAGCATCAGAGGTCCTCCGGATCGGGAGAAGATAATGGAATCACAATGTGAGAAGTACAGGCAAATGACCTGAAGCTTTGAACAGCTCACAGACAGCACTGGGGAAGACAGAGAAAAAACCTGCCAGTTCATTTACTCTCTTCATGATGCCTTCACTAGAAAAGTAAAAATGCTGAAGGAACCCAAGTTTGAATTGAGAAAACTCGTGGGACTCCGTGGTGGAGGAGGTTTCCTGCAAAACCTACTGATGATGAGACAGAGGCTGAAGCTGAATGAGGTGATGAATGTGAACTCAGCCCAAGAATCTCTTTAGAATACACTCTTTTAATAGTGACAAATAAAAAGTCCTGTTTGTGAAAGAGAAAGAATGAAAAGTTAAAATGCGGAGTCTCCAGAATTTGCTAGATAACTTTATATTCCCAGGATATGGAATTATTCACAAAGTTAAAACTGAAAAGCGGGACCCCTGGATTATCAGAAACAGAACAATAATTCCGCAATCAAAGGACCGGAGTGTGTGCATCAGTTCTCTTGCTTGTGGGCTCTGAGAGATGGCTCAGGGTCGGAACACATGCTGCTCTTCAAGAGAACCCAAATTGCTTTCCCTTGCACCAGTCAGGATGCTCAGAACCACCTATAACCCCCACTTCCCACTCTGGGGAGTTTGACTCTCTCTTCTGGCCTCTGTAGACAACTGTCTGAATTCACATACACACACACGCACACGCACACACAAATAAATAAAAGTTGAAAAGTTTGCAGCTCGGGAAGCACCTGTGAATCTTGTTCTTCTGTAAAGTTTATGGCTTGTGTGTGGTGTGTTGTTATCCTGTGGTTTTAACACATCAAAGAGGATCAGGCAAAAGAAGTGGAAAGTTGAAATGTAAAAAGACAACAATAGAGAAAGGAAGCAAATATGACATCTAACATAAGAGGATCGAGCTGAGAGTGGAAAGAAGGTATTGAATACATTCTTCAAGATAATCAGAAAAAGTAACAGAGATACAGAATTGTAACTTTTTTCAGATGGAGTAGAAAGAGACCAACGAGTGCAATTGAAAGCTCACAGTTTACACTCCTCTGGCTTCACCCTTGCTTTTTGCCACATACCACTTCCAGGTATTCACCCAAATATAAAAAGTAGACAGTTGGTACACATTTGTCTGCTTGTCAAGACTGGACTAAAAAAGAAAATAAGTAAACAAACTGGCTAGAAATAGTCCAGAAATAATGAATCTTAAATATAGCTGGCTTGGTTACCTATCCACTTGGGCCACCTAAGGAATGAAAAAGTGGCATTGAAGTCTGGGGAATAGAAAAGTATTTTATTCTGCTGCCTTTAATGTATATCCATGTGTGATTAAGTAAAGAGCATTAATCAGTACAGCAAAACAGAAAAAATGGGAAGAGAGACCTCATGAGAGGAGAATGGACCTTTGAAACATAGTGAGTCAGCCACAGTAATTTGTTTATATTGACCACAAAAATAAAGTGTCAGCCAGTTGGCAAAACCACTCCTAAGTGATGTCCAAGTAATTTGATTAGGCCAGTTGACAGTCCAGTGACAATGAAAGGGCAATTGTAGGTGCTGTGGAGTGTGTGAGGGTTACGACAGCAGAGGGCATGTGTGAGGTCTGTACCCTGGTGTCTTTGCCTCTCAACTCTGCATACAGTCTTCCGCACTGCTTGTTACCCTAAAACGTTCTTTATTCTCACATTATCTAGTCATGATCTTCTGCTCTCCAGGAAGACATCCATGATTATCTCAGGCACCTCTATCACTGCTGGTTTCCCCAACAGGCATTTTTCTGCTTTAAATTGATCTGTTGTACACAGCTCTCCTTTTCAGGCAAGAGGAACAAACATTGTACAAACACTGTAGTGGAGAATGCAAGGAACTTGTTATATACATACAACAATGCTCTAAGAACATTTGAAAGTGGTCTGTGTGCTTGGGGTGGAGACAGAGCAGGAAGATTTGATGTGGCTGTCAAAGAGAAAACCTGTGTCCTAATTGTGCTTGAGAGTATCCATGAAGTCTTCTTAGCCTTGCACATAATGAGCCAAACCCTCAGCCAATGAAGATCTTTCAAAGAAGGCCAATTAACACTGTAACTGGATTATAGTAAGCATGAACTTCTCTGGCCTTTACCTATTTTTTCTTATACATTTCAGTTGTTTTCATGAATCATGGTGACCCCTTCTAAAAGGGTTCCAGGTAAACCACAAACAAAGCAAAGCTGAAGATCTGGGTCACTATTCTACGTTAGTTTGAGAAGGAGACTTAACATTTCAACTCGCTTTTTAATGCTTTCTATGTCCTTTTTGGGATAGTTAATAGCACAAGGGCCTACAACACAACGGTTCATTAGATATAGCTCAGTGTCGAAATGAAGACCCTAGTAAGGGAAACAGGGACTGTTTCAGTCTTGAACTTGATGGCTGACTCTTTGACCCTCCCCCATACACGCCAGGGAGTAACAGCCTGGATAGATCCCAGGGGAGGACATTGCAGCCAGCCCTGAGGAGACAAGATGAGCTGGGGTTGGATGGAAGGGGAGGAGGTGCTCCCCTGTTGGTGGACTTGGAGGGGGCAGGGAGGAGATGAGGGAGGGTTGGGGAGGGTGGGAGGGAATGAGGGAGGGGGCTATGCATGGGATGCAAAAAACCTAACCTGTGATTGATATAAAAATAAATAAATTTAAAAAAGAAACTACTGAATGGATTGATTACAAATTAATTTGAGTGAAAATTTAATTTATACACACTCAAAATTATTGTGGCTAAGAAAGCTCTGATTTCTGTATAACTGAGCTGGTGGCCTTTTAATAGAGGAAGGAAATAACCATAAAACAAGCAATAACAAGAAAACTTAGCAGCTCAATTGTGCACTTCTGAGACTGTACTGACGCTTTCATTAATAACCTATTTCTACTTCTTGCCACTTATTAACGTACCGCCCACTTTATCCTCATCGCAGTCCTGTGTCCGGCTTATTTATATTTTCGTTTTTATGGATAAGGAACCAAAACTTTAGAAAGATTAAGCAACATGCTTACTAAATATTGGCAGCACTAACTTCTGAAGCCAGGTCTATGCTGTCATAAGCCACAATATTAAGTCCTACCATGGGGTGTAGAAAGAAGTGAAACAATTGCTTCTTTCATTTGATTTCTTTTTGTTTAATTGTTGGAAAAAATAAGCTGAGTGATTCACTAAAGGCTCCATGGCAGGGAGATTGTGGCCAGGCCAATTAAATGATAAGACTGGCAGGAACTATCACTCCCATGCGATCTGATACGCAAATTGGCTGAGAAGTGACTAAGGGTAGAAAGAACGTGGGGCGAGGGAGGCAGACAGCTCCTGCAATGTGTAACGGTGAGTCCTTGAACAAATTACTTAACTATTCTGAGTCTTGAATTTCTCCACTAAAAATAAAGACAATTAAATGAATCTTGAAAGGCTGTTGCTAGCATGAAATGTTTATAAGTGCATGACAGAGAATCCAGCTCATATTAGGTGCTGAGCTGAGGGTAATTGGCACCACAGCTTGGCATTCAAATGGTAGAATTTAAATGGAGACAAAGATTCTTTGTGCAAAGACAATCGTGTTGAAAGGCATTTTCCATAAAAATGGAGAAAGAAGCCATTTTTTGTTTTCTCGAATATTTTTATTCTCTGACAATTATATATGTGTGTATTTTGATTTTGGGTAATTCTCAACCTCCTTCATTACTCTGTTATTCTCCTCTTTCTCCTGCTGAAACCCTTCTTTTCTCCAAGTTCAAGGTCCCTTCTACTTTGATGTTATGTGTGTGTGTCTCTTTCCGTGCATGTGTGGTGTGTGTCTCCCACTGAGTTTAATTATGGTTGCTTTTATGGGCATGAGTGGAGTTATCTATTGGAACACTGGCAACTTATCATTGGCTATAGCGCTAAAAACCCTCTACTCCCTTAGCACCCATTTTCTGACCACAGACCCCAGTGAGGGCTGAGGCCTGGTGAGCCCCTTCCTCATGGTTGATGAGGCAGCCTTAGGCCCAGCCTTGGGAAGGCGATGTGTAGACAGCCACAGCTACAATGGGTATGTGAGCACAATGGCGATGTCATGTCCAGAAGACATGATTCACAGCCCTTCTCCCCAACCTCTGGCTTATACGTTCTTCTGCCTCTTCCTCTGTGCCTGCTCTGAGATGTGGGGGTGGTAAATAGTTGCCCACTGACAAGTATTCCTACGTCACTTATTCTGATCACTTTGTCCACTTGTGACTCTCTGCATTCCCCTCCATCCACTACAAAACAAAGTTTTCTGAAGACAGTTAAGACCAGTCTGTTTTGTTACCTGATAAAAAGATTAAGGCGCAAGTCATTGTTATTAATCTCTAATCCACATAAAATAAGATGCACAATTTTCAAGGGTATAACTTGATGAATTTTAGCACTATGCATGCCAATATATCCGGTGCTACAATCAAGACAATAAATAGTGTCATAAACTCCCAGTTGAGCTCACTGGATTCCAACCCACTAAGCCATGGCTCTGATTTTTTTTTTTTATCTGTATTAGTTTTATCTACTCTGGAACTTTTCATAAGTGGAAATCACACAGCAGACCCCTTTGTGTCTGCTCAGGAGTATATCTGTAAAATTCATCCATCTTATTGTTCTATCTGCAGCTCATTTGTTTTCTTCACAGCAGTTCATGCTATGAAAATGTTATCATTTAAGTCTTTCATAATTTGGTTTATGGATATAGCTGCTGTGAGTATTCACCTATAAATTATTCTGTGCATGGACTTTCACATCTTTTGGGGTCAGCATTCAGAGATAGAACTGCTATATCTTTAGAGAGTTTACATATTTAACTGTGTCAACTGTGTCAAATGTTTTAAGTAGCTCTTTTTATTCTTCATTAATATCACTCAGAATTCAGTTCCATCCCTTGTATTCCCTTACTAGCATTTTTAATCTATTTAATTATTTTGTGAATGTGGGGGGTACACACAGGTTACACTGTGTATGCAGAGGTCAGGGAGCAATGTTCAGGCTTTGATTCTTTCCTACCTTGTGAGTTCATCAGGCTCTGTGACAAGTGCTTTTTTGTGCTGAGACATCCCTCCAGCCCCCCTTAGTGTCATTTAATCTGAATTTCCTTAATGATTTTGAGTATTGTCAATGTGCTGTTTTACATGTGCTACATGTTCATGAAGTAGCTATACAAATTTACTTCATAATAACTGTAAAAATATTCTGTATTCCCACAAACATTTCCACAGGCCAATCTGATCTAGACCATTCCTTAATTTGAGGTTCCCTAGATGGTTATAGGTTTTGTCAAGGTGATATCAGGACAGTACCTTATGTGTGTAGATGGATTTCTAGTCCCTCTACTCTGTTTACAAATATGTTTGCATCTTTGTTTACCAAAAACATACTGCCCTGATTATTGCATCTTACTCTATGTCTTGAAATCATATACTGAAAATATCCCAACTTTATTTCTTTGCCAGTACTGTTCTGTTTTAGGTCCTCTGTATTTACACACACGCGCACACACACACACACACACACACACACACACACAGACACACAGACACAGAGAGAGAATCTGATGATATCTATATCTAAAAAGCAATACGAATTCTGACTGAGACTGACGTGAATCTGAAAAAAAATTGGAAAAACTGTATTTGAGCAATCTAAATATGTTAATCCATGAGCATGCCATATTATCTTATTTACTCCAGTCTTCTTAAACTTCTTTGTCATTTTGTGAGTACTTAAAATGCTCAATATTAGCATTTTAATAAAGCTATTGACTTAGTTACTCTTATGTTACATGATGTAAATGTTACTCTGTGACATTTACATCATGACTAGAACCAGCCTGAAGAGGAAAGAGTTTATTTGCTTTAGGTATTCACAGCCCATCACCGAGAAAAGCCAATGCAGGAACTCAAAGCAGTAACCTGGAAGCAGGAACTAAAGAAGAGGCCGTGAAGGAATACTGCTTACTGGCTTTCTGCCCATGACTCCCTCTCCTTCCCAGAGGAGGCGCCGTCCACAGCAGACTAAGCCCATCAAGCATTAATTAATAAAATACCCACAGAGTTGACTACAGGTCAATTTGATAGAGGCATTTTCTCAGCTGAGGTTCCCTGTTCTCAGATGACTCTAGCTTATGTACTATGTTGACAAAAAACATAACTATTCCCTAAACATAACCAAGCCCTTGTCAATTTCACACATGAATATAACACTAGTAAATCATAACCTTTCCTTTTGTTTATTTCCAATATTTCATGTTTCTATTACAACAAAGCATAATGTAACTTTAAATGTTACAATTCTTTTTTAAAAAAAAATCCAAACATTAAAATGTTTAGTCTTTCAAAAGTATCCAGTATCTTATTAGAAGTCCAAAGATCTTTAACTGTGGGGTCCTGTAAAATCAACAACAACTGAAATACTTTCTTATTCAAAAGAAGAGGAGGAGGAAGAGGAGAAGGAATTAGGCCTCAGTTGCAATCAAGTGCAAAAGCAAAAGCAAGCTCTGACAGTGTCAACAGCTCAGTTTCCAATGTCTTGTATACTCCTTAATGATCTTCTGGGTTCTGACAGATGTGACCAGTTTGACAGAGCACTTCTCTGCCATCTGCAAAGCACAGAACTTGTTTTACAGGCTCAGGCCAGCTCTACTCCATATCTGCTGTCCTCGACGAGTGTCTCTCCATCCCAGCGCCTCCAATATGCTACTGCAAGTCTGCCACTTTACCACTAGCCTTATCGCCTGGAATCCAGCTATGTGCCCCAAAGATTCTTCTTTCCACGACCACTTCAGTCCTGGGTCTTCACTGCAATGGAGGCTGCATCTTCACCAACAACCTACCCTGGCCTCTTACGGTGCTAAGCCTCAGCTGCTCTCCGTTACCCTTCCATTCATGCAGCCTTTTATTCTGCTAGGATGGGCTACATGGTGAGTTCTAGTCCAGCTACACAGTTAGACTCTGTCTTTTCTTTTTAAAGACAATCTAGGGGTGCTCTACTGCCTTTAGGGTAAAATTTCAAAGTCCATATGTTAATCTGGTCTTGCCTACATTTTTCAGGTCCAATCGTGTCTCTATTTCTCCCAAAGCCTTAGCTCCTTTGTGCTGAGGACCCTAACTTTGCCACTTCATTTACATAAACCATTCATTCTTTTATTTTGCTAGCCAACTTTGTCTCATTCCTCAGTTTAAATGTCAGTTCTTCCTGGAAAAGTTTAATTATAAGACAACCTTTCTTTGGCAAGGGTATGTGTGTGCGTTTGTGTGTGTGTATCACACTACACTGTTTTGCAAAGCTGTCCCCACCTGAAATTGTGTGTTCAATGTATTATCTTCCTAGCTAAAGCGTGATTTTTATGAGAACTCAGATTTTATTAATAAAGTCACCCAGGCTATTTATCTCCATCTGTCAGAATTATGGTTGCCTTTACATATTATCTGTGTACCAAGTATAATATCTGTTCTTAATGCATGTTTATAAGCAGTAATCATAGACTTTCTGGCCTAGTATGGTTTTGATGAATGTGTATTACACTCTCAGAATTAGTGTGCCAAGTGAAAAGTCCTTTCAATTATTTCAGCATAAAAACTCAAGCACTTAATCACTTGGGGAGTGAAATAGACATAATTTAACCAGAATAGCAGAATGAGTGCCTACTCCAGAGAGGTCAGGGACTCAAGCAACTTGAACCTTAATCTCATTAAAATGGCAGGTCTTGGTAGAGGTAAATGGGAAATCTCATCCAATGTTCAATCACACAGAATTGGCTGTAGTTGTGCCCTCATATTTACATATACCAAAAATCTACATGTTTCTTAAGGTAAAAGAAGGCAAATGAAATCTTACTTTAGAATGGTTTTTATGGTAGAACAAGGGTACAACTTGAAATTGAAATGCCGCTTCAATTTTATTTGTGAATTAAACAACTCTCTAACTGAGCAGGTTGTCCCATATTTGTAGGATCCTCGTTATTGCATGCACTGGATTAGAACAATGTTTGGGGATACCAGCATTTACTGTGTAGTGAACTATGAATGAAAGGAGATCATTTGTGGTAATCTAACACTTAAATATAAGGCCTCCTAGACAGAAGGCATTTGTGAGCATTGACAAATGGATCTAAAAAATTCTGGGGCCCATTCTGCAACATAGCCATGCTAAGAACACCACCAGCTGCTGTCCATATGGTGACATTTTCATTTATAAAATGGTGGTTGATTATTTATTGATCTTTCAAGCAAACCAGAGAGAAAATTCACAAGTTACTGCCTCAGACTGTGTTTACTTTGACAATTATCTTCTCAACTAAATAAATATTTTTCCAATTTATGCTCATTAAGGCATTCAAAGAAAAACTGAAAGAAACTTCAATAACTATCTGTAGAAACAAACAAAAAATAAGCAGAAATTCAATTACTGAGACTATAAAGATGGCTCTGCCCTTACAGAAGACCTGGATTGATCCCCAGCACTTACATGGTGTTACATAACCACTCATAACCCCAATCCTAGGGGATCTGATACCCTCTTCCTACTTCCACGGACACCAGGCGTGCACATGGTGCACAAACATACATGCAGGTAAAACATTCATGTAAACAAAATAAGTAAATCTAAGAGAAGTTTTAAAAAGCTTATTCATGTGTTTTTATTATTACTCTGTATCAGTAATTAAAGGAGTAAATAGTGAAAACATTGATGCAACTTATTCATTTCTTTATTAGTAATGGCTATTATCAACGTTGACATTATCAAGTTGATGACTAAAAGAAATAATAGATTCTGGATATACTAAAGGATCATCAAATAAAATACTACTTTGATTGCAGAGATCACTGAGCAGTTAAGAGCATCAGTTGCTCTTTCAGAAGACTTGGGTTCAATTCCCAGCACTTACATAGTACCTAACAACTTTCTATAACTCTAGTTCCAGGGGACCCGACCACTTCTTCAGGCCTCTTTGGATAATGAATGCACATGGCACACAGACACACACGCATGCAAAACAACCATCCACATCAAATTTAATATGTATATATAATGTTATCATTTTTACTGAAAAAAGGTATGTTTTTCATGTGGCACTTTAGCTTCATGCCTGAGAAGCGAGGCCAAAACACTCCAAAAGTGGAGGTCTCTTCCAAACATTCAATGTTTACTTCACCTTAACTAGAGGCTGATACCAGAGATCATTTTTGAAGAGTAGCTGGGTGCTAAGCTTGTGCTCTCTTTTCACATTATTCTTAGAGAGCTCCTGGTTTCTGTTAATATATTACCTCTGGGTTGATTGGCAGCTTTTTATAGAACTAATGTCCCAGTTGTCTCATCTGAGCCTTAAAGCTATATTTTAGTTACATGTTAGGGACTACTTTTTGAGACCTGGGAATCAAAAGCACAATGACCTCTAGGGCTAAATACTTTCGTACCTTCAAGATCAGTACTAAATTATTTTTTCAAGGAAAATAGCCCCAATACAAAAGGCAATGGTTTGGGAAACATTACTCACAACCAATGAGATATTATTGCAACAGACTAAGGCAAAGCACCTGTTTCAAGGATAAAAACCTACCATGAAGGCCTAGGTTTACACAACATGGTCTGAGGCATCTGTCAAAGAACTCTGAAAATGTTACTGATGATGTTGAGTGCTAAGCTTGATTTTTAACCCATTCACACGGCTGCTATTTCTTTTATATATTTTCATAACTTATCATCATAACTCCTGAGAGCAAGAACAGTGAACTGCATGTTCTTGCAAAGTAGTATTTTATTCCTTGTTGAAAAGCTTCATGGCTTCAGAACCTAGCTCTCACTGGGAGACTTGAAATCAAACCAGTTTTAGCTATTTCTGATTCAGGCTCTTTGCCACAGAAGATAAATCTGTGGTAGGTGCCTCATGAAGAGCCCAAGAAATGCTATTCTAGGTGTGGTTAGTGAATGACTTGCAGACAGAAAAATGTTCTCTGTAGGTCTAGCGGAATAAACGACACAAAAACGCTTTCCTTTCTGTGGTGGAGTTCCTTAGACTATTAGCATAAGTATGTGGCAGGATGCAGGCTCTCTGGGATTCATTTGTCTAGTTTCTAACAGTGAGTAGGTGAAGCCCTACTTAGGATTTCTACAGAAAAAAACCACCAAAATGAGTCATCCTCTAGGGGACAACAGAATGTGACTCATACTCAGAATTGCGGGAATCAGGGAGGAATTAACGCTCAAGGATTCAGGAACAGTCTGAAATGCAAGAAGACAGTAGGCAAGCTTTCATTGTATTATTGCCCTTGAGAATATTTAGTGTTTTGTAGTAATGGTAAGTGAGGCTGAGATGGACAAAAGAACCAAGAGCTGCTCTTCAGGAGCAGTTGAATAGAAGCCAAGCCTTACATCTGGGGCAAGGTTTGAGGAATAAACAGTAAGGCCAATCCTACTTAACCCTTTGTAGTGGAATTTTCTCCCCCTTCCCCATTTCCAGGGGCTTATGTTAAATACAATCCCATATTGAACTCCAGTACCATCCTTTAGGGTTCAGCTCCCTGCGTTTGCCACACCTGGCATGGGTGGGTAATCTTTGTGAGCTGCTACTGAGTCCCTCAAGCTTCACTGCTTTCAATTACACCATGCTTCCTGGGCTGTGCTGCTGTAGAAAGATGGTCAAGTGGTCCCCAACCCCGACCACCATGTCAAATTTTCTCTGTCTCTTTGTTGTAGAAACAAGAATCTTGGTTGAACGGGGTTAAAATTCTCATGATGATGTCTTACCTTCCTGATTTTCTAGGAGAAAATGAGACAGATATAGACATAGTATACTTTCTATATAGCTGGTAAGAAAATTGGAGGACCTCCCCTATCGGTGGTCTTGGAAAGGGACACAGGTGCAGAGGGGGGAAGGAAAGGAGGGGTTGGGACGGGAGGAGGGAGGGAACTAAAGGGGTATATAAGGTGAATAAAGTGTAATTAATAAAGAATTTAATAAAAAAAGAGAAAACAAAACAACAACAACAAAAAAAGAAAATTGTCTGACTTAGGTGAAGAAGAAAAGCCAAAAAGGGAAAAAAAGGAGAGTATTAAGTTTTGGTGTATGTTATACAAAGACACATGACATATTCCTAGTAAAGATATAAAAAAAAGTCTAGTGGAGACAAAGGGTAGCAGAAGAAGTAATATTAATTTTTAAACACCCATAGTTTTTCTTACCTCTGTTTCTTTCCAAGAAGAAAAGTTCTTACTGGCTGGATTTTCCATGTAGACTTTGAATGATGAGATGATAGTTCTGTACAAATCAAAGCACTGGATGAGAATGAACTTGACAGAGGGTTACATGCAGAAAAGGAGAGTCACTATAAGCAGTTAGAGTGGCTGGTAGGGGCCCTCTTAAGAAAGATTTAATTTTAAAATTATGTGTAAATATGTGTCTGTGTAGATGTGTGCAGGCTCCTGCAGAGTCTAAAAGAGTGTGTCAGATTCTGGAACTGTAGTTACAGGCTGCTGTGAGCCACAAAATATGTGTGATGGGAACTGAACTCAGGTCTTCTACAAGAGCACTACTGCTCTTAATTGCTGCCCCATCTCTATAGCCCACAAAGGGTAGGTCATAGCAAGAAGACAGGTTTGGAAACAAGAGGATGAAAGATAAGGGGAGAGTGGAAGGATCATTTGAAAGGACTGTGTTAGCTTTCTAAGAGATGAAGAATAAGAAAAGTATGCAGAAAAATAATTCTATGTCATGTGGCTTGTATTCACAGTACACTATGTGACTTCAGGCATTTTCCCCTACCAAGAGACCTGTCAAAGGTCCAATACTTTCACTGTGTGAGAATAGACCACCTGGGTTCAAGGACCCACTCACATTTATTCATAATTCCATAATATATTGACCTGTCATATAGTTATCCCTGATTTTAGCTCTCTCTCCACTTTAAAGGTGAAAATGCACTGTCCCAAGATCAACAAACCTAAAAAGTACATTAGAAATTTATTTTTAAGTCAACAGAAAACCCTAAGCTTTAACATAGTATGAGCAAATTTTCTATCAAGTATGGTAATTGTTTCCTTAGAATGGCTAAGGCCTTGACTCAATAGCTATAGTTCTGGAATGATTATCTGGGTGGAGGCACCAGTCTGTTGGAAAACTGGTGATAGTTCAAATCCATATGATGCAAGAGATGTCTTGATACTTAGCAGATCCAAAAAATACAGGGTGTGTTTGGTTCAAAATGAAAGCCAAATTCCCTTCATGTTTGATGTTTGCACTCTTTTTCTTTTAACCATTTTTTTCTAGCTTCATTTTTCCTGTTTTAATCACACTGACAATGGTTATTAAATTACAATTTTAGTATTTACATGCATGTTAAGAAGTTTGTAAGGGAGTCAGTTACTTAAAAGCACACTTGTCCTGGCAACAACCTTAACACTATAAGGGACGGGGATAAATTTAGGAACTAAGATAGCCAAAGGACCAGAGTCCAACCAAGCAACATAACAGGCACAGTTCTGAGCCACAGTGCCAAGCCCTGGACTTCAAAACTCATCTTTTCTGGGATTTGAGTTGAAACTGACTTTCTTTACCATGCTTTCAAAGCTGTCAACACATTGAACATGGGATAAGCCAATCAATCACCAGGAGGGATTGCTATTCTAAATTGCAAGGATCAGCTTAGATGGATTTATATTATTTGGAGTATGTGGGTGTAGTGTATGTGTGTGACGTGCATGCACCCACGTATACATGCATGTGTTGAGAAAGCCAGAGGAAGGTGTTTATCCTCTGGTAATGGAGTTACAGGTTTCTGTGAGTGAACATATGAGGGTGTTAGGAACCAAAGTCATTAATCCTGGTCCTCTGTAAAAGTAGCTGGAACTCTTATTTATTTGTTTGTTTATTATCACAATTTATTCACTTTGTATCTCAGTTGTGGCCCCCTCCTTCATCTCTTCCTAGTCCCACTTACCCTCCCCCTTCTCTCCCTATGCCCTTCCCCTAGTCCACTGATAGGGGAGGTCCTCCTCCCCTTCTATCTGACTCTAACCTATCAGGTCTCTTAATCACTAAAACAGTTTTCTAAAGCTGAGAAAGTTAAATTTAAAAAATTCATTTGTGAATGCTTTGTTCTATCTCTAAATTGTTGGTGAGCACAAACCCAAGTGCAACAAGGAGAAATTATTAAGAATTAATTTTAACTAAAATTTTGTGGTGTCCATTTGATTTTAAACTTGATCACAAAATAATTAGTTTCTCCTCTCCTGTTATTACAATCCATTTAATATTCATGTGAGAAATTCTTGTGGGGATTTTTTTCTTTTCCAACTTAAAACATGAGCATAAGTGGTTTGGAAATATGCCTTTCCTCATGTTTCTCTGAGTATTCATTAGCTGTCGTAAGAGACTGTACAGATTTGATCTGATGTTTGTAGTTATGTTGGCCCATTCACGAACAGGTCATATATGTCTGGAATCTCATTCCTCTATTTTCTTCTTGAGCATATTAAGGCACTTTAGTATTTATTATTTTAGTGAATATTGTATCAATACAGAATGCCTTCTTTTCCAGCTAATACAATTTAAATATTCAGGCAAATGGAACAGAATTTAAAGAACTGATCAAGCAGATATTTATAATATCTACAGCATTTAAAATCAGGCCCACAGGGGTCTTTTCTGAGACCGTTTCTCCAACCAAGGACCATGAATGGATATAACCTAGAACTCGTGCCCAGATATAGCCCATCACAGCTCAGTATCCAAGTGGGTTCTCTAGTTAGGGGAACAGGGACTGTCTCAGACATGAACTCAATGGCTGGCTCTTTGACCTCCCCTACCCCCGCCAGGGAGGAGCAGCCTTGCTAGGCCACAGAAGAGGACATTGTAGCCAGCCCTGAAGAGATCTGATAAGTTAGGATCAGATGGAAGGGGAGGTGGACCTCCCCCATCAGTGGACTTAGAGAGGGGCAGGAAGAACATGAGGGAGTGAGAGTGGGATTGGGAGGGCGTGAGGGAGGGGGCTACAGCTGGGATACAAAGTAAATAAACTGTAATTAATATAAAAAATAATAAATTTAAAAAATGAAACAAAAACTAAAAAAGTAAAATAAAATCAGGCCCAAATTTTGTAAGTAGGCACTTTCCAAAAATTCACATTTATTAAAAATCCAAGGATAAGTGATATTTGTTTCAAGCTTGTTTGCATTTTGTCTGGAGATTTTTAGGCAGATGTGGTGCCCATCCATCAGTTCCTGAGCCACAGGCAAGAAGAGAATGTGAGAACGCTAGATTGTATTCCTCCTAGGCTTGCCTGAAACTGACCCTAGAATTCAAGAATTGGGCACTATAATCATATCACGTGCACACAACTTGTAAACCAAGTAAGGCAGAGGCTGCTCTTCAGTTTCTGCTGACATTGCTGATACACTGGAGGAGCTGAGCTTTTCTCTAGAGGGGTGCTCTAGGGAGACATGTGGTAGCTCAGGGCATCTAAAGCACGGAGCAAAGCCAAATGCAGATTGACTCTGGAGCTCAGGGATGCATCTCACTAGACCTGGGTTGCAGTTTAACACACAGAGCAATGGTCTCAAAGACAGCTCACAGATCCACCCTTTCCACCTGCGGTCACAGCAGCAACTTCCTCTGCAGACCAGCATTAAAGAATCTCTCTGTAATTATTCCCGAGTATAAGCTGGTTTCTTCCAGTCCTCCATGCCTCTTAGTGTCTCTTATAAGAATCTTATTCTTTGATTCAAATCTTTTTGTTTGTTTGTTTAAAATACTTTATTTTCTAGTACCTGTAATTGAATCCATATTGACAGCAATGTTTTGAGAGAAGCTGAGGATCCAACTATTCCACTAAACAATGGGGACGTAGCAATCATTGCCAGCAGATGGTGAAACACTTAAACCGTTACTAGCATTTACCTGGAATGGAATGCCCATGGAAAATACAGATGGGGCGAAAGGTGCCATGTCACAGTTTACGGACATGGTGAGCCCATTTAAGTAAAATTTGGAGCCTGGTCACCTGACTCTCTGAGTCACAGCTTAGGCTGAATGTCAGCAGCCCCAGTCTTTTCCGTGCCGTGTGACGAGACTCACCTTTTTTAAATTTGGTGATCTTTGCTGAGATAGTGCTGATTTCACTTTGTTTTGTCCTACATAGCGCCCTTTCAAACCTCATAAGTAAAATCTTTTTCCAGATGCCAGAGGGTCACAATTCCAGAGCCACAGCTGGAAAATAAAAATGTTCTACTCTTCAAAACACTGGAAGTTTTTCTAAAAGAAGTAAATATGCAATAAAGTATAAGAAATTTTTTGTGAGAATCTGTAGGTTATAGATGCTATCACATGCCTCATTGTGTGGAAGCATCTTATATCCTAGAAGAATGGAATGGCTCGTGTGTGTGTGTGTGTGTGTGTGTGTGTGTGTGTGTGTACCCAAAGCCTTACATCTGCTAGGCAAATGTTCTAACACTGGAACATATTACAGTCCATTTAGACTTCAAGATCGTATTTATGAGATTAGTACAAATCAACTCTCTGTACTTTTCTATTGCTCTGATGAAACACTGTGGCCAAAGGCAACTTATAGAATAAAGAGTTTAACTTGACTTATGGTTTCCAGAGAGATGAGTCCATCTTGGCAGGAAAGCATAGAAGCAGTCAGCAGGCACAGTGACCAGAACAGGAAGCTGAGAGCCCACATCCTCAACTGCAAAAGCACAAAGCACAGAAAAGGAGCTGGATGTGGTGTGAGATTTTAAACCAGCGGCTCTCAACTTGTGGGTTACGACCCCAAGGGGTCAAGCAACCCTTTCCCAGGGTTGTGGATCTGATATACTGGATATTACCCTTTAATACAGTTCCTCATGTTGTGGTGACCCTCATCCATAAAATTATTTTTGTTGCTACTTCATAACTGTAATTTTGTAATATGCAGGATATCTTATATGTGGCCCCTGTGAAAATGTCATTTAACTCTCAAAGGGGTTGTGACCCACAGGTTGAGAACCACTGAACTAAATCATTCCAACAATCATCATGAGTGTGAAAATTCACCACAAACTATTACCATCATTTAAGAGCTGACTAACAGCAAATGCCTTTCTTTCAGGATATTATTATCCTGTCTCAGGCTTTCTATTGCTGTAATAAAACACCATGACCAAAAGCAATTCAGGGAGGAAAGGGGTTATTTCATTTTACAACTCTCACCATCACTGGTGGAAGTCAGGGCAGGAACTCAAGGGAGAGACTAGCGGTAGGAGCTGAATGAGAATCCATAAAGGAGCACGGCTTACAGGCTTGCTCCTCAGGGCTTACTCAGCTGCCTTCTTACACAAGTCTCGACCACCCGTCCAATAGTACTACCACTCATAATGGGCTGGGGCCTTCCCCATCAATCATTAATCAAGAAAATGCCCCCCAGGTTTGCCCACAGTCCAGTCCACTGGGGACATTTTCTCAACTAAAGTTCCTTTTTTTTTCAAATGAACTCTAGTTTGTGTCAAGTTGTCAAAACCCACTAAACCAAGAAACCTAGCAACCACAACAGCAACAACAACAACAACAACAAAAAACCTCAAAACAAACCAGTTCATATCCTCATTACAAAGAGAGTGCACTAATCTATCTAGAATTGTAGACAGAAGCTGAAGTAGCATAGATTATTCATTAAAAAAAGTACATCATTCACACAACATAACACTGAAAAGGTACAAGAAAGGGATATATTTTGAAAAGAGTTTTCCTTCTCACACTGCTCAGCAGCCTCAGATAATAGGGAACCTTAGAAAACTGTTACCAATATGTTGTTTATCATTCTATACATGTATATACAACACGCACAAGCATATATAATTATCCTAAAAATATAGTTGTGGCATGGTGTTTTAATGTCTCTCTTCTATTAACATATTCATCTATTAACCTTGATAATCATTACATATTAGGGAAAGCCAAACAGTTTTCCTGTTTTTGCTAATTTCTACTGTGTCTATTAGCTACATTAAGTAGGCAGAAGGCCCTACTGCCATAGCCCCAAGCTCTTCCCAATGTTCTGGCAACAACACCTCAGTTTATACCCTTATTCCTACAACTTTGACCTCATACAGGATAAATTCCTGGAAGTAACATTTTAGTAAAAAGACATGCACATTTTATACTTTCTAGCTACTTTAAAGCCGCCTTCCATAAGGATGAATTTTGGCTCTTTTTCACATTAGATGCTCCTGCTTTATGAATGTCCATTTTCCCAGGGTATACTCAGGTATTTTCATCTCTATTAGTCTGATAAAGTGGAGTTTATTGTTGGCATCATATATATATATATATATATATATATATATATATATATACACACACACACACACACACACACGTGTGTGTGTGTGCATGTCTGTGTGTGTGTGTATCAGACTTTTTCTTTTCGTTTTTTTATAGCACTTTGTTCTGGGCAGAAATTAAATTTTGTTTATCTGTTATTAGTGACTAATTTTATCTTTTAAACAATCCTTTACTTTCCTCGCAGACTTTAGAAAACCATTGCTTTTTTGAAAGTAAAATTCTTTCTTTCATAATTTCTTTTCAGTATGTTTGTGGTTTCCTTGCTGCAACAAAAGTCTGGCATTCTTTTCAATATAAAAGAAAAATTGAGACTTTTTTCACCTTCCAGATTACAAAACTCCTTTAATGACTGGATTTTCTAGTTACCTTTTTGATGCGGTGATAAAATTCCTTGAGCAAAAGCAACTTAGAGGAAAGGGATTTATTTTGACTTCAGGTTCTAGAGTAGAGTCCACCAAGGTGGGAAAGGTCAAATAAACAAGGTCAACAGTAAGGGAGCTATAGTAGCAGAAGCAGGAAGCTGGTGACATTCTTTTTTTTTTTTTTTATTCACATGAAGGAAGGAAAGAGGGAAGAGGGAAAGGAGTGGGGGGTGGGAGGACTGAGGCCCTCAAAACCTGTTCCTGGTGATACACTTCCTCCAGGACAGCTTCACTTGCCTAAAAAGTGCTAATGCCTAGGGACTAAACATTCAAGTACACGAGTTTACGGGGTACATTTCTCATTTAAACCACCACATTAAAGGATGTTATCTTCTTAAGAGTATCAGAGGTGACATTCCAGCTGCCATGTACCCCTTGGAACTCAGTAATTCATCAGGGCCATTCAAACTGTTTTTTCACAGCAAGGTCCATTTCACTTTTCATTATAATTGAAACACAGTTGTGGGTGCACAGTATACAGACACCGACAAGCCATTTACCCGAATCTCTCATTGCTCAGCTGGCAGAGAGAGGGGCCCCATCTGTGTTTGCAAGGTGCTGATTCCCTTAAGGTTGTGTAAAACAGAGATCAGCCTCGCTGCCTTCTTTTTCTTTTATTTTCTTTTTTTAATTATTATTTTTTATATTAATCACAGGTTATTTACTTTGTATCCCAGCTGTAGCCTCCTCCATCATTCCCTTCCAATCCCACCTTCCCTCCCTCATCTCCTACCTGCCCCTTTTCAAGTCCACTGATAAGGGAGGTCCTCCTCCCCTTCCATCTGTCCCTAGCTTATCAGGTCTCTTCCTGATAAGCAATGTCCTTATCTGTGGCCTAGCAGGGTTGCTCCCCTCGAGGGGGGAGAGGGGGAAAGGAGCCAATCATTGAATTCATGTCAGAAATAGTTCCTGTTCCCCTTACTAGGTGAACCCACTTGGCTACTGAGCTACCATGGGTTGCATCCAAGCAGGGGATCTAGCTTATACATGGTCCTTTGTTGGAGAAACAGTCTCATAGAGGACCCCCGTGCCCTGATATATTTTGTCCTTGTGGAGCTCCTGTCCTCTCTAGGTCATATTAACTCCCCTTTAAATTGTATGATTCCCTGCACTCTGCCAAAAGTTTGGTCATGAGTATCCGTATCTGCCCTCTGCAGTAGGCTCCTGTACTGTTACTTGTTTTCTCCTATTGCCCATGTCCATCCCATTTGTCTTTCTAAGTGAGGATTGATCCTCTTACTCCGGGTCCTCTTTCGTGTTTATCTTCTTTAGGTGTACATATTTTAGTATGTTTATCCTAACCAGATACACTAAATTGGTTAGAAGAGAAAGTGGGAGAGAGCCTAGAACTCATTGACACAGGAGACAACTTCCTGAACAGAACACCAACAGCACAGGCTCTAAGAGCAACAACCAATAAATGGGACCTCATGAAACTGAAAAGCTTCTGTAAAGCAAAAGACATTGTCATCAGAACAAAACAACAGCCTGCAGACTGGGAAAGGATTTTCACCAACCCTATATCTGACAGAGGGCTGATATCCAGAATATATAAAGAAATTAAAAAGCAATAAATCAGGCAATCCAATTAAAAAATGGGGTACGGAGCTAAACAGAGAATTCTCTGTAGAGGAATATAGAATGGCAGAGGAACACCTAAAGAGATGCCCAACGTCCTTAGCTATCAGAGAGATGCAAATCAAAATGACCCTGAGATTTCACCTTACACCCATCAGAATGGCAAAGATTAAAAACTCAAGTGACAAGACATGCTGGAGAGGTTGTGGAGAAAGGGGAACCTTCCTCCACTGCTGGTGGGAATGTAAACTTGTACAACCACTCTGGAAATCAGTCTGGCGCTTCCTCAGACAATTAGGAATAGCACTTCCTCAAGACCCAGCTATACCACTCCTAGGCATATATCCAAAATATGCTCAAGTACACAACAAGGACATTTGCTCAACCATGTTTGTAGCGGCTTTATTTGTAATAGCCAGAATCTAGAAACAACCCAGATGTCCATCAAAGGAGGAATGGATACAGAAATTGTGGTACTTTTACACGATGGAATACTACTCAGCGATTAAAAACAAGGAAATCATGAAATTTCCAAGCAAATGGTGGGATCTAGAGAAGATCATCCTGAGTGAGGTATCCCAGGAGCCTTATTTTTCAGATCTACAAAAGGCGACGTCCCCCAAGAGGTTGTGTGCTGGAAGGCACTGTGGAAGTGATAGGACCTTTGGGAGGTGTGGTAAGCGGAGAGCACTGATCACTGGGCTGCCGCCCTCATGAATAAATTAGTCTTATATTGTGAAAGCAGGGGAACAAACGACAGGCCAGACCTCTTTTAAAACCATTTACAAAAAATGAAATAAAATAAAATAAATAAAATAAAGCCAGTCGTGTGCCATGAGCTCATAGTCACAATGCCAAGGAAGCAAAGATTGGTGGATCCCCCAAAATGAGGTGCACTGGACAAGCAGCCTAGCTTCCTTGGAATCTCCAGGTCACAAGACATTTAGTTTTAGAAATCAAGGTGGACAGTACTTAAAGAATGACACTTGAGGTTTACCCCTGGCCTTTATAAGCACATGCACACATGTGCTCAGGCATACAAACACCCACACACATATATATACACACACAGTACAAACACAAATGCAGTCAAATGTCATCAAGTCAATAAAAACAGGCTATTTCATGAAACCATTAAAATTTTTGTTGAAACAGCCTGAATCATTGGGCTTGTCTGTATTTATCAAATCTTTAGCAATACCTCCCAAAGGCTAAAATCTTTGTGATGTTCACGTGATGGCTGCAGTGAATCTGCAGGATGCAACATCCATGATCATGTGAAGACCATACGGGGGTCCCTGGGAGGAACCAATAGGAAATGGTTCAACCAAAAACCCAGACACATGCTAAATGCTACACACTGCTCTGTGAAGAAAGGGAAAACAAAAACAAAAACTACCCTCCCAAATAAAACAAACGAAAACCATTGTTGTATTCTTATGTAAATGAGAAAACTGGCCTCAGAGAAGTGATTTTCAATCACACAGCCAGCTCCCAAGTGGAACAAAAGAATATCTGAAGATTTTTTGAATCAGAGGTGGAGGACCAGGGAGCTAGGCATGCTGGGACACAAGGAAGAAAATAGGACAGGGGGATACCCCACCTCAAGTGACCTCGCGGCTGCTTCCGGGTTGGATATAGCAGAACAAGACGCAGTAGTTTCCTCTCTGAAGGTGCAGGGGCTGCTCACTTGAGAACAAGTGCAGAGACCGATCAAAGGAAATACAAGATCTCACATTCCTACCACCTGGACCACTCTAGAACCAGGTCATGGCTAGAAGACAAAGGCTTCATCCAGGTCGACATGGAGATGAGGAGACACACAGGAATGCCTACCCTCTGCATTTTGCTGGCTTGTTCTATGTTGACAAGGAGGTGAGAAGGTACCCAGGGAATGCCAGCCCTCTATATCTGCCTGACACATGAGCACACACTGACCACATAGCTGCCGCTGCTGAGACTTGAAAAGACTCTAGGCCATACATTGGTGTGTTTCTTGGATGCAGCAGAATGTTGGATCCTGTTTCCACAACCATTCTGTTAGTCTGTGTCTTTTTATTGGAGAGTTGAGTCCGTTGATGTTGATAGATAATAGTGACCAATAACTGTTAGTTCCTTTTATTGTGGAGTTGGTGGTCTTACTAGATTCATTGCTTTTTTTTCTCTTAATTTTTGTTGGGAAATTATCTGTATCCTATATTTTCTTTGGTGTAGTTGTTTTCATTGGATTGGAGTTTTCCTTCTAGTATCTTCTGTAGGGCTGGGTTGCTGTGTAGATATTGCTTAAATTTAGATTTGTCATGGAAAATTTTGTTTTCTCCATCAATGTTGATTGAAAGCCTTGCTGGGTATAGTAGTCTGTGTTGGCATCTGTGTTTATAGCCCATGGTAGCTCAGTATCCAAGTAGGTACCCTAGTAAGGGGAACAGGAACTATTTCTGACATGAACTCAATGGCTGGCTCTTTGACCCTCACTCCCCCCCCACACCCCCCAAGGAAGGAGCAGCTTTACTTGGCCACAGAAGAGGACATTGCAGCCATTCCTGAAGAGACCTGATAAGTTAGAGTTAGATGGAAGGGGAAGAGATCCTCCCTTATCAGTGGACTTGGAAAGGGGCAGGGAGGAGATGAGGGAGGGAAGGTGGGATTGGAAGGGAATGATGGAGGAGCTACGGCTGGGATACAAAGTGTATAACCTGTGGTTAATATGAAAAAAGAAAAAAGAAAGAAGACTCTAGACCGATGTTGTCTGCTGCAAACTGTAAATAGGGAAGGATCCAGGAGAACTGCTCAGACCTGGGGTGGCGATCCAGAACTCGGTCTTGTATCTGTTCATTTTCTAGGCGTTTACCTCAAAGTTCTTCCGGTCTTGAAGCCTGCCAGGCATGGCTCAGGAGGCCAGTGACCACATGGAAAAACCCCTGTTATTGCGGCACTGATGGCTATGACAAAGTCGGCAAATTATCAAAAAGAATTGTATGCGTTTCTCAGATTTTAGATACCTAACCCTTTTAAAATAACTTTCAAGTATTTTGTGTAACTTTGAACTTAAGAAAAGAGATTAAAAATTGCTTGGGAAGGAATCTGACTATAGCATATATATTTTTAGAGAAAATATACTTCAACTTTCTGTAATGTGTATTTTTTCATACAAAAATCTATATAAAATTATTTTTATTAATTACAGTTTATTCAATTTGTATCCTCCCTGTAGCTCCCTCCCTCTTCCCCTTCCAATCCCACCCTCCCTTCCTCTTATCCACCCTCCCTCTCAACCCTTTCCCCTCCCCCTGTCCACTGATAGGGGCGGTCCTCCTCCCCTTCCATCTGACCCTAGCCTATCAGATCTCATCAGGACTGGCTGCATTGTCTTCCTCTGTGGCCTGGTAAGGCTGCAGCCCCCTGAGAGCAGGCCAATCAGTTCATGTCAGAGGCAGTCCCTGTTCCTATTACTAGGGAACCCACTTGGACACTGAACTGCCATGGGCTGCATCTGTGCAGGGGTTCTAGGTTATCTCCATGCATGGTCCTCGGTTGGAGTATCAGTCTCAGAAAAGATCCCTGTGTCAAGATTTTTTGGTTCTGTTGCTCTCCTTGTGGAGCTCCTGTTCCCTCCAGATATTTCTATCTCCCCCTTCTTTCATAAGATTCCCTGCATTCTGTGCAGTTTAGCTATGAGTCTTAGCATCTGCTTTGATACCCTGAAGGGTAGAGTCTTTTAGAGTCCCTTTGTGGTAGGCTCCTGTCCTGTTCCCTGTTTTCTCCCTCTTCTGATGTCCATCCTCTTTGCCTGAATGAGGATTGAGCATCTTACCCAGAGTCCTCCTTCTTGATTAGCTTCTTTAGGTGTGCAGATTTTAGTATGTTTATCCTATATTATATATCTAATACCCACTTATGAGTGAGTATCTACCCTGTGTGTCTTTCTGCTTCTGGGATACCTCACTCAGGATGATCTTTTCTAGTTCCCATCTTTTACCTGCAAATTTCATGATTTCCTTGTTTTTACTTGCTGAATTGTATTCCATTGTGTAGATGTACCAAAATTTCGTGTAATGCATATTTTATGATAGGTAAATGTATATTATGGTTTTAGAAACTTGATTATTCGATCAATTGTTATGCCCAGCAGTGAGGTTTTTATTTAAAATATGTAAATACGAGGGAAATGTCCTAATATTTATCAATTACAAGGTGTACCAGAAAACATATGTTATAGTATATCCTTAACCTAGTAAGCATTAATATACCTTGCCATTTACAGTTATGAAAACAGAAAGCTAGTTATGGTGCTTCTTTAATATAGTAAACCCCTTTGTGTTTCATGTTGGTAAAAATAACTTATATAATTAAGTAATGGTGGACATGGCGTGGGTCTAGGAGCAGTCACGCTTGGCATGACTTCTGCTTTGTTCGTATTGCTGTGTGTTTGTGGATCGTTTCTTTAACTCTCTTCAGTCTTTTGGTCTGTAGAATAAAATCCACCTTGGAAGGCATTGCAGAGAATAATAGCGTCTAGCAGTTGCTTAATAATGGCATTGGTTATTATTCATAGTGATGTAGAATGTAAATTGTCAGCTGAGAGCAAACTGTACTTTCTTTGAATGTGAAATAGATTCCTAGACTTAAGCTGGCATGAGTTACTGTGATGCAAATAAAATCACGGTCTATGCAGACGGCAGGGAATTTTACATATTTAGTAGAAGTGAAAGACAGAAATCTGAAACCCACTTTTCAGTGTGAAGCTAGTAACACAGGAATGGAGTAAGGAGCCCAGAGGTGAAAGCCATCAGTGCCCTGCAGGGGGTGCCTCAGCCATTCTCTGTCACTCTTTCATTATTTCTAAAATACTGGGGATGGGGAACCACTTTGGGCTGAAATGAAAGATGTGATAGGTTTTGTTCTGGAACACCATTCATCAATATTGTCCCTCCATGGCTCTAAAAAAGTATTTGAAAATGAAACAAAATCAAGCAGTAAGAACTCTTGGTATGTATTTTTCCCTTGGATGATGAGAGCTCTGTCATTCTGCTTGGAAAAGATTATTTTCTGCTCTGGTCAAAGTGGCCTACTTTCTTTTTGTGTTGAAGGCTTTGAAATGAGGAGTTATTTGTATTTTCTCAGGGAGTGTCCACTTTAGGAAGAAAGAAAATTATATGCCTGAATAGCATGGTTGGCCAGTGTATTGTTTATGTCTACCCTGGGCTTGCAAGAAAATATGTAGGATTTTAGTTTATTTTTTTCTGGAAAATATAAAATATAATGTCTCATTTCATTTTATAATGGTATAATATTATTCTCCTTATTTATTGGTACTTAAACTTGACTTCTCTGAGCATTGGATTAGAAATTAAACCAAACCAGACATACAGAGAAATAAAATAAACAAAAGAAATAGAAATTTTCCTTAAAAAGGGAAAAATGTTTCAATTATTTAAGTATGTTTTGACCCCTCTAACATGTTGATTTTGGCAAACTTTGTAAAATCAATTTTTGCAATTATTTTATATGAGAAAATCATCATTAATGTGGCTGGGACCTCAGGGGATTCTCATCATGAAGTATATGTAATGAAGTTATTCTTAGACCACAAAGAGTTGCAGAGCACACAGAAAATAAGTTAATTAATGAAGTGTAGCCAGAATAGGAACAGGAGTCTTTGAAGCTGGTGTTGGGGGACTACCTCATTCATTCATTTGTGCTAGGTGCCCTCTTCTGGTCATTGTAAGTAACATTTACCAGCTTACTCAGTCTTACCATGCAGTACGCGTGCAATTGCACATGCACTCTGTGCTGGGCTTAGCCTTCTAAAAACACTTAATTTATTGGAGTTGGACTCACTCCTTCGCTTTTGTTCTCCAGGGAGTGCCTGGCTAGCCCTCCATGGAGCAGGTGGCCTTTTCTGACTTAGAGAACCTACTTATCCTTTTCGCTTTCCTCTCAGCCCATACTTATGGCCTGTTTATATAACAAGTGACAGACGTGGTATGGAAAAGCCATCTCCAACATGAGCAGGCCCCAAAGTGCACATCTTCCCAGCTTCACCTCCCATGCAGGCCTGCTTTGTGTACCCCAGCGTTTTCATGCCCGGGAATGGGGTATCCATTGAAACAGAAATGTCCCTGAAGCCACTGGTTTGCTCACTTTACCAGATGTGGTAGGAATCAGTGACAAATGGGGTACTCAGAGCCAGAAGCCTATTACTGAGAAACTGTGTCTTGGTATGTCTGCCTAGACGTTATGATCATATGGGATTTTCAGGAAAGGCAGCTTCTAAAAGACAAAGCAATTTTAGCTTATAAGCTATTGATCCTCGGAGTAGGGGTGTCTCTAGCTCAACTTCCAGTCCAGAATATTCATGAAATTGTCTGCTTGTTCTGAGATACGGTAGGTATCCAAAAGAACCAACCTACCAACCAACCAAACAAACCAACAAACAACCAGGTAAACAACCATCACTACCACTAACCTTGCTTACTGTTTGTTAGAAATTATCCAGTGTTCTATAGCTCTAATGCAAATATCCATGTCAAACCCATCAACACATGTGGAGTCATGACAAGGAAAGCAAATGTGTAACTGTGCTGGTTTGCAGGCTGCTTCCTATGCTGAAGGCAAAAGTGTCCTGTGTCTGTGTCTTGAGGAGGCCATATCTTTGGTCAATGAAACAGTAATGGAATCACTTACAAGTTTATAAATAGCATACAATCAAAACCTAGACCTGACAATAGCCTCCATTAAATTATAGTTTTTCATGTGTTCTGTAAGTATCTACTTACCCTCTTTATGAGTGAGATACTACACCAAGTTCAGCAACTAGTTAATTTCCTGCTCAACACTGATAATAGGCTGTCTACAAATATCAGTACATTTAGAAAACTCAGAATATATAAACACACAGACATACATTTTTTTGTCAGAAATGAAAAATCAGAAACAATTTCAGAAATGTTTATGTCTTGATGTTTTAAACAAACAAACAAACAAAATAGCTCAAGTCCCTCAGGGACTTGATGCCTAGCCCTTGCACCAGCTAAGATGGAGGGAGTGATTCATCCAACACAGAAAACCCTAGACCACACCATTGTTTCAGTATTCAAGAGTTAATATTGTTGATAGTTTTAAAATGCGAATCAACAGAAAATTGCTTGTCATGTCCTCAGAAAAGGATGATTATGGGGATGTAACAAGTAATGCCTTGAGGGGTAAGCAAAAAAGGTCATTATTTTAGATTGGCTTTGTTTTCATTGGTGTCTTACTGTTTCAGTTAATTTTTTTTATCATTCAAAAGTCTAATAAGAAAGATAAGGACCCAGTTGATATCTGTATCACTGGATTTAGAAGATATTGATAATTTCATCAGACCCAGGTGAATGATGGAAACTGAGGCATTTCGACTTTTAAAATGTTTCTACCATATGTAAAAGAACAGTCCAAGAAAAGTAGCATGGACAACAATTATTCTTTAAGATTATAATACGATTGCATTATTTCTCATTTCCCTTTACTCCCTCCAAATCTTCCCCTTATACCTCTTTGCATCCCTTCAAGTTCATGACCCCCTTTTTCACCAATTGTTGTTACATAATATGTATGTGTGTGTCCTCCCCTGTGTGCATATTTGGAGGTCAGAGGAGAATGTTGGGTATTTTGTTGTATAAACCTCATCCTATTCCCTTGTGACAGGCTCTCTCTGACAGTCAGCAAGCCACAGGCATCCTTCTATCTGTCCCACCACAGTACTGGGATTGCAGGTGCTCAGGTGTGTGTGTGTGTGTGTGCGCACGCGCGCGCGTGTGCTGCGGGGATTAGAGTCCAGGCTCTCATGCACGTGCGGCAAGCACTCTTCCCCACTGAGCCGTCCCCTCTCCTGACACCCCTCTCTTTACTGTCGCTCCAAACATTTTACATTACGTTCAGACCCTGTTTATTCTCAGCACATAAAGAGAGGTTTAGAATTTATTTTTTTAACATGCACTTTGAGGAGCCCTGAATCTATGTGAGGGTGTTTCACAAGGGAATTATAAAAGGCTGATCTTTCAATTCAAGCCCAAGCAATCACGTTGTCACCAGACTACCTATCAAATACTTCCCCCTGGGAAGATGAAAGTCTACCAGTAGCTTTAATTCTGAAGAGCAGTAGAGAAAAGGAGGAAACAGTGTAACCACATGGTAATACTTCAAAAGCCCATTAGCTATATTCATCTTGACGAACTACAACCCACAGTTACTTCAAGCTTGGTCATGTCTAGCTGATATGCGTACCTGCGCATTGGTGCGCCTTTTTGTGATCCAAAGTGAAACAATGACAGATACCAGGAAAACAGGGTTCCTAAATGAGATGACCGAGTACTGACAATTTGGATAAACCAATAAGAAAAGTGGGGCCTACTCAATATCTGCTGTGGCTGGTGGATTCTGTAATGAACAACATTCACAAAAGCCCTCTTGTGTAAGATTGGAAAGGCACAGGAATAAGGTCCTCAACCCTCACCACATCCTGGTACCATATATCTCTCTCACCTGTATAAACCCCCTTTGGCTTTTTTCATTCATTGCATTACAGACGTGAAGAAAACAGCTTCACAGAGAAGTGTTTCCTCATACAATAGAACCGCCTTTGATTTGTGTCCTTACTAAGGATGGATGGGCAGAGCGCTGGGGAGCCAGAATGCCTGTAACTGCAGAACCACAAAGCCACAGGATGATGAGTGGCTTCCGTGCACTCAGTGCCCAAGACTAACAGTCATGTCTCTGAAAATGTAGTCGTGTTTTTCTGTTTTCCTGCTTATTGTTTCACAGTTTGAATCCTTCCTCGACCCTATGGCCTTTGGTACCACATCTTCACTGTTAAAGATGCAAATTAAAGGCCTGCAAGATAATGGAGGAGATGAAGGCGCTTACCATCTTGATGACCTGATTTCCATCCCCATGGTGGAAGGATGAAACTAGAGTCTGTGAGCCAGCTTGAGGCTGTCATGGATAAGCTATAGCTCGTGTGCACACAGAAACACAAGAATAGATGTAAAGAAAGCAAAAAAAAAGTTGCTATTTAAAATAAGGCAGGAATGTTTTCTCCATTTGGGTATGTGATTCAAATATGAAGGAAAACAAAACAAGAATTTGTGTGTGTGTGTGTGTGTGTGTGTGTAGAAAACAGGATAAGAAGTAAAAATATATAGAACTTATAGAATTATATAGAAGTAAAAATATATAGAACACAAATATATAGAACTTCCTCAAAGCACATTCCTTCCTACCTGGCTCTAGCAGGGTCTATAATCATGTGTACATGTGGTTCCAGTGGCATGAAGGTCAACTTCTCTTTCGAGGTGATTTCGGTCCTGTCCATCAGAACAAGCATTCTCATCTTAGCTGGCTCTTTTAACAGGAATAGCAAGCCAATGTGAAGGGTTCCTCAAAAGAATTTACTGGTCAGTCTTAGAGGGTAAAAGACAGCAAAATTTTAACTGCCTTTGTTTATCTTGCTTTGGGAGCACTATCTAAGCACTGCATATTAACCCATGGCCTCACTAGATCTGTCCTGAGGGAAGTTCACAGGATACATTCCTGACTCATCAGGGACCTTTTTTCTCCTACATTCATGGTTATGAACTGAATAGTTTAACTTATGTCGGAAAGATATAGAAACTACTTATTTACATTGTAAGTCAACAACCTTAGTATATTAAAAAAGAGAGGTATGCTAAAGAGAAGGCTGGCTCAGGAGTTGCTCTGAGTTTATATGAGAATTGAACTGAATATTGCCAATAGAAGTCAATAGCAGACTTGGAATTTCTAAGGCTAATAGATTAGGTGCAATACATTTAAATTTTAGCCTAAGGACGAAGAGGGACATTTTTATCATTAGCTCATCATGTTAAATATTCCAATCAAAGTAGAATATATGGTTTTTCCAACAGTAGAACAAAAATTAGGCTCTTTCAAACAGTTGTCACCAGCAAGAAAAGCCATTTGACACTACACGCTCTCTCTCTCGAGATAGTTTTTCCAAACAAGAAACAAGAGTACATAGTAGAGACAGAGAAATTGAGGTAGGCATAGTGGTACACACGTTTAATCCCAGCACTTGGGAGGTGGAGATAGACAGGTCTCTGAGTTTGAGGTCAGTCTGATCTGCAGAGCAGGTTCCAGGACAGCTGGGGGAGGTGGGAAGGAAAGGGACACAGAAGAAAAGCATGATGGGAGTAGAAATAATGTGAAGATGTCAAGTGGATTCATATATGTACATGTAGGCTTTCAAAGAAAAGATGGAAAAAAGAAATTGAAAAAAATACAGTGGTCCAAACTCTCCAAGCTTGTTGAGAATTAAAAATTTTTATTCTCAATTAGTATAAACCCATCTGCAAGAAACACCATGCAATGATTAATCACAACCAAATTTTGTAAAACCTATAATAGAAATGTTTCAAAAGGACCTAAGCAAAACACAGATAAAATTCTCATCATGTTTTTCAAAGAAATAATTCAAATAATGAAATAATGAGAAATATTTTTGAAGAACTAAAAGAAAAAGTGCACAATGTACAATACCATTCCTAATCAGTTTTCAACAAAATGGAAGGTAAAATAAAGATTTTTTTTCTGAGATATTCAAAAGCTACTTTTAGCTTTAGAATTTATAAGCAGATTTGAACTATACTAGATATGCTGGAAGGAAAATAATAACAATAGAAACAGACATTCATACAAGCAGGGCATCAGGAGAGGGGCAAGTGTATATTGCCCTATGGAAGAATGAAAAATTATTTTCTGAATCCACTTGCAATCTGGCAACTGGGCTAGAGAGATGGCACAGAGGCTGAGTGCTTGCTTCTTCTCCAGAGGACCTGAGTTTGGTTTCCAGCAACCACGTAGGTGCTCACAACCACCTGGGGCTCTCGCTCCGAGGACTTGGGTTCCCTCTTCTGGCATCTGAGGACACATGCATGCATACAAACACATAAATAATTAAAATAAAATATGAAAAAAGATAGTAATATTTAAGATAACAGCAACGTACTGTGTAACTTAAAATAATAGAATACGTGAAAATGATAGTAAGAATCCAGAGAACAGAATTGAGTAAACTCTGCAAGAAACAAACAACCCAGACTGTTCCTAAGAGAGAGGGTTGCTCTCTGAAAACTGACAGTGGTCCCAGTTTGTAAGAACAGCATCCACAGCATTCATGGAGCCAGGAGAAGCCAACCCAGTGCCTACTTGGAGCATTCACCGCTGTGCTCTACTGCCCTCACTGCTGGAAAGCACTCTTCAGGCTACAAAGGAGAAGCATAAACACCAACCGAGCCACAAAGCCTTTGACCTACAAGCTGTCCTGCCAGCAAAACATGCTAGGGCAATGGTGGCACAGAACATATGAGAGTAGCTAACCAGTGTCTGATTCGACTTAAGACCTACTCCACCAGATAGAACCCATGCCTAACTCTACTCTGGTGATCAGAACCAGAGACCTGGAAGCTTAGAGACCCAGGGTGAAAGCAAACATGACTGGTCTAAAAAAGTGTTAATAAAATCACTAAAAAATGATATTCAGCTAGGTCAGTGCCTTATTCAGTCACCATCAGAAAAGCTTTCTCCTTCAGCAGGTGGAAACAGATGCAGAGAACCTCAGCCAGACATTGTGCAGAGACAGGAGGGGTGGGGGGAGAGAAGGAGAGGGAGGAGAGAGAGAGACAGGAGAGAGTCCTTGGACATACATAGCTCTGTTCTAGGCCAGCCTTTTTTCTCGTAGAATGTTTTCTTTTGACATACTTAGCTGTTGTCTCTTAGAAGCCTGTTCTTTTCTGATGAGAGACAAAAAGAGAGTGGGTTTAGAACGGAAAGGAGGGAGTGCAGAACTGGGAGGATTAAAAGAAAGGAAAATGTAAACAGGATATATTATGTGAGAAAAGAATCTAGTTTCGATTTTAAAAAATGGTATAACATCACTTATTCCATACACCTTCCCAAAACCACTAAAACAGCAAAATAAACAAGAAGAAATAGAATCATAAAAATATTCAACTCTTTAAAAGGAGAATGATTATTATGAAACAGCTAGCATATGTTAACTCAATAGTGTAGGAAAAACACTCACCAAATCCAAACTTAATTAATATTAAAAACCTACAACTGGCTCAGTTTGGTCTTTGTGAAGCTCTTGTTCTCCCCAAGTCTCAACAACCTCCCCCAGCTCTATCATTACTCTCGCCCTTTGTCAGAGGCTTGATCTCGAGTCTTAATATCCGCTCTGATACATCGCTACA
>CM053764.1:124372971-124453005 GCA_028658305.1 Pachyuromys duprasi
ATTGAAAGTAAAGTCAATGCAACTTGATATTTGAAAATAAATATTTAGGGATGGCAGATACAACGATCTATACATTGAAAGCCACAAAATGGTGATAGAAAGTAAAGGGGACATAAGCAAGTGGGGAGAAAGAGTCTGCTCAAGGAAAGAAGACATTAATATATTATGAAAAAAATCAGTTCTTACCTTTAACCCTAGCACTTGCAAGACAGAGGCAGCATGATCTTGCATAGGAGGCCAACCTCAGCTACATAACAAGATATAACCCAGCCTGTGCTACACATGAGTCATTCTCTGTCTCTCCATTTGTCTCTGTCTCTCTGCCTCTCCTTTCTCTCTTTCCACTCCCTAACAAAAGCTACCAGACCTTGTCTTACCTCTAGATTCCATTCCATGCAATCTAAAAGTGCCAAGAGGTTCTTTTGCAGACATTGAGAAGCTAACTCTAAAACAAAGTGAGAAGTTAAAGACAACACAGCTACAACAAAAGAAAAACAAAGGAAACAATTTTGATTTAAAGATAGGCACGTGGAACAGAGGATAGAAACAGATCTGCATCTATATGTTTAGTTGATTTCCCACAATATTCCAGACAATTCAATGGAGAAAAGATAGTCTATTCAACCCATGATGGTAGAACAAATAAACCTCCAAATAAAAACAGCTAAATTATGATCCTATCTTAGAACACCAAATAATAAAGTTAATGCAAATTTGAAACCTACAACTAAAAAATGCCCATGAAAAAAAATGAGATAATTTTTTTTTATTTCAGGAAAATATCTTAGAAAACAAACAGCAAAACTCACATTAAAAAATTGATAAAGTGTACTGCACTGAAATAAAAAAAAATGCCCATTTTAAAGGACGATTTAAAGAGAATGAAGACCGAGCAAAAATGGCTTTAAGAACTCTTGAAAGTTACCTGCGCCACAGCGGCTTTACCCAAACTTTAAAAAGACACTCAGAATCAACAGCATGTATATCACTGAAGTGTTTTGAGCGTGGAAAAGATGTCAGCCATCTGCTAACCAAGGATGTACTGAGAGTAACAAGTGTGTAATTGAGCTGATGTTTAAAATCAGTCATCATTAGTCAAATCACAGTGAAAAACTGCAAAATACCTCCTGGCATATCCAGAGTTCAAGATTCAATCAGGTCAGTTTCTGGCACAGCCAGAGAGAATTCCAACTTTCTTGTACTGCTGCTGACAACATAAAATAATACAACTACGTTGAAGAGCAATTTGGTGATTTCTAGCAAAGACAAGCAAACACCTGCCAGATGGTCCAGACATCCTTCCTAGACATTCACAGAAGATTAAAACTACATTCACTAGAAGACCACCCAAGTGCCAATAGATATGACAATAAAGTAACACATTTCAACACATCACTTAGCACGAACGTGGCAATCAGTGGACACAGCAATGTGGATGAAACAGAGCCATTTTTTCTAAGTGAAAGAAGCCACAGAGGCAGCGGTGGCGCACACCCTTGATCCCAGCAGGGAGGCAGATCGCTGTGAGTTCCAGGCTAGCCTGACCTACAAAGTGCATTTGAGGACAGCCAGGGCTGTTACACAGAGAAACTCTGTCTTGTTGGGGGTGGGGCAGGGGAAATAAGTACTGTGTGGTTTTAACTGTGTAAAATTCTAGACAAGTAAACTATAGTGTGAGAGGTTGTTAAGGCTGACCAGGGCTGGTGGGTTCAGGTTGAAAGGGCAGGATAACAAAGCCTAAGAAAGCATGCAGAGATGATGGACATGTTCACTGTCTTCATTATGGTGGTGGTCTCATGCACACACACAGACACACACACACTCAGCTAGTATTTGTAAAAGAGTTTTGTTTGAAAATCTAGAACTCAACAGCCACTGACTTACAAAACATGGAAAATATTTTTAGCTGATGTATCTAATAGAGATGGTTGAAATGGCAGAATGAGTGAGTTAATGGCAAAATGAAGTTATAGTATAGAACTGCAGGTTTATTGGGAGCAGCTCTCGGCCACCATGTAGAGGGAGGGAGGGAGAGAGAGAGAGAGAGAGAGAGAGAGAGAGAGAGAGAGAGAGAGAGAGAGAGAGAAGTGTGTTTGGAGAGAAGAGAGAGGGAACAGGGAAAAAAGGAGGAGAGATACAGAAAGAAAGAGGAGAGCTCAAGAGAATGAGGGGCAGGGAGACCAAAATGTCTGGATTAATAGTGAAGGGCCTCTGGAAGAGGGCTAGGGAATTCTGGGTGGAGGGCAAGGTATGCCAGGAATGCTCTGCAGCAGGTAGGGACCTAGGTATGCCTGAAACCATGCAATAGAAACATAAAATACAATTTATAGGTGGAACTCAGATACTGTATACCTAATGACCAGAATGTCATCACTATTTTAAAATAACCAGCCTCCAAATATTGCTAAGGAGAGGATCCGATTTTCAACTGGATGACACAGAAGGCTGCTGGTATGGAGCTGAGAATGTCGTTGGCTCTGTAGACTTCCCTTAGCTGGTATATCACTGCTCTGAAATTTCTGACTCCTGGATATGTATGTTCTGCCTGCACTTCTCATACATCTACCAATGCCCCAAAGTCAATAAAATAGAATTCTTACTAGACTTACACCACTGGAATTATAATCAAGTGATACTTGATTATATAATCAAGAGCATTTTATAAGTGGCTAGAAATTATGTTAATTTTTATTATAAGTATTCTTTGATAATTTCACACACAGTGTGTTTGGATTTCTCTCATCCCCCACCTTGGTTTTTTTTTTTTTCCCCTCAAACCCATGTCAGTGCTCTCTTTCCAATAAGTTCCTTTCCCAGGTTGTCTTGCTTTGTGACCTACTGAGTTTAGCCAGAGTTCTCTGAGTACCATGACTATGGACTTTCCTGTGGAGCCTGGTGGTTTTGTCATTCCAAGATAAAGACCCCTCCCCAGCACCCCAAATCCTTTGGTAGATAATGGTTCAGGTAGGACCCCACATGCCCCTACCCAATCCATGACCGCCTATTCTTATGTTCAGTCTTATACAGACCCAAAACATGCAGTCAGATCTGCTGTGAATTCCTGATTTCAAGGTTTGTAGTGAGCAGAGGAGATAAGGTTTCACAGCTCTTTTTCCCACCTTCCAGCTCTTAAAATGCTGCCCACCCCTTCTGCAACATTCCCTGAGCCTTAGAGAAAACAATTAACTATCTTCTTTAGAATTGAACACTTTAGTGGCCCCTTTTCTCAGCACCTTAAATAGCCAACCGTCTCTCCATTCATCTCTATTCATAGAAAAAGAAGAAGCTTTCTAATTAGGGCCAAAAGTAGAGTTTGACTATGGATGTAAATGTAAGTGCTTAGAAAGCAATTTGATGCGGTGCCCATTTAGCTGAAGTTCCCCGCTAGGGCCTAAGGCCTCCCCAGCCTTGAATTGTTGACCGTGTTTATAGTGCCAGGCTTGAAGTCTCTCCCTTGCAGCACACTTCCAAACCAATTAGAAGCAGTGGGTTGCCATATAACAGAATTGCAACAGTAAGCATAGCTTGCCTGTTGGGTTGGTATCTACTTCACAGAGTTCACAGCTGGGTTCTACCGCTGATGTCTCTTCTTCCTCAACAGCCTCCATAGTACTTTATATATAAATTACCATGTTTAAAACTTGACATTAATAAAAATATGATAAAGCCCGCTTCATATAAACAAAAAATAAATTGGTCCTTCGGCCATTCTATAAAATTGGATGTAGCAGCATCACAAGGAGGAAATGAGCCTGCATAAAAATAAAATACAGAATATGTTCACTTGAGGATTTGGGTGATGTGTCTTCAGTTGTCCAAGATCTGCATAACCTAAATCAAATCAATGTCAGATTCCACCTTAAGTTTTAATGATTTCTTAGACACATGTTCTCAGGTATCTCGTTGAAATAGTTGTCACTCTGTTCTGAGGTACTTATCTTAGGATTATTACCACAGTCCATTGCACGTTTCATTTTTGTTTGCTTGTCTTATGAGGTGAGGCATGGAGTAGTGATGACTATCAATGATCCTTCTATCTCCAGGCCCAGACTTTCTGCTGGGTACCTGAGATCAAGCAAGTTAAGACTTACACCCCTGAATAGGCAGGATGTAAGTCGCTATTCAGCCTGCTTTTCAGCCATCTAAATCACATAAAGCTATTGTTAAGAGACTTAAGTGGCACTTTCTTGAGAAACCTAACACACCCTTCGAAAGTGTGTACAGTGTCCTTTCCTACCCCTCCTCCGTGCCCGTGCTTTCAACTGTATCAAACCTTTTCTTAATAAGCTCCAAAGCTGCTTTGAAAATTAACTAAATTAGGAAATAGTTCATACCCTCAAAAACTTTAAGAACAGTAATAAGTACATGATAAAGCTTTATTAAGGAGGGGGAAAAAAGGTTAAATGTGTACTCACTACAAAGGGTAAAAGCAGGTCTCACCAGGTCGTGCATGACTGAGCAGTGAACATTCCAGAAAAGGGTCACTGTGGAGTATCAGAGGCTCGTCATGAACTGGGATGGTGGGCTTTGCTTACAAGGCGCACGCCTGAAGCTTGGTCCTGGAGAGTTGTGTAACAGCCCAAGTGCTTGGCTAGACAGAGACACACAATTGCTTTTAATAAACCGTGGGCCCACGTTCCGTGTTTAGAGACTCAATATGTTTCAGCGAATGCATTCTGCCAGTAAAGTCAGGCCCTGTGGACAATGATGCTGGCGCCTCTGCCAATGAGTCTCTTCTCCCAGGCCAAACACACAGTGTGACTGGAAGTCTCAAGAGGTCAGTTTGAGGCAGCCCACTTGCTGGAACTGGGATGTGTTTGTGGGGCTGGTGAGACACCTGTGTTCACCCATGACTGGACGTGCTTATTAGCTCCTCGTTTTTCCAAGCGGCAGAGTTGTCCGCAGATGTTACAGCAGGGGAAGAAAGTGCTCAGGGTTTATGCAGAGGATCTGCTCTGAAGAAATCATTATGCTCCAGCGAGGAAATGCCATCGTTATTTTGGTATTCCATTAATGTTGGAAATTTTTTATTATTTGCAAGACTGACCAGAGGCTTTTTTTTAATCCACAAATAAACATCACATTCCTGTTTAATGTGGTGAACGTTATTGGCCTCTGAAAAATAAAGAACAGGCAGGTCATTCTTGTCCCCACCCAGCAGCTTTGAGACCTTTCCGGTATCAACAGGTTTGACACATACTCTTCTATCCGGTCCTTGGTGGAATGTTTAATTCAGAAAGTTGAGGGCACGGGAAGGTCCTTTTTGCTCCTTTTTTGGCTGAAGTGGTAGCAAAGAATTGGCAGTGACCAAACATTGCTAAGGGGCATTTCACAATCTGTCCCTCTGTGGCAATCAAGAAGTTCCCACCTTACAAAAACTATCACTAGGTCTCTTAAATTGAAGCCTTTTCCAAGAAGGATTAAAAGCAGGAGAGGATGCTTTCTTCATTCTTTTTGTCTCTCAGGACATCAGGACAAGGGAGTACAAATTGGCTGGCTTTTTGTTTGTTTTGCTTTTTCATATACATGAAATCTGTGTCACTTGGAAGAATGTTGGGAGTAATTAAGGGCTTGCTCCTTCTACTCCTTAGATAAGAACTGCCTCCAACATCTCCATGGTGATTTATCTTTGTGGGTACCTTCTGTTGAAATCCTAATTTCCACTCTTCCTTCTGCGTGCTGAGTGTGAAAATGACGCTTGCTACCCTAGATGTGCAGGACTGGACCAGAACTGTGATAAACAAGGTTGCAGACCAGATGGATCGAGTGTAGCAGTTACCCCTGCATGTGAGGCATTCCGGTTTGAAAACATTCTCAACATTCTCATACCAACCTAGCCTCGCTCCAGCTCCTCCTCATACTGTAGGCTCTTGCTCTGTGTTCAACTCATTACCCGTTTAAAGCTTTATTGCGCCTGAAATCCAAGAAAATAGTAGTTGTCTCTATCTCCCAAATATGTCCAACACCAGTTCTAACCAGTAGAATTTGCTATGAAAGTAGAAATATCCTACAATGCACTGAACAATACATTAGCCAGCCACTAGTCATGTGTGAGTATTGAGCATGTGAAATGAAGTGTCACATTTAATTTTAATTAGTTTACATTTATATTGAAATACAGCTGAGTGTGGCCAGTGCTTATTATACTAGATAGAATAGCTTCCAAAAGTAGTGTTGACTGAAAGGCAACATAGTCTCTATTGGGCAGACCTTATTAATATGTGCTTATCACAGACACAAATTTACTTCCCTGGCATCTAACACAAAATTCCTACTTGTTTATGTCTAATACACTCTGTGTCCACATGTATGAGTCTTACCAGGTAAACTAACCCTACCAGTCTTGTATTTCTCAACCATTTTCTTTTACATTTTTTTAAAACATATGCTCATACATTCATTAAATGCTAGTATTGACTATAAATTAGGAAATCTCAGTTCTATGTTGAAGCATCTGATGAATTTGTAAAGTAGTCAAAAAATTTGGTTTACCTAAATCAGTGTAGTTCTCAACCTTCCTAATGCTGCAACCCTTTAATGCAGTTCCTCATGTTGCGGTGACCCCCACAACCATAAAATTATTTTGTTGCTACTTTATAACTGTAATTTTGCTACTGTTATGAATAGTCATGTAAATATCTGCTATACAGGCTATCTGATATGCAACTCCCAAATGGGTAGGAGGCACAGGTTGAGGGCCATTGATCTAAATCATGTTTTTAAACATGATTAGAAGTATTTTATCTGTGGGATGGAAGGCTTTATCCTCAAGTAGAATATGCCAATGTTATTAGGGTCTCCTTTTTCTCATTGTCTCCTTTGTTACAAAGAGCACCCCCCAACCCTGCTCCCTTTCTCTCGGAGGAACTTTTCTTATCCTAAAAACATAGGCTTTGTTTCACGATGTATATTTACCTTCTACATTCCTTTCTTTTAAATGTTTATTACAAATGTTAATCTTCAACAGCTGGGCTTTATTTTTTGTGGTGAATGCATTTAATAGATGCTATGAACACTACCCTTGACCAAAAGACTGTTTTCCTTGAGCCAAGGCCTGACACAATATTTCCTCTCTCAAGCACTCCTTTGTATAGCTGTTTGTGTGTTTTCCATTTAAATTTCTTCTGCGTTTGGCTCCAGACCTTTCGATACTCTAAATGAAAACATGATTCTTGGATTCACGTATTGCTATGTGTATGCATTCTTGTTGGCCATAGCACTTCAGCCTCCACGTGGATCTTCCTCCACTTGTGAGGTCACCCTGCTATCTGAATTCTTTCAGGCAAAAAAAAAGAAAGTTCTAAAACAGAAACACTCTTTCTTGGACTGGCAGCTGGCAATTTGCTTCATTTTAGTCCTTCATACTAAGTAGAGTATCAGTTTATGCTGGTTTCTGTCCTTAGCATCTCTATCTCGAAAGCTCTCTCTTGTAACGCTGCAGCAAGCTCTGATTTGGTCATCCATGATGTGTGGTGGTTAGCTCATAAAGTCACATATATATTTATTACATACTTAAAATTTGAAAGTAGCACAATCATATGAATAAAAATACAAAGAAAAATAATCATCCATGATGTTAGTGAAATCATACTTTCTTTTCATGTTTTCACTGTGCATGTTTGCACAGTGATATGGTAATGATATCTGCATATTTTAGGGTCTTTTCTTTAGACTCAACTTTTTATTAGAAGACTTTTCACACATTCTGAGAGAGTTTCCACTACTTTCCTTTCTTGTAACTATGATTCCCCCTTTTGGAAACAAACCTGAAATTGGGAAGAGCAGAAATAGTGGTCTGAGTAAGAATGTCCCCCATGGGCGCATGTATTTGAACACTTGATCCCCAGTTAGTGGCACTATTTGGAGTAGTCTAGGAGGTCGTGCATTGCTGAAGGAAGTACTTCACTGAGGTCAGGCTTTGAGGGTTCAAGGCTTTATGCCGTTTTCATTCCTCTCTCTGCTTTGTGCTCTGGGGGTCCTGTTCCAGCTGGCTTGCCTGCTGCTTGCTGCCATGCTTCCTTGCTGTTACAGACTTTTATCTCCTGTAAACCATGAGCCCATTCTTATCCCTCCAGAAGAGAAGCACCAATAAGCTTCCCCCTCTAAGAGTAACTAGCACAGTAGGCCTCTTGATAGAGATGGGGGCTGTTTTGTCTCAGGTGGACTTAATTAAGGACTTAGGCTGTAGAGTCACACACTCACAAAACTTCCACTGAGTCAGTGGCTCCAGGTTCTCATCTCAAGAATTTGAAAAAGGATTTTTATGAACAATGAAAGGGTGGCTTCAGAAAGGAATTCATAGGGTTTTAGGTGAGACAAAGTGAGCAAGTAGAGCTCTGGTATGCCAAGAGCTGTTCTATTCTTGTAGATAAACTGAGTGGACTCATAGATGGCCCCCCATGTTGGGGTTACTGAGGCATTTATGGGTTGAGATATGGCCCATCGGACTGCTCATACCACACATAGGCTATGCATTCAACCCACCCATGAGGTGTCCAGAAACCTCTTAGTCTGGGCTACATTTTCCCATATAACTTTTCAGGCAACTGTTTCCAGGCAATATGTAAGAAAAATAAAGATAAGAATCCAGAGCAGGGGACAGAACCCACATCTGGCATTTCTTGCCTTTGCTCAGGACAGAGGTAACAGCACCTCTAGCTTTTGGCCAAGAACAAAAACTAAATGTCTCTGTCTCTAAACTGCCCAAGCAGTGTCTGGCTCCTGTTTTCAGCGTTAACAGTTTGCTTCTGGTAAGACCCTTCTGAAATGCTGTCTTGCCACTACATCTTTTTGTGGAAAGCAAGAGTAAATGCCTTTAGGGTTACTTATTTAAAAAAAAGTATGCATGTTTATGTGTGCAGCTGTTCACAACTCAGTTGTGATCAAAACTCAGTTGCTCTAGAAGAGCTTGTGCTCTTAAAAGTTGGGCCGCCTCTCCAGCCCTAGGCCTATGCACAATGGCACTGACTACATTGCATGAGAACTCTGCTTTCCACAGTGCCCCAGTCCTCTGTTCCCTGGGTTAAAATTTCAACACCTGAATTGGGCGAGGACATTCAGACTAGAGCACCAAAAAAGACACTGTCTCTGTCTTGACAACCACTTCTTCAAGAACAACTAATATTTAGGGAAATTAAAACAAAAACAAAGTGGATGAAACCTCCTACTCTTAGAACCCTGAATACAACATCTAATTAACGGTCCCACAAAGGAGAAGTTAGCAAAACCATACGGCATGGCAGAGAAAGGTGATTCAAAACGAAAATAGCACATGACTAGGAAGCAAATTCATGTATATGGATTGAAAGGGAGACTGGGCAGGAGATCACGTATAGGAGATATGGACTTTTTCTGTACTTTAACATTCATCAGTAACCATAATTCAATAATAGTCCTTGGTTGGCTGGTGGATGATTAAGTTTATTATATAAGTTTCCTTTCCAACAAAAAGTCAGCTCACTTCAGTACACAGCAGTACATTAGTGACTGGTTCAACCATGTATTTCCAGTATTAGATAATAAAATTTAAGCTATTTAATAGCTGGGGATTTAAAATGAAGATATTTATGTTAGTAGCTACTTTTCAGACCATATGCTATGATTTTAGAAAAATATCTCAAGAGATTTGTGCAAAGAGATGTCACAGAATTCTTTTTTGAAATCTAAAATTCCCATTGTTGCTCTTTTGGCTTAGGGTATAGAAAACCTGTGACAGTCTGTGAATTTGACAGTGAAAAGGATAATATGGTAAAACACCTCTCACTACATATGAAAGCTGTGTCCTTAAAGAATGGATCCCATTGGAGTTCCTTAGATGTTAAAGTCTGACATGGAAATGTCCTTACAAAGGTTTTTACTTGGAAAGCAAAGATGTAAGGCATGGTTGGTAGGCCAATAAAGAATAAAGTAGAAGGATGTTGCAGAAAGGAGGTATTGCTTACAAAACATGGAGAATAGAGTTCATTTGTGATATTTTTGTCTTGTTTGTTTTTTATGTTCTTTAAAAAAATTATTTATTTTTTATTAATTACAATTTATTCACCTTGTGTCCCAGCAATAGCTCTTCTCCTCCCAATCACACCCTCCTTCCCTCTTCTCAGATGCCCTTCCCTCAGCCCACTGATAGGGGAGGTCCTCCTCCCCTTCCATCTGACCCTAGCCTATCAGGTCTCATCAGGACTGGCAGCATTGTTTTTCTCTGTGGCCTGGTAAGGTTGCTCCCCCCTCAGAGGGAGGTAATCAAAAAGCAAGCCAGCCACTGAGTTCAGTCAGAGCTTTGATTTTCATTTTGTTTTGTTTTGTTTTTTTTTTTTTGAGAGAGAGAATGAACATGAATTTGGGTGGATAGGGATGTGGGAAAGGTCTGGAAGGAGTTGGGGGAAGGTAAATGATATTATTAAAAAAATCTGTCTGAAAATTTTTAACATAAAAATCATACAAAAAGAAATCAGAGCATATGAAAATTGATTATGTATTCTTATAAATTATATAGCCTAAAACAAAAAAGCTAGTGAGTGGCTTAAAATATCACCCAGTGTTTTTCTGCCAATACACAGTTATTCTACAGGAAAACAGAAAATACCTTTGAGAAGATATTTTTGCCTAACACCAAATGTTTGTTGTTGTTGTTGTGTAAGCCAGGATGATCATGATTTCCCTTATGCTCTGTGGTTGTTAGCTATGTATTAACAGGCACACTCAGTACCTGAGGAGGTCTTGAAGAACTAACTATTCTAGATAGGAAAGACAGCAATCAATGTAATTGTCATCATCAAAATGTGGTGGAAAATTTAACTTCTATTGATTCCAGAAATCATGTTTACCAGTATTTGGAGGTTGATCATGTGACAATTACAGCTGGCTAATTTGATTCTGTAGCTGTTGCTTGTCTCTCAAGAAATACTCTGCTTCTCTTTCTACTGAGCATGTCATACTCTCATTCTACTCCTTCCTTAACTAGTGGCTTGTTTTGGACAAGAAGAGAAGGAAAGTGTGAAGCACCAGGTCCCAGAGAATGAAATGAGATGGACTCACTTTGACCCATACTCATTCAGCAACTACCAGAAAATACAGAGCCATCTGGACTACCTACTAAATAAAAATAAGGTCTTCTAGTAGTCACAGCCAGAGGGAAATGGACAATCACAAATAAGTGTTCATCTGGATGCACTCCATCTGCTGTGTAGACGCGCCAGAAACCTTCAGCTTCTGCCAAAGTAGTCCCGAGAGTTCCCAGGAAACTCTCACTCTCTTTTGCAGCCAATTTTTTTCCCTCCAAATCACTATTGCCATGATAATGAACAAAGCAGATGCTCTTTCAGTAATATAGCCCAGATTGTCCATACCATCATACCTAAGACAAAATTGCAATACCATATACCAAGAGCAATTGTATATAGACCAAAAGTTATACTGTCACCTTTAATAAAAAAATATTCATTTATATCATCATGGAAGAATTTAGCACAATTATAACAGTGCTTTGTAATTTCACGGACCTCCTTTATTTTGTTTTAATTCTTTTTATGTTCATTGTCTTTTTTTTCCCCACTGAGCTCAACTATGAGGTCATGGTGGCTAGGTCAAAGTGATTGACAGAAATGAGCCTATGCTCAATAATCTTTACTTTTTCTTGATCCCCAGTGTGCCCAGTAAACCCACACATCCAGAAGATTCCTTCTTCCCTTTAGATCACTTACCTATGAAACGTCTCCTCGTGCTTTCTACACACAAATAAATGGCCTCAGAATAATGTTTCACTATGTGTTTCTTGGGATGATCATCAATCAGGTCCTTACTAGGTACTCCTCTACAAAATACTATTGAAGAGTTCTGAAGGCTCCATTATTACTATTATTATGTTGTTATTATTAGTAGAATTTGACTAACCAGAATTTTGTGAACCAGAATGGAAGAAGGTACTAAATCAAATAGAACAGAGCCAGAGTGAGTTGGAAGAAGGGAAAGGACTTCTAAGATGGAGTCAGTATAGAATTTCTTTATAAAGCTACATTCTGTTTGGGAATTAACATCATTAGAAAGAGGAGGAATTACATTCCAGTGGGAGTTAAACACCTGCAGTTGTTGCTAAAAAAGTAATTTGCTTTTTGTTGTTGCTTTGTTTTGGTTTGATATTTATTTTTTGTTTTTTAATTTTGGTAGATCATGATTGTGCAAGTGTGGGGCTCTGCTGGATAAGGCTGAAGTCAGTCGTCCCCAGATAAACATTTATTTGTGCTTGGACTATGATGATAGACTCCCTTTTCTCAGCAGGTTTCTAAAATTCTCCCATGATCTGGGTGACTCCAGGTCTTGAAGGGAGTGTCACATAGTCCTCAGGGCAGATTACAGGCCAGACACTTCCCTGATAAGGACTGCTGTAGCAAGAATCTAAGAATTCTTAGAAACACCCCACCTGCTAAGGATCCTAATCCAGCAGTGACCTTCAATTGTACTTGGAGGGCCCCTCCATAGGATAATTCAGTGCTGTATTTTCCTTCTTGGGATAGGACCATTAAGTATCCCTGACTCCCTGACCCCTCAAACACCTTCACCCTCGAAATCCCTCGCTCTGCCCAGGGTTTATATGTCCTTCTTTTCATACGAATAAAGGTACTTGCTTTCTCAAGTCAAGACTGAGATTAGTCAATTATCCTCTGCAGGACCTTGTCTCACTGGGCCTGACCTCCAGCCTGCTGGGCCTGGGCAGCTATGATGGTATTGGCAAAGACCTTGATACCTTCTGTTCTCTGAAGTTTTCATTGTTCCTGTTTCCATGTCTCACCCAGTGATACAGTCCCATGTTCAAATCTTTTTTCAACCCTATTCTAAAGCCAGAAGCTGGAGGGAAGGATAGGAAGCAATTTTATCTTACATGTTTAATAGAATAGTGTTTAATAAAATGGAATAGAAATAGAAATTTAACATAATTTAAATCAGTTGTCATATTACCAACAAGTTTTATCTATTACAAGAACTAAGTAGATCAGGTCAAAACAAAGTTCTATTAAATTCCCTTTTGTTAAATATCCTATCTATTATGCTATTCAAACAAGAATTAGAATCAAGCGATTCCATTAAAAATAAAACAAAACAAAAATTTAAAAATGGGAGTTCCTAAGATTATGACTTCAGTACCATGATGGTACCAGCAAAGACCTGGATACCTTCTGTTTTATATCTTCCATGTTTCTGTATAACTCAAGAAGGAAGATGTTTCTGGGAGTCTTGCTGTTTCGTTACCCAAGCTGTGATCTTGAAGAGCTGAGAATCCACGATCACCTGTAAACTTACAAAAATACAATATTCCAGGCCCGACCCCAGTTAGCTATTCATGTTTTACATCTTAACAAAATTCCCATGTACTTCCTAAGCTTTGGAAGGCTCACTATATTTATGTTTTCCTGTGTACTTTAGTTCGACACTGGAGACAGGCCTATCCTGGGGTAGAAAGGAAAATGGGAAAGTAATCTTTCTTGGCCTCTTCAGTGAAAACCAGAAAGAGCACACAAAATGGAGTGGAAGTTGGGTAAGTTGTGTCTGACGTGGTATTTTTCCATGGGCAGAGTGGTATCACACACCTCAGTCCCTGTACTTGAATCCTGCTGTGACTGTGGCTATCATGCCGTCTGGAGAATGGAGACTGGCCTTAGGATCAATATTTTCAAGAGACGTTTGAGACTTTCCCTTGTGGTTTTGGAAAGGTTCCTCATTTTTATAATCTTGAGGTTTAAGAGAGCTGTCTGACCCGGGAGAACTCAAAGGAAAAACATGGAGGCTGGCAAGAATTGAAGAGAAGGTGAAGATTGTAAAATAACAGGTTTCTTTTCAGTTCCGGTTGGTCTGATATTTTTTTTTCTCCACTGGAATGGCTAATAAAATTTATTCTCATGCGCATGTTTCTCTTTTGCTATGTATTAGTTCTAAGGATTTATGGTAAGAGTTTACTAAGACATTTGTTTTAAAATATGAAATAACGGTCACAGAGGAGTTCAGACTAACTTTTAAAATGAGAATTGCACTGTTTCACAGTTCAGACATTAATAAACTAAGTCTTGAGGGTTTCATAAAGTAAAATTGTGACAAGTTTTCCAATCATATAGAGTAATAAAACACAATGGTAAATGGGATGAAAAATAATGAAGTAAGGGGAAAAAATGCATACTACCTAATCTTGGGCCCATGAGATTTTTAAGCCACAATTTAAGCCCATTTAGTTGACCTGATGACTTGTAATTACATTGGCACATTTGCTTAGTATACTCCCAGGACATGATCAGTTCTACTGGCTAGTCAAGGGCATTTTAAAAATCAAAATGGGCTCCATTTTCTTTCATCTCTGGGAAATATGTGATCTCAATAAATCTACCTCATTGTAGCCTTACCAATGTGAGGGGAAACCATTTGTTGCCTTACTGACTGGATGAAGGTCAGACGACACTATCATATATACAGGGGGAAAAAAGTATCGAAACATGTTTGACTTCAGAAATGCTGCTGGCACATACAACCTGGTTTCCTAAGCTGAACATGTAGAAGGAGTGACTGCAGTAGAGCCACACACCAGGGGACAAGACACTCTTTACACTGCTAGTCATGTTTTGGGTGCACATAGTTCTCATGGAATTGGCTGGGAGGCCCCTGCTGAGATCTGCTGGCAGACGGTGGTGCCCACTCAAACAACTGTGACTTTCAATAAAAACTCATGCCATGGGTGCCAAAGCAAACTTGTGAAAATTGCCCACTTTCAGGCAACCCGGACAAAACCTTAGGAGGGCTAGAGTCACTGTTTAAAGGCCTCTTTAAACGCCAAGAGAAATGTATCCCTGGTTTGTTTGGATACTGGTTCTTGTAAATGGCAAAGCCACAACGAGCCAATTTGCGATTCATACCTACAATTTGGATTGAGCTAAAACTAAACTGGTCAGTGGAAACAATGAGAGTCCTTGGCTCCTTTCTCTTAGATGTTACCTAGAGATTTCATAGATTTGGAAAAATTTGATCTTAAATGTAAGGATCTGGTCATTAATTAGTTATTTGGAAGGAGTCCCATTTGTATATTTTAGATAGTGTTTATTAGAATAAAGAAAAATAATATTCACAGAAAAGCAGGAAGCACATTTGATTAAGAGACTATAAACCTTAACTCAATATGGTTCATTTTTTTCTTTTTGGTGTTTGTATTCTCATTGTGTCCATTCAGTCTAGTGCTAAATCAGAATGTCACCACTCAAGCCTGGCACAAGCACCTGGTAATGAGGATGAAAGGTACATGGAACAATTTGTGTCTTTCTGAGTCACTGAATGTTCCTTCAACAGCACAAATGTGTCATGTGTTTTGTCATGTCTGGTCTTGAGCAATAGAAGCTGTGGTATTCACAAGTGGGGGGAAGGGAAAGGGGATAGGCAGGGAACGGTCCTTCAGGATATGGGACAATAATTATACATAGATATTTACCCATAACTTCATACATTATTTGGAATGCTACATAAAAACTGGCTATTGAAATTAAGCAGGAGCTAGTAGATAAAAGGGAAATAAAGTTTTCATTTTAAGGTTTGCAAAAATATGTGTGTATGCCTGGTTGGATGGCTGAGTATGTAAATATAGATAGATAATCTACTCCAGAATAAATAATGACAAGACAGAGAACAGAAAACCACATTTTTGCTGGTTCTGTTTTCAACTGAGAGGATAATTATCTCCCTCTAGATTTTAGTTATCCTTTTCCTAAAATAAGGTGAAGAAAGTGCATCTAATATTTCTTAAATAGTATCTCTGTAATTATAGAAATACATCTTTTTAGTGAAATCAGATGTTAGAGAGAGACAATAAACCAATGATAACAACATGAAACATTAGCCATACTTTCCTAGCCAAATAGTTAAAAATTTCACATTGAAAGAAAAGAGGAAGGAAAGAGGAAAAGAGGTCTGGTGAGGTAGAAGCTGTAGAAGATGGGAGAGATGGGTTATTCAAGGCCTGGAGGGTGTAATAAATGAGGCATATGCTAGGACAGAATCCAGCAAAGATGAGGTTCACCTGGATGGGATCTGTACTATTTAAGAGCCCCTGCTAAGTTTTGCTTTAATTGGGTGCTAACTGGCTTGGGTGTGGTTGTCCTTGATGAACCCAGCTGACTGTGTATCATCCCTCGTTCCTGAACTTTGGGCTCTGGTCTCTCATCTTGGAATCTAAGTTGCTTACACACCAGACAACCCCTACCTCCACTACTGCACTCTCTAATAATTCTGTTACTGCTGCCATGGGAATAAGTGGCTTCTGATAATTGTCCTATACATTCTCTAACTGACCTGTGTGCTGCAAAAGTGATTTTATTCTCAATCACACTCTTCATCACCCACAGATCTATGCCTGTCGCTCATATGCTTGAAGCAGATGATGTTAAAGAGAATGTGAGCCAGGAAATGGGCCTGCAGGACCTCCATTCATATGTCAAAGTGTCCTCATGAGGGGGGTAGAAATAGTGATCTGTGCAGACTCTCTGTGCCTGCTGTTTCATATGTAATGGAAGCCCCCAGTTTCTTGCTCTGTGTTTAGAAAGAGCCTATTGGCTCACCACATTTTAGAAACAAATCATTCTTGCTTACAACAAACCTCACAGAGAGTCCAGAGCACAAAAGCTCAACATTGGCACTATTGCCATTTTAGTCCAGATAAGTCTTTTCGTTCAGGACTGGAGAGGACTTTTTAAGATGTTTGGCAGCGCTTCGGGTCTCTCACATGAGCAAACTCCCCGTGTTAAATGTAACAGCACAAAATATCTCTAGGTCTAGACATTGCCAAGTGTCCCCAGAGCTAGAGGACTCACCACCAATTGGATATAACTGATGAACAATGATTTTCCTATAAAGTTTTATTTCAGCTTACACAAAGCTTTGGTGCTTGTTTGGACAACATTGGCTTTTTCTGTCATCCTCATCCCTGTAAGTCACATGATGCCCCATCTGGCTGCATTAAGCAGCTGGCTAGAGCCAGGGGCACACAGTACAGGTCTCCACATGAGTTAACTTAAGGTGTCAGAGCCCAACGTGGCATCTATATGGCAACCAAGGTTATTCTTGCTAATGCAAATCTTCTCTTTCCTAAAACTTTCCTATGTGAACACCAAAATCTACTTGGCGTCTTATCACAGACATTTGGGAACCAGGATGGGGGGGGGAGCACTGGCAAATAAAGAGTCTAGTCACACACTGCCTGGCGTACAGCCGATTAACCCTCTGCAGTTTTCTCCTCTACTGTCTTAAATGACACCAGGATCAATGACTGCAAGCTGGATTTGGCTATCTTACTTCTCAGATGGATCATGTTTATCAAGACGCTATCTTACTTCTCAGATGGATCATGTTTATCAAGACGCTATCTTACTTCTCAGATGGATCATGTTTATCAAGTCTTGAGTTGAATCTGAGCGATTCTGACTTACCCCAGCCCCATGCACTGGAATGGAAGAGAACACTTTTTAGTGGATAAAAGTGTGACCATATGGAGGGTCTTAAACTTTCTGTGGAGCAGGAATGAGGAAAACTCATGAGTGGACTGACTGACTCATGAGGTCACTGATGGGGATTTCAGAGAATGTTTCAGTGTGAGAAAAGAATAGAAAATATATGATGGAAGAGAGAGATAGATAAAAATGAGGGCAATAGAAAAGTGGGACACAGTGGCTTAGACCCATCTTTCTTTAGAAGACAATGGGAGTGTATATTCATTGTTTGTTTAATAATAAAAAGTTTAATAAGAAATACACCAAAGCAAATATCTCTGAAATCCCAAATACAGTAAAATAATGTTATATAAGCATTAAAAAGCCATAATCCAAGAAACAGCCTAAAGCCATTAATGTGTTGAATGATAATCAGTGAACAGAATCATTTAAGAGTCAGTGCTTAAGCACGCTAGCCATGCCTCTGAAAGCCGAGACGGAGTCCCAGTGCAGAGACAGATTCTATTTTTCAAGAGGAGAACCCCAAATCTGGTAAAGAGGAGGCAGCTGCAGAATAAGGGAAATTTAAAATGCTGCAGAGGAGGGGGGAAATGTAGGAAAAAAATGCCAAAGAGATGAATCATCCTTTTTCTCTGAGAATGATGGCGAAATGAACCCAAGATGGCATTTTCTAATAACTCATTGTCTTCGGTTAAGAAACTGAAATATCTGGCTGGTTTGAGTTATCTCAGATTGAGTTATCTCGACTGATGGTCCACAATCAGGCACAGATTGAACCTTGTTCTGTACGTTCCCTTCTCACTATGGCACTTAGCTAGAAAAGGGGGGGGGGGCTGAAATGTCCATAATACACCACTGAAAAGTCAAGATATTACATTGTCATCAACTATGAACACTAATTTAAATCAGCTTTGAAATCTTTGGGCAATAAGTATATATTGAACCTTCATTGTTTAGATGCCATAATGCTTCAGACATGGCAAATGTCTGAACAGAGGCAAGTTACTTGAAAAAGTCCATATTGTATCAACAGGAAAATTTAAGTACTGATCTAGCCTTAACATGTATCTTCTGTCATCTTCAACTGGTCATTTTTACCTTTAAAAATGGTATGCGAAAGTGTGCATTTGACCAAGGGAAAAAATATAAGTATCTATTTTGTACAAGTGTTGTGTTGGCTGTGATTTAAGGGACTTGGAAAAGAGCTGGGGGAGCTAAGCAGAAAACTGCCAGGACGAAAGGAAAGCAGGACTGTTCAGACTCAAAGCAAACACTGAAAGCCTAGAATAGCTGTTCCTTGAAACAGCAGGTTGTATGGCATGATGTATACAAAGCACATCATTAGCACCAAATACAAAGTATAATTCTGAAGAAACACACCCCTGCCAATAGAAAGAGCGAGCCAATCCTTCCATATAAGGCAAGAGGAAGGTGTAAGTGGGCATGGGGATGTGTTGGTTGGGAAAGGGAAGACAGGGTTAAGAGACTAACCAAAACTAAGGATATATTTTTAAAAGTCATGTGGAACCCTACTGTTATGCAAGTGAATTAAAAATATATTAAAGTTAAAAGTTCAGGTGTGCACAGTGGCGCACACCTGTAATCCCAGCACTCAGAGAGGCAGAGGCAGGCAGGGTTAGCTTGGTTTCTGCAGTCTCTTGATTACTTTTTTGGTACATTATCTCGCTCATGATGTCATCACCATCTTCATTTTGCCTGTGTGTTATCTGGCATGCATTCCCTATGGGAGCAGCATAAACTGTCTTTGTGCGCATGGCTGGGGAAAGGAGAAGGGCGGGCAATGCTATCTCATTGGTTTGTGGTCCATGAAAGGGCCACAGCACACAAGCAGATACGAGGCATATTTGTGATACTAAAATATGATTAGGAGAATTCCTGACAAGGGTGGGAGCCGTGTCAATGGTGCCTTTGCTCTGCTCCAGGGGGAGGACTCCCAACAGCCTAAGGCCTTCTCTAAGGCCAGAGCAATGCTTTGCTTTTCTGTTTGTTTGTTTGTTTGTTTTCTAAAAGTTTACATTTAAAGTGGACCTTTTCCCTTTTCTAATCTATCATAGGACATTTACTTGCAATGCTTTAAATTTACAAATTTCAAATTCTACATAGTTTTTAAAACTCCACGCAAAGGCTATTTTGTGACAAAAAAAGTGTTTCCCTTTTTTTCCTTTCCTTTGGAAACTTTTTTTTTTTTTTTGTCTTTTTCGGTCAGACTTTTTGAATGGCAATCTGACAACAAGATCTTCTAAAAGACAGAGTGGAAGTTAAATCATTGGACGGAAGAAAAAGCACCGCACTGGAGATCTCCTTTGGATTAACCTTGTGGTCGGTAAGATTCCTTAATGCCCTGGAGCCCCAGTGTCCGTTTGCCATCAAAGAAGTACACGTCAGCCAGACCTTGTGAGTTGTTATAGAATTTGCAATAGTTGATGGAAGGTGGCTGGCACTCACTGTTTATGAGTAAGATAATAAAAATGAAGCCAACGGTAGGTTAAAATTTGAGGATTGCAATGAGTTGGAGCCAGCCTAGGCTACAGACTGAATTCAAGGTGGGCCTGGGCTGCATAGCAAAGCCATAGCTCATAAGAAGAGAAAGGAGGGGGAGGAAATGGGGGAGAAGGGGGAAGTGAAGAGAAAGAGCAAGAAACGGAGGAGGAAGGAGGAGGAAGAGGAGGGAGAAGGAGGAGAGAACAGGAGGGAGGGGAGGAAGAGAAGGGGGACTGATAGGCACCCAGCAGAACTTAACTTCAACAGACCTTAGAAACATCCTATTTACATCTTGCTGCAACCGCAGCCTAGGGGAATATCCTTGCACATTGAAGAAGGCTCCTGCCAAATTTAAATAAATGTCAAAGAATTATCAGTAGCTTTGGGGGTAAAACCCCGGCTTTCATCAGCGAGGAAACATGCAGATTGTCAAAAATACCAACAAGGAGAAGAAAGCGTCTCTCCTGCACCATAAAAATCATCGTGATTTATTCTTTTAATGAAAAAGGCTTGGGAAGGCACGGCAGCTGTGGTTTATGAGGGGGAAATGAGCCAGAATTCCTTGCGGCAGGGTCGGTGCCACAAGGGGTCAGATCCGGATTACGGGTGGAGGCCTCACCCACATCGGAGTAGCAGTCTGTGGTGACTAGCTGGGCTTTTGGGTGAGATTGTGTCAAGCAAAGGCAGGGCAGCCCAGCTTTCCCCATTGCTGCTGAGCAGCCCTTGGGAGGAATGTCCAGGGCTGGGGTGGGAACGGCAGGTTTATGTTGAAGCTCTAGCTGGTTGCCCACTCAGCACGTGTGAGCAGTTTAGCCGTCCCTGTAAATCACAGCCTCGCCCCTCAGCGTTATAAATAGGGATGCGTAAATATTTTGGATTCATCAGCTTTCAAGTATTCTTCAGATGTCTTGGGTTCACCCAAACAGAACCCAGCGTGTGAGCACATTCTCCCTCACTTTTTTGTTTTTGAGAACTGTCTGTGATTTATGTGAAATAGAATCCATATGTTTCTGCCTCGTTTTCACTTAAATAATCAAAAGGTTGAGTGTTGTAAGAGCTGTTTGCTGTCCAAGCTGTCTCTGAGCTCGCGAACCCTCCCCCATTCCCAGAAACTCAAGCAGTTTGGTCCCTTAAAAAAGCCAGGGCAAGTAACCCAGGAAGGCCTGGTTTGCCAAGGCGAAATAATCTTAAGTACCACAAAGCTCAATTTAGGCAGAAACAGCAAGGCCAGGAATTTCTAACGAGCCCAGATTTTGGATAAAAACAAAGGCTTCTCTCCAACCATGTTCAAAAGCAGCTTCAGAAGACACATTTACACAGTCACACGCACTGACACATTCACACACACATTCTCACACACGTGTTCTGTCTCACACACACTACACACACACACACAACTTGATAATCACACTCTGTAGACAGGGAATCAGTTAGGACTACAACTTTAGCACCAGCTCAGAGCTGCTCCAGACTGTTCTCCCTGGTTCCCTGAGAGGAGTCCATGCAGTCCGGATACAGAATTTGTCCTGTATTAGCCTGGAAATGCAAGCTCTGTGGTGTATCTTGATGCACTAACCTCCCATTGCCTGTCATTCTGTCTTCTGGGCCAAACAGCCATGGGACTGAGTATTTGTGTACAATTAGAATTTGGAAAGGTGTGTGCTTGTTTATCATGCAATTTCTTTAGAGATAGCTCTAAGCTCCTAATAGCCAACATACACACTTTGTGTAATTTGAGAACTAAGTTAACTACAGACCTGTGAATCAGCCAAAAGCCAAATGTAAGGCACATTTTTTCTTCTCAAGATCGAGTCACTGACATCTTAGCTGCTTTTATGTACTTTAGGCCTAATTGTTTAAGTAATTAGAAGAAAAGTATCCAAATTAGAAATATTATAGTGATAATATAATCTTTAAATATCTGTGGAGGACACTGCCACTCTTTTATTTTTATTTTTATTTTGTTATGATGGCATTGTTTTCATTAACTGTCTTTTTAATTTTTTTTACTTTAATATAAATTTTTATTTAGTACAATGTATTCACTTTGTATCCCAGCTGTAGCCCCACCCTTATTCCCTCCCAATCCCTTCCTCCCTCCCTTCCTCATCTCCTGCCATGCCCCTCCCCCAGTCCACTGATAGTGGAGGTCCTCCTCCCCTTCCATTTGACCCTAGCCTATTAGCTCTCATCAGGACTGTCTTTCATAGTCTTCTTCTGTGGACTGGTCAGGCTGCTCCTCCCTTCAGGGGCGGGTGATCAAAGAGCCAGCCACTGAGTTCACGTCAGAGACAGTCCCCACTCCCCTTACTAGGGAACTCACTTGGACACTGAGCTGCCATGGGCTACATCTGTGCAGGGGTTCTAGGTTATCTCCATGCATGGTCCTTGGTTGGAGTATCAGTCTCAGAAAAGACCCCTGCACCCAGATTTTTTAGTTCTGTTGCTCTCCTTGTGGAGCTCTTGTCTCTTGCAGGTGTTTCTAACTCCCCTTTCTGTCATAGGATTCCCTGCCCTTTGCCTAAAGTTTGGCTATGAGTCTCAGTATCTGCCTTAATACCCTGCTGGGTAGAATCTTGAAAGGCAAATGGGATAGACACTGGAAGAAGGTGAAAATAAGGAACTGCCACTCATTTTCACAGCATTGTCACACATCACTACGAAGGACTTCGTGGTCCGATGTCATCTTTACATGTGAAATTTGCAGTGACCCGCAAGGAATTAGCAGTCGTGTGGATCTCTAAGTCTGCTGGGCAGTTTTGGCAACTTAACACACCTAGGAAGGAGGAGCATCCGTGACAGAATTGCCTCCATCAGACTGGCCCGCGCTCACGTCTGTCAGGCGTTTCCTCACTGCTGATTGATGCGGAGGCCCCGGCCCGCTGGGAGTGGTCCCATCTTTAGACAGTTGGCGTGGGTTATATAAGAGGCTGTGCAAGCCGGTAAGCAGCATTCTTCTCCCTTCTCTACTCCAGGTTCCTGTCTCACGTTGTTGCCCAGGCTTCCCTTCACAATGGGCTGCAAGCCCTCCCTCCCCAATTACTTTTGGTCAGAATTTTATTCTAGTAACTAAAAGCGAACTAAGACACACACACACACCACTTACTAAGAAGGCCACCACAATATGTTTATTTGCTCACTGTTAACCCTAAGAAACACCAATAATAGATCCCTTCATCCCTGATCATAATGGGTAACAGGAATTAACAGCTTGGTGTGTCGTAAACATACACATGCACGCACCTGCTTGTACACACACAAAGAACACATGTAGAGAGAGTTTATTGGGCCCCTGCTGTGATGTCGGTGATTGTCTTTAGCAGTGGGGGTGTCCTTTCCTCATAGTTATAAGCTGTATGTCTCTCAAACCTTAATGTATGCAGAACGTTCCAGTATAGAATGGTACCACAGTCACCTTAATATGTCTAAGCAGTTTTATACATGAAAAAAAAGTTAGAACATTATGTCATATATAAATGTTGAACTTAGTTTTTAAAGTATACTTTAGGGAATGCTAGGAAAAGAAATCAGGCATAAGTTCTACAGCTGGTGCTTCCTCACACTTCCCATCAAAGCAGAGAACAGGCAGAATATTGTGTTTGGGGGTAGGGTGTTTCACACAGAAAACACTTCCTAATGTCCCCAGATAAAAGGATCAGCAGTGTAACAAGTAAGAGCTTCGGACCTTTTCTTCCACAAAGAATAAGTTGTGTTTCCACATGAAGAACTGTGGCAAGCTCATCTGCCTCTGCTTCCTGGGTACGTGGTCTAGTTTCCAGAGAAAGCTAAAAGTCCCATCCACCTTCCGGTCTACTTCTGCTTTCTTCACCCCTTGTTTTGAAGTTCACTGAGCGGTTGCTAGAGAGCACTGTCCCTTCTGTTGCCAGGTTGCCAGGATGTATCCAGGCAACGGAAGCTGGGGTTCCTTTTATGCTATGCAGCAGCCATACTTACTAATTCTCAGTCCCACAAGGGAAATGTGAATCTTGGAGTTCCCAGATCTTGCACCATCCTCCGTGGATCCTCACAGAGGCCTGGAATGCCACAGTAAAGGCCGAACATCGAGAAAAAGACAGATAAGAGGTAAGTCTGTCAGTTTCTTCACTTTTGTCTCATAGCTCCTCAGTCTGAAGTCTGACTTTCAGCCAGCTGCTACTTATTACCTTGTATCCTCCCCACGCTCCTTGTGTGCAGAAAATAGTTCTCTGTGAGGGGAAAGAAAGTCAAATAGAAGTTAGTCCTAATAATACTGAAGTTTTCCAAGACAATGTTTTACTTCCTTGTATAGTGTTAACAGTGAAGCATGAACTGATATTTAAATGCTGTAAATGACTAAAATATCAAATTTCATTGAAAGACACAACCTAAATAATTTTCTTCAAAGCATGTTTTTTTTTAATTTTTAAATTTATTTACATTTGTGTTTTACCGCCATGTATGTCTAAATGAGGGTGGACATTAGAGGAACTAGAGTTACAGACAGTCGTGAACTGCCATGTGGGTGCTGGGATTTGAACCCTGGTCCTTTGGAAGAGCAGCTAGTGCTCTTAACCACTGAGCCACCTCCCCAGTCCCATAAAGTATGTTTTTTAACACGAACGCAGTATTAAATTTATTGGCTAGCTTATCCAGAAAAGAAACTTGAGCTTTCAGTTTCAAATTCCTAGTATCAACTAGTTTAACAGAATATAGCCACATAGAAATCCTTTCCACCAAGGCAAGGGGCGTTTCCATCACCTCGGAAACTGTCCTCATGTCCTTCCAGCCTGCCTTTTCTCCACCATGCTGGCTTTTATCACCAGAGAATAATATGACCCCGGGAACTCTACATGTCTGTAGTCATGCAGCCTGTGCGTCTGTTTCTGACTCCCATGGACTGTTTCCAGGCTGTTCCAAGCTGCTCTGGGTGCCCTGCTCAGCCCTTTGATGGCTGAGCATGGCCCTGTGATTGTTCCACTTTTGTTTAGCTAACCCACTCACTGGTATTTGGTTTCTTTCCAGTTTGGACCTGCTTTAACCAAGCAGCTGTAAGCACTCCCGCACAACTCTCTTTTTTCCACCAATTTCATTCTTTAAATCTTCCAGCTGTATTGAGAGACATCTGACAAAACATCCATGCATTTAGGGACTACCTTGCTGTGTTCTCATGAAGCATGTAGCAGGAATTGATTGGCAGAATCAACTGACTTGAAGTGTTCATCACCTCATGTAGTAGCCTTATTTGCTTTGTTCTTTTTTGGTGGATAAAAGCTTGTGTTTCCCTCTCTTGGTAAATTTCAGGAATATACAGCACCATTGTTATCTTTCATCAATATGGTTTGTTAGGTTCCCAATAATTAAACTCAACAATTTGGACCCTTTAATCATTATCTTCCTTTTACACCCAGGCTCCAGCTGCTGGTAAGCAGTATTCTACTCAAGTGAGATAGGTTTTAGAAAAAAAGAAAAAGCACTAAATATCAGTAATCATTGAGGGAATGCAAGTCAATGCCTCATATGTGTTAGGATGGCATTTAGAAAAATAATTTTTGAAAAATGCTGGCAAAGATGTGAAAGGTGGACTCCTAGGGGCACACTGTCAGTGAGAATATAAATTCATAACACTATTATGGAAAAGTGTACGGATATTCCTGTGAAGTAAAAATAAAATACCATATGATCCAGTAATCTAATTTCTGGTCTACATCCAAAGGAAATGAAATCGGTATGCTGTACTCCATGTGTATTTCATTCAAGCACCAAGACAGGACCTCTAAAAGCACACCAACTGGACAAAGAAATCACAGCGTGTATATGGAGTATTATGTATAGTATATATAATAGGACATTATTCAGCTTTAAAAAGAAAGAAATCCCTCGTGTGGCAGCAGGGTAAATATGGAGGTCATTAAGCTAAGTGAAGTAACCAAAGTTTAGAAAGACAAAGGCTGCACCATCCCCTTTTGTGTAGACTCTAAAAATGTGCACAGGCCTTCCGGTGGTTGTTTTTATTTATCTTTAGTTCAGACCTAGGAGTGAAACTGGTAAGTCTGAGATGAATGCTTAGCTTTTTTGAGTGTAAAATGGTATCTTAGCATAGTAAGAATTTGAATTTGCCATTGACTAATTTTACCTGCTGATGTATAATTGTGTTTTGAGTTTCTATTATTATGAGTAAAGCTACCACAAACATCTATCTATATGTGATTTTTTATGAGCACTTAATTTTATATTTTATACAACATGTAGCCTATGCACATTGCTAAGTACCAAACAGTTCTTCAGAGTGGTTGCAACACTTCACATTCCTACCAGGAAGATGGAAATCCTTATTAACACTCGGATTGGCAATTATTTTAGCTTCAATCATTGTAGTATGAATATCTAGGATCTCTATGGCTTCTGTTTACATTTTTCTTTGTAAAAGTCTTTTTATGTGTATGAGTGTTTTGCCTGCATATATATCTATGTACCACTTGTCCAAGGAGGCCAGAAGAGATTGTTAAATCCTGAAACTGAAGTTACAGATGGTTGTAAGCCATAATCTGGATACTGGGAATTGAACACAGGTCCTCTGCAAGAATGACCAGTGTCCTCAACCGCTGAGCCATTTCTCCAGCCTCACTGCTGGCATTTCATTTTATTTTTCTATGATGAACAACCAGTAACATTATGTATTATTTCCTGAGTTGTACTAACTAGATAATTTTTGTTGTTAGCAATCTAGGCAAAGATTTGTTATCTTTAAAACTTAGATTGTATTGTCTTATAAACACACATACAGACATATACAACAGATTCTTTTTAATAGATATATAATTTTTTCCTTAATTTATTTGCTTTACTCCCCGATCAGAACTTCCCCTCCCTCCTCTTCTCCCAGTCCCTTCTTTTATCTCTCCTCCTCTCTCCATGTACCCCTTCTCTTTCTTCTCAGAGAAGGGGAGGCCTCCCATGGATATCAACCCACCTTAGCATATCAAGTAGAATTAGATGCCTCTTCTTCTGTTGAGGCTAGGCAAGGCTGTCCAGTTACAGGAAAGGGATCCAAAAGCAGGTAATGTAGTCAGAGACAGACCCTGCCCCTCATGTTACAGGTCTCTCATGAGGACCAAGCTGTACATCTGTTAGAGTTGTGGGGTGCCACGATCTGTTTCACGGATGCACTTGGGTTGGTGGTTCAGTCTCTGTGAGCCCCTATGGGCCCAGGTTAGTTGATTTTGTAGGTTTTCCTGTGGTGTTCTTGACCTCACTCTGGCTCTTTCAATCCTTCCTCCCCCTCTTCCATAAGGTTCCTTGAGCAAGCTCCACCTAATGTTTGTCCCTGGGTGTCTGCATCTGTTTTTATCAACTGCTGGGTGAAGCCACTCAGATGACTCTTATGCCAGCCTCTTGTCTTCAACTATAGCAGAATATTGTTAATAATGTCTCTCTCATGGCATGTGACTCAAGTTGGGCCAGTCCTTGGTTGGTAGAGTAAAGGTTTTGTGGATGGGTTGGTGTCTCCCTCCCTCCACTGGAAGTCCCCCTGGCTACAAGAGATTGCCAGTTCAGGCTCCATGTCTCCCCACCACTCAGAGTTTCAGTTAGGGTCACCACCAGAGACTCCTGGGAGCCCTCTGAGATCCCCACCCCACACCCACTGATTTCTATTCTCTCTCCCAGCCCTCTTCCCATACTGTTTCCCTCCACCTACCTCAGATGTCTATTTTATTTCCCCTTCTGAACAGCGGGTTCTTTTTTTCCCCAGCAGATTGCTTATATATACAAATCTTAAGTACATCTTTTTTCACTCTGTCACTTGTCTTTTAATTATCTTAATTTTGAAGAGCAATACTTCCTAATGCAGGAGTATCATTTATTATGTACTTTAAAAATTTCCATCCTTTTTGTTTTTCTGTGAAGTTTTTGCAAATTATCAACATCAAAAAAACTATTTCCCCGTGTTTCCTTCCAGGAACCTTCTAGTTTTAGCTCGTGTGATAAGTTCTATAAGTTCTCTTTGAATGGTAAAAGGAGAGAGAGCACAGACCCGCTTTCCCCCAGTCCTCCCACTGCCCTGTGGTAGAGAGGCTGCCTTCGCTTCATTGAGTCATCTTGGCAGTTTGGTCAACAAATGCACCAACCAGAGCTGACTACATATCTCTCAGATCTACTTCATGAATCTATTGTCTATCTTTATTAGCACTTTTAATTTTAATAAGTCAACCTTTATTGACCTATAGGTATGGAAACAAGTAATTGAAGCTGGTCCATGGGACTGAACCTTTTGTGACCACTTGCCAGTGCTCATTCATAAAACTTGAATGAGATGGAGCCCTCTTGAGTGTCATCTGCATATCTTCCTAGGCAATAACCAAACATGTGATAAATTTATTCACAAATCTTAATACTGGAAAATTTAATTTTAAAATATCTAATTTATTAATTCTCACTAACATATTATCTACTGTATTAAATGAACTTTTCTAGACAGAGAAAAAAATGAGAGTATTCTTTTTGTTCGGAAGCCTCTGTCATAAATATCCATTTTGAGCTTGAAAATGAAAACTATAATTTATGTTAGTTGGGTTTTCCTGGTTGTTTCAAAACCTGAATCCCATACAACTGTGTCTAATGGAAATTTGAGAACAGTGAAGGATGTGCACAGTTCCGGAAAACCTCCCCTGGAGGAGCAGTGACGGTTCCAACAGTGCATTAAAAACAAGGGGAAGTGTTCTCCAAGAGGCAATAGCAGCAGAGGGAAGATAGGAAGAGGTAATTTGCTAATGGGTTAAACACAGTGATAAACTGTAAATTTTATGTGCGGGGTACAATGAAACCAAACATTTATTTGAGAAAAGACCAAGAGGATCCTGGACAGAGTTGGGCACAAGCAAAAGTTGATAGGGATATGATTGTGTTTTGAGTATTATTTTAAAATTCACACTGATTGATAATTGGATAATAATAATTCGTTTTTTAAAATCTGTTTCAAGCATGTGTGTTTTGACAGCATGCATAGTCAGTGCACTGTATGCATGCAGTGCCCACAGAGGCCAGAAGAAGGCGTTAGATCTTCTGGAACTAGAATTACAGATGGCTATAGTCGCCCTGTGGGTGGGGACTGGGAACTGAACTTAGGTCCTTTGCAAGAGCTCAAGTGCTTTTAACTGCTGAGCCATCTCTCCACCCCAGACACTTCGCTTTTAAATCAAGTCTCATTTGAATGCAGGGATTACACATTTTTCTTGTATGTGTACAAGTAGTAAACAATTTCGCTTTATATAGGCCATATACTCTACCATTATAAGACAAATGCAATCGAAGACAAATATGTAAAAGAATAAACATGACCATTTTCCAATAAATATTTATCAAATGAGGTGGGCAGCTGGCCAAATCTGGCCTATAGTCTCTAGTGTGTGTACCGGTGTCCAAATGTTTGAGTAATTCTGGTGAGTTATCTTCTGCAAGTCACACATTAATTTAGAAAGTTTGTCCTTCCACGGAGGACCAAGTACTCTGTGATCTCTTCAGAAGAGAAATGACTTTTGGGGAGAAATAAGTTTGGAATTCCTAAGTACTCATAACACTGATGTATAGGAAGGATTGAGGATAAATAATCTCTAGTTAGGAAACCCAAACATTCATTTTCCGATTCTGCTTAAATGTGCAGTGCCCCTGGCACATAAGGCCAGCATGGTGTCCCTCTCATTGTCATTCCAGGGGCTGTCGGCTGCAGCATCCATTCTGGTCAGTCATTATTTTCTAAATGACTCTACTCTGAAGTATACTGCTTCATTCAATGCCTAGTCTCTGCCTCGGGTCATATTTTTCTTGGGCTAACTATAGTTACATATCCCAGGCTAAACAGAATAATGATGCCTTTACAAAGAGGAATTAACAAGATTTAAATGGTGAAGAATTCCTAAGACCTAAAAAGAAAAAGCCATGAAAATCTTCATTTCTAAAAGTCCTTTTCCATCTTCTACTTTTCTATTTAAATAATAACCTTGAGTTCTGTTGAAAATGTACTGTAAAATAAAGCCCATTTCATTCAACACAGGGTGTGTTTTGTTAGCACCTACTAGGAGCCTGGCAATAGGCCAGGTGCTCTCAGTCCAACTGTAGAGAGCAAATGAGTCCCCAGTGCCTTGGAGTTTATGTCCAAGTGAAGGAAATGGATACCGCACATTCAAACCCAAAACCAAAACAAAACCACATGGTGTAAATGCAATTCAGAAAACAGGCTGTGACGTCACTGAGCAGAACTGGTGGCGGTGGCTGCAGAACAGGGATGTCTCTGCTTGTGCCTGTATGTGTCCACGTGGTTGTGTGTTTGAAAGAAAGTGACCACAGTTACTGGAGAAACAGCAGCCGGGAAAGGCCTCTCTGGGTTGATAACATTTGCAGAGAGAAGTGGAAGTGAGGAGTCAGAAAGCCAGTTGAAGAACTAGAAGAAGGTTTTAGGCAGGGGAAGGTCACACGCAGAGCTACATTTCAGGTCCAAAACCATCGATTGAAGGTAAAAAGAGAGAGAGAGAGAGAGAGGAGAGAAAGAGACTGGCTTGTTTGAGAAATTTGAGGCAGAATGAGTGAAGCACTGTACAGAGAAAGGGAAAAGGGAACCAAGATAGAGACATGGGAGAGGGCATCCCAGATTACAAAGGACCTGTGTGGTCAAGAGTTTGAGTTCTATTTTGAGGACAGTGGGACATCTACAAGCATCTCTGCAAAGCACAACCAGAACCCAGTGCACAGATAAATGTAGTTTCTAGGAATCTCAACAGCTTCGAAGAATCAAGGTGAACGTGGTCCTTCAATGCCAAAGCTGACACACGGCATGATTGGTTGGTTAGGCAACCTGCCTGGCAGTGCTATTCTGAGCACCAGCAAACGTTCAAAAACAGTAGCCGGACATGTAAGCGTTAACTGTAGCAATGCTTTCTGTGAGTTAATGCAACATCACAAGGTATCCAAAACCAGGTGGGTAGAATGAACGTCGACGTAAAATTATTTGAGAAAGGCAACACACCCAAATTCAAAAGCAGGAAAAAAAATGGACCACACAAAAAGAGTTACTCTCTTTCTTGTGAATTTAGCAGATGATCCCATGGGGAAGAAAAGCTGCTAATGTTTATTTTTCCCTTTTACCTTTCTTCCTGTGCTCATTGGCCCTGAATCTCACATGCAAACTGAGGTCAGTTTGGGACTTTAGCTGGAGAGTCAGGGCATGGGAGAACATCTTATCCCAAGTTAAAAGACTTGTCAAAAGAGCAGCTTATGATATGAACAGAGAAATAAACGAGAGGCAGCAATCTAGAGACAGAAGAAATAAGCAATTTGGCAAAGCCCCAGATTTCAGGTTTCAGCCAACAGCTGTCCGTGTTAGTATCCTGTGACCAAGTTACAACACAGCATATCAATTGTTGGGTATGAAGGCATCCTGGAATAATTGTTAGACAAAGGTTAGATTTATTATTAATACATTTCCTTACCAAAAAGCATATAGAGAGGGAGGCACACATATGTGTGTGTATATGTATATTGTTTATAGTATGTGTTAACAGTGGAGGAGTTCTATATTCAGAGAGGGGCAATTTAATAGTAGAGCACTCAATGAAATGATAAATAATAAGCCTCTAGCTCATTGCTAGTCATATATATTCATTAAAGCATAGAAATATACATATAGTCAAAGGGATACTCATAAACTATGTAATAAAAAGTTAATATACTATTTGATTTGGTTCATGGAATTTTCCCCTCAGAAATACTAGGTGATTATGCAATGTTACAATCAGATAAATCTTGGATTGCATTATCTGTTTATTTCCAAGTTAGCCATCTTACATATGAAACACATGATATTCAACAAGCCAAAATCAAACCCACATTTTTCTCATCAGTCAGCCTTTCCTATGTAAAACACAATATCAAACGGAATTTAATTATCCTAACTATTGGGGCATGAATGGATGATAAGACATTCCCAAATAAAGTTTTTTACGGAGACTTTTGGTAAATACAAAGTGCTGTTTTAAATTAAAGTTACTTAAATGGACACTATCCATTCCCTGCCTAAATAAAATAAGTGGTGTTGTGGTATACTTACAATTTGGTTATCTCTAATATGACCAGATTAATTTTATTATTAATTTTGTAGCTGGAACTTCACAGTTAACTAAAAGGAATCAAGGCTTGCAGCTTAAAAGTGTGTCATCCTTCACAGGGCATTTACAGGATAATCCTCTGTGTGTCTTCTCAAATACTGATTCCATAGCATCTTAAGATGTTTCCCCAGACTCTGCATTTTTCTCCAAGTAGTATGGAATTTAACGCTACTAAAGTTTGGGTCAGGAAAGATGGTTCAGTGAAGAAAGAACTTGCCACACTAGCATGAGGACTACAGTTCAGACCTCCAGAGACCACATACAGAACAAGAACACTAGGAGGATGTGGTAGCCCACCCCAAACCCCAGCTCTTAGAACATAAAGAAGACGCACTGTCCTGAGGTAAGTAGGCTAGCCTGGAGTAGCTGAGTTGGCAAGTGCTAGGCTTGGGAAATAAAATATAGAATGATCAAGGGAGGCATCCAACATCATCTAACCAGCCCCCATGCATGTACACATGTGTGCCCACATACATGCAAACCCACATACATAAATGTGCTCATGCCACACATAGAATTACAGAAATTAGAAAACAAGGCTCACAAAGCTGTGAACAAGGAAATCAACAGCAGTCTGCAATCTTTAAAAGAAAGCTAAAGTGGACATTTGGAAGAGACAATGACTGAACATACACATGAGACATGGCAGAACCCACAGAGCAAACAGGGGCCTGGTTAACTACGTACAGTCTGCACTTCCAGGTGGGAAATGCTGCCATTATTTCTCAAAACACAGAGAGTCCTCTCTAGGCATCTGAGGATGGATGTTTCTATGCTTGTCACTTAACAGGGTGTGGCCTTATTGAAGGACTTCTGAGTGTGCACGGACAACGAAGGAAGACAGACATTCTTGGTGCTGTGCTCCATGTTTTGTGAACCTTGGCTGCTGTGATTCCTGAAATTTCACCTGAGAGCTGGGTAGCCACATCCTATCACATGGAACTCATGTGAAGAGCTGGGCTACACCTAGGACTGAAGTTACTAGGACTGGTCCATCTCCTGTGCACAAAGAGAGCAGAATGAGTAATCTCAGCAACAAAGCAAAAGCACAGCTCGTGCAACCCTGAGAAAAAAGGCTTGTGGCCTTGGTGTTGTTTAGTTTCTGATTATCTCCAGACTTTCTGCTTTGATGCAAAAGATATAGTTCTATTTCACTAAGTGACTGATGTAGGATTTTCTTTATTTACATCGACAAACAATCCCCACAGATACAGATCAAAGCAACCAGATTGTAACAATTAGCCTATGAATTCTTGAGTGGTGCGGCTGGGTTAGTACCAAGCACTTGTACTGAATACAGCAGTAATGGTGATGAGAACACAGAAGTTATGCTACAAATAACTGCTCTAAACTCCACTACCTGAGGCAGGACGCTGGATGAAATGAATTAGTCCCTAAGCCCAGTTCCAGGTGCTTCTCACTTAACCGAAGTGTCCCCAGATGATGGGACACATATCACCAGGATGCAAGCACAGGAAGCCACAGGGGACTCTACCACTAGGCTCAGCTCAAAAGCACACAGAACACCTGTTCTAAGGGAATTCTTAGCTTGAGCATAGGGGGCAATGTTCCCAGCTCTAAAATTCAAAATAATTCCTTGGCCTTTGCTCATCACTTTCAGAAGACTAAAAAGAAAGTCTCAGTGTTGCTGGACAAACCGTAAATCATGCATTGCCCACACTGGGTTTTCAACTCCATATTTGTTAAAGTTTGTTGCTTGAGCTATTTTAAAATTGTGAGCCGAACCAGAGACCACCCTGAGCCATTTTGTAAGAAGGGTTTGGAAAAGGCCAGTTCACAGCCAAGTGCTACCAGTCAACCTGTCCAGTGCCCAGACCTGTGCCAGTCAGCTGCAATGTCAGGGAACATGGCCACCTCGGACCAGCTAGCTGGGGGATGGAACAAATATCCTTAGCAAAGAGAGTGGGGATGGCAAACAGGATCACAACGTTCCATATGGTTTGGATGAGGCTAGAAAACACACTCATATTTCTCAATATTTCCAGGACTGTGGCAGAAATGTCTTGCAGTTGAATCTAAATAAAATGTGGTTTGAGTTAGCTGGAGAATGAAAACTTGGGAACTTTTGGAGGTATTTTAATAAAAAGGAGAATAATTTCAGAAATGTTACTAATTACGTTTTCCGGTCTGCTGCATTATGCATAAAGATGTGACGATGGCGTTTGAGAGCATTGTAATAACAATCACGATACATATCAGACCTGGCGTCTGCCAGCATTTTGTCTTTCATTTAATCTTTATAACACCTCTGCCAGGTGACTTTTACATCTTACAAAACAGGAAAAAAATGGGTCCAGCGACGTTAAGAACTTCACTCAAAATCCCACAGCTGATAGGACTTTTGGAGCTAGGCTGTGAGCCCAGGTCCAAGTTTATGCAGAGGCAATAAAACAAAGCAAATAGAGGGACAATAACAGCAATAAAAACTTTGGACACTGGAGAAGTAGTTCTAATACTTTGGTAAACTACTTTTCCTGCTTTTGCTAAGAAAATTTGACCTTACCAATATATTTAAACGATTTGCTTGGCTCTCTACTTTCCCCCTATTAATGGTGACAATTCAATTACAACTACAAACTGACGGCCAAGAGAGATGACTCAGTGGGCAAATGCTTATTGTACAAGTATAAGGACCAGAGTTAGAATCTTCAGTGTCCATTTAAAAATGTGGAGGATTTTGCCTGTAACCCCAGCATTAGGAGTAGGAGGAGAGACTGACAGATCCCAGAACTTGCCTACAGGACAGTCTGTCACAGAGAGTTCCAGATTCAGTGAGGGACCCTGTCTCAAAAACTAAGATGGAGAATGATGGAGGAAGGTACCCAACATAAAAGTAGATGGAAAACTATCTTGGTTTTCTAACAAAATATATCATTGAAAATGGTTTCTCTCATTTAAGTTCTGTGTAAATAAGTCAAAACACTACAGAAGAATAATTTAGAGGGATTTGTCAAGATCTTAACAAAAAAAATTTAGGCATACGTAAGCTCTTACTGACACAGGATGACCCAGTTTAAATGGGTACCACACATGGTTTCAGTATTGGAAGGAGCACAGAAGTCTCAGTAGTTGAGTATAAGTTTTATTTTTGTGAATTACAACAATCTCTTTTCCTGCTGAAAGTTTGCTTTTAGATGAAAGTGTACTACATCTTTTTAAGAAGCTGAAATCATGCTTTACCTGGTTCCTAAGAGTTAGAGGCTGAAGTTCTTTAGATTTCATAATTTATGCTTTTTTTCAATCTAATGTAACATGTATTATAGGAAAGTCTGCGTCTCATTTCTATTCTTTAGAGGGGGATCAGAATTCCTGATATTAACTGTAAGTCAGCCCATCATTTGTTTCCAATATATCCTAGTTAGTTAAATCGGTTTTCATAACTTTGCTCCTTACTTCATCCATACTTCTCAACCTCCCAGCTGTCCCCCTGCCCAAGCCCTACTTCTCTCTCTCTTGCTCTCTCTCTCTCTCACTTATCTCATACCACCCATGGAACTCATCTACAGAAGCCCATTTACATACTCACTTAATTCATTTATGCGTAAAGACATGTGTTTCCACTCACAGCCATGCAAATCACCTCAAGCAATTCACAGCAACTAAATGTTCAAATTTATCTACACATCCATACCTCCAGTGGCTCCCTTATTCATGCCTACCTAACTACCTGCACACACACACACACACACATTTGCACACTTATCTGTGCATATACATACTCTCACAATCCCACGTACACATTCCCATTAACCAAATCCATCCACACATTCACCCACTCACTTAATTCCATACTCATTCATCTACTCATGATCTTATCTTTCTGTATGCACACACACACCCTTAAAAATTTCACACATATCATACGTCCAACTGTTATGTTAGAATGTCAGGCTTTGGGTAATTTTATCTTTGCATATGCTGCTGCTTCATGACTAAACTTATCTTTCCTTACACTATCACCTGACTTCCATGCATGCTTCAAAAGCTAATTCAATGTTTTTTTTGTCATAAGAATGAACATAGCAAAACTGTAACCATCCAAAATACTCTTAGCAGTGAAGCAACGTAGGATACATACATAAAATCCTACAATATTTATCAATCAAAAGTTGCAGATTATTGAAATATATAGCATGGTTGAATCTTCAGGAAATTATGCTAAGTGAAAAAAGTCTATATATTGCCTAAGTTTATTTATGTAATAGTTTGAAATGATGGCATTTTCAAAATGAAAGACAGATTTTCGGTTACTGGGAGTAAGGGATGGGGATTTGAGGGAAATCATATAAAGAAGATGAGTAAGGGCAAAAATAGCAAGTCAAGATTTTTATAGTGTTGGAACCATTTAGTACCTTGTCTGTGATAGTGGTGGATACTTCTACATGCAGCAAAATTACACAAAGCTTAAGTCACACACAGACACAAACAAATGAAATGGGTATTCTGGATCTTATTCGTATCTGTTTCCCTGGCCAGACATAATACTGCAGTTTTGCAAGCTGAAGGAAAGTGAACAAATGCACAGGGCATTTTCTTCAACTATATTGACTCTATAATTACCTTAATAAAAATTATAATTAGAATGTAATTATGCCATCATCATACCTAAAGAGTTAATGTAATTTTTACTATCTGGGCAAGAAAGTACATTTTAAAGGATTGTTATAGGAAAAGAGCATAGCATGAAGCATGCCAGTGGAAATTCCCTCAGTATATAGGAATATTCAGTTCTGTCCCACACGGAGGGGAAACTTGGCACACAACAAACCATATGGCCACAACTGGGATCTGCAGGCGTGATGAGAAACAGAAACAAACCATTCACCCAGGCTTTAAGCAACAAGCTCTGGACTGATTAACTGTCCATATCATCCTCCTTGAATGAGAGTACACAGCAGGAAAGCAGCAGAGACACCAGCTCTTGTGATGGGTACATCATGTTAACAGCAAGCACTCTCCTTTGTGTGACCCTTTTCTAGCTTTAAAGAAGCTTTAGGTATGATCCACTTAAGAATGAAATAACCTCTCATGTATTAAAATGAAAGACTTTTATTTTTTTGAGTACCACAAGCAGAAACCTCCAGTCCTCTCAAAGCTTTGTACAGCACACTACAGTTTTCATCTATGGTTTGCTAATGTTCATGCAGTTCACTCATCAGGTCTGAGCTGGCTAACAGTGATGCCCATGAGCATCTTCTGCCAGGGGCCATTTAAGGGGGTTACACAGAAAGGTGACACCGGGGGACAGAAAAATAGAGGATCTACATTATTCCAGAACTCCATACAGAGAATGGATGACACAACAAAACAGAAATGCATTTCCAGATCAGAATCAAAGCACATTGTGACTCTTCCAAGTCTAGAAGGTCCAAGCACCTACTTCCAATCGCTAGAAAAGTCTGCTTGTCATGCTGACAACATGGTTGCAAGAAGAAAGGAGACTCTGTTACTCATGGCACACATGTAGTAAGAAATGCCAGGAGTTGGCCAAAAGCAGTGTGCTTTTCAGTCAAGTTTCTGAAGGTCATATTTAATCATTTTCCTCTCTGATGTAAATGAGCAATGTGAAACAAATAAAGTAGTCAGAGAAGAAAGAGTTTAATGAGTGTCAACCAGGAAAGACATGCTGACCACAGTTGGGGTAAAACAGAACCAAAAATTGTCAGTCACCATGGTTGGGGATTATCACCACCCTAAAGGGTGACGCTAGGAGTCACTGTACAGTGTTGTATGTTTTGATCACCTGCTGTTACAGAGTGAAATTTATTACAGATCATTCAAGACAACCAACTGGGGCATCTCACCAAGGCACAGAGTTGTTACCTGTGAAAATGAGCTTGCTTACTGGACCATGACTTACTTAAAATTCTCAGACAAAGTGTGGACAAGATTGGCAGAATGACCTTTTAGTAGGAGGCTGCTGCATTCACAAAACTGATTTTATCTTTTCAAGATGAATTCATTTCTTGTTATGCAAGTTACCACAAAATCAATGGCTTAAAAAGTTTACAAATTCATTAGAGACAGTTCTATGTTAGAGGTCCAGCAGGGGCCTCATTGGACACAAGCTGAGTTGTTAAAAGGTCGCATTCTTTTCAAAGCCCCTCAGAGAGAATCTGTTTGCCACTCTGTCCAGATTCCAGAAGTGACCCAAAGGTCTTGGCTTGTCGTTAAAGTCAACAAGTATTTGTTGAGCTCTTTTTGTGCTTCTAGTTTCTTCTCTCTTTGCAGTTTGGGGACAGGCAAAACTCTTCATGTTCATGATTGGAAAGAGCCCATCACTCCTAACATACAATTATTTGCTTTCTGTACACTATAATGGACTTAACACTTAAGTGACATATTTTTACTTGGGAACATTTAACATTGCTGTTGTCATTCCAGCTGCATTATGGTAAGCCATACAGTCAACCTTGGGATGCCTCATTCTATATTCACTTCTGAATTCTGCCTTTACTGCACTGTGTTATCCCAGAGGTAGAGAGAGATGGTACAAAGAATGATGTGGGTTGACATGGACCATGAAAGGTAGAAAGAAAGAAAAAAGCCAGTTGAAAACACAAACAAAATGGGGAAAAAACCTCAGCCTTTGCCATCCTTTTCTTTACTACAAGGAAACAGAGCAGATACTCTGACATCCGTGGCGTTGGGTAGTAACTCAACATGGAGTGGCAGGAAACTTTCAGTACATTGTAAACCACAAAGTATCTAAGCCGTAAGCTTCAGGGTTTTAAAATAAAGGGCTGTCACCACATTCCAAGCTTTGCTTGGGCTTGTGGGGCACAGAGAGGGAGCAACTTCCCCACAGAGAGCAAGAGATGAATTTTACCAGCTTTCACCAGCAAAGGGTATCCTGTGCAAGTTTTCCCGAGAAAGGAAAAGATGTGTTACAGAGGACTCTGAGTCATCAATGAGTTCTAACCATAAGGTCTGTGAAAGAGTGTCTTCACAAGATTTGGTGACAACAAACAGAATGACAATGGCCTTGCACAGGACTATCATAGGTCCACAGCAATAAAAGCCCACAGTGAGAAAAAGTTTAGCTTGTGGGTGTAAGTAAGCTATCAAGTCTGCAGACTCCTTGCCTGTCAGTGAGTAAATCATAGAATAGAGCCTCATTCATTGATTGTCACAGTAGAAATCCAGCCTGCCCATGGGTCCTGGTCTGCTTTGACTTCCTGGCCAAGGACTCTCTTCAGATACAGCTTTGGGTAAAGTGAGCATTATTAACAGTGCTGAGGTCTAAAATGAATGGTGTTAATGATCAGTCCAAGAGTTAGCCAGGCTCTGGGAGACTCTGACCCCTGGGGGGTAGATAGAGCTAAGGCACAATACTGGGTCTGTTACTAGGTCAGTGGGAGGTATGGCTAGAAAGGTCCCTCTAGGACATTGTGACAGCTATCTCTCTTTTACCAATCTACTTTAGCCAGGGCAGCCCAATGCATTGTGTTTGTTCCCACCTGGACATGCTAGTGTAGTGTCTACACTATAAGCAATGTCACCCATGGCTTGGCAACCTATCCCAAAAATACTACACTGAGGGGATAGTGAATCAAGAGAGTTACAACATCTCATGTGATGATGCTAGTGAAACACGCATAGACTTGAAATTCTTTTAAAAGTCTGCATACTAAAATCTGAGTATTTAGTCCTCATTTTTGATAGTAATCAATTTTAGATGCTTGATAGATTAAAGAGACTTCATTCTAGGTTGAGAAGGAATTATACTCCTGCTCTTCCACATTTTTAGTTCAATCTAATTTATACTCCTTGACAAAATAACTTGGTAGAGGACAAAAGGAGACCAAATTCTTCAGTTGTCTCTAGTGAGGGATTTCCAGAACAAGTCGTGAAAACCCCAAAATTGCCTATATTGTTGGTAGATAATTTGATTCTTTCATTGACTGGTTCCTTAGAAAGAAGACATCTAACATCCCACATCAGGAGAAACACTGACTGGGAAAGCAAGTTCCATTGGCTTATGTAGAATAGCTCAAACTGCATGGATTGATAGTTAAATATGCAAATGACTTCAAATTATCCAGATGACACCATGAAAAATCTTTTTCTGCTATTGTTCCTCTTTCAACTGTCCTTCTTATGGGTTTTCTAAACACAAGGTCCTTTTCCCTTTCCTTTTAGAATTACATGTGTCATCATTCTGACCCTCCAACAACTTAGGAACATTTCTACTTGTGTCATTGATTCTTTTCTCCTCAGATCTTCCCTTCCCGCCTCAAACCATGCATTTCATCTTCAGCCTGCTTTCCTTCGCAAGATTTTCTTCTAAATTTTTGGCAGTAAGTCTGTTGTGACTTCAGCAGTCCTGTCTTTCAGAAAAGATAATGTATCTTCAATTAGATCCTCAGTTTCTGAAGAGTTGGCATTTGCGAATCCTTGAAGTGGTTTTCAAAAATATCTAAATAAGAGGAAAACTGTGGGAAAGGGTCAGTTTCAAGTGATGTTCACAAGCAATCTTACAGACTCAAATGGCCCTAGGATGAACCCTGAGCTATAAATTAGCAAAGTAAATGGGCTGAGAAACTTTGGACATGTAATCTATGGCTTTCACTGGGCTTTGGCTCATACTGGTTGTGTGATAGGAATGCAGGCTCTTTAGGCTAGATCTTCCACTATGTTAAGTAAATGCAAACTACTATTCATGTGGTATCTCTGAATTTAAATGTAGTGGCAATTAATTCAGTTTTAGCACCTTGAATACTACAAAGACTGTGTACATGTGGGTCATATTTTGCTTCTGAGGCAGTACTTGGGACAGAATTTTCTGAAAGATGAGAAAACCCAGTATGTGAAATGTGAGGGAACAGTGTGTGAATGTGCTGGTTAGTTTGTGGTTGCTGTTGTTATTGTCAGCTTGACACAAGCTGTAGTTATCTGGGAAGAGGAAACCTCAATTTAGAAAATGCCTCTATCAGATTACCCTATGGAACATTTTCTTGATTGATGGAAGGGCCAAGCTCCCTGTGGGTGGCGCCACCCCTGGGTTGTACGAGAAAACAAGCTGAGCCAAACGATGGGGGAAAAGCCCAAAGCCGCATTTTCTCTAAGGGTTTGTTTCAGTTCCTGTCTCCAGGTTCCTGTTTCCAGCTGGAGTTCCTGCCCTTCCTTCCCTTGATGATAACAGGCTGTAACTTGTAAGCCAAGTTAACTCTTTCCTCTCCAAGTGCTTTTGGTCAGTGTTTTATCACAGCAAGAGAAAACAAGCTCGGACAGTGGGGCTCCTGGGAGTAGTCCCTAGTAGCCTGAGTCCTCCTCTTCCACCCTTTTCTTCCCTTTCATTTCTCCTTTCTCACCCTTTTCATTTCTACACAATACAGGCCTCTCGTATGCTTTTATTGGTGGTTTCCATAGTTATTTCTCTACCACATATCAGTGTGACAACTATGAGGTCATACCTGTTTGGCATTTGTGATTTTATACCCTGTGATTTGGATACTCAATATAGAGTGAAAAATACAGGCTGAGTCTAATACTAGCTTACATGGGGTGATATTATGAGCCTTAACAACATAAAATGTTCATGTCGGAGGCTCTACTTAGAGGCATAAAGCATCCATTTCTCTCCTTTCCCTGTGCTTTTATAATACCACTGACTATTGTGTCCACACTTAGCATTAAAGTGAATGAAAGTAAAAGAACTTTTGGGTTAAATGTCTTCATAGTGAAGAAAAAAATGAGGAAGGGGATTTTTTTTAAATTAGCAATTAAGATCCAGATTGCAAATGCTCACATTCCCTTAAAGCTATGACTCTGACTACATGGCTTTTCCCCCAGGGATTTCTATTTTTACTTCTCCAATACCATTCTTGTAGTTTTCAAGTCATACAGATCCATTGCCAACTGTTCTCACAGGATCTTTTGTCTGTTCACCTCAGATTTACTGATGACCACAGACACCCATTTTCCTAATTATTTCTAAAAGAGTGTAAGCCATTCAGCTCCCAGCGGCCCTTCTGGTAATCCTTAGTCTTTGAGTGAGATGTTCGGATTTCTCTCCGTAGTCTTATGGAGAGACTGGATAATCAGTAGAGAAAGAGAATTATGCAAAAACTATAGCTAGGCTTAAAGTGACAAGTTTCCCTTATGATTTAGTTTAATTAGTAAAAAGTAGAGAATCCACAGTTTGTAGTTCATAACATTATTTTGCTAAAGTTACAAACCCACATTCTCAGGGTTCTAAGGGAATTTTATTGCTGAGGTAAGCACCCAAATTTCTAACATGTTATGAAAGAGTTCCTTTGCATTTGTACTTATTGCAGTAGTAAAATGATATGAACCTCAAATATCACAGATTTTTAAAAAATTACTTACTATGAATCTGTCTATATCAGTAAGCAAAAACTGTAAGTTATTTGAATAGAGGAAATAAAGTGCTGTTGACTAGGAGCAAAGCTGTTATCTAAGTAACTAACAGTAAAACTGAACAATGTAAGGGAGGCAGCTCCATTCCCAAGACTGGACGGTGAAAGGGAACAAGCCTGAATTACAACAAGAGTCACCTGAAGAAACAAGAATCACATCTCTCAGAAGAAAGTGCCTACTGGCTGCAGATGATGCCAGTGGAGGTCAGTAGGTCTCCCCGAGGGTTATAAGAACAAAATGGGATTCCTCTGCTGCTATAGGAGAGAAGTAAGCTGTTGCCAGGTAAAGAGCTGCCGGAGTGATGCTCATAGCCATCATAAACAGACAAGAAGCTGTCAGTGTTGTAGGGGCAAGTTAAATACAACATAACTCAAATACCAGGTCAATGCAGAAGACAAAAAATTTACTGTAACCAAGCCAGCACTGGTCAATCAGGGTCTCAAAACAGACTCAGGACCTGCACTGCTATGCTGAGGGAATGTTGTACAGCATATTTAAAGAATGAAGTCATAAAGCAATGGGGATCAGAGTGGGCTGTAGCATTGTCCAATCATATTTGACATAAGGGGTTGAGCAAGGGAGTTTCCATCAATCAGAATAAGAGTTGGTCCCTGGGCCTGAGAACATGAGCTTAGTTCGACCCTATAAGCAAGATGGAGAAGTTGTCTTTGAAATGGCTGGACTCAGACAACTGTCTCCTTACAAGTTGTCTCTGAGATGGCTGAACTCAGACAACTGTCTCCTTACAACAGAGCTGTTCAGCTATTGAGAAGCCCCCAGCTCCACTAGGGCCTGGGACCTTGAACTTAGTTTCTCCCTGATTAAATGGAGTCTGGAAATGAAAGGGTAGTTTCTTTTGCTTGTTCCCAACAGTCAACAATGAGCATGTTGGCTCTTCCTCCACCACCTCAACCTGGTGTTCTTCTGTGATTGGTACAACTGCAGATCACAGCACGGAGTCCCTGTGGGCTGTGCCATCTCAGAAAAAGCATCAGGAACAGAGTGGAGAAGAGAGGAGACACTAAGTCAATAAAGGGCCCAATAATCAAACCTCCTGCTCCTTTAAGAAGCTCAAGGAAAAAGTAAGCTTTTGTTTACTTGAAGAAGAATGTCAGAAAACTATTTTCTAGACAAATGTCTCTAGGAAATGAAGTTGTATGAATAAATTTTTAGAAATAACCATTGATTTGATATTTATAGTTTTGAGTAACTTCATATCTGATTTTTCAGGAAAATTATGTATTTTAGTAAGTTATCTTTGCACTGAACATATATTCTATCCCTTGAATTATCTTAGTAAAAAGATTTCTGAAATTTGAAAGAACATCCCTAGCACTCATTTTAAGTAGTGGTATGTACTATTTGAAAATTTCACACATGTAAAATGGTATCTTGGTAATTTCTACCTGGACTCTACCCCTCCAGTTCCCCTTAGGACCTCAGGCACGTTTCCCTTCCAACTTTGTGTCCCCCTTCTCCTCATTATCATCATCATCACTATTTCAGCCATCTGAATCCAGTTAGTACTGCCCAAATGCACATGGATGTGAGGTCATCCATTAGAGGCATGGGCAACCTACCAGGAGTCACACTTCTAAAGAAAAGTGACTCTCCCTCCCTCAACTGCCAATAGCCTCTCAGTTGGGGTGGGCCCTCAGTAGTCCCTCCCTCCTCCATGCTGGAATTTTGATCTGACTTGCTCTTGTATATGTAACCACAGCTGCTATGAGTTACATATGCAATAGCCACGCCATGTCCAGAGGACAGCAGTCCACAGTACTCCTCCCTAATCTCCAGTTCATACATTTTTCTACCTCTCTTCCATAGGATTTTTTGAGCCTTGATGGGGTGGAGGAGCAGGGTGATATAGATCTTCCATTTATAGCTAAGTGCTTCTAGTCATTTACATAATAAGAATTTATTTTGTGCAGTGAACATTATGAAATTATAAATATGATCTCAATTACTATTAGGATTTCATAAGTGAGCAACCTATAAAATACACAAATAGACATTTGTCTTGTGCAAATAAATTCTAAGAAAGGTGTTCTAGAGGTCTGCTTAGGTTCCACACTATTCAAGATGGCTGCTAGGGTTCCAGACATTATATGGCTTTTCTAAACAACAGTGCCTGCAATCCTAGCACTTGGAAAGTGGAGGCAAGTCTGTGATACATGCTGAAACCCTGTCTGAAAAGAAAAAAAAAATCTCTCAAGTCCTACCAGTTGCCCACTAACTACAAAAAAATTTCACATACTTTTAGCTGAAAAGCCTGCCCAGATAAACATGAGGGCTGCATAAGCCAGCAGAGTTGGGCAGCATGGCTTTTGGTAAGTAACAACTACCTCCATCCGATTCTGGAAGGGATGTTACCTCACCTTCCACAGCCTCTCTGTAAGTGGCTATCTCTGCTCCCTTTGAAAAGCAAGATCTCACAGGTAAGAAAGACCAGCAAGTACATTAGGAGACTGTAGTCACACAAGATGCTAGAGAGAATGGAGGCTGCTGAACAGGGTCAAAGACACAACAAACCTTCTTTGCCCTTGAATTGTGACTATTCAGGATGAACTTCAACTTTTTCTTGTATTTTTGTTCCATTTGAAGAACTTGAGTTCTATACTTACAAAAAAAGGGACTGTCTCGTGTGTTAATTATATTTATTTTGAAGGATTAAAGAAGTTCTAAAAGACTTGATCACACTTTTGGTTGAGTTCTATAGCTTTTCTTTTAAAAAAAACAGCAACTACAGCAGAAATGGGCTCTTGATTCCCACAATCATTACATTCAAATTTGTGTTTGTTTCTCCCTTCTCATGAACCGTAAAGGGAGTGGAAATAAAGGGCATAATCTTGATTTTTAAAAAAAATGTGATCACTCCAAGGCATTCCTTAAATGTTCAAATTGCAAATATGGTTAACATGCCTAATTCGGGCACATCTCCATAAATGCTTGGGGTAGAGCTGGCTGGCTTTGCAAAGTACTTCTCTTTTTTTGTGCTAGCAACATTGTTTCATGATGTGTCTGGGTGACAGGCCAACTTCTTTACATAAATTAATATGTATTGGGTGTTTGCTTTTATAACCAACCTACAGTGTCAAACAACCAACCATTCTTGCCCTGGCACACTGTCTTGGCAGAGTCAGCGGCAGGCATGGTATGCACTGTTCCTAGGTTCCCCCTCATTTCACTCACTTCCAGGTACCTCATCCTTTTTACTTTCACACCTTCACTTGTGGTAAGGAACGTCTGCAGGCGAGAGGCAAATGATTAAAACTGGAACCTTCAGGTGCTTCATTGTGCTTTGCTGCAGAGACTGTGTTTGCAACGCACAGGCATTCTCGAGCAGAAAGGATGGTTGGCGAAGCAGCGAGGGGCAGAACAGCAGTTAGAGGCAGAACAACAGGCATTCGGTGTCACTGAGTAGTCTTCATGATCTATTGTAAAGACAGACCAAACAGGTCATTTCTCAAGTGCCTCTATCCCACAAGCTGCCCTTCCTCTGCCCAGTTATATGGATGAGCCTGAGGAGGCTGGTAGGATGTGTTGCACTTCAATCAGAAGAAAGATTTAGCAAATCATATTTACTGGAAAAAAAATCCTGTCTCCTAAGGAACATCCCCGTCTTTGGGAGCATTTGTCTCCCTGTTCTGTTTTTTTCCATCTGTGCTCTCTCTCCCACCTCCCTTTGCCTCTCCCAAAGAGAGCACAGAGGCTGGAGAGAGCTTAGCCTCCTGCCCGGGAGGCATAGGAACAGAGCATTAAAACAGGGATGGAAAGGAAGATGCTCCATGGAATTCAGGCTGAGTGAATAATGGAAAGAGATGTACAGTGGAGCCAGTGAGAACTGGAATCGAACCTCAGTTCATGTCCTTTAGAAACTGCCTTGGGAAACGTGCCTGTCTTTTCTGAGTTGCAGCTTGTTTGTAAAGTGGAATAATAGTATCTGCCTCAGCACAGTATCAGAATAAACCCGAATTCTGTACATGACAGCTAGTGCAGCATTTGGCCCACACTTGGCATTCACTAAAGTTAGTTTGTAACCTCATGAGAACCCGCATAAAGGGGTTGTTGTAGTTCATGGCACTTTCTCAGTATTCCACTGTTGACTAGTGTGTGTGTGTGTGTACGCACAAACATGTAGGGAAGAGAGGTACAGAAAAAGAGATAGACAGAGAATCAGGAAGGGAGGGAAAGGAAGGGAGCCTATTTATCATATTGAGTTTCCTAATCTCTCACTATTTTCAGTGTCTGTAACTTCCTGGTATCAGGGGAAATGGATAAAGAGGTCAGAGTGGTCAGTGGCTCCAGGTATTTTTAGCCACATGCTGATAAATGTGCTCAGTGTGTTCCTAAGTCCACTGTCTCTGTTAATGGTACTAAGCAAGTGATCCATTTTTCTGAGTTTCATTTTCTGTGCTGGCCAGTCTGTTTGGGCCAACACATTCTTTTGTTGCCACGTTTCAGCATCGCTGTCTCAGGAGCTGTCAGAATGAAGAATCACTCCCTTCTCTGTGCCAGACCTGAGTTGATCCTCTAAACTACAAAGATTCAGGCCTTTCTTGGCACCAAAATACAGGAGCTCAGCTCTCACAGTTCTTTTCGTCCCTTATAAACCTTACACCTGGGGTTTTTATATTACCAGTCTGAGCTCATATGTTTGCTGACATGTGCTAAGCTTTAGATCTGGTATAGTCACTGGGATCTAAATGGATGCTTTCAAGATCCAACCCTGACTCGGTGACCCAGGAAATGAAAGAGGACCCCAAATTTCTGAAAACAATCTTGCTTTGAAATAGGTGGTTAACCCACAGTAAAATTTACTCATGATTTCCCCCAAGATAATAACACCTTATGCTTCTGCCCATAACGAGACTCTCCTACTTTGTTTGAGAAAACCAGCGACTATGTCCCTGTCTCTCTCTCTCTTTACAAAAACTGGCTGGCAAACATGCATATATAAAACAAAATACATATGATGTGCAGTAAAAGAGCATCAGGTGATGCTTGAACATCTTCATCCCAAGGAAAATGTGCAGCGATCTCATCTAGGCTCTTCACTTCAAGTCCACGAATATTCAAGAAGCCTCTGATGGTTCATCTCGATGGGTAGTGTTGCCTCACATATTTGACACATTTCAACAGAATTTATTTTACCTTTAGTGTTAAAAAAAGACAATATATTTGCTGTTTAAAAAAACATTGTGAGAAGCCTGATGTTTTCACGGTTATCATAGGGGAATAGGGTACTGAAGGGTTAAGAATCTCTGAAGGGAGGGGAGTCATGAAGGTCTTGGGGTCTCTTGATTCCTTTAACTTTTGTAGTTTTCAGTTTTCTGTGGATAGTTCTCTTCCTGGACTCACCCTGTTACTTTGTGTCACCCATGTCTATGAGATGCCATTTTCAGCCTTCTTTGTGCATAATTTTACTCCGCTAATTTCAGTACACTGCAGTTTCTAAACAAATTATACACATTTGTTTCTGGAATATTTCTAATGTACTGTTTTCTAAGCTAGCCAAAGAGACTACATGGCCAATTTAAAAATACTGTCTTTTATGTAAGGTGTGTGTGTGTCTGTCTGTCTGTGTAGTAACTTAATGATTTATGTACCCTACTCCTTACAGATCTTGGAGACATCTGAGGCGTAATGGGGGACTTTCCAACATTCCAGACTGCTGTCCTACAATGAAGCACTGAGTCACCGACCCAAGCTCTGGCAACAATGTGGAAGCCCAGAACAGGCGGCATCTCTAACCTTCACGCTAAGCAGCAGCCCGGAAACAGTTTGGCCTGAAACTCCAGCAAGCGCTAGAGAAACCCTCCTCTGTTCATGGAAAGAGGAAATCAAAGGATTCCCAGCCAGTCTCAACACTCCAAGGAACCTACCTTCCTTATCCATCAAGAGGTCCTGCCTAGTGACTCCCACTCAGACCTTCCACTGGAAACACAGCGTGGCGATCTCACGGAAAACATAAAGGCCAACTCTCAGAAAAGGAGACCCGGAACAGTGATACTATCAAAACGCTCAAGTAGAATTATGTCAGAAAGCCAGCCTAGACCCCCTGTGATCCCGGCCCGCAGGCCAGGTTTCCGGATATGCTACATCTGTGGCCGAGAATTTGGGTCCCAGTCAATCGCCATTCATGAGCCCCAGTGCTTAGAGAAGTGGCGTGTTGAGAACAACAAACTACCCAAGCATCTGAGGAGGCCGGAACCCTCCAAACCACAGCCCATCCTTGGTAGCGACTCCTACAGCCTTCAGGCAGCCAATGAGGAGGCGTTTCAGAGCGCGCAGGCTCAGCTGGTGAGTTGTGAAAATTGTGGCCGCACGTTCTTGCCAGATCGTCTCCTGGTTCACCAGAGAAGCTGCAAGCCAAAGGGTAAGAGAACATCAGACGTGGTTGTTCCTGATGCTCCTACTGGTCTCAAGAAAGCTTCTAGCGGCATCCCAGCCCAACCAAGGACTCTCATCTGTTATATCTGTGGTAGGGAATTTGGCACTCTGTCTCTTCCTATCCATGAACCCAAATGCTTGGAAAAGTGGAAAATTGAGAATGACCGGCTTCCTAGAGAGCTGCGTCGGCCAGTGCCCCAGAAGCCTCAACCCCTTCCAACCGGACAGCCCACCCAAGAGGGACTGAATCAAGCCGCGCTTGTGCCTTGCCCAAATTGTGGCCGGACCTTTGCCCAGGACCGTCTACCTGTACACCAGAAAAGTTGTAAATCTCAACCTAGTGGATCAAAAATTCCAACTTCGAACCTGGACATGAAAGGTGGCCCAAAAGTACCCACTAATTCCAAGCAACAAAGGAACATGGCAGCACCCAATGAGGACAAGGTAACTGGTGTCATGTAAGGTGAAGTAGGTGGATTGGGGACACTGCATCTTCAAAGGGATGAGAAAACTGTTCCCCGAGTCAGCCAGCTCAGCCCCAAGGAAGGTTTCTCTCAAAGCCTTACTTGTGTTCAAGTCGATCTCCTTTTGGACTCCAGGGGCTGTGTCTCTTTTGGCAAAGTAGACCTAACAACATCCTTGCCTGGTTGGTTCTTAATCCTCTCCAGTCCTATGGCCTAAGAGTGATGGACTTTTTCACCCCTCTGATCCCTCATCCCAGTAATCCCTGGGAGAGACTGTTACTTAAAATGAGTCATTAATGCTGTGTCTACGTTACAGAGATATAATTCCCATTCCAACCGCCAATGTTTATTGCTGGTTTATTTTAGTCATCCACCTTAGGAATTCGTTTTTGGCAATGGTGGGTTATGCTGAGTTTATCTTACTAAAATAGAATCTGTGTCAAAAACCCCAAATGACTTTAGCAATAATTAAACACTGGAGCCCTTGCTAACTGTATGTGCTCTGCAGATGCAGTGCGGTTTTGTTGAAGGCACACTTGATTATAAGTGTGTATGTATGTGTAGGGGGGATTAGGTCCTGAAGCAACTAGATACACATGCATGCTTCTGGGAAGTGCTCAGTCCTGTGTTGTTCTATACCAGGATCCTGTCCCTGACTGCAGTCATTCTAAACAAGCACGAACCCAGGTATTGTCAGTTTATAAGGTTAACATCACTGGTCTTTTTCTTGGGCTCTCACCATGAGCAGATGGGGTGGGATGCTTTCGAGGGTGACCAGTTGAACAACAGGACACGCACGGTACATGCCCTGCCACTAAAGCAGGACAGATGTGACTGGCCTGTCACATCCTACATGTCAAACTGTAAGAAAAAGGAGGTGGCCTTTTCTGGTGGCTATTTGAATTTCAAGCATGCTCAAAGCCCCCAACCACAGTCTCTGGACAGCAGTCTTTAGCCAGATACGGTTTGTAAATTGAATAGTTTAAGGAAATAAGAGCAATTTGAACTGTTATTAAACTGGAGTGATAGGGGCACATCTTTTATTGTGCTTTAATTTCTCTAGCTTTTATTTTTTACTTTTCATTACTCTGAGAACTGTCTGGTCCTTCTTCCTGTTTTCCATGACTAAGAAATCATGGACTTAAATGGTTTTGAAGATCCCATGACAGCGGTCCTTGAGCTGTGGAGTCAGGCCGACATGCTGGACAATTTCCCACTGAACACTGGAGAAAAAAGAAAATCAGGACTGCTAGATTTCTCTGCCCGATGAAAACCCAAATGCTGAAGCATGGCATGGGCTTCGAGCTGGTCTCATAGCTCTGATCTGTTTTTCCCATCTTCTTCCTGTTGCTTTTCCGCCAAGATGTGTGGGGTCTGGAATCAGAGAGGAAAAGGATCTGTGTCTCAGGACCGCCAATCAGCAACCCTTCCAGAACTTCTTTCTAACTCACAGCCACACTTCTTGATTGCATGCGTTTATTCTGAACATCCTCATTATAGACCGAGAGCAAGGAGGGGGTGGGGGAAGGATCAGGATTCTTGTAACACATACTTTGTGCTCCATGACTGGAGCCAACAGGCTGAGCACGGCATGTTCTCTCAGTCACGGCTGCTTTTAGGCCAACTTACTGGGCCCATGGTGTTGCAGAAAGACACCTTCCTCATCCACCCAGCTGTCTGGAGGAGGAAATATCAGCAGGAGCCAGTGCTGGTCTCTCCACAATGCCTGCAAGGATGTGGGGAGGCCCCCCAGAAGACTGGATGTTGCTAGTGTACACTCAAACCCTCATAGGCCTCGCCTGCCGTGGGTCAGTCGGAGACTGGCACCCACCATTGTTCTCCGTGCACAGCCATATTTGGGAACCACAGAGGCCTGAATGGTCGTCTAACCAGAAGGTCATAGCCAAGCTTTGGTGTATTAGAATGGAGCAGTTTTAGACTTTACTAAAGCATAAGCTCTTTTGAAAGGGATGGATGGTATCTATTCCCTCAGGCATTGCTTTCAAGCTACATTCAGCAGAAAGCCATTTCTCACTAGTTCAGTTTGCTTCCTGGATCCTGTCTGTAGACATTCTAGCCTCCTTACACCATTACAACTTCATGCAGTGAGTCACTTGTTTTTCATAAAGAATGCTGACCTATACATCATTAGATTCTGGAGATGAATCTGCCTGTGACGGCTGACTTTTGGCTGACTGAAGTGCATAGCTTTTTACAATTTGGATGCCTGCATCGTCTCTATCTCTTGTCAGTTAGAGCAGTTTCACTCTGGAATTCTTGATCTGGTTTTGGATTAGCATCAGCTATCTTGCCGGATATTCTCAAGGGGCTCAACCTGAATTCCAGAGAGGAAAAATATGTTCACAATAACAGTCATAATATTGGGGAAACAGTTTGCTCCAACAGGGCGATGATGACTTTTGCTGGCCAAGTGCAGTGTTGCTCAGAATGGTCCGCTACTGTTGAAGGTCCCATATGATGCTCCGACTGCTGTTCACTGTCAATAAAAGAGAGAAAAACAAAACAAACAAAATAAAAGCAAGGGCCAATGAGGCAAGCTCTCCTGTGAGATCTAAACTGGGCATCTTGCTTTGAGCTCTGCTGCTACGTATAATCTGAAATACAGGAACAAATCTAGGTTTTGTGATCTCACAGAAACATTGTAAAATGATCCAGCAGTGTTTAAGGAGAATAAAACCCTAGTGTGAAATTATGTGAAAGCTGATTGCTTCAGAGCCATCACAGTCTGGCTCTATGTTGTAAGACCAGCGTTGGGGCATCTCCTTCCTCTAAAAGAAGAAAAGCTGGGCGTGCTGCTCCCACTTCAAACATTATCAGCTTCATATGACGTTTCGATGCACAGCGAGGGGAAAATAGGGATTATTTTGATTTTTACTATTGTGTTCGCTTAACTGAATATTCTGATAATCACTCTGTAAGTGATTTTCTATGCTACCTGCAGAAGAATATAATAGAGGCCATTGTTATTCCTAATTTTATTTTATTTGGTGTTTTGTTTTGTTTTGTTTCTTTTTGGTTTTCGAGACAGGGTTTCTCTGTGTAGCCTTGAGTATCCTTTCTTTGTAGACCAGGCTGGCCTTGAACTCACAGAGATCTGCCTGCCTCTGCCTTCCCAAGTGCTGGGATTACAGGTGTGCACCACTGCACTCTGCTGATATTTCTTATTTTAAAAGAGAAGGAATAATGTTATCAGTTTGGCTCTTTTTAGAAGCTGGTTGTCACAGTCTTTAGTTTTAGTCCTCTTCCAGTTACTCGGAGCACAGGGTGATGGTGAAACACATAATTATACATGCAAATGCAGTTTTTGCCTAAAGGCCTTGACTAGGTAAGGCTAGGTGGTTATTGTCATAGGATTTTGTTGGCAACACAAGAAATGTTCCTAAAAATCATGTCTCACATTGCAAAGCAGAGATTATGTTTATTAAGGAACAATGTCTTTTCTACAGAAGGCTGCCTCTCTTAATGTGGCTCAGTACTTTCAGCATCCCCAGGGCTCAGGTTGCAACTGAAAGTTCCTCAGACACATCACTAGCATCCGGTGCTGCCATCTGCTGTTTTCTTTTAATGTCTTCCACACTATCAAATGTGTGACTGCCTTTCCTTAAAAAAGATTACTTTTTGTTATTCTTAATTATGTATCAGTGGATAGGAGTGTGTCTATGAGTAGATAGCAGGTATGTGTACCTGACTGAAGGTGCTTTATGGGACCAAAAGTATTCAAGCCTCCTGCAGCTGAAGTGACAGGTGATTGCACGTTATCTGATGTGGGTGCCGGAACTGAACTCGGGTCCTTGAGGGTAGTAAATGCTATTAACTGCTGTACCATGTCTTCAGCACCCCCTTTTTATTCTTATGTGTTTGAGTGTGTGTTTTTCCACACATGTATGTGCACCACGTGCATGCCTGGTGCCCTCAGAGGTCGAAAGAGAGTATCAAGTCCCAGGAGCTGGAGTTACGATGCTTGTGAGCCACCATGTAGCTGCTGGGAACCAAAACCACCCAGACAAGACAGTCCAAGATCAAGGTACCAGCATGTCTGGGAAGGGTGTTCTTAGGTCCAGGATGGGGCTGTATGCTGCCATTCTGGAGTGTGCATTGCTTGTCTTCACAACAGAGAAAGGCTGGAAGGCCAACCAAGAAAGCAGTTGCATCAAGTGTGAACCCTTTCATGAAGGTGTCATCGTATTCACAAAGGTGGAATCCTCATGACTCAGTCACCTCCCACAGTCTGAATCTCAACATGTGTTCCACTGAGGATTAAGGTTCAGCGTGACTTTTAGAGGGGACACACTTGCTCAAACTCTTTGTAATCAGCACTTTGGATGCATAATCTGTTTTAGATTTTCTGATTCCCTGGTAGGAAGTTTGAGATTAGCCATTGCCCAGGGTTAGGTAGCAGGGTCTATAGTAGTTAGGGTATGTTCTAAATGTAAACGAGCCTATCTTTTAATACCACTGGGAAAGAGCACAGGAATGAGATACGCAGGAGTCCAGAGGTGGAAGTCGATGAGAGAGCACCTGTGCTTTCAGTCGCCAGCACGGAAAGGTGAGGACACGGTTACCCTGTGCAGCCTGAGCATGAGGGAGGGCAAAGAGGAGAGAAGTTTGCTGACTTATGATTGTTCATCTTTAGGTATTGGCCTAAGCACCAAATACATGCTCATTTAAAAACTGTCTTTGTCCTAGGAGGAAATGATAGGGAAACCCAAATAGTAGTCATATAGTATCAAATTTTGATCACACAGTGTGTTGTGATGGAAGACAACATTCAAGATGTTGGCTAGAGAAAACCCTTCAGCAGAGACCTTTGAGGTGTGAAAGCATTAACAGAGCAGGTATTGGGTGAGGGCATGGCTGTAAAGGGAGACTGTGTTCTCACATCACAATGTTACTGAAAAGCCTACATATGACTGGTGCCTTAGTGGGGGATGATGGAGAGCAAGAAGAAGCTATAGGAACACCATTAGGGCAGTGGTGCTCCCCCGGCTTGTCCTCCACAGAGCAGCACAACAGCTGTTTAGCTATATCAGGTATTCCGTGGTTGGTTGCAGACTTGAAAATTCAGTGTGCTGGGCACACTTTGTGAGAGTTGAAGTGTGGGAAGCTGAGGAAGCAGGCCAAGGAGGCCTCCTGGGTCTTTAGCTGGCAGCAGCGTTAGTTGTACCGCCTTTTAAGAAGAAAAAGAAGGCCATAGGGAAGGAGGGCCAGTCATTTCCTTCTGGACATAACAGGTCAAAATGCCTCTCTCTAAGCTGGGCTGTATGAGCTTGGGACTAAGAAGAGTGAACATGGCAGGGAGGTCCATTAGCAATTTCAGAGACATGAATGGGTAGAGGGTTAGAAAACCAGACTTGGGGGCTGGGCATGAAGCTCAGTAGTGTAGAATACTTGATATTCTGCACAGGAACAGATTTCAGATTCTTAGATCCACATGGCAGGTCACAACCATACACAACTCCAGCTCCAGGGGATCCCATGCCCTCTTTTGGCCTCTGGGCCACCATAGACATATATCAGTCAAAACATCCATACACATAAAAACATATCAATTCTAAAAATCAAAAAGGAAGAAAAACTGACTGAAGCCGATCCCTGCAGGAGGTGGAGAATGAATATCCAAAGATCTGATTGACCAGAGACAATCCTAGAGAGTGAGATTTCTTGGAAGGTGACAACTGAGAAATTCTCAGCAGAGTGGGACCAACAGAAGGCATGCTGAGAGAGGAAGTAGAATCAGAACTGAAAATAACTGCATTTGCTATGGACCTTGGAAAGAACACACCAATTTGGTTGGAGTGGTGGAGTATGGGTATGTTTTGAGAAATTTTGCTCTCTCTAGCCTAAGAGAGAAACAGTGGTTAGGTTACCAGTGAAGGTTTCTATAAATAATAGAAGCATTGAGACTAAAATGAATGATTAACTCCTTTTCATGGAGAAAAGGAGTAAACAACGGTGACTGGAAAAGGTAAAGATCCTGCAGGGAAGCAGGCACCAAGTGCCTAGGATCACCCGTGGACGGAAAGAGAACTTTGTAGGAGGGTGCTTCCTTATTCTGGGAGAACATTGGATGCAGAAAAAAAAAAGTTTATCCACTAGCAATGGGAAGGTGGAGGAGCTGCGATCTGTTTGTTTTCTCAAATAAATTATAGGCAAGCTTAGATGCTTTTCAGCCCACAAGAAAAAGGAAGCTGTGTCCTCTGTTAAACTGAGTTCCTGAAGGCAAGGCCAAGACTCTTAGAACTGCTCACCTCCGTCATCCCTAAATCCAAGGGTGACACGGGACTTCTTGGAAATGGTAGATAACACATGAAGTTGCCTATAGTTCTCACATTTATCTTCAGTGGCCCTTGCTCACCTGCTCAGTGGTGCTGATGTCACGAAAGCCAGACTTACCTCACAAAGTGCCCTTTGGTGATGCTGCCAGCTGGGTTACTTAACGACCAACTCCACGTGGCATTCAATCATCTTTCCTTGGGGCCAACCATGCCCAAATATCAGGGCAGCATCCTAGGATCTCATGGCTCTCAGGTGTATAAAGAGCAACACTAAGGTAATAGTCCTGGCTCTCTCCCACACTGTTGGCCCTGCAAGCCAAGGCAGGTGAACCCGTGGATGGATGTAGAGTGTGTGAAATCTGTGTGTACTGGGAAGAGCTATAAATTTTTACAAAATGTACTCTGTAAGTTTCTCATATAGAATTTAAAGGCTAATGCTTACCTACACAGATGATAATGACATACAACTTAAAAAAAAAAAAGAGGTCAGCCTCAGATCATTTCAGAAGTTAGCAAGTCTTTGATAGAAACTGATCCTCCTTTCCAGGATTTTGCTTCGGGGTACCTGTATTTTGCTTGCTGCTTCTTTAGAAGGACAAATGCTAATTATTTGTTACTCCTGTGAGAGGAGAGGATCACATGCCCACAAGCCAAATGCTCTTCAGTCATGAACTCAATAAAACTATACTATGGTTACATTATTTAAAAGTTTGTCTCTCTTGAGCTGGTGAGATGGCTCAGTGGGTAAAGATGTTTGCTGCCATGCCTGACGAGTTCTATCTCTGACAGCCACATGGTAAAAAGAGAACCAACTCCTGCAAGTTGGCTGCTGGTCTCCACATGCATGCACACACAAAAAGTAAATATGAAAGGTGATAATCTATCTTATATGTCTTCAAAAGCCTGATTCTCCCCATTACCCCACTTCCCTATTTCAGCCCCAAATGCATAAATCTGTAATTTCCAGTAATATACATTAATGATTCTTTATGTTTTGGAAATGGTTCCTACAAGTCCAAATTCTAGCATCAGCACTGAATTTTTCCCCATGAGATTTTAGAAACACATCAAATGTAGTTCAACATATCCAAGCAGGAGTCCTTCATGAGCACATATGTCTTGGATCACTGTGAGGCACAGATTCTTCTTTATGATTGGGTAAAGAGCATGGAGAGAAATTTACTTGAGCCTTCATCTCTCAATTGCCACTTATGTTATATAGAACATCTCCGCATTTCCTTCATATGTTTACAGCCTTTACTAGAACCATGTTGTCTTATATATGATGTACAGCTTGACAAGGGCCCCAGTACAGGAATTCAGTATGTTTCTAATATCTGTGTATAGTTACTTACCTCCTGCATCTAAACCACAGAAAACTTAATTATGAAAAACAACTTCCTGCCATAAGCCCAAGTGGCACCATCCGCACTTTTCTTAGCCCTCTCTGTGGTCACTGGATGAGTTGGTGGTTGTCTTGCCTGCGGGTTTTCCTCGGTGTTTCTTTCTTGATTTCATTCTGTGACCTAGAAGCCAGCTAACCATGAGAGTTAGGCCTATTGTCCAACTGATGAGCTCAGAAATGAAACACCAAGACATCCTGTATCAAGATTATGCTAAGAAAATAATTTTTAGGGCAAGAATTTGCCTAGAAAATTAATATCCTCTAAGATATCAATGGCAAGTGTGGTTTTTTATTTTTTTTAAATCTCAAATAAGAGTAAAATAAAATGTTTAACCAGTAAACTATTCCTTGGCTGAAGAGAAGGCTCAGGAGGTAAAGTGCTTGCCTTGCAAACAGGAAGCCCTAATTCAATCTCCAAAACTCTCTCTCTCTCTCTCTCTCTCTCACACACACACACACACACACACACACACACACACACACACACACGTGGTAATGCAGGTTAATAAAGTGGTGGAGAGATTCAAATAGGAGAATTCCTGAGATTCATTGCCTGGCCAGCCTACAGGAATCAGGGGGTGAGACTTCCTGCACTTCAAAGGAGAATGAAGAAAGTTTCTTGAGGGCAAAACCCCATGCCTCAGAGAAGACAGCTTTTTGTAAAGAAGCATTAAGAGGAAAAGCCTATCATCAAGAGGCTCTCTGTTCCTCACAAAGCCATTGCTGAGGAAAGCACTTCCCAGGGGCTACACAGGTTCATACATCTATGGTCCAATGGGAGGCAGGCTATATCTTGAGCCGGCACAAGAACTTGGCAGTGTTTTCAACGTAGTTGTGAGAGCAGAACAGAAGCAAAAATGGTAGCTTTGCTGGTTTCTCTCAAAGCCAATGGCTGACTTAAAGGCAGGGCATGGTACTCCATTTACAGACAGTGGACTCAGACAGATTCGGAGTAGGATCCCAGGTGCACAACAGAGTCCTGGTTTTCACGCTTGTTACTGAATTCACTCCTAAATGCCAGCTATTTGTTCCTGAGGATAGCATCAACCCTCCCATGACATTCTGTTGTAATTCTGTTTCATGTTACATTCCCTACAGGCAACTTACTTGATTAGCACTGAAAGCAGCACTAATTTATGAATAAAGAGATACCTATTTAGAGGGCAGTTTGATACTAAGTCTATTTAGCAAAATAATGAGTGAGTTCACCGCTAGGACCTATGAGGTCTCCAGCCATGGATCCTTGGCCAGATTTTCACTACCATGAGTTTTCTCCTGTGGATCAGGCATTAAGTTCAAGAAGAAAGTGTTTGGTCATCCCCATAACAAGCGTGCATCCATAGGTGATTTTAGGGGCTGCTTGTTGCTTTTTTTTTTTTTTTAATCTCACCACCACAGAGATTCTTTTATCTTTTTTTTTTAATTGCTACTTTTAGGAGATCCAATTCTCTGGACAAGTGCCAAAGCTTTCTTAGCCACTGACATGTTAAAGCAATATCTCATGTCTTAGAAACTTAATATTAGGCATTTTTTAGACAAGGATAATCAAAGGATTGGAGAGATAAGCTGCTTAAAGTCACACTGAATACTTTCAGGGATAGAGCAAGCTTCATAGTGAACAGTAAAAATAATGTCTGTTATATCCTAGAGAATAGGACCCTAAGACAGTAATTTATAAACTTTTGGGAACAATGGAATGGCCAACTAAAGCAGTGGTTCTCAACCTCCCTAATGCTGCTACTCTTTAACACACCATGCTGTGGTGACCCCCAACAATAGAATTATTTTAGTGCTACTTTATAACTGAATTTCTACTATCATGAGTCAGAATGTAAATATCTGTGTTTGTCTATGGTCTTAGGCCCCTGTAGAAGGGCTGTTTGACCCCAGGTTGAGACCCACTGACCATGCCACCAGCTGAGGTCTGAAGGATAGTCATGGTGGCAGGTCTGTGGGGTCCCTCTAAAGAGGCCAGCCTGGGACCTGAAAGACTAACGGGCATGCTGCAGAGAATTGTGTAACCATGCACAGCGAGGAAAGGCTCACACATTTTGCCTATCATCATCCTGCTTCCAGTCACCCCTTGGATGACTTTGGGAGTTTGTAGACCAGTGGTTTTCAACCTGTGGGTCATGACTATTGGAAGACATATGGTCTCAGAAACCGAGACACTTATCACTCAGTAGGAAAATCATAGTTATGAAGATAAATTAATATTTGGGATTTCCTCAAAACCACTGTTCTAGACCATGAAGCCGTTCTTACGGGCCAAGCACCTGGGAACTAAATCCCATGCAAAGTTTAAAGGGTCACAAAAGCTTAGCATTCTAAAAAGGTTCCTTGCCTAGAAACCAGTTCTCAAAATAACCAGTCCAAGCTCAAACACATCAATGGGCAGAGAAGTCAAGGGAAACTGTCTCTCCTCAGCAGAAGACCTTGTTGTCTTCGTTTCCTCTGTTTCTTAAACAGTTCCACATGTTATGAGCTCTGCACAGGCAAATAGGAATCCATCAGCCTGATATTTGCTCATGGATAGACCTAAAGATTATTTCCTAAGTTAAAAAGAGTCAAGTATAGTTATTCCCACTGCTTCGAGCCAGGTCTTCGTCCTGTTCCCTGCACAGGGCCTGGCACACGGCAACAGCAACTTCCAGAGTGACAGTGTTTCCAACGCAACGGAATCACCGAGAGAGGCCCACACTCCCCTCCTCAAGTCTCATCCGAATCAGCCATCGCTGTGCCTCCAAAGGTGCCTCGCCTTTGTTTCTGCTTAGCATACTTTGGCACCATCAATATTTTGAATACCATTGTCTTGTTGGCTTTTGCGAAACTGAGAAATATTTGATTAAACCCAGATAGACATAGACTAGCTGGGCCTATGACTAGTCATGCCCCATCTGAGAGAAAAAATACAAATGGATACAGGGGACAGCTCTTAACCCAGTTTTGAGACAGAGCAAGGACTGTCATGTCTGTCTCTCTCGTGGTCACCACTGTTTTGAATTTAAATGTTTTGACTTGCATTGTTATAGATTAATGATTATATTATCCATATGGCTGGATAATATCTGAAAGTAGGTGTGTCTTTTGCCATATTGCTAGGAGTTGTGTTTAGGATCAATGCTCTACTTCCCTTTCAGGATGCTTTTTTTAATTTTTTGGTCCCTTAGGTGTTTTCTGTTTGTTTGTTTTGATTTGATTTTAATTTTTAGGTTAATGAATAGCCTCAAGTGAACACAAGAAATGGGGCCATTTATATATAGGAATTTTATGATGCAACCCCCAGACAGAGATGGAAAAACTCTGTTTCCAAGAATATTTCCAAATAACATATAAATTATGCTGGGGGAAAGTCAGGCATTTCATTTAATGTGAATACAAATTTAGTAAAAAGAACATAGTTTACACAGTGATGTGGTTTCTTTGGCATAAACCTCACTGAAATAGCCACCTTATTTTTAAAAAAGACAAAAAAGTTTCAACAACAAGAAATAAATCTAGGCTAGTGACAGGGCTCAGCAGGTAAAAAGTGCTTGCCAACCAGCCTAACAGACTGAGTTCAGTCCCTGGGACCCGCATGACAGAAGGAAAAAACCAACTACTGTAAGTTGACATTTGCACCTCCACATGCACTGGCATGGCACATACACATAGCATGGACTCATGACTGGCCAGAGTGAGTATCACACACACACTCTTAAAGCTGCTCATTTGAGTTGCTGTCTTGTCCTCCAATACTACACCTGTCCTTTCACACTGTCAAGGTTCACTTGGTGGTCATGATGAAGCTGAGGTAAGAACGTAACAGGGGCCATGATTTTTCTCTTTACGAAAGCTACTGCTAATGGCTTCCATTTTGATTTTCAGAGCCTCTTTCAGTAAGACTCATGTAACACGGCTCTCATTATTATTTTTTCTTTCTGACCAACGTAGTCATGTTTTAGAAGCTCTTGGGTATTAAGTCACACAGTTCACCATGGTTTCCTTTACTTTGTACAATGCCAAGGCCATCAAGAATGCTTGAAGTACTCTCTCCAGGTCTTCAGAAATGACCATATTTATTCCCCTTTTATCAAAAATTTTCCTAAGCCTTCCCACCAAGGCAGGTTTTTTTTCCTTGGTCCTTATCTTTGCCCCTCCTTATCTTTGTGGTGCTATAAGAACTATTACTTTTCACTGTAAAAAGTAACTTAATGGATGGGTGGCAAGTTATATATCTACACAGACTGGAAGAGAAATTGGCTTTTGTGTTAACCAGATTTGGCCTAAACCACCAAATGCCAGGTGCTTCTGACACACAGAGAGAAAGAGAAAAGCATGAACAAAAAGTAAAAGAGGCTGCATGGAAAATAATAGAATTCTAACTGGCCAGTAAAATCATTAAAAACATATGAAAAGTTAGTGGATTCAGGTTAATAAAAACACACTCATAAAAGCTTTCCCTAATGCATCTTTGTATTTGGCCTGAATTGACGTTCCCGTCAACCTGAAAGGACCAAAGCCGAGATGACATGAGCTGTGATAGAGACGCATCAATGTAGCAGATATTTCTTATCCCCATAAAGTTTCACACCTGAACTAGTTCTCATCTAACTAGAGATTCACTTTTTAAAATTCATTTCCATAAGGACTGTCGGAAATTTTGACAGGAAAACTGAACCTAATCCTTTGCTCTGTACAGAGTTCAGACTTGTGGGTTTTTCTTTGCCTTCCTTTGATTTCAGTCTCCAGCAGCTGGCTGGTCCTGGTAAGCTCCATGTGCTCAGCTTGCTGTCCTCCTATGACCTCTAGGGACAACCTCCCACTGCCCCTGTCCTGCTCCGTCATGCTATGGCATCAGTGCTGTCTGCCACACATTAGGCAAGAAGGTCACGGTGCTGGCTCTGTCAGGGTGGGGTCTTTCCTTCCTGTTCTTGCTCCCCCTCTACACTCCCCACACACAAATCCATTTCTGCCTGTGAACACTGAAGAAAGAATTCATCGAGTAATCCCTGGTAATCATGGTAATGGCACTGACCACAAGCCACAGATTGCTCCATGAAATTTCAGACTAACAACAGTGAAGCTAATGAAAAATAAATCAGGTTATCTTATCGCTCTTCAGACCCACTAGGAGCATTTTGTCCTCAGTTACAGCTGTGCTGCCTCCCTATAGCACAGCTTAGCAAGAAGGTGCTCCAACCTGAGAATATGGAGTATTCAGATCGACCGAAGTTCAGCCCCAAACACAGAACATAGGGGAAGCTCTCAAAAGGGTTAAGGGGTGCAGGGACTGTCTCTCGCATGAACTCAGTAGCAGGCTCTCTGAGCATCTCCCCCTGGGGTATACAGCCTTGCCCAGCCAAAGAGGAAGACAATGCAGCCACTCCTGATGAGACCTGATAGGCTAGGGTCAGGTAGAAGAGAAGGAGGACCTCCCTTATCAGTGGACTGGGGGAAAGGTCATAGGAGGAGAAGAGGGAGGGAGGGGGGATTGGGGGGAGACGAGGGAAGGGGCTACAGATGGAATACAAAGCGAATAAATTGTAATAATAGATAAAAATTTAAAAGAAAAAAAACAATATAGAACATCTTTCCCTTTTACGGTGGTAGTTTTCTCCCACATCCTTTGCAGTTGCTCTCAGGGTATCTTCTGGCCTCTGAGTCAACCTGCTAGTTCACAGCTTTTCCTTTGAAAGGCAACTTTGTGACAATGTGATTTAGGAACCATGCTGTTTATTCTGCTCGTCATGTGTGGTTAAATGCTGGGCTTCATCCAGATTCCATATGGAATCTTAATAAAGACATTCTTCTCAAACTAAAATGAACAACTTTTCAATTTTTCAACTGAAAACCCTGTATTTAGTTAACCTTCCAAGAGAATAAACATGAAAGTAAAGAGTAGGGAACCTTGAAGTGTCTCGAAAATTATGGCTTACACTTTTATGTCTTGAATTCCCTGCTTCCCAAGTCACTTTGTACGCGCTCTACATGTGACATGGCATGAGAACATGACTCACAAGCACCTGGTTATTTTGATGAACACAGTCTCTTGGCATGGTTTAATACTCAACAAAAATATTATACCTCAATTAAAATCCACATTTAAGGGAGGCACTCCAATTTTAATTTTAATTTGCTGTTCTGTCTTCTAGGATATTTTTTGCTTTTGGTAGTCAGAAATAATAATTGTTTTTGTTTTGCTTTTTGTTTTGTGTTGTTGTGATCTTATGTTCTGTTTTCTTTATTTCAGGAGATGGGCCAATAGCTGTGGTTAAAGGCAGGTTGATTCCAAAATATATTTTATCATGTTTTATTTCACAAAGGATAAGATACCATTCACTTAATTTTTCTTTCTGACTTCATGCCTCCAAGACCTACTAAAGAACATGTGGGGAAAGGAGCCTTTAATGTCGTTGGCATCTCTTACAACTCTAATTAGGTGTTTTTTGCCTTAGCTGGTGAGTAATTTTCCTAACTGAATCACTCTTACATTCCAGAATACCCAGTCCTTATCATTTTAATACTTGATTTCCCGAATCTCTTTGTCCCCTGAAGATCATGTTACCTAAGAGAAGAAGCTCATTTCTGTGAGTTTTACCAATCCTGACTTTCCTACGACCACCTTTGTCTACTTCCTCTTTCTTCCCTTTTCTCCAAACTCAACATCTGCAATCCACGCTTGATCCCATCCCTCACTCACTATTGAGGAAGACTGTATTTTATAATCCTGTCATATAAACACGTCTTTCTTGACTCCACTCTGCTCTCATTTCCCTCAAGCTTTTGGAAGCACTCCCTTCTCCTAGCTCTAACAATTGAGGTTTATGCGGTTTCCTGGTACTTGGAATCACAACAATTTAGACTTTTCTTTACCTTTCCAGCTCCATCACGGCTTAATGCTCACCAATCACTGGCATGTGACCTAGTAGTAAATCTGGTGTCTTTTTCTTACTTACCCAATTCTTTTTTAACATTTTACAGAGTGATGACTCCACTGTGCTAGAAGCCAGGAAGAACTCTTTTTTTTAAAAAAAATTCTCAATTGATCTTTTCTCTCCATGCCTCATTTTTTAAACTGAAAATTTGAACCTTTCTCTATGATGTTACCAATAGTTTCATACTTTCAAGAGTCTTGTTAAAGGCATGCTACCTGTATTTTTTTCTCCATACTCTCTCTAATCCCTTTATCTGGAAATTTTCTGTTTAAAATAGCCATTTCTGCATGAATAGTTCCAAAAACTATTAACATTGAATTGCAGTCTTAAGTTTCCTATTTTGGCTGGGATTACTGAGGTTAAATTCTACAACTGTATCAGTCTCCTCAGGTCCAGAACACAATCAATGCTTTCCTCTTTCTTCAGTTTCCTTTTGCTCATTTTTCCCTTTCCAGAATTAGGTCTTGCCATTTCTGGTCCCATTATTCCCTTATCTGCAGAACAGTCACTTACTGGGTCCCACAATTGTATTGCTCTGCTAGCCACAAACCACCAGGCTATTATCTCTGATGCAGTTATGATTTAGTTCCAGATGAATGGCTCCCATTACAGCAAAATTCAGATCTCTGCAAGGCTTCCATGGCTCTCCATGGCCCTGAAGAGTCTCAGCTATCTGACTCAAGCTGCCCACACTGAGCAGAAAACATACCAGTTTTCTTTCTCTTACTGGTCACATAGAGTATTTTTCTGTTCTTTTACTTGAAACCTATTTGCATGGTTGGGTTCATAAAATGTGTTTCATATAATAAAAACACAAAATTAGATGTTATCTTTTTATATAACCTGAAAAAAATGTGTTCTCTTTTATTTTCATTACTTTTAATTTTTATTCTTCTGGTCTTTTGAAACAGAGTCTAGCTCTTTAGCCCAGGTTGGACTAGAACTCATTATGTAGCTTGGGCCAGCCTTGAACTCATAGACATCTTCCTACTTCAATCTCACCTTTACTAAGGTTGGGTATGAGCCATCATGTTCAGCAACACAGCTTTTAATAATGGTGGTTAGGCTATTTGCATTTGCTGCAATTATTGATTTATTTATTTTTCTAAAACAGGGTTATTTGAGGTATACTACAAGAGGCATCAGGGTAAGCAATAACAAGAGTAATGCTCCTGGCTAAGTATCAACATATTTGACCTTATTTCTACCTGTCTTCCTGCTTTAATGCTATTAACCACCACATTTTGGTGGCTTGGTGTTTTTGTTTCTCTTTTATTACTCTTCCTTCCTTTGAGGATCAGTTAATTTAGCATATTTGGGGTTTGGTTGACCCTTTCACCTATCAACTTTAGTTTTTCCACTTGCATGTTTGTATGTATTGGTTGTTACCATGTAAATTAAAATAAGCACCTTTGACTTATACTATTCATGTTCAAAAACTATTTGAAGAAAAATAGAAACAAAGTAATTATCTCATTTTGATTTTTGGCTCCACGCTGTCTTCTTGATGACTATAACTTGTTTTGTACAGATTTACTATAAACTCTGTCCTGGATACATTTGCCTTAAAAAGCCCATTATCTAAGAGACTTAGTATTCTGTATGACAAACTATGAATATTTCAAAGCTTCTTTTATTGACTGACCTTTTGTGTTTTATAGTGTTCCCCCATTGTTTCTTACAGAACTAGGCTATTTGTTGATATTTCCTTTTGTCATTTAAAGCTTCTCTAGAATTTTTGGCTCAGCTAGTCTCTCAGTAATGAATTCTTTAGCTATTCCTTTAGTCAAAGATATCTCTTAAGTATTTATTTGAAAATAGTTTTGAAGACTAATTTCACTGAACTGAACTTCTGAATTGTCTTATAATAGGTTATATTGTTTTGTTTTCTTTAATCATTTAAAAGATGTTAGGTCATTATTTTCTGGCACCATTTTTTTCTATAGAGAATTCATGGAAAGAGATAAATGGAAAAGAAGCAAGTTTGTATATATACAACAGATACGGAAAAATTTCGCTAGGGGCTTCTGGGAAACTGATATTGGCTTTAGTGTATCCACCAGCTTTCACCATGTTAGCTAGTCTTCTTATTGTGATCAAATACCTGACAAGAAGCAACTTAACGTAGGGTTAAATTTTGGCTAAGATTTGCAGAAACGTTGACCACAACACCAACTAGAGACTTCTTCAAGGACACACCTATATCCTAGGTGAGTCCAAATCTAGGTAAGTTTACAGTGAGCAACCCATCATACCACCATCTGCCAACTTGACACTAACACATCACCTTTAAGCTAAACCATTCCACTCCTGGCCTCAAAGACTCCTACTATTCCTTAATGAAGACTCTCTTGAGGAGTCATAGTAGTCTCAACACTGTTCACAAGCTAAGTTCAAAGTCCATCAGAGACTTAAGGTAATCTCTTAACTGGGAGTCCCCCCCAAAAAGCCACAAATTTCTAATATACAGTGACAGAATATGCATTTCCATTCCAAAAAGGAAGAAACTGTAATGGCAAGCAAAGCAACACTGAAACAGGCAGGGAAAACACCAGTCCTTGCAGCTTCATGTCCCATCATTTAAAGCCTTTATTTAGTTATTATTGATTGGCGTGTGTGCACATGCATGTGTGTTGTGTCTGTTTGTGTGTTCAAATGCTCATGTACATGTGGAGGTCACAGGACAACTTGCCAGAGTTGATTTTCTCCTAGAAAGGCATGGGTTTCAGGTGCATTGGGCTTGGTGGAAAGCCTTTGTACTCACTGAGTCTTCTCTCTCACAGTCTGAGGCTCATTATGGTGTCTTATGGTGTTCTAGATACAACCCACATGCAAGGTGCCTTCCCTTTCCAGTTAAACCTTTTTGAGAACTCCCTCAGAGACATACTCAGAGTTGTGCCTCCCAGGTGATTCCATTTCCAGTCTATTAGCAATGAAGATCGCAGCGAAGAGGCTGCAGCCTCTTACCAGTTTATTTATCTACCAGCCTCTTGATCAGTGGTCTTGCCAGTGGTGGATCTTACTCTAGATTGAGAAAGAAACCGAGGTGCAGGTAATTGCAGTACAAAGAAGCTGCTGCGAGGGAATGAGGACAGCTCTGCAACTTGCTCTCTAATGGCACTTTCATTTTCAGATATATGGGCACATTAGATCTCGGTGCTACTGGGAGGATAATTCTAGCCTCACTTCCCGTTGATTCTGTTGGAGTAAATTAAAAAATGGCTGTGTGACTGTTTATTATTAGCCCTATGATTATCACACCAGTATTATCTATCCTGCTACCAGACACAGACACCTGTCAGGTTTTATACTTGCCTTCTTTGCCTTGGGCTGGGCAGCTGTTCCTACCTATGCTGTCTGAATCACTGCACCATCTATCTCTCAGCCCCCACCCAACGCCGTCCTCTTCAATGCTCCTACCTTCCACCCATAATCTCATAAATACTTGCTTTTATTCTTAATTTGGGCCTTTCATACTATTGTTGGAGCCCTTTCTCTCAGCCCACATGGGTTTTTTCTCTACACTAACCAGCCATGGTGACCTCCTTCCTCCTCTCCTCCAGCCCATCAATCCCATGATTCTCATGATTCTTCCACCCTCACAAGCCTGGGAACCTTAGCCATGCCTACCCTGTTCTGCTCTGCCCAGGTATAGGCCATTTAAGTATATATTTTAGGCAGGTTTACACAAAGAAGGATGGGTGTATCCGGCAGGCAGTAACCAAATTTTTTATTGTGACATTTTAGTTTTTAATTACAGTTTATTCACTTTGTATGCCATCTTGTAGCCCCCTCCTAACCCCACCCTCCCTTTCTCATCTCCTTCCCTGCCCCTCCCCAAGTCCACTAATAGGGGAGGTCCTCCTCCCCCTTCCATCTGATCCTAGCCTATCAGGTCTCATCAGGAGTGGCTGCATTGTCTTCCTCTGTGGCCTGGTAAGGCTGCTCCCGCCTTAGGGGGAGGTGATCATAGAGCCAGTCACTGAGTTCATGTCAGAGACAGTTCCTGCTCCCATTAGATACTGATCTGACTACCACTTGGAGACTGAACTGCCATGGGCAGGAGTCTTAAAAACAATAAAAATATTTCAGGCAATAATGATATGAAGAGTTCTGGTTGGCTCTTTTTTATTCCCCTCCAAGCCCATATCCATGCATGTAAAAGCATAGTTTGGTCTCTTCATTGACAAAGAAGTCAAACTCATCAGACTGCTTAGAGGTTTTATTTTTTATTTGTGTGTGTGTACATGCACATACCTGCACATGCCTGTGGAACTGAGAAAAAGTGATGGGTTCACTGGAATTATAGGCAACTGTGACTTTCTGGGAATTGAATTCAGGTCCTCTGCAAGAGCAGCAAGGACTCTTAACCACTATGCTACGTCTGCAGACCCAATAACTGGAAGTAAAAATATGAACTTGCCATATAATGTGACGTTACTGTAGCTTTCAAATAAGATTTCCACACTTATACTTTATCTAATGAGTTTTATATTATTTTCAGCTAACAATGACAAGGCGTCCACCGACAGTTATTTGTTACATCTGTGGCCGTGAATATGGAACCAAATCTATTAGCATTCATGAGCCACAATGTCTGAAAAAATGGCATAATGAGAACAATTTGTTGCCTAAAGAACAAAGGAGACCGGAACCGAAAAAACCAGAAATTAGAACCATTAGTGGTAAGTTCTTACAAAAAGAGTGAGAGAGACTTTGGAGATTAACTATTTTTTCTTACTAACCCAAACTTCTGAGATCAACAGCACTTACTGTCTTAAATGAAGTCAAATTTGTTTTTTCAAAGACATTCTGGATGCTGAGTCATAAAGATGCTATCTCCTGGCAACACCTAGTGAGAGGAAACCATGGAAATTTACTGTTATTTTCCTAAAGTTATTTTTACGTATTATCATGCATAATATCTTTAGAAACAGAAAGCTTAAAGACTTTTGGTAATATTAATAACCTTGCCTTTATTTGTAAATGTGTGTTGATCTCCTTGTGGAGCAGGAGTACCGAACCCAAATGCTGACCAAATCTACTCACTATTGAAGTTACAAAATTGAAAAAAGGGTTTCCTGTGTAAACAAAGAAGGAAGATGCCCATCCAACTGCTGTTATCATTAAGAAATTTAGCACAAGAGAGATGTAGCTTCTGATGAATGCAAATGAAACCAGAAATCTAAACATCTGGATGAAATGTTTAGATTTAGTTTTAGCAAATAGTATTTATAAAGTGCTATGCGACTCAAGTGAACATGGAGCTGTACAATCTCACATAAGGGTCAAAGAGTGTTGTGTTTCCTCAGAATATGAACAGAGTTGAAAGAAGAATATATATATATATATATGTATATGTATATATGTATATTTATATAATTGCCATTTATGCATGCACAGTCTCAATTATCATATTTCTATCATTAATGTTTTTCTCATTTGATTTCCTCATTCCTTAAGAGATATTTGATTTTTGAGAGAAGCATCTTTCAATGTGCTTTTCCCATGTAGTCATAGCTTACTGTGCAAGCTGTTGAACGTTCGCTCGTTCATGGCCGTCTTTAAGGTGTGATCCAAGAACAGTATGACAACAACCCATAGAGTGAAATCTAGATCGTTATAAGTTCTAGATGCTATCAAACCCCAGCTATTCACAGTCCTTGGCAAGAAGGGACTTAAAAGTTGAAAAAGAATTCAGAATGAATACCTTGGGTCTGGAGAGAAAGCTCAGAGGTTGAGGGCACTGACTGCTCTTGGCAGAGGACCTAGATTCTGTTCCCAGCACCCAGCTGGCTGCTCGCAACCATCCATAACAGTTCTAAGAGATACAACACCTTCTTCTGACCTTCTTTGGCATCATGCACATGTATGGTACACATACATACATGCAGGCAAAACATCTATACACATAAAATAAAATAAAAAATAAACTATACACCCATTGAGATCACAGCATTTGTCTCTAAAGAGACTACCTACCTGGCTTCCTAGAGCTCATTTGGTACACAAAATAATCTTTTCTCATTTATTGCATCGCTTTTTCTGCTTGATATTTGCCATCATATGGCCAGAAGTGAAAATGATAACTTGAAAAGCCCTGGAGGGTGGAGGGGGCTCACTGTCTGCCACTGTTGACAGAGAGAAAGGGTAGATTCTGCCTTTGGCCTGCAGTTTTCCTCTTGGTTTCATGCTAATTTTATCTCTGAAGGAGGCATTCTCCTCCCTGTAAACAAAACTGGCATGCCCCCTCACACACTCAGTGCAATAACTCTTTTCCTGGATCCATAGTCAAAGCAGGAGGCAGAAATGTTGCAATGAAAATGTCACTGCCATCCTTTTCTCTACAGTTTCCATAGCACTCAAAACACGTACTCATGTGCTCAGCCATTAAGTACTCATTCTGTTCTTGCCCGGAACCTGCGTTCACTTCCCTGAACCCATCCATGTCTATCAGCTCACAGCTGCCTGTAACTCCAGTTACAGCACATCTGGCACCACTGGCTCACACAGACACGTGTATTCATGTGTACACACACACACGCACACTTAAACACATTCATAATCTGTATAATACTCATATCTGCTTTATCTAAAGGAGAAATGACAGGCTGAACAGGGTTGAAATCTCCATTAAAAGCAGGCATGCTAAGAATCTAAAGGTTTGTTATGGTTGTGTGAACCATTAAGATAAAAATCGTATGAAGGTAGCCTAGTGTTTAATGAAGTAACAATCTCTGGCCAATGATAAAAACAGATATATTTTGAGTGCCTGGCCATATTTGAAGGGACCTATTTGGAGATTTTAGGACACAGTCCTAAATAAGGCTTATTAAAGTTAAACCCCACATTGTTCCTCTAAAATAAAGCCATATGGCTTTTTCCCTCCCATGTGCCTTCAAAGAAAATTACGCATTTTTCAGCTCCTTTCCCCTCAGCTTATTTTGTTTGCATTCTTCACTTTAATTAGTTAAAGAAAGTCTGAGTTTATGGCCATGAAGAGATGATGTTTTTTAGGGTATAATTCCTCTTAAATTTACTCTCAGCTGTCAATTTGGGTCTCTGAAAACATTCCAGGGAAGGATTGCATAAGAGCAAAATACAAACATGTTCTTTTCTTGTTGTAAGCTTATATTTATAACCAACAGAAAGAAAGCCAAAAGTTATATTTGCAAGATAACAATGTGTAAGCAAAGATGTTAATAATTAGTGAAGAATGCATATCATGACAAGAATCTATATTTTTCCCTTTTAAATATTCAAAGAGTAAAAAGCCTCCAATTCTAGCTGAAAAAAAATGCTCAACACTATTTACTGTATTTATTAAATTCTGCCAAGGTCACGTGATTTGCTTGAAACTGCCTGTTAAAGGTATTTTCTGAGACTATTTTCAATAAATAGTAGAATATGGCTTCCTAAATTGGAAACTAACCCATTTATTTTCCTTCTCACTCTTCCTTTTCCCCCTTCTTTCCTTTTCTCGCTCTCTTTCTTTCTTTCTTTCACCTTTCTTTCCTTTTCTTCTTTTAAATATTTGCCTCTTTCCCATCCTCTTTGCAGCCAAAGGGTTCTATGATCTTGATGCCTTAAACGAAGCTGCTTGGACAAGTGCCCAGAGCCAATTGGTTCCCTGCAACATTTGCGGGCGGACCTTCCTGCCAGACAGACTGATTGTTCACCAGCGATCTTGTAAACCTAAAGTCGCCAAGTAAAGCCCTTTGGTCAGCAAAAGTGTTACCGGAGTGAATGCCTTCCAAAGGGACCAAGGTCGAAGGGGGGAGAGAGGGGCCGGGAGGATGGAGAGAATAACCCCGGAGAACTAGAGTTCCCTGAGCACTGGCCCAGCCAGAGGTGGACAAGTTTTTTCCAGCTGTAAGGGGACCAAGTCACACTTTTCTCAGGAGGAATTACTAACAGATTGCTTCTTAACAGAGCTGAAGTTTTGTCTAAAAGGGCATTTCTCGGGCAAATTGTTGCCAGTTTTCTCCGCTTCTCGTTTTCTCAACAAGGTCTTGTACCACAGAGCGAGCCTTGCGCCCAGTGAACAGATCCTCAATGAGGTAATTTGAGGCAATCCTAGGTTGTAGCCAGCACCGATTTCCTTCCTAATCCTTTGCTTTCTGACCCATGGATGTTTTTACACGGAGTTACTGAGAAGTTTCTTTTCCTCGTAGACTCATTTGACAGGATACATAAACTTAAAAGGGCTGACAACGTAAAAAGCATGAGAATCGTATTTCAAACTCTTACTGTTTCTAACACCGAGAAATGCTGCCGAGACGTTGACTAGCCGATAGCGCCAGCCTCACTTGTCAGGAGACCAGTTCATCTAAATGGGTGGAGGCTAGCTCCTTTCTCCTGTAGAGGTCCAGCAAGGGTTCTTTATGCCTTCTTGGGGATTTATAGGTTCCTCATTGTTTTGTCTAAAGGCCTGCCAGGAAGTTCTATGCCTCCCCACCCAGGCCCATGAACCATAAATGGGTTGTGAAAGAGCTTTGTATTTTAGCCTCTTTGAATGTGTTTTAATTCAGGAGTGGCTATATTGGAAAGAGGCCTGGGGCCAGAAAGGTGCTCTGCCCAGGAAATCCTGCTCTCCCAGGTAGTGTGGCTTTGCCTAGATGCCCAGCAATCTACTTGGGATTTTTGTTCACAATTGGGACAAATTCCAAGACCGTGAGGATCCACCAGATTTCTGCAGTCTTTGCCTCCACAACCTTACAAAGCACAGTTATAAATCACAGGCAAATCCATTCAGCCTATTTTGGTCCCGCATCTACTTATTATATGGGGTTGGGTTAGAGTAATTGTGCTAGAGTAATTGTGCTAATCATTCTGTTTCCTTTTCTGTCTGCCAAAGGAAGCAAGAGAACTTATTTTTTCTCTTTTCTTTTCTTTCTTTTCTTTTTTTAAAGCCTGTAGATACTCTGAAGGAAGAGTAGGCATTTAATGACTCAATAGTTGATGTCTCCTCTTTCAGCTTGTTAACCTAAATGATGGAGCGTAGCGCCCTCCCACAATGTCTAGTAACTAAAGCAAAAAAGAATCTTGTCATTCTCTTGCTGAGCCGGTTTATCTTAGAGTGAGGTGAAAACAAAACTTTGAAGCGAGTCATGTTAGAGGTTTTGAAAGATATTTTGGTATTCTGCTGATGTTCTGGAAATAAAATGTGAGGGTGAGTAGGTAGAGCAAACTTCTGGCCTCAACTTGAAAGGAGCTTCTGCTGAGCATTACAAAGAGGTTCACGGGCACAGCCAAGGAACGGCAGCTGTGTCTTCATCTATATGAAGCAGGCCTCCGAGTTTCTGAAGTGATTGAAAACAAGGAGATTCCAGGGATTATTGCATTCTAGGAGAACTGTGAACAGGCTTGAAAATCCATCAAGGAACTGACTGTGGGGATTCCACATGTGCTTGTACCTCAGCGGGTCTTCAAATGTCCCATGGAATTAAACACAGAGAAAGCTCAGTTGTAGTGACGTCACCCTCACGTTCTGTTCCATTATGAAGGCAAGTTATCAAAGTCTTGCCATGAGTAGGAATGAGCTCACCAGCTCTTTGCCAACTACCTACCCCTTTATCCCAGAAAGTTCACATCTGTTGAAGATCTACGTACTTCCCAAAAGAAAATAGGCTAACAATGGTTGGAACCTTCACGACTCATGAATTTGAACCTTGATATCATTTCCATAATAATCCCCTACATGCTGAAGGAGAAAGAGTAGATGAAAGTACTTAGAACTTCCCATTAGCCCAGGTAGGTATTGGTGTGGGATATTTTAAAACACCATTACAAAACACCAACAATACTGCAATGCTTTCTGCACTCTGTTACCTAGTTAGGTATAAACTTTATTTGAATCATCCGTGAGGTTATGGGCATGCTAATAGAATTTCTTGATATTCTTTAACTTATTGAATCTACATAAAAGTTATAAGTTATGCCCAACCAAAATGACAAGTGTCTTGGAGAAAGGGGCATTGCTACTATATGCAAGCACTTAAACATTTTCTATCCATTATGGGGGCTCTTCAGGCAACTACATCATAGTATTTTTGTAACAAGTATTTCCAGATGATGGTTCAGGGTGATACTCTGTTGAATTGCTTTGATTCGAGGAACATGGATCTCAGTTCCTTTGTTGAAAAAAAAAAGTTGCTATTTGAGCTTCTTTGGAGCTAAGAATAAGGAAGAGATATCAGAAACTCAATATCTTCTGCTTCCTGAAAGCAGAGCTTGGACGTTCTGTTCTTGTCTCTTTCTGGAATTAATTTCTTCTTTTTTACTTGTGTCTAATACCAATAAGAATGGCTTGAATCCCATATTGTGTCGAGGAAGGAAATTCAGCCCTTTCCTTCCCCTACCCCGAGAGGTCTTTCCCCTAATCTGGCAGCAGTCCATGTTTTCTTATCACTTGCCTTTCATACAGATTCGTTATCTGGAGCATACAAAACAGTTGGCCTTGCTTGCTCTCTGTATCAGGAGATGGAAAGTAAGGTTTTCCCTGCACTTGGAAGAAACATCACAAATGCAAAGCAGCAAGGCTTCCAGAAGAGGCCAGGCCAAACTGGCTAGAAAACAGGGAAAACTCAGAGTATTGCAGGATGATACATTTTTATTTTTCTTTAAAATCATGTTAGAAAGATATTCAACCTGATACCCTCAAAACCACAGTAGAATGAACTCTCTTATTCTCCTGTGTACACTTGCTTCTGTTGTCACACTAAGGCTGCATTCGAATGGTTTCAACCCCACTGTTACCACCTGGAACAAGAAACAAGGACAAGGATGCCAGAGAGACATGCTGCGACCCATAATTCCACAGTTTCTCTCTAGAAATGCTTTTCACCCCTAGTTATGAAAGCACAAGGTTAAGTTAAAAAGTGTACAAGCTTAGCTGCAAAGTAGTAAGATGAGAGCTGACACCGGTGTCATAGAGACAGGTTTTATCAACAAGTCATGCTGGGCGCTCTATTGGTCCAGGGCAGTGGCCAAGATACCTTTTAACTAGCATAGCATGTATCATACAAAACCTCAAGGATGCTGATGTCATGGTCTCCAAAATGACTTCTGTTGCTGTGATAGAATACTCTGACAAAAAGCGACTTCAGGGAGAAAGGTTTTATTCTGACTTACAATTCCAGAGGGTACAGTCCATCCATCATGTTGAGGAAGGCATCATACCAGGAGCTTCATGGAAGTCTGTCACACTTTGTCTGGACACAGGAAACCGAGAGCAACGAAAGTGAGATCAGGGTATAAAACCCCAAAGCCTGCCCCCTTCCTGCAGGGAGGCTCCACCTCCTGAAGGTTCCATAACCTTCCCTAACACTACCACCAGTTGGGGACTATGTGCTAAAACACATGAGGTTGCTGAAAACATTTCACATTAAAGCCACACAACAGAGATGTGATTAAAGCTGTTATGGAGTGTAAATGGGGAGACGGATTATGCTAGTGGTACAAATCTACACAAATCTCTGAGGAGAAGGGGAAGGGAGAATGGGAGGGTGACGGTGGGACTGTGAGGAGAGGAGGGGGGCTTTGGTCAGGCTGTGAATTGATTAAAAATATAAATTAATATAAAAAGGAAATGTTAGTACTCATCTTCCTGCCCCGGCCACCGTGCTTTACACTTGCTGCCTTGCTTTTCCACCATGATGGGCACTTATCCCTCTGGGGCCGTAATCCTAACCAAACTCTTCGCATTTTACCACAACAATGAAAGAGTAACTAATACAACATCTCTGTGGGATGAGAACCCCATGTTCACCAGATAGGTACCGCTCCCAGATCCACAAGGGAGAATGGACATTCCACTGATAACTCTACTAAAAGAAAAGAAGACAACATTCCCTGTGGCAGATATGCTGGGAAATACTGAATGGATGAACCATCAAAACAATCCGGAAGTATAGGAAAGGGGGAGGTCAAAGGTCCTTGATTCACTGACTGATAAATTATCAACCAGAAAATTTACTTTGAGAACTTCCATTTCCTGACTTTGAAACTTCTTCCCTCTGTGAGTTCTCATCAGTGTCCCCAGAACTTTGTTTTCTGTTGGAACAAAATATAACTACTCCATGTCCCACATACTCCTCTGCATGAGTTACGCCTGTGTACCTGTAAACTAAACACATAACAGAACAACTTGAGGATGTATCTGGGCTCATAATTTCAGGGGAATTACACCAAGGAAAGAAAGGTGTGGTGAGCAGAGTATACATCACTACACCCAGGAAGCAAAGAAAGACATCAAGCTATGTCCAGGAGTAGGACCTAACCCTTAACGATCGGCTGCCCCCAGCTTGACTCCACATCCTAATGTCCTAACATTTTCAAACTTCGAAAATAGGTGGGAAGCTAGACATTAACAAGTGTGGCTGCAGGGGCTACTTCATATTCAAATTATAGCATCCCTCCTCTGGGCCCCAAAGGCTCTCATGATTGCCTCATAATGAACAGTCTTAATGGTTCCTCTGTTGTTCAAAAGCTCATATTTAAAGTCACTTCTGAGACTTAAGGCAAACTATTACCTGCAAGCTCCTATAAAAATCCAAAACAAAATTACCTGTGGCACAGAGAGAATATTTAATTTCAAGTGGAAGGAGTGAGAGCATGGTAAAGATGGGACCAAAGCAGGCCTGAAACCCAGCAAAGCACACATCGAATCCTGTACCTCCACATGCGGCCTTAGGGGCACGTGCTCACACAGCCTCGGCTCTGATGGACTTGACATTTTCAGCACATGTAATCTCTCGATGTGAATCTGCCTCCACTCATGGTCTGTAGCTTGCCTTAATAGATGACCTGCACTGCTGATGTCTCCAACACGCTGGTCTCCACTACAACGTAGATTTCAACTTACAGCTTCATAACTGCCTTCTGGGGAGGATTCCTACAGGAATTCTAACCTTAGCATAGTGCTGGGGGTTCTCAGGCCTTCTTTTGAAATGTGTGTGAAAACCTCATGATGCTAACTGTTGTATCCTACACAGGTGAAAAATCAGGACCACACAGTCTACAATCAGCTTGGGCATGATTCACACACACACACACACACACACACGCACGCACGCACGCACGCACGCACACACACACACACAATCGTGGTTGCAATAGCCTCTGTGTAAAGGGGACCCATGGTAGCTCTCTCCTCAGGGAAGTATCTTTCAAATGAGTTTATACTTTTATTCCTGAAGCCTGTGATGAGGGTTTTGTACTGAATTACTGCGATGCTCTCAAGGCATTTTGTCTATTGGCCCAGTGCAAAGTGCTTGCCTTTGAAAATCACCTCCCTTACCTGCCTGCCCCCACCCCATGTGTGTGTGTGTGTGTGTGTGTGTGTGTGTGTGTAGAGAGAGAGAGAGAGAGACAGGCAGACACACACTGAGAGACAGAGACAGAGAAAGGAGAGACTGCTATATAGCAGTTTCTTGTCAGATTACACTCTTCCGTCTTGGAGGGAAGCTCCTTAAGACATAGGATATTTACAGGAAGGTAAAACAAGATATTCTAAGGGGATGAGAAACATTCCATCTTCTAGGAAGTAAAGAACTCAGTGGTTTCAGAAAGTCCCTGAAACTGATCAAATCCAACATACACACACTCACACTCAGAGAGAGAGAGAGAGAGGGAGAGGAGGGGCGCCAAACATCAAGCATATATATGTGGTAAGGACTGCTGGGAGGCAGATCAGATGAGCTGCCTGGAAAAGGCTCAGAGAAACAACTGTCTGGAAAGGATGCTCCCATCCCTTGAGCTGCCTGCAGGCCGTATGGTATGCTGCAGGTTTCCAGCTATCATGAGCTTTCACCCATGTTGTGGTGGAATTTTGGTGATGCAGCTATGTTTGAGCCATTTCTGCTTCCAGAAGTAAATCCACCCATACATTTGTAACAGAATAAAATTCATTCATTCACCAAGCTGGACTTTAGTAGTATCCATACTTTGGTTTGTCATTCTTTTGATTCCTGTCTGGGGTGAGTAGATGTTTGTTCGTGTTACTGCAGGAATAAAGCCACACAACCATGGTATGGTACATGTGTGGAGGTCAGGACAACTTGTAGGGGGTTTGTTTTCTGCTTCCACCACATGGATCCCAGGGATTTGGACCCACATTATCAGATTTGGTGATACATGCCCTTACCAGCTGAGCCATCTTACTGGTCCATTCCTTCTAATGGAGTGAATTACCTTAACACTCACACCCACTCCTACAACTTTAGACAAGTGTTTTTCCCCCTGGCCACACTTCACATTATTCAAAAGTTTTAGCTCTACTATGTGCTCCCAGTTCTCACTATAAACCAGATTAAAAGTGTCCAGCACTAAGCATCCCACAGCAAATGCTTGGCCAACTTGGAACGTCTTCTGCCCATTTAGCCTGATACTTTTAAGTCTGGATTCATTCAAGGTCACAGGACACAGAGAAAATACAAGTTGCATGAGCTACAACTTTTCTGGTTGCTGGGATAAAATACTTTTCTGGTTGCTGTGAGAAAAGGAACTTAAGAGAGGGAGGGTTATTTTGGCCCACAGTTTGAGGGGACAGTCCATCACAACAAGGGAGCCATGGCAGCGGGAGCTGGAGGCAGTTGGTAAAATTGCATCCTCAGGAAGCAGAGAAGTAATGAAGATGCAGTCAACTGAGCTTCCTCTTCTTTGTGCAGCCCAGAAGCGAAGTCGAGGCAATGGTGCTGATCATTTTTATCATTGGTTTTTCACCTAAATGAACCTGTGCTGGTGAGTTTATGTCAACTTGACACAAACTAGAGTCATCTGGCAAGAAGAAAACCCACCTGAGGACCCTCTTCCATCAGAATACCTGTGGGGCATTTTTTTTTATTAGTGGTTGAGAGAGGAGTGCTAAGCCCACAGTAGGTATTGCTGCCCCTGGGCAGGTGGTCTGGGGTTATATAAGACACCAAACTGAGCAATCCAGTAAGCTGCTTCTAGCCATACTCCCTGCCTGTGTTCCTGCTTGAACTCCTGCCCTAGCGTCTTTCCACGATGGACTGTGATTGAGAAGTGTAATCCAAATACGTCCTTCCCTACTCAGGTTTTTCTTCATGGTGTTTGTCAAAGCAACAGGACTAAATGAATATCTCACCCAATGGACAGAATCCCTGATTGGGATGTCCAGAGGCCTGTCTTCTAGGTCACTGAGTTTCTTCAGCTCTGTCAAATTGATGATCAACCATCACATATATCAAAAGAACAGTCTTTACTCCATATTTCTATCAATTGAGTTCCTGTCAGGATTTCCTATTATGCTGTATTTATGGAAACTCAAGGTCTTCTCTATCCTGGTTCTTCAAATGTTTCCAAACTCTTTCTAAACTGAATTTCAAAGGCTTCTTTGAGCCACATTACCAGAAAGCTGCAGTAATAACCTCATTTCTCTTTCACCAGTTTTTATTTTTTTAATATTAGTTACTTTTCTCATTGCTATGAAAAAACATCCCCAAGGGAACAAAGGAGGAAGGATTCATTTAAACCCACAGTTTCAGGGATTTCAGTCCATTGTGAAGAGTGAAACTTGGTGGAGCAGAAGAGGCCACAACATGACATCTGGGAATCAGAGAAAATGGCAAAAAGGGTCTAGTGATGAGGTACCCAAAGTACCTCTAGCAACATGCTTTCTCAACGTTAGTTGATTTTGTTTGTTTTTGTTTTTGCCTCTGAGGTAACATTTCTAGAACCTTACAAACAATATCATCAGCTGGAGATCTAAGCTTTAACATATGTTTAGTATAACATATGTTGTATTAAAGACATAAAAGCAACCATCTTTCCTAGTCAAGTAAACAACTTGTTTCTCAACAAGATTTTGTTTTGAAGAAACTCATCTTTACCAAGCAGTTACCAGAGAGTCAGCCGAGTGCATTGTTTTGTCTATATGAACTTTATTTTTTATTTTTTTTAATTTGTTTATTTTTATCTCAATCACAGGTTAGGTACTTTGAATCCCAGGTGTAGCGCCCTCCCCCATTCCCTCCTACCCTCCCACTCCCTCCCTCATCTCCTTCTTCCCCGCCCCCTCCAAGTCCAC
>CM053764.1:124453505-124497030 GCA_028658305.1 Pachyuromys duprasi
AATGGAGATTTGGTGCCTCCTTCTGTTCCAGGGGCTGTGCACCACGGTCTGAGATGATATTTGGGGCACACACAGTGGGTTTGGGTTTGTGTGCATCCGCTGTATGCAGGGCTGTCAGAAATGGTGCCTGAGGCCTTCTCTGTCTGTCCCGTGGACAGACACCTGAACTGGGGTTTTTGCTGGCGGATGCGTGCAGCTTTCGCCCTCAGTGTGCGGTCTGGTCAAGATGGTCCCAGGAGCCACTCAGCCGTGGGTTGAGACAGAACTCGGGTTCTTCCCAGATCCGCTGGCAGACTCACCCACTGACTGAGTTTTTGCTGGCGGAAGCGTTTGGCCCGTGCCCCCGCAGTGTGTGGACTGGTCAAAATTGTCCCCCAATCCACTCAGCCTGTGGTGGTTCCCGAGATCGGTTCGCGCCTGCCGCACACCCGTGGGTTGATGCAGAACTCGGGATCCTCCCAGATCCGCGGGCGGACTCACACACTGACTGAGATTTTGCTGGCGGAGCGTTCGGCTTGTGCTCCGGCAATGTGCGGACTGGTCAAAATGGTCCCCCAATCCACTCAGTCTGGTGTGGTTCTGATGATCGGACCGAACCTGCAGCACACCCGTGGGTCGAAGCAGAACCCGGGTGCAGTGTGCGCTCGCAGGGTGCAGTTCAGTGAAAACGGCACCCAGTTCCTCCCCAGACTGCCAGCGAGACTGTGGGATCCAGTCTACAATGGCGGGTGCGGGCGCCCAGCGCAGCCGCTCGTCCAGATCAGAGCTGTGCGCCGCTGGTCACCGGGAAATTTCTCCAGGTAATAACTGGGTGTCCCTAGGGTTTTCCCACTTGATTTTCTCACCGTAGGAGTTCCGCTCACCTGGCACTCACAATGTTGGCGTTTTAGGTCCCAGAGTTCAGTCTCCTGGTCGCTGCGTTGTTTCTGCTCTCCTACTCCTCAGACACAGTGTTCTCTCGTGGCAGCCATCTTGGATCTCCCTATATGAACTTTAAAAGAACATTCATGGTAATATTAAGTGTTGAGCTGGGCATTGTGGTATACTCTTGCAGTTCCAGCCAGCATTCAGGAGGCTAAAAAAGTAGAATCATCACTAGTTCAAGGACAGCCTGGACTGCATAGTGAGATCCTAGGCTATAGTGTGAGACCTTGTCTCAAAGGAATAAATGAAGGAGGATGGGGGGCAGCAGGAGGAGAAAGAAAAGAAAGAAACAAATGTTAGATGTTTATCTAAAATAATTAAACCCATGTAGTAGAATTTGGACAAATACTGAGATGGATATAAGAAAGCACGACACTAACACTCGCGTCCCTTTCCCACCTCACAGCCCTCTGCGGACTCCAGAGTGAAGGCATGTCTGACTGTTAGGATATCTGTTTACAGCTTGGATAGAGATAAGTGTAACGAACAGACCCCAAGCAGAATAATGGCTTAAAATAAGACCATGCAGGGCTTACTTCCTGTTGATCACTGGGCAAGAAGGCAGTTTACTGAGATATGTCTCTTTCAGGCTGCTGAGTATCCGTTTTGTGCATTCAACCTATAGGTCTCAGAAGTTACTCTGAGGTAGGGGCCTCTTCTCCCAGTCTACCCAAAGGGGGGAAAAAAAAAGTAAAATGTTTCAAGCATGGTCTGGAAGAATGTTAAGCACTCCTCATATTCACAGGCACAATGAATAAACAAATGAATAAACAAACAAAAAAAACCCTCAGTCATATGACTATCTACGTGGAAGAAAGCTGGGAATCGTGTTCTAATTGAGACAGCAAGGAGAAAAGAACAGAGATCCGGGGTAGCGTTAGTCATCTCTGCCATGTATTTACATGTATAGATGTGCAGGGATAAAGATAGAACAGAGATTCAGGGAATGTCCAGCCAATCTCTGGCCCAACCTGAGACCCACCCCATTGGAGAAAGCCAACCCCTGACACTAACAATGACACTCTGCTATGCTTGCAGATGAACGCCTAGAATAGCTGTCCTCCGAGAGCTCCACACAGCAAAGGATGGAAAGATTGGGTGGAGCACAGGGAGACTTGTGGAAGAGGTAGGGGAAGGATAGAATGACTCATAAGGGACAAGAGCTTCACAAGAAGGCCAACAGAGCTAACTAACCTGGGCCTATGGGGGCCTTGCAGAAACTGAAGCACCAACTATGAACGGACTTGATCTAGGCCCCCTACACATACATACCCAATGGACAACTTGGTCTACTTGTGGTTCCCCTAGTAAAAGAAGCAGCGGCTGTTTCTGACATGGACTCTGTTGCATGCTTTTCAATCACTTCCCTCTGCTGGGGCTTCCTTACCAGGCCACCGTGGAAGAGGATGTCCTCAGGCCTGATGTGACTTGTAGTGCTGAGCTGAGTTGGGAAGGGGCTTTCCTTAGGGGTATTGGGGGGTGGGCAGAGAAGAGGGAGGAAGGGTGGGGCCAGGAAGAAAGGAGGATGGAAGCTACAATTGAGAAATAAATTGAACAGCTGAATAAATAAAGTTAAAACAAAGGAGCCAGGATACTGTTCTTGACATAGAGGAAGATAACTGGTAAGTAAGGATGAAAATAGTAAAGCTTAAAGTTTGCTATGACTTTGACACTTAAGGACCCTAACATCAGTCAGCGTTCAGGGGAGAGAAACTTTTTCTGTTACTTGCTTAAAGAAGTGCTTTATAGGTATTTTTGATATGCAAACTTTGGCTCTGAGTTTAGTCTCACCGAGCAAAAACTAGTGACCATTTTGAAAAAGTATATAGACACTCACATTTATAACAAACAGAGACCTATTTTGAGCAATTATTGGGAAACAAGTATATTTCACATCCTCTAGCCAGTACCTGAAAAGACATAAATTAGACTTTTTATTTTAACTCCAAACTAACTCCGCAGGACCTACGGTTATATGAGAAAAAACTAGGACCACAGGATCTTGTCAGCAAGACAGACTGAGGTAAGAGAGCCTCCTTTCATTGGGTTAAGAAGAGCACCATTGCATTACCAAGTTTTCAATGTTGCTTTGCTGCATTCTACTCTGACTTTCATCTATTTCCTTCAAGTCCATACTAAACGCTTGGTTCACTCTGGCTTGTGAGGAGCTGGCCTGGGGTATTGAGGTAAGCCACAGTGGCAAGCTTATAGCACAATTTGTGACATCTTGGTGGTTCAGGAACAAGAGGCAGGTGTTCCCTCCTAGAGGGGAGGCAAGGTGAACACAAGGACAAACAGGCCAGGAGAACAGCTGACACTCCATGAAGTATGAAGTGGCAACGTGTGAGAAGACACATGAGAGGCAACAGCCAGGGCAGGTAACCATTTCATGCCGGTCCTCAAGCTCATCAGGGAGGACCTGGGTTCCTAATCTCAACCACAGGGCTTCAGATCTTAACATTATTTCCATTGGAAGAGGTTTGAATGTGGGCAGGTGAGATGCCTTGGCAGCTAAAGCATTTGCAGCAGTGCTGTGAAGATCGGGGGTCAGAGCCACAGGACCTCTAGAAAAACCTGGCACCATGGTGGCTGCCTGTACCTCAGTCCTGGAGAGGTGACAGGCGCTCTCTGGGACAAGCTGGCTTGCCTGACTAGAAGGAGTTGGCAAATTTCGAGTCCAGGGAGAGACCCCACCTCAATAAAGTGGAGAATGAATAGGTAAAACACCTGGCATAACTTGGGGCCTCCACAAGCATGTCTATATACATACAAGTTCAACTACACACATGTACCCTCATACATGTGAACACACATGTACGCACACATACACAAATATACACGAAGCTTAACAAAAACAAAAAAAGCCTCATGTTTGAACACGTGGTCCCCAGCTCGTGGCAGTGCTTTGGTGTGTTGGGGAACATTGGGATTGTGGCCTAGCCACATGAAGTGAGTCTCTAGGGTTGAGCCCTGAAAGTGACATCTGCTTCTAAGTCTTGGTCCACCAAGGTACTGCAAGCCACGGTGTATGTCCTCTACTTTTATTAACTGAGCTGCCCAGCTACTGTGACTTCCTTCCTATAATGAACTGATGCTATAAGAAACTGTGAGCCAAAACCTATTCATCCTCATTTAAATGGTTTCTGTCACCAAAACAAGGAAAAAAAAGTTATTTGCTCTGGCTCAGGTTATTATGTCTGTTGGGATCACTTTTGGATATCAGTCCTTTCCTACTACTACTGGAAAAAACCAAAAACAAAAAAAAACAAAAAACAGACCTTTTCAGATAGTAGGAATCTTTAGGTCCAGAAGGAGATAAAACCAGCATCCCTTCTAGAAACAGGGAAAGACAATCTGTATATAATGGGATAATGGGAAAGGCTCTGGAGTGTCTGTAGTATGCATGCTAAATATGGCGGTTATCTGTGAGACCAACAGAAGACAGCACATTGGAATAGATGGAGCTAGCATTACAAAATTTGTGTACAAGGAAGGAGTGGGGTATTGGCAATGGGAATCTGAGTTATAGTTTCATGTCTTCTAAGTTACCAAGCTCCGGTAGGTTGGTATGCAAGTTGGACAAACGCTATGACTTGTGAATTTCCTTTTGGAGGGAGCTTGACAAGATGGCTATGGCAGAAAAAGTGTAGGAGAACGAAGGGAAAGGCTCTCAAGGATATAAGTCTCCCTTTCTGGTTTTATTTCTGTCTTTCCTAACTTCCAGTTTCTCCCAATACAATGCCCATCCCTTTCTATTTTCTTTTCCTCCCATTTCTATTTTCACATAGCTTTTCTAATAAGCCCTCTGGCACTTTCTGTCCAGAAGAGGGCAGCATTTAAAAGCAATCAACACAAATCATCAGGCAGCATTTACAAGCAACCTACAGAAGTCATGGTGGCACAGGTACAGCATTGCCAGGCCAAGACTTGGTTCTTTCTTCCTTTGTTTCTTTGTTTATTCACTTTGTGCTAGCAAACTATAAAAGGGACTTGCATTTACTCCTGCAGTCAGAACATGTGACCCTCTCATCTCTCCCTTCCTTGCCAACTTTCTGCAGGAATAACCATAAATATTTAGGGTATAGATTTCAACTTGGCTTCATCAGAGGCAATGTTTTGGCCAGTTTCCTAACAAAATGTACACACAACATAAAATATAAAGATCTAGATGCACTGAGCAGAAAGAACATAGCAATTCAGGCAATTTTTATTTTCTTCAAGTATGCCTGCTTTTAGACTATTGGGTAAGTGAATTAGCATTCTCCCCCTGCCTCTTTTTCTTTTTTTAAAAGTATAAGCAATTTATTACCTTTCCCGACACAGTTATTGAGAACAAGTGCTGGCTAGACCATGAGCAGACACCCGGCAAGACTGGGATATGTTGAGTTTGAGATACACAAAAACTAGGGGTTCTTTAGATCTATGAGTGGAAACAACTAACCTTGATGTTCTGAGAATCTTGAATTTCTGGTCATGTTTAAAGTACACCTCCAGGGTGAGATGTACTGGTGGCCTGTTAGTAAACAATAGTCTATCAATCTCTGTTAAAACTTTCTTCTCTGGCAAGGTAGAGGTGTTGGGAAAAGGTTGCTGCTCTGTCTGTGGGATGAGGAATGAGGCCCAATCTAGGGCGTGAAGGTCCTCACTTAGATTCCGGCTACCTGGTATCATTCATTTCTTTCCCTAAACTCTGTGTGAAATGTGGTAGAAGGTTAAAGGGCGCCTTCTGGGCCTCCCTTAAATACCTCGGTAGGTATACTAGGTGTGAAGAGACATTGCCTAATTAGAGGTGGCATGCCGGTTCTACATTTCAGTGCAGTAAAATTTATTAGATTCCTGCTTTTCTCTCTTGGGCATATGATGACTGACTTAAAGACTTTCCCACCTTCCATCTTTAAGTTTCTTTTAACCACCTTATTTTTTATACTAAATTCTTAATCACGTGGGATTTTAATTATCACACAGTAGAAATATAAATTTTTATACCCAGTGAAGTTTACAATTATGATTTCAACTATCCTCTATATAAATAGCTCCATCCTGAATGTTCTATTCTTCTTTAATCTATTCCTCCATATCCGTGGCATCACATTACATACATAGTTATATCCTTAAAGCATACTCTGAGGCTTTGTAGTAAAGGGCGAGTTCTATTTTAAATGCTTTCTTGAGTAGTCGTAGTCATTTCTTCTTCCAGCCAAAATTTAGAGTCAAAACTGTCAAATGATATAACCAATTCTGTTGGGAAATTGGCTTCTGTGGACTCCAACTGATCAATTCCTCCAGGAATTTCCAGCTTTTCTGCAATAGGAAGCTGTTTCTTTCAGGGACACAGCATGGGATCTGTGTTTAAAATAGTATATTTTCAATCCTAACCTCTTTCTACTCAGCCATGCTAATTTGTTTTAGCTATGACTGTTGCTGAGACACATGTGTAAGAGTTTGAGGACAGTAAAAACGTCACATTCGGACAATTTCTGAACTTTAAGAGCCTATGTTCACGTTTCAAACCCACGTTGCATGTTATTGACTTATTTTTTTTCTTTCAGATGCTTTAGAAAATACTTGCAAAGTTTTACTTTTGACCGTGAACGTAGTTTTATCACCATCTCCTTTTTATAAGCACAAGCTATAAAGGAATATAACTTTAATGTTAAGCATCGTTGTAAATCCATATGTAGCTAGAAATGTACCTGATTTCTTAAAAAAAGAAAAAAGGAAACTAACACCCTCTACAATGTCTACCTGAGAATAAAGATCGTCCTTTAAAAATGTTTTAGCCAGTTCACTTATTTACTGTCTAAGACTAATAACAGCATATGATTAATAATACATCTGTGCCTTACAGTTGCATCCTGGAAAGTGTTTTCACTTAGGTTTAATGAGAAACACTTGGTGACCACTCAGCATTGTGGAGAAGTGGTTAGCTATTGCCCTTGTTTATAAAGTAGAGTGTGTTAAAAGAGCAGTTGATGCTGAAGGCTAAACTCTTTTGTTTCTTTTCCATTAGTATTTTTCCATCCAAATTGAAACTGAAACATTGACGAACGTCAGCAAGCTAAAGTTAGCTGACAAAAGCAGCCAGAGGCAGAAATTTGGAACCAGAGATGTTTCAGCAGATAGACGGGATGAAAGCACACAGCCCAGCAGGTGGCAACAGAGACTCTTCTTCCTCCATTGCCAGACTTCAGTCCTGCAGCTACTTAACCAATCATTAAGGAAAGCATAATTTCAATTTTCTGTGGTCCCCTGGCTCTCATGGAAATAGGGATGAGAGGAGTCAGAGTTGGAGAGGAAGAACGAAATATCTGAAATGTATGCCTGGGAGCACTTCACTTTCCCAGGTTGCTGAACAAGGCCTTTGTATAAGTAACGTAGATACTTCAGTAGCCTCTGTTCAGGCTAGCCATTGTAAAGACTGTTTTTAGTTGGAAGAGAATAGTAAAATTTAATCAGAAATAGCTTTTAGCTTAATGGTTAGGTTCATCTTATTTCTTCAAAGGGAGCTCACGGAAATGTTTGTGCTACTAATGATTGGGGTTTTGTTATTGTTTTGGTTTTGGTTTCTTTTGTTGTTGTTTGTTTTTTTGAGACAGGGTTTCTCTGTGTAGTGTTGGCTATCCTGGACTTGCTTCATAGAACAGGCTAGCCTCGAATTTACAGAGATGCGCCTGCCTCTGCCTTCCTGAGTGCTGGGGTTACATGCATGTGACACTGTGCCTGGCAAGACTGTTGTTTTTTATGAAGTTCCAAGTGTTTTCATTCATAGCAGAGATTGAAAGGCGGCTGATGTTGCTCAGGAAACAGATTGAAAGGAGGGATGCTCCTGTGATAGGACAGAGGTGTTTCCGGGTGTTTGTGTTTCCGGGTCACCCTAAGTAAAAGAAGAGATTATCCTGTGAGATGAATGTTTCCCGTGACTTGGCATTTCTTCTAGTTAGGGTGTTTAGTTTTTATTTCATTTTCTTTTTAAAATGCAGTTAGTGCAAACAAAGTAAACTTGGGAATTTAAAGCCTGAGATTACAAAAAAAAAAATCCCGGTGCTATCTATGATTATATGTGTGGGATTTTAAAGAAATGACTCGTTCTTTTTGTGGCTCATTTCTAGACCCATAAAATGGATTGGTGGCAGTGTTTGCCTCACAAGGTTATCAGTGTAAAGTGCTCAGAACAATATTTTCACAAAGATATACTCAATTAATATTGAGTATTATTGAAAAGACCATTAGTGTTCATACTTGCTGTTTATTTATTTATAATTACCATAATTTTCAGGATCCCTATAGCCATGCATATATAATGAACATAGTAGAGGACTGAATTGGGACCTGAACCAGTATGTGGTAAATTCCCTCCTTGACTTGGACGGTGCATGTTTAGGTGGTAGATGGACAAGAGCCATCAACTGCAGATCAGGGTATGAAGAGGGTGATAGAAATGTGTGTGATGTCACTGCCATTGTAGAGCTGAATTTTCACAACACAGGGGGACTATGAAGGATGGTGTGAGCTTTGACTACTTACTTGAATTTCTTTGAGTATTGTTGCTATATAATGACCAACAAAATGACAAAATGAACAGCAGAACAACTTCTAGTTCTTGTAACTAGAATGATTTCAGAGTAGGGCCTTCGTCTTGCTATTGAAACCTCAGTGCCAAGAAAATGTCTTGGCACAGAACATGTGGTTATGCACATTTTTTGAGGCCCCTATACATTTTGAATGTGCACAGCATGCTCCATACATTGCAGATACACTGGAAAGTCAAAACGTGGTCTTTGTCCGCAAGGCAACACAAAAAGACAAGTATTCCAGCCTCTTCCCTCATCTGCTCCTATCCAGGAGGCATGCAAATCGATGGCATGAATGTTTCAACCAAGAAATGCCATATTTAATTGTTAATCTATGAAACAGAAATTATGCATATTCAAATGACAGAGTGTTCCCTGAGGATTGCAAACAATTGGGAGAGGAAGAAAGGGATACCTCAACAGATTAGAGAAGAGAAACTCAGGCCAGTAGTTAGTTAGAGGAAGAACCTAGTTAAATGACTATAATTATTAAATTTTAAATTAATTTTTCATTATATTCCTTTCCCTCTTCTTTCTTTTTGTGTGGGCAAGTATGCTATGGCTTCTATGTAGAGGTCAGAGGGCAACTTGCATGAGCTGGTTCAGTTCTGATTCTGCCATGTGGGTCCCAGGTATCACTCAGGTCATCAGTCTTGATGGCAGATGAATTACCCATTAAGACATCTTGGTAACCCTATAATGAAATAAATACTCATCATTTTGTGAATATGAATGCATATGAATGTTCATGAGTGTTGGGTGTCAGCACACATACGCAAAGAGAAAGAGAATGAGACTGATAGAGATCTCATCTTAAAGAGAATAAGAGCAGCATATTGTGCAGTCATTTTGAGACCATAGTTTGTGATCACAGATTTAGGATATCCCAAATTCCATGTTCCAATGTGGAAGTATTTTCTTGAAGTTTTGTACTTTTACAGAAAAAGGAAATTCATGAATGAAGGCAAATTTGGGTGGTTATAGCAAGATGGAAGAAGCTTTTTCTTTTTAATTTTTTTTATTTTTATTAGTTTTATTTTATTAATTATTTATTCACTTTGTATCCCAGCTGTAGCCCCCTCCCAATCCCACCTTCCTCCCTCTTCTTCTCCAATGCCCCTCCCCCAGTCCAATGATTCAAGAGGTCCTCCTCTCCTTCCATCTAATCTTAGTCTATCAGGTCTCATCAGGACTGGCTTCTTTGTCTTCCTCTGTGGACTGGTAAAGCTGCCCACCCCTCAGGTGGAGCTAATCAAAGAGCCAGCCCATGAGTTCATGTCAGAGACAGTCCCTGTTCCTATTACTGGGGAACCCTCTTGGACACTGAGCTGCCATGGGCCACATCTGTGCAGGGGTTCTAGGTTATCTCCATGCATGGTGATTGTTTGGAGTATCAGTCTCACAAAAGACCCCTGTGCCCAGATTTTTTTGGTGGTCTAACTGGCTGTGTATATGTAGAAAAATGCAAATAGATCCATACTTATCATCCTGCACTAAACTAAAATCCAAGTGGATCAAAGACCTCAATACAAAAATGGACACACTAAACCTGTTAGAAGATAAAATGGGAAAGAGCCTTGAACTCATTGGCACAGGAGACAAATTCCTCCACAGAACACCAACAACACAGGCTCAAAGATCAACAATCAATATGGGACAGCATGAAACAGAAAAGCTTCTGTAAAGCAAAGGACACTGTTGTCAGAACAAAACGACAGCCTACAGATTGGGAAAGGATCTTCACCAACCCTATATCTGACAGAGGGCTAATATCAAGAATATACAAAGAACTTAAGAATTTAAACAGCAACAGATCAAGTAGCCCAATTAAAAATGTGGTACAGAGCTAAACAGAGAATTCTCAATAGAGGAGCATCAAATGGCAGAGAAGCACTTAAAGAAGTGCTCAACATCATTAGTCATCAGGGAAATGCAAATCAAAAGGATCCTGAGATTTCACCTTACACCCATCAGAATGGCTAAGATCAAAAACTCAAGTGACAACACACGATAGAGAGGATGTGGAGAAAGGGGAACCCTCCTCCATTGCTGGTGGGAATGTAAACTTGTACAACCACTCTGGAAATCAATCTGGTGCTTTCTCAATTAGGAATAGTGCTCCCTCAGCTATACCACTCCTAGGCATATATCCAAAAGATGCTCAAGTACACAACAAGGACATTTGCTCAACCATGTTCGTAGCAGCTTTATTTGCAATAGCCAGAATCTGGAAACAACCTAGATGTCCCTCAACTGAGGAATGGATACAGAAATTGTGGTACATTTACACAATGGAATACTACTCAGCAATTAAAAACAGGGAAATCATGAAATTTGCAGGCAAATGGTGGGATCTAGAAAAGATCATCCTAAGTGAGGTAACCCGGAAGCAGAAAGACACACATGGTATATACTCACTTATAAGTGGATAGTTGACATATATTATAGGATAACCATACTAAAATCTGTACACCTAAGGAAACTAATCAAGAAGGAGGACACTGGGTAAGATGCTCAATTTTCATTCAGAAAGGCAAACGTGATAGACATTGGAAGAGGGAGAAAACAGGGAAAAGGACAGGAGCCTACCACAGAGGGCCTCTGAAAGACTCCACCCAGCAGGGTATCAAAGCAGATGCTGAGACTCATAGCTAAACTTTGGGCAGAGTGCAGGGAATCCTATGAAAGAAGGGGGAGATAGAAAGACCTGGAGGGGACAGGAGCAACAGAACCAAAAATATCTGGAAGAAGCTTTTCTATAGCCCAACATTCTGTCTAATGATGTTCTTATCTTTTGGGGTGGTGGAAGCCAGAGGATCTGCTAAGTCAACACATTCCTATCAAATAGTTGTGGGGTTTTTTGTTTTTGTTTTTTCCTGTAGTCACAGCATGTTAGTTCAGACACACAGATGGGCAAGGCATAGCCATTCCAGGCTCTAAAGACAGCTCAACATGAAGTAATTATCTTCTAGACCTAACATTCCAACCTCTCCATAGTCCTGAAGCTGCAATCTGTCAGTCTAATCTGACAGTTTCTCTTCAGGAGTTTTCATTCACATGAGACAGATCCTGTTGTAGTTTGAAAGTGAAATTCCCCCTACAGATTTATATGTTTGCTCACTTAGTTCCCAGCTGATGGCACCATTATGAAAGGTTCTGGACCTTTACAGAGATGGTGTCCTACTGAAGAAGTAGAGACCTGGGCTTGGTCTTGAGGTTCTATAGCTAGCCTCTACTTCTTGCCTTCTCAGTGCTTCCTGACTTAGAAACCAATGTGACCAGAAACACAGTAAGACAAAGAAAAAAAATTCTCCTACATATCTGAAGAGCACATCAATGCAGTTTCACACCCTGTACCCCAATATTTCTGTCTGAAATGTTCTTATTATTTAAAAGTCCACAGATGACTCTGAAGCACCAGGAGTAAAAAGAGGTGAAATTCTTTCTTTGGCTCTGCAAAAAAAATGGGATCATTTGGTGAGAGATAAATTTGATAGGAAGGCAGTTGAGAGCAAACTCATGAGATCCTGAAGAAAATCACAGTATTTTTGCAACCTTTTGCAAAATAGCACTGGGACTGTAGAGTAAGGAGCCTTGGAAAGGAAGGTCTCATCTTATGACAAGCAGATAATAGCTAATTCATTCCTACCAGTCAGGTCTTAGCATTAAGGACATTGGCTCCAGAACTGAATAGGAGCTGACAGAGGGAGTGGAGAAAGAAGTAGGATTAAGAGAAGGAGGAAAAGAAGGCAGTAGAGAAACAGAATACAAGACAGCCAAGCATACCACATAGATGTGAGAACTGGGGTGATGATAAATCACTGGATATTATGAATTTTTGTGTGATTCCAAGACACAACTTACATACCATACATGAATTTTTCCCTAAACTCATAATGACACATTTCTTCTTCCCAACATTCTTTTGATTTATTATCTGTCATCACAGAGGTGTTTCTAATGGCCTGACAGTAGAAGTAACAGAGTATCACCTATTGCATGCCAATTGCTATGATAATGGCACTAATTTGAAAAAAATCACCTGCAAATCTAATGAATGCTTTTAATGGGTCTTGGCAGATGATTAGGTTAATTGGTACAATTCTAGGAGTAGTGGTTGACAATGTAAATTAAAACTCCCGGTGAGTGGATGAATCTTCTAAAACGTTCTTATAACAGGACTTTTAGTTCAAGAAAGCTTAGCATGGCTTATCAGTGACCAGGCTGGGTTGACTTATACTTTATAGATTATAATGGCATTATATTGGCATATCTTATAATTATAATCTTATATAATCATATCCTTATTTAGCTAAAGGAAAGAAGAGAGGGGACATCCTAAGACAAGGTAGGCAATGATTGCTTTTAATGTTACTGAGCCCACTAAGACAAGAATCAGCTAACTCACAAGCATGATCAACAAACATTCTTTAAGATCTCTGTTGTAGAAAATTAGATATTAATATTTATTATTAATGCATGTAATTGTTACAGTGGTTATTATTTAACCCACTGTCATATCAATAAAAGTCACATTCTAGATTTTTAATATGCCTTAAAGTTTAGGGCTGGGCAGATATAAACCCTTTTAGCAACCTTGTTTACCTCCCAGCCCCACCTCGCATGCCATTTGCTTTAATTATTCCTATCTGGGTTACTCCCCATCTATCATTCCCATAAATACTTGCTCATCCTTTTCATCTGGGCTGCTTCCCTCAATCACTGATCCTCAGAGACAACTCCATCCAGCCAAGGGGTTTCTCTTTATACTAACCCATGGCTGTCTCTGCCTCTTCCTTTCCTCTCCTGTCCTCTCCCCTCCTCTTTCTTCCCCGTCCTGTGATCCACTGTCCTCCAAACCCTCAATTCTTCACTCCATCTACCTACCTCACTTCTGCCCAACCCGGTATGTAGTGACTTAATTTAGTCAATCAGGGATAATTTGGGAGGCAAAGTTACACAGCATCACTTTGGTTGTGTGGTAGTTTGCTGTAGAACAGTAAGAGTCTCAAGGTGGGGAGCAAGCAATTAGCATCATCTGAATAAAAAGCCCCAGACCATGCTGTGTCAAGCACTGCAAGAGAGCACACTTGGAACATGTATGTCAAATTGCACTTTGTAAAATCAGAACTCAGAAACATGGGAAAGGCAGGAGAGACAAAAGGGTGGAGGGTGACTCAAATTTGTAATTAGGGAAATGAGAGCTAGCCCAGCGCCGTGGTGCACACCTGAAACTGAAGGAGGCAGTTATGTTCATGGCAGCTTCATTTGTAATAGCCAGAATCTGGAAACAACCTAGATGTCCCTCAGTGAAAGAATAGATCCAGAAATTGTGGCACATTTACACAATGGAATACTACTCAACTATTAAAAGCAAGGAGATCATGAAGTCTGGAGGCAAATGTATGGAACTAGAAAAGATCATCTTGAGTGAGGTAACCCAGAACCAGAAAGACACAGATGGTATATACTGACTTATAAGTGGATATTAGCCATGTAATATAGGATAACCATACTAAACTATACAGACCTAAGGAAGCTAAACAACAAGAAGGACCCTAGGGAGGATGCTTAATTCTCATTCAGAATGGCAAACAGGATAGACACTGGAAGTGGTAGAAGAGAGGGAACAGGACGGGAGCCTACCATAGATGTCCTCTGAAAGACTCCACCCAGCAGGGCATTGATGCAGATGCAGAGACTCACCACTGGACCTTGGCCAGAGCACAGGGAAGAGTGGAGATATAGAAATACCTGGAGGGGACAGGAGCTCCACAAGGAGACCAAAAAAGCCAAAAAATCTAGGCCCACAGGGACCTGCAGAGACTGATGCACCAACCAAGGACCATGCATGGAGAGGACCTAGACCCCCTGCTCAGATATAGCCCATAGATAGATCAGTCTCCATGTGGGTTCCTGAGTAAGGGGAGCAGGGCCTATTTCTGATATGAACTCAGTTGCCTCTTTTTCATCACTTCCCTCTGGTGGTATGGACTTGCCAAGCCACAGAGGAAGAGGCTCCAGGCAATCCTGATGGGACTTGATAACCTAGGGTCAGATGGCAGGAAAGGAAGACTCCCCATTTCAGTGGACTAGGGGAAGGGGATGGGAGGTAAGAGAAGGAAGGTGGGACTGGGAAAAGATGAGGTAGGGGCCTACAATCAAGATATAAAATTAATAAATTGTAAAAAATAAAATTAAAAACTTCTTTCTCAAAAAAACTTTTTAAAAAAGAAAAAACAAAAGAAAATGAGAGCTAAAGGTGAGTTCTGTGTCTACCGTGGGAAACAGCCTCACATTTCTTGAGTCACCAGGTGATCTTCTCCTTTCTTGGAGCAAAAGCACATGAGACATTGAAGAGTGGCTGGACAAATCAATCTGCCCGAGATGCAGACCACTGGATGTATATAATTTCTTTATTGCCTCCAGCCATGTCTACTTGACATTAGTAATGCCACTTCAAGGAACTGTTGCTAGAAATTAATGAAATAACTCACGTGAAGTGTGGCACGCAGCAAATGGCACCCTAGAAAAGCCACTGAGTATATTTTTACGTATTCCACGATGAAGGCATAGGTAGAGCTAGCACTGGTTAAAGGAGCGTTTGTCCCCCGAGTCTGGTCTTTGCGCAAGTTACACCCCACATTTCCACAGGGGACGCAGATGGGAAAACTCCCAACAGAAGCAGCTAAAACCTGTTCTCTGGACTTCATCCCACAGCAAACATTCGTATCAGCAAGCAGTTTCTTTCCTCTTGGGTTCATAGTTCACAGAAGGTTTTAGTGGCTGATAGACGGCAGCTACCTTCTAATGAAACTCAGGCAATTATCTTAATTTTTCCGTAGTAAGAATTCGCTGGACATGCCAAGTCTGAATAGTTTCTGACAGATGAAACAGTTTATAATTCCTCAAGAGCTTTATAGCCCTACTTGAAAAAGACCTTTATACTTACTATCTAGGCACAGGAGTGCCTTCTGTGTAGGAAGAGTTCTCGGTCTAAACAACAAATGCAATTTAGGATTTACATTTTTAAAATATCAGGCATAATCTTCCTGTATGACTAAAGCTCTCTTTTGCTTCAATTGTTAAAACTGCTGTTTGCTTTTAGTATAGATAAAAATATGAGAACAAGTATGAGTCCCATTCATAGGTTATTCATGTCAACATTACAGGATCCTTGCATGAATGACAAAAAAATGCCTTTTCCTTGCCCTTTCTTTTACAATTCATGTCATATCTGACCTCTTGATTTAAGGTCTTCTCTGGTCTATGAAAATAGCAAAGTAGCTGTGTATTAAGCAGAGATTAAGTAGCCTTTGAAAGTGTTGTTTGGCTTTTATATGATCTGGCTAAGAATAAATGAAAATAAAGAGAAATAATTTAACTTGTTCCAAATGACAATATAGAGTGACAGGAAAAAAATCACACACTTTTATCCATTTACTCATCTAGTTCTATTTTATGCATCAATCCTTAGTTTTCATCAGAATGCCAAAAGCCATTGGCAGAAGAAGTATTTTCCTTCTGCCTTCTTTTTCTTTTTTTAAATTTTTAAATTTTATTTTATTAATTACAGTTTTTTTCACTTTGTATCTCAGATGTAGCCCCTCCTCTCCTAATCCCACCCTCCCTCCCTCTTCTTCTCCTATGCTCCTCCCCCAGTCCAATGATAAGGGAGGTCTTCCTCCCCTTCCATCTGACCATAGTCTATCAGGTCTCATCAGGACTGACTTCTTTGTCTTCCTCTGTGGACTGGTAAGGCTGGTCCCCACTCAGGTGGAGGTGATCCAAGAGCTAGCCCACGAGTTCATGTCAGAGATGGTCCCTGGTCTTAATATTGGGGAACTCTCTTGGATACTGAGCTGCCATGGGCTACATCTGTGCAGGGGTTCTAAGTTATCTCCATGCATGGTCCTTGTTTGGGGTATCAGTCACAGAAAAGACCCCTGTGCCCAAGTTTTTTGGTTCTGTTGCTCCCCTTGTGAAGCTCCTGTTCCCTCCAGGTCTTTCTATCTCCACCCTCTTTCATAAGATTCCCTGCACTCTGCATCTCAGCAAATGTTTTGATACCCTGCTAGGTGAAGTCTTTCAGAGGCCATCTGTAATAGGCCCCTGTCTTGTTCCCTGTTTTCTCCCTCTTCTGATGTCCATTTCATTTGCCAGATGATCATTTGGCTCTAGATCTTCAGAACTTTATCCCAACAGTCTCCTACGTGAGTCTCTTGAAATACCAAAGGACATTTTTGCTTTTATTTTTATGTACATGATGAATTAACATAATAAACCCCTTGATTATCTTAGACATGACAGTGAGACAATTCTTCCTGTGTCTCATATTTTTGACTATCTTACAAATAAGAGACCCGTCGAATTATTTTTCAGGTGGTGTTTTTAAGTATGTTTGTATGGTGAGCAGCCTTAGAAAACACTGTAGCTTCCTCCTACCAGAGATCAGTGGGTACTGCTGTTGTGAATGACTGAGGTTTCCTGAGCTCGAAATCTCTGTTTTGTAACAACCCACCGCAGCTTAGGGAGCATCATGATGCTTGTGTTGACATGGAGGACTAAGGCTCTGCCACCAGCACAGAAATTGTTTTCTTTCTAATGTGTGCAGTAAGCTCATCACTTCTGATTAGGAACTTACATCTTCTTCCATTAGCCATAACACTGTGACATCCAATGGACTTACATACAAGCTAAAATCCTAGACTTTCCCTGTGTCTTGGTGTGTAATTCCAAACTGAAAATGATCCCAAAATATCTGCTTATGTACCAAAGCCTAGGCAGCAGTCTTCACATATATACCCAAGGTGGTACTTTACCACAAAGGGCGGCATGCTGTCAAATTTTCAGAAACTATCTTGATACTAATATATAAAAATAGCTGTACTTAATCATGCACCCTTGAATCTTTATTCTGGAATCTTCTTAAAATCTGCCGAAAAGATATTCAATCCTTAACCCACTTTCTAAATGTTACCATGCACTAAGGATTAACCCTAAAAATGACTGGGGCCATTTGTGTTTAGCAAGAACATGAAATGTATCTGTGTTCCCACTGTAAAGACTGACCACCCAACCTGATGCATTCATTTATTCAAATCAGTTTACGTGTTAATATTTATAATATTTTTCACAGACATGAATAAAACAGGCGACTTTCTTGATTTTAGGTAACTTGTCTACTGATGGAAAGAAAAATATTAAAAATTATTGCATAAAATATCACCCATCACAGGTTATGAATACTGGAAAACTAGGAAGAAAATAAACACCCAGAAAAACTGTAGAAACATGATATTAGAGGCTAGGTAATTTTGTTTTTGTCTTAAATATCAAAAGTTTCATAGGTTAACATGACTACAAAGCGTTTTTCTTCCACGTGTCTCCCTGTGTGCCTATGTGTTTATATCCAGCAAAAAGCAAACAGGAAATAAAAACTAAATCTTGGAGTGGTGACACATGCCTGTAATCTCAGCAGCACTGGGGAGCTGCAATCAGGAGGATCTGGAGATCAAAACCATCCTAGACTCCACAGGGGGGTTAAGGCTAGTCGGGAATATATGGGACCCTGACTCCAAAAAAAGTTGCAAAAGAAAGAAAAAAGTATGTTCTTCATAAATCTACTCAACTAAAATAACACTTCCCTTGAGTAAAGGAGGCTTGGAGAGGGATTCATGAAGCTTTCTCCAGAGAAATAAAATGTTGTTCCATTGGCAATCTTGGAGGAAAACTTACAGTTTGTTGGTTACTATATGGAAATTAGAAGCCAGAGAGTCTGAGAAAAAGAAGAGACACACTTCATGTCCCAAAGCAGCGAAGTAGATTTAAACATAGAAGATTGCCTTCACTTTCCTCGGAAAGGTTTGGAACATACTCAGTTGACTGAAACCTGTAATGACAAGCACTTAACATATTAGTTATATAACAAGCCCGTGCAAACATGAATCATTTTGAAAAACAAGCAGTTGATTATAACTTCATAAATTTTCAAATATCAAAAAGCAGGAACTTATCAAATTTCCTAGGTAATTCAATTTTAGATGGATGCATATATACGATTTGAACAGAAAACTCATGAAATAGACAAGGCTGTGTGGTGTTATGGAACTCCCACAAATATCCTGATAATCATATCTGTGTGTCTTTCCATTTTCTGCATGTTCCTTAAGAAGTGTGTGTTTGCCCTCATGGTTTTCTAAGTAATTGATTTATTTGTTTTTGGCCCATAAGTTGCCAAAATCTGTACTTTGGCACAGCTTGCCACAAAATCTGAGTATAAAGGGTTGTTTTTTAGTGGATGAAGAAAAGATGAGATAGAGGGGGATTTGAGAAAGTCTTTTTAGAAGCTATTATTATGTGTATGTAGATTAAAGGAACCTAATCCAGTTGAGAATTTTCTTTGAAGGTAGTGCCAGAAAGGAATTTATTTTTCTTTGTAGTAATGCTAGGACTTAAAATAACTTACCTAGTAATTAGTTTCTTCATGGGAAAGAAAAGTATCACTAGTGTTTGTGTTACTAGAGACGAAAGCAAAGAAGCCAAGATGTGGTAGACCAGTTCTCTTCATCTGTCAACAGTGGGAGATGTTTATCTGCTTCTCCTTGATCACTCTGTGCATCTGGATGAGGCCAAGGCTTTCTGCCAAGTGTACCGAGCTGATTCTTGCTAGCCAGAAAACCACATCGCTCGCAGCTATTGCTCCTGGCTTGATGACCCTCATTTTGTAGCTCACTTTGAACAGTGGTGGGACAATATCAATTTCTTGCTGCTAAAAGTGAATATGGTCCACCTGGGTATAAGGTTTCTACTTTCCTTTCAGAGCACAGTGTGATGAATACATTTTCTGACTCTCTGACTCCATTTTCCTTCAACACTTTAATGGTTTTGAATTTTAAAAAAATCATGACTTCAATCCTGGCATCAAGGGCAAATGAAAGGTTTAAGGGGCTCCAGGATCTTTTTTGAACTACTTCTCTGTCTTCGTATGAGAGAGCACCAATAGGCACAAGATTTTTGTGAACCACTTCTCTATCTTTATAAAAGAAGTCTCTGTGGACACAGTGCTTAAAAGACCTTTCATATAAGCAGTAAGCTTTTATCATATTACCAGCATTTGGAAATATCCACAGTTATTTATTCAGTTTATTTCTTCACATCCAGCACTGAAAGCTTCTGCCAAGTGACTAGACCTTTGTTTCCTGTAGGATTCTTGATGACTCCGGCTTTTTTTTTTTGAACCACTTCTTGTAAAATAATGCAAGCAACTGTCTCATATTGTATTAATGAAGGAACTTCTCCTGCTGGGTCCAAGTCAGTCTCCTGTCCCCTATATTACATTAAGATGGCATTCTTACCTATTTTTAAAAGAATGGGTCTAAGGCATACTACCTTGAAAATGTTGAATTGAGTAAGCCATTTCTACTTGATGACAGGTAAAACTAAGGCAAATATCTTCATATTTAGACAGTTAGCCTCGATAGATTTAAATTTTACCATTGGAAAAAATGAAGTTTTGTGAAGCAACTATACAAATTATGTTGTTTGTGCATCTTTTTGTTTGTTTGTTTTCTTGCTTGCTTGTTTTTGGGTTTTTTGAGACAGGGTTTGTCTGTGTAGCCTTGGCTGTCCTGGGTTCTCTTTGTAGACCAGGCTGACCTTGAACTCACAGAGATCTGTCTACCTTTGCCTCCCTGAGTGCTGGGATTACAGGTGTGCCACCTTGCCTGGCTTGTTGTGTGCATCTAAATGGAGTGGAATACAGCAATTACAGGTTTACTGCTATAAAAAAGACTTACTCTCAGTGCTGATTTTTTTTAAACTATGTCAGAGTCAGTTGGGGACTTTGAAAAAATAAAGGTAATTGTTTTTCGAGTTTTAACCCTATTTTGAGGTATTTTCTTCTGTTTTTGGTGGTGGATAAGTACATAAAAATATATTTGATAATGTAAGTGCAAAACCAAATATGAACTGCCACAACTTCATACTGGCTGTTCTAACTGTGCAAAAGTTCATTGAAATATACAGACTTTAGGTCTCATTAATTTTGTTGAGTGGTGTCTTATTTGTCTTCATAATAACATTTTAATACATTAAAATTTTAATACATTAAATATGCAAATGTGAATTATTTATCCCAGAGATTCATCGGATTCAGTCGCTCTGGAGAAGTGGTATTATTTACAAGTCTCTGTTTTCTTGTTTTAGTTTTTTAGAGACAGAATTTTTCATTTTTTTAAGATTCATTTTCTTTATGCGTATGAGTATTTTGTCTGTTTATATGCCTCTACACCACACATACAGTGATGACAGAGGGCAGAAGAAGACAATGGATCCTCTGGGACTAGAGTTACAGTGGTTGTGAGATGCCATGTGGTGCTGGGAATTGAACCTGGACCTTCTGGAAGAACTGCCATAATCTGAACTAACTGCTGAGCCATCTCCCCAACCCACATATGCTATGTTTGGTAAATAGTTGTTGAATCCAAAGATACTCAGTTAATTTTCTCAGAATGATTTTCTGAAAACATGAAAATAAGATAATCGTCTCTGGTTGTACTAAAACCAATAGCCTTGTGCTTTGATTCTTTTAAATTTTTAAAAATCAAATGTTGAGGTTGTAAAGTGTTGCATTGCTAGGAAAAACAAGCTCAAGCAACCGATGTGATGTAATGTGTCAAACCTTTGCTCTGTGGTTGCCCAAGTATCTATACCAGTCAGGATAAATTAGGTTATAACTGTAGAAACAGTCCTTAAATCTCAACAGTTTGACATAGCTACACATGCTGGCATGGGCTGTGGTTTTGTTCCCAATGTTTTCTCTGATTCCAGACTGACAAAGCTGCCTCTGTCTCCAACGTTGTTAGTTTCCTGCAGCAGACAGGTAGAAAAGGCATTGTGAACAGGTTCTTTTGTGTTTACCTGTGAGCATTATATACTATACCTGAATTCATGGGTCATATGTCTAATTCTGTCATGGGGAAATGTGTCAAATATTTGAGAAAATGTGTGGCATGGTGCTCTAGAAATAAATGGCGATGACCTTAAACTTCAGAAAACATGCTGAAACATGTTCATGCTAAACAGGAAACATGCTAAAGCATTATTTAGCACCTACCATCTTACAGACCCTGGGACACTGGGAATGTGGCAGTACATGGAAAACACAAACTCCATAAACTCTTGGGGCTCTCATTGAAGGAGTGAAAGTTGGGGAGTAGAGATAAATATTTTTCCTTGAAGAGAAACAAAACAATTCAGAGAATAACCATGGTGAAAATGTTGGGACTTTTAAGTCAGACAAAAGAGGCAGAGGAGGAGGAGATGTTTGAGGACAGGATTTTTAAAAGGAGGCCATTCCTAGTGGTAGTGGGGGAGGGCTTTGAGACAGAACAGCAACTGCTGATGTTTTAAGGCAAGAATACAAGTGGTCTGAAGTAGACAGGACATCCTGTCTAGAAGGAAATTAAGGAGAAGAAGAACCTAGAACCTGTCAGACCATCAGAAAAGCATTGACTTTTTCTGTAAGTATACAGGAAACAATGAGAAAAGTATTTCTCATGCAAGGAAGTGCATGATCACATTTTCCTTTTCAGAAAATATTTTCATTCTAGAGTTTAAAAACAGACCCTTTTAGAACAGAGGACTGGAGGGGGATCAGATGAAGGACACTGTTATAGGTTACTGAAGAAAAAGGTGCCAGTGACTTGTACCAAGATGATGGCAGTAAATTTGGCAAGCAATAGTTACTTAGGCAGAGAACTGGCTAATTTACTGCTGGGTTGTGTTTGAGTTTTAAGAGAACAGACGTTATCTGCGAGTTTGTTGGCAGAGCATCCGGGCGAACTGAGAGAAAGTCAGTTGACTCAGGACAGCTCTCAGGTTAACTTTTGGACAAAGTTTAAGATGCTAGCTTTGTATCCAAGGTTGGGTGTGTGCATCCGGAGCCGAGGAGAGACCATGGGTGGGTGACGCAGTGTCCAGGAAGTCATAGGTTCAGCCAATCGCCTCCGGTCTCGTGACTGCCCTTCCCCCTCCCACTGTCGTCACCAAGGAAACCAGACGCGATAACCCGCCACCAAAGCTGGATTCATGGCAGACGACGACGACGCTAAGAAAGCGGTTTTGGGGCCGTTGGTAGGGGCAGTGGACCAAGGTACCGGCTCGACACGTTTTTTGGTTTTCAATCCCAAAACAGCTGAAGTACTTAATTATCATCAAGTGCAAATAAAACAGGAGTACCCAAAAGAAGGATGGGTAGAGCAAAACCCAAAGGAGATCCTGCAGTCTGTGTACGACTGTATAGAGAAAACATGTGAGAAACTTGGACAGCAGGGCATTGATTTTTGCACCATCAAAGCTATCGGTGTCACCAACCAGCGGGAAACTACTGTCCTCTGGGACAAGGTAACAGGAGAGCCTCTTTACAACGCGTTAGTGTGGCTAGACCTAAGGACCCAGTCTACTGTGGAGAATCTCAGCAAAAGCATTTCAGTAAGCAATAACTTTGTCAAGACCAAGACAGGCCTTCCAATCAGCACTTACTTCAGTGCAGTGAAACTTCACTGGCTCATTGACAATGTGAGGAAAGTGCAAAAGGCGATTGAAGACGAAAGAGCTCTTTTTGGGACAATCGACTCCTGGCTTATCTGGAATATGACTGGAGGCATCAACGGTGGTGTCCACTGCACGGATGTAAGTAACGCGAGCAGGACCATGCTTTTCAATATCCACTCTTTGCAGTGGGACGAAGAGCTCTGCGAATTTTTTGGAATTCCGATGACCATCCTTCCCAGAATCCGGAGTTCTTCTGAGATCTATGGCCTAATGAAAACTGGGGTGTTGCAAGGTGTGCCAATATCTGGGTGTCTGGGAGACCAGTCTGCTGCTCTGGTGGGACAACTGTGCCTCCAGGATGGACAAGCCAAAAACACATACGGAACAGGCTGTTTCTTACTGTGTAACACGGGCCAGAAGTGTGTAGCTTCTGAACACGGCCTTCTGACCACAGTGGCGTACAAGCTCGGCAGAGAGGAACCTGTCTACTACGCGCTCGAAGGTTCCGTAGCTATAGCCGGTGCTGTTGTTAGCTGGATAAAAGACAATCTTCAAATCATTAAGTCTTCGGAGGAAATTGAAACACTGGCTGAAAAAGTAGGCACTTCTTATGGCTGCTACTTCGTTCCAGCTTTTTCAGGGTTATATGCGCCTTATTGGGACCCGAGTGCAAGAGGGATCATCTGTGGACTCACTCAGTTCACCAATAAGTGCCACATTGCATTCGCTGCCTTAGAAGCCGTTTGTTTCCAAACCCGCGAGATTTTAGATGCCATGAATAGTGACTGCGGCATCCCACTGAAACATTTGCAGGTAGACGGGGGAATGACGACAAACAAAATTCTTATGCAATTGCAGGCAGACATTCTCTGCATTCCCGTGGTGAAACCCTCCATGCCAGAAACAACTGCCCTAGGAGCTGCCATGGCGGCGGGAGCAGCAGAAGGAGTTCGCGTGTGGAGTCTGGATCCTCAGGACATAGCAGGAGTCCAGATGGAGAAGTACGAACCTCAGATCAATGCCGAGGAAAGTGAAGTCCGTTATGCCACATGGAAGAAAGCTGTTATGAAGTCAGTGGGGTGGGTGCTGACCCAGACTCCCGAAAGTGGAGAGCCTGGGATCTTCGGCAGTCTGACTCTGGGCTTTTATGTAGTGAGCAGCATGGTGATATTAATTGGCGCAAGGTACATCTAAGGTGTCCCATACATCATGCCGCCCCGTGGATTTCCCTAGCAGAGAATCCATCAGTTGTCCTAGCGTGGTGCCACCATTCCGACTCTGAATTTGTTTATGTGCCGCTTGTTGCATGTATCTCCAAGAGGACCTGTGATGTGAAATAAAGAAAAAGTAGCAGGAAAAAAATGCTACAGAAATATTGGTTGTCTTTTCCTCTGTTTTTTTTTTTTTTCTAACTTAACCATTTTCACTGGCGTGGCCACCTGCGGGGCAGAGTCCCTCCAGGGTACTAACACCCTGCCTGTTTCTTGTTCCTATCTTGTCTGTTGTAATTTTTGATGAAACTGAGATACTGGTGGGCGAGGGTTTGTGTGTCTGCATGCACACCCTAATTATGGGTCTTAACCACCTATTAAAATGATTAACTTTTGGTTTATAACAGAGCTTCAAAATCTGGCCTACCTATCAGAAGCCTTTTCCTTAGAAGTCACATCTGTTTATATATTCTATTGAGCTTTTAAGACCTACAGAGTTTCTACTCCTGACTGTTGGGTCCTCTCCTTCTCTTAGATATGTGTGTGTTTCCTACTTTTACTAACATTGTTCAGCTCATCTATATTTATATTTTTGCTTTATTAAACATTTTAGGTCTGGTTTTGCAATCATCCTCTGTGGCGTTTTCTAGCGAACCGCCTTTATCTTTATCTTCCCATGAGGAATCTTTCAAAGTTGATGCGACTGAATTTTAGCTGGAAGACATGACATTATAGATTCGGATGTGTGGAATTTGTTATGAGCTTATGTTTCAGCTGAATAACCCATTATTGTGAGTGAATCGTATGTCTGAAGGAAGTTTCTCAGATGCATACCTACTTTTCAGGTGTTTTATTAGGTCCACGGATCCATGCCAGTGTTCGAACCCACTTGCACTTCTAAAAGTGTTGTATTAAAATCTAAGCTGCAGACCTTTCCTGTTGTTCTGAGTACATGCTCGAAAGCACCAGCAGAGAACCATGATTTTCCATAACCAGCTCAGAGATCCAGAGGGAGAGAGCTGCAAAGGCAGTACCCAGAGATCCTTAATTCAAGGTCTGTTGCACCGCGTTTCTTTGCTTCGCTAGATAAATCCAGATTATCAGATTTGACTAGACTCTCTTGAGCTAAGAACTTGTAATTAATAAGCAAAGCAATCGTTTTATATACAACATAATTTTAAAGATGTACTTAATCTGATGAAAGAAATTGTAAATTCCCTAGGGAAAGCCTTTGAATATATTCTGGGCATTTGTTTTCTTCCATAAGATACAACCTTGCAAACTACTAAATGAGCAGATGATTTTGAAAAATTTACTTTTCTTTTAAGTTATATGTATATATATATATATACATATATATATATACATAAATATATGATTTGTAAAGCCATTGAAAATGTTACAGGTCTACAGACCTTCCTTCAAATCTAATTAAAAGTGAAGCATATTAAAGTTCTCAGAATATATTTTCATGTACACTAAATAATTTTATAATAGCAACAATCAATGACAAAAGTAAATGACTGTCACCATCATTCTGATAGATGCTAATTGCCAAGGATCAGAAGTGAAACACTCACACACAATTCTACAGCTGTGAGTTGTGACAAAGCCAGTGTTTAACTATGTACCTTATGATAGCAAATTTCAAGTTATTCAAACTTCAGGTTTTCTCCAACCCAGAGAGTTGGTTGGTGTCTATGGGTAAATTCTTCCTGGGTTACAACTCATGCATACAATGAATTTATGGAAATGAGGGAGTCACTGAGCAAACTTTTGTTGATTTATTACTAACATGAATGATCCTTCCTGCTGTCCCATTCATAGCAAGAGGCTCTTTTGCAGCATCCCCTGGCTACCCTGATCTCCCAGACCTGGTGAGGTTGGCCCAAAGGGAAGATAAGGTCTGAGCATGGTTTCTTCCACTTTCTCTTTTATGTTTCCTACACCTTCACTGAGGATTGTGGCTCCTCACTCAAGTCTTTCAGTTTCAGGAACAATGCCCTTTCCTTCCCTCTCAAGCCTAGAGTGGATTGGATCTTTATGCACTGCCAATTGCATTTCTCAACATCTTGCTCCTGTCATTCTAAATGTTCTCTTAATTAACGCTCCAACTATCCAACGTGAATGTGCTATCTACCTGTTGCAAGGACCCTGATTGATAAAGAAGATAAACAATTCTTAAAATGCATAGTTTAAGTCAAAAAAGATGGGGTGAGAGTAAGTTTCCTAGCCAAGCCAAAACTGTTCATATGCCAGCATCTGATTAATGCTGTTTTGGAAGGCATTGCTTCTTTTAATATAGTCTTCATTGGGGATTATGCATTTTCTGCATCCAAATCATAATCAGATCCAAAAGAGTTCGTGTGTGTGTGTGTGTGTGTGTGTGTGTGCATGTAACACTATCAGAAAATGTTAAGAAAAACAGTCCTTTGTCTCCAAAGCTGAGAAAGACCAATGTAGTTATTAATCTGTGCTATTGCTATGGAAGCTCTCTGCCATGTCACCCTGGGAAAGAATTGGCAGAAGCAGGCTCTTCTGAGCTGCAGGCTTTGACTAATTAGAGCAGGCCTGCGGCACTGTGGAGGCACAATGTCCACAATTCAGTGTAGGAGAGTGGGATGATGATTATGTTAAAGAGGGGATTGAAAACAACTCATTTCCAGAAGTTTCTGTGCATGGCTCAGGGCTGCCTGTATACCCCTCCACCCTCATCCCTATAGTTGGTGGAGAGGGGAAGGAAAAGAATGAGATAGGGAGTCAAAAAGGGCAAACTTCCAGAGATAACATGATTCTAAATTAATTTTGGTTTTGGGGAAATAAATGAGGATAGAAATTATTATTCTTAGCTAAAACAGGGCAAGATGCTGGCATTCTTGGTATTTTCTGCCAGTTGGTCACAATTCAGATGAGAGGGAAAGATAGTCCATTCCCCTTCTCCTCCCTCATTCCATTGCCATGGGCTAAATTTTAAACACACTGTCATAAGGAATGCTATCACTCAAAAAATAAGGAACAAAGTTACAGAATTGCTTGATCAACGTTGAGAGATTGTCACTGTTGAAGTGGACCATCAGCCACTGTGAGGGGCCACACTCACATTCGCCATTACAAGATGGCGCTGATATCCTGTGTCCCAAACCGATAAACAAGAAAGCTGCGCATGTGCGAAGGAAATTTCCACTCATTGTGCTCTGCCTCTCCCGTGGTGTCATCCCGCCTGATGAGTAACAGCCAATCAGAGGCTGACACATCCTAAGCGGAGGATAGTTTTCTATATAAGGGCTGGGTTTCTACCGCTCAGGGTCTCCGTCTCTACTCGTTGTAAGCTTATGCTCTCCCTCTCAAGATGCATTAAACCTTTACTGCAGAAGGATCCTGTGTGTGCCCCGTCGTTCTTGCTGGTGAGACGGTAACACGAGTCACAAGCCACCAGTGGTTTGATCAACATTGAGAGATTGTCACTGTTGAAGTGGACCATCAGCCACCAGTGGTTCTCCTGTTGTGATATAGTAATTAGACTGGCTCTACCTGTTCTTTCTTTTGTGTTTAATGAAAAGAAATTAAAAAAAAAAACGAAAGTACTAATGGCTGAAGTCACTAAAGAGTATGAGGTAGAGCAAAAAGTAATTCTTGTATTTTAATCTTTTTCAGGTTTTTAAAAATCAGTATATATTTATTTCAGAAAATGGTAGTGTTTGCTAGATCCGCAAAGACATATGCTTAGCTCATATTGATCATCAGTTTCCCTTCCTTTTCTCCTCTCTCACAGGGTTATTCCATCTCCTCTTCCCAACTTGTCCTCTTTCTTCTCCTCTACATTTATGCCACATGTGTACTTCCATGTCTCTGTGTATAATCTAGGCTCCGTGTGTGAGAGAAAATTGACAATAATTGCCTTCTGAATCTTCCTAGTTTCGCTCACGTTGTGACCTCCTGTCCTATGTATTTTCCTGATGTCACTGTGTTGTTCTTCATGGCTGAATACATCTGTTTCCGCAGCTATCCTACATTTTCTTTCCCTTTTCTCTGATGGTGTGCGTTGACTGTTGTGAATAGCATGGCGATGAATGTGACTAGGAATATTCCGGTGGAGTGACGACTTGGACTCCTTCGGTTCATCAGAAGTGGCCCAGCTGAACTGTTTCATAATACCATTTTTTGTTTTTTGAGAATCTCAATAAATTCTCATTGTTGTCATTCAAGATAAAGAAATACAGTAGTCTGGTAGAATGGTAAGCTTTAAACTTTGTGTCCTTGGACTATTACAGTGGGGAGCAGAGGAGTCCTGAGTGAATGTGTGTGGTTGACATGGTCAGGGGGCAGCAAGGACCCTAGTTTCAGATCCATGGGAAAGTGACGAAGGATCTCCTTCCGCAGAATCCCTGCCCTGAAGTGAAATTCAGAAAGGTAGCTGAGCCAATCCGTTTTCTTAAGTCTGAATGTTGATAGTGAGTACAGAAAATGTCCACCATAGCTTGCATCATCTCTGAATGTTTATGTACTGAAGATAGTTTCCCTGTGATTAGATGCACAGACATCCAACATAGGGACAAAAGAAATGTGAAAAGAGCCAGGAATTATAAAGCCACCAAAGGAACACAAAAGCTCCCCGCCAATTAACCTCAAGGCATGCATTTTACAAATTGCCAGAAAGAATACAAAATATTGTCTTAAAGAAACCCAACGAGATATAAGAAAATAAAAATACATAGTGCTCTGAAATTAGGAAAATATCGATCTACAGCAGAAAGTAAATAAAAACATAGTTATAAGATCCAAGAAGAAATAATAGAGTACAGGAATCAGTAAGTGAATGAAATAAAAAAAAATACAGAACTCCACCAAATGTCTCGAGACAGCAGAGCGCATAATTTGTGAACATGAAGACACGCCTTTTGATATTTCATTAAGTCAAATGAAATTTTTTAAAATAATGGATATGCTGTGAAGTCAGCCTTGAAATAATTCCTCAAACATTCCTAAGACTTAGGAGAAATGTAGGCAACTAGATCCACAAAGCCTCTAAGTCACGAAGTAGATTCCATTTCAAAAGGTTCTTTTTTGAGACATGTTGCAATTAAATTGTCAAAGGTGGCTCATATTTGTAAATCTAGCATACAAAAGTGGGTGGACCTCCATAAGTTGATATACACAGCCTGATATACACAGTGAGTTCCAAGCCATCTTGGGCTACACTCTAAGCTCTTGTCTTAAAAACAAAACAAACAAAAATTCAAACCACAGCTATAAAATAAATCCAGTCTAGTACCAATAATTCTAAAAGTATCAATTGAAAATTGAAAATAACAAGCCGGGCATGATGACTCATGCCTTTAATTCCAGCACTCAGAGAGGCTGAGGCAGGTAGATCACTGTGAGATTGAGGACAGCCTGGTTTACAAAGCAAGTCCAGGACAACCAAGACTACACAGAGAAACCCTGTCTCAAAAAACAACAACAAAAAAAAAAAAAAAGGGAAAGAAAATTGAAAATAGCAAGCAAAGACTCTAACTGCAGAGTTCCTAGCAAAAATCTTGAAGATAGAAAGAAAATGAGACACTGTATCCAAAGTGCTGAAAGAAAAACAAGGCCAATTAGAAAATCCTACAGCCTTTCAGAAATGGAAGAATAATAAAGGTTTTCATAGTTTTTTTTTTCACAGAAAGTTAAAAGAATTCATTGCCACTAGACATGCCTTATAATAGACTCTTAGGGAGGACGGTAACCATTGTCATGAAAATATATACAATTATAGATAAGTATGATGAGTAGAGTTAAGCACCTAGTGAAAATCAGAATGCGCTAATGGAGTTATTACCACTTATGTTTGGTGTGTCCTCCCACAACACTTGTGTTGAGAGGGCTTATGTATTATAAGCAGTGTTCAGAGCTGAGGCTCTTGAGAAGTGTTTGAATCTCGAGAGCTCTGTCTTTAACAATGTACTAATCCACTAATGGATTCAAAGATCCAAAGAGATGGCTAGTGTGTGCTGCAGCTGTGGAAGGTGAGGCCTAATTGAAGGAAGTGGGTTGCCCTTGAACGGGTGTATATATGGATCCTGGTAAGATTTTTCTACTCTCTTGGCTGCTTGCTGTTGTGAAGTGAATGGTCTAACCACCATGATACCTGGCCTCACCCAAGGGTCATAGCAATGAGTCTAACTTATTTGGCTAAAATTTATAAGACACACACATACAACTTTTCTCCTTTGGCATCTCTTTTAAGTATTTATCAAAGTGGCGAAAAAGCAAACTATATGCTAGAACGTAAATCACATATATCTCCAGAAGGAAGGTGAAAAGTCTAACAGCCAAAACCAACTAAAACTATACTCATTTGTTAAGAAATATTCAATACAAGTCTGTAAGACTGTGTCATCATAAACATGGATTGTGTTGGGACAAAACAATTGTAGAGCTTGTGTGTGCAACAGAAGCGGACTACTGCCAGCCTAAAATGATAGACTATAAGCTGTAAACAACAAGAGAACCACAAAACAAAATGTGCAACAGATGTAAGAACGATAGGGGAAGGAAGGAACCACTGTGCTGAGGACAGTCATCGAGTCACGAAGGCACACGCACAGCATAGACAAAAGAAGCAAGCTACACAGCAACCCTAGAACAGCAAAGGTACTGTTAAGTTCCTGTCCTTCCATGATTATGACTGGAGTCATATTAGATTCTGATATTAAAGAACAAAGAGTGGTTAAAAGGATTTAAAAGGATTAAAAGAGCAAATGGAGAGCCAACTATATCCTACAAAGCATCCACTTACGACTTATGAACACATGTGGGACAAAAGCGAAAGGAATGAAAATGTCTATGAATATGGTAACAGAGAACAGGGCAGTTATACCTGTATCTTATGAGTTGGGCTTGACATTAAAAAACAGTTACAAAAATCAGATAACTACTATTTAGGAGCTAGAGAAAAGTTTCAGTAGTTAATAATATACAATGCCTTGTCAAGGGACCTGAGTTCAGATCCCAGCACCAATACCTGATGGCTTACAACTGCCTCTCACTCCAGCTCAAGGGTCCTCTTGTAACTTCCATAGGCATGCACATGTGTGGCACACATTCACACACCATACCACACACACACACACTCACACAAATAAAAATAACAGTAAGTCCAGGGGTCCTTTCTGAGACTGATGGTCCAACCAGGTACCATGCATGGAGATAGCCTAGAACCCCTGCACAGATGTGGCCCATGGCAGTTCAGTGTCCAAGTGGGTTCCATAGTACTGGGAACAGGGACTGTCTCTGACATGAACTGACTGGCCTGCTTGTTGATCACCTCCTCCTGAGGGGGGAGCAGCATTGCCGGGCCACAGAGGAAGACAATGCAGCCACTCTTGATGAGACCTGATGGACTGGGATCAGAGGGAAGGAAAGGAGGACCTCCCCTATCAGTGGTCTTGGGGAGGGACATTTGTGCAGAGGGGGGAGGAAGGGAGGGGTTGAGACAGGAGGAGGGAGGGAACTAAGGGGTATATAAGGTGAATAAAGTGTAATTAATAAAGAATTTAATAAAAAAACACTAAAGGCCAAAAAATAACAGCAAGTCAAAATATTATTTTTAACGAGACTGCAAATTCATAATAAACATATATATAGCCAAGTTAGAGTATGAAAATTCATAATAGATATTAACAGATGTAAAGGCAGAGATGTATAATGATACAATAAAAAATAAGTGATTTAAAAACCTAGCACCTACCACTTTAATGGATAGATAAGCTAGACATAAAAATTGATGAGAAAATACTAGAGTAATTTCAGCTTATTCCAAATGAACCTGACAGATCTATACAATCCTGTCTCCACTAATAGCAGAATGTATATTTTTCCGTAGCACATATAGAATATTCTCTAGGCTAGACCATTTGTTAGGTAACAAAGCAAGGCTTAACAAATTCACATGGATTGAATTCATAGATAGCAGTCTCTCAGACCACAAAGTTATGAAGCTATAAGTCAATAACATTAGGAATCTTGGAAAAATCACACACATATAGATAATATATATTGCTTAATCTTAATAGAGAGATAATTAAATGAAGCATTAACACTCAGCAATTAAGGAAGCATTCTTGCAGATATATCTGTCTCCAAGCAAAATTAACTAAGAAAGAAAGACTTGCCCAGAATGTGATAGGGTGAGAGTCTCAACAGAATAAGGAGATAGAACAAAACCAGGATTCATCATTCTTTCTTTCTCTGCTCCTGGTCACCATGAGGTGGCACACCTTTCTCCTCACGGTGAACCCCAAACTGAATGTCAAAATAAATCTTTTCTCTTTTAAAGATGTTTTGTCAAGTGTTGTTTTGTCAAGATGTGGTGTAATTAATATAATGTGGTAAATACAAACATGCCCTGGTATAACCAATGAGTCAAAGGGAAATGGAAACATACCTTGTGCCAAACAGCAATGACACACATTAGAAAACATAAGTGCACAACAAAAGCAGTTCTAAAGCATAAGTTTATAGCAATAAATGCCTACATTAAAGAAAGATGGAAAACAATTAGTCTAACAATTTGCCTCTAGGAACTAGAAAATAGAACTAAATACATCCAAGACTGGCAGAAAGGAGGAAGATTAACAATCAAAGGAGAAATCAAATGAGGAATAGAAGCATAATAACATGAAAGTGAGGGATTCTTTAAGTAAATGAAAACAAAAAGCCCTTGGTTACTTTACAAAAACCAAGAGATACGCACGCGCATGCACACACACACACACACACACACACACACACACACACGCACACACAAAATGAAAGCAAAGAAATTACAAAATAATCTGAAATTAAAGGATCAAAGGGAATTAGTATAAATGATTACATACTGCTATTAGATAACCTGAAGGAAATAGTTACTTTTTCTAGAAAAAGAAATGTTTGATTGAGTCAAGAAGAAACGAAAACCTGAATAGATTCTAACAAATAAGAAGATTAACAGGTAATATATATTTTTTTTAAAGAGCTCATCAAAGGAAAGTCCAGGGGCAGATAACATCACAGCTGAACTCTACCAACCATTAGAAGAACAAATATCAATATTTCTTAAGGTCTTTCTCAAATAAATAAATAAACCAAACTAGGTAGAATACTTCCAAATCCCGTCTATAGCACTGTGATGCCTAAACTGGACAGAGACTCTAAAAAAGTAAACCTGTAGGCCAATTTGTGTGACATGTGTTAATGGAAAGTGAAAATATTAGCAAATTAACTCAAGTGACATATTTACTGTGCAAATCTCATGACCAAGTGAGACTTCTCTCTTTCATGCAAGGCTAGTTTACTATGAACAAATCAATGCAAAAGAACACACCAACAGACTGAATGGAAAAATCCATAAAACAGTATCACTTGGTGTAGAGAAAGCACTTTTCACAATTCAATGTCTTCCTTTATAAAATTCTTTATTAGTTTATTTAGTTTAAGTATAAGAGGAAATTTCCTCAACATAATAAAAACACTTGTGAAAACCTCACAGCTCACATCACAGTCAATATAAGGGATAGAAAACTTTCCCTCTTAGAGCTGCCATAAAGGTTAGGTGATTTCTCCTCTTGTCTTCCATCCAGAAAAGTACTGGAAATGCTGTTTAAAAGCTCTTGAACAAGAAATAAAAATCTTTAAAAAAAAGAGATAAAACTCTGCTATACAGGTAACACCCTCTATGATGAACAGAAGTCCAAAAGCTCTGTCAAAAACTAACCGTAGCAGCAGATATTAGATCTGATAAGTGAATTTAAGAAGACTGCAAGATATGAATTAACGTGCAACACTTGATACCCTATCTACTCACAAACAATGATCAAGTTGAACAACTGCATTTATGGCAACATTAAAATAAATTACTTAGATATACATTTAATCAAGATTGTGAACCACTTGTAAACACTGAAAAACACAAAATATTAAAGAAGACACAAATAAAAAGCTATTCCATGCTCATGGATTGAAAATATGCAGTGTTAAAATGTTCATGGTGTATGTACACACAAACACATGCACATATGTGTTGATGCTAAATAGTACATATTTTCTATATTATGTATATTCTAATATATATTACATGCAATCAAAATCTTAAATAGCATGTTTTACAGAAATAGAAAGAAATAAATCCTGAAATTTTTATGGAAACAGAAAAGACTATTCTAAAGAGAAGGGGAAAAAAAGCTATTCTAAAGAGAAAAAAAGTTGGAGGTGTCACATAAACATATTGCATTAAAATTACATGGTAAAATCATGGTAATCAAAACCACCGGGTACCTGCATAAAAGCAGACACAAAAGCTAGTAGCATAGAACAGAGCATCCCCAAATAAATCCAAACCTATAGGGACAACCATTTTTTGTAAAGGACATGATGAGGAACGGTTAATTATTTTCAATAAACAGTACTGAAAAAACTGGATAGCCTCATAAAAAATAATGAAACTGAATCCTTACATACAAACTCAAAAGTGTATTAAAGACCTAAATATAAGATCAGAAACTATAAAACCTGTAGAAGAAAACACTGGGGAAAAGCCTTCTAAACATTGGCCTTGGCAATGATGTATTTGCCTATAACACCAAAAATATGCTTACTGTAAATGCAAACATAAAATTAATGGAACTAACCCCAACTATAAAACTTCTACATAGCAAAGTAAATGATCAACAAAATAAAATTGTAGCCTCAGGGTTGGAAAAATATTTGTAATCCATGCATTTAATAAGCAGTCAATATCAAAAAGATGTAAGAGCTCACATGACTGTAAAGAACTACCCAGCTAAAAATGAGCAAGATAGAGATTTCCTCAATGAAAGAATAAAAGTTGCCAACAGGCACTGAAATTTACTTATCATTAATACTTAGGCAAATGCGAAATGAAACCACTGGGAGCTTACCACATGACCCTAATTAGAGTGGCCATTTTCCTAAAGTCAAATTATAAATGCTGCCCAGGAAGTAGAGAAACGAGAGCTCCTGTCCACTGTGGGTAGAAATGTAGGCTGCTACAACCATTATAGGGAAAAGAATGAAGATTTCAGAAGAAATTAAAACTATATGCTTTCTTTTAGGTATCCATGCCCAGAGAAGATAAACATCTTTTTGTTAAGCTATCTGCAGCCTCCAGGCACCTACAGCTGCCAAGATCTGGAAGTAAGTGTCCAAACAAATGAGTGCTCTCTCTCTCTCCCTCCCTCCCTCCCTCCCTCTCTCTCTCTCCCCCTCCCTCTCCCTCTTTCTCTGTCTTTCTGTGTGTGTGTATGTATGCATGCATGCAATTATTATTAGCAATAAAGAAAAGCAGGGTCTTCCCATTTGTCATAACATGAAAGAGACTGGAGGACATTATGCTTAGTAAAATAAAACAGACACACAATAGACAAATGTCTTTCCAGAGACTTGCAGGGTGGTAGTATAGCATCTGCCTCATAAATACAGAGACATCAAAATGGCAATGGACTACAGATTATATTGCATCCCATGGAAGATGGGCTTGTGATCAGCTGTGACAGCTGTTACATGGTTTTGCTCTGCATAGTAAGACATGCAACTGAGGCTAGGGTGTCTGCTCAGAAAGAATGTGCATGCATGTATGTATAAGAGGAATTTTAGTGTGAAAGGGACATGTGGATGCTATCTTCCGCATTAACCTTGATTTGGCAGGAAAAGCGGAAACAAGGGAGGATGAAATGGAGGTATTGGCTTGCCATTTTTAGAGCTGGCACGAAGCAAGGGAAAGAATAAAAGTTACATGTGTGCTAAAGATCCATTTCTAAGATTGCAGGGGAAGAGTTGCACAATGAAAAGGCACAGAGTGAGGTACAATAACTTTGGATATCTCTAGCCCAAGCTTTATTGCAGAGAAAGGAAAAGTTCATGATTTCAGCATGCAAACTATAATTAGGGGTTACTCTGCATCAGAACTACTCACATCAAGGAAGACTTTAAACAGAATGAAATAGCTTCTCACAGCTTGGTTCATGAGGCAGTGGAACTTAGGGATACAGTATCAGTCTACATGCCATAGAAACAGACAAGCTGGGAAATATTACTACCCGTCCTCCTTGAAACAAAGACTGCAATATCTTCAACAATACTAAAGAAATAGGACTTTTTATAAAGGCCTATATGGGCATTTGATTATCTCTGGCTGAAGTCCCCATGAATATCAAGGACTGGAAGACAAGACAGAGGGAAGATTGCTGAGAGAGATGGCCTTTAATGTTTAGTTCACTGGCTCAGACAGGATTGCGTTCAGGAAGGTTAAGACAGGAGTTGGTTCGTACTGCTTTGGGGCTCTAGTGGCTTTTCTGAGTTGCATGCTGGGCATGGTCTTTATGAGGCAGGCAGACCTGAATTAATTAGACTGGTATGTGAATCAATTCATAAAATGCTAAAGCAGTCAAGTTTCATCTTTTCTCACAAGTTCCCAGAACCTTTTACTGCTATAATTTGACAACCCATTCATATAGCATAGTCTTATCAATCACAGATATTTTATATTTATATATATTCTCATTGAAATAGGAAATACTGAAATATATTTTCAATCCTTTCTGGTTTATCTACATATACAATTTTTTTCTACTTAAGGCTACATAAAACAAAATCTTCAAATTTTAATTCCAAATCACTATCCAAAGGCAAATATATTAAGTTTCTCCACAAATTAATACAAAATTCAAAATTTGTTCTTATACTATTCTGTGAGGAAAAAAATCATGCTTTCTCACTACCTCAAAAACAGTTTTGTCATTCTGAAGCCAAAAAGTCATCAATTCAACTTTTAAGTACACTATTATTGAATGGTGAACCCCTTACTGTTTGGTGTACAGTCTTGAGCTGTAGGCTTTTACCCTGTGTGATGGCTAGTTTTTATGCCAACTTGACACATGCTAGAGTCATCTGAGAAGAGGAAATCTCAGCTGAGAAAAATGGCTTCATACAATTGCCTTGCAGGCAAGCTTGTGGGTCACTTTTTGGATTGGTGATGGATGTGGAAGGAGCCATTCCCCTGTGGGCAGGTGTTTCTGAGTTGTTTGGAAAGCAGGCTGAGTAAGCCAGAAGGCAGTGTATCTGCATGATTTCTGCTTCCGCTCCTACTTCCAGGTTCTTACCATGGGTTTCTGCCTTCTATTCTTGCCCTGACTTCCTTTGATGATGGACTGTGATAGGGAGATGTAAACTGAAATAAGCCCTTTCCTCCCCAAGTTGGTTTTTTGGTCACAGCAACAAAAAGCTTAAGACATCCTGTTGTCTTAGGGTTTGCAGGCTAAAGTGCTGAGAACTTGTCTTTGAAAACACCAGGCAGATGATTCAGTTGGTAAATTCACTGGTAAATTATTGGCACCTGAATGGGGGGGGGGGGGAGCCAGGCACAGCAGCACATTCCTGTAATCCCAGCACAGAAAGAGCAGAGAGAGGAGGATCCCGAGAGAAACAGTTTAAAACTTAGATTCCCACTTAAGCAAAATGGTGGCTCCTTTTCCTTGTGGGTCTATGTAAACTTCAGCGTTACAGAGCCTGACCTTAGTTTTCAACACTGATAATATCTGAAGGCCTTTTTTGGTGGCTGAATACTGAATTCACTTTGTGTTACAAATATTTTAAGTGATTTTTACGTTTTTAAGCTTCACATGCCGTCAGTAACTCCAGGCCCATTGCCAGATGTACTTGGCTATGCTAAGCAAAGTGGAATTTGGAAACTAAGGTTATGGGCAAGACTTTGCTTTATTGAAGAGAAAAAAAGTGAAGGGGGAGTTAAAGTGAAGGAGAAAAAAGACAGAGAGAAAAACATTCCTCTTTCATATTTTCACCTTGTCTTTCACATATTTTCCTGCCAACCTTCTCTCAGATGCTCTTGATATCTTTCCATAGTTGTTATTTACACTTCATTGTTTTGAATGCCTTTCTTTCGGCATGCTCTGAGAAGAAACGTTGCTTTAAGGGACTCTAGCTGGCAATTCCAAAGTATTAGCTCTGATTTCACTTTTACTTAATATAGCTCTCACACTGACCCTGAGTTTCTGGCTTTCTGTGACTGTAAACTGTCGGTCATGATGCTGTCTCCCTCCAGCTCACGTCTCATTATATTTGAGATTTTGTATAACTAGAGCCTCACATTGTTCTCAGCTTCTACAGCTACCTGCTCTGACTTTAAGCTTCTAATGAGGGTGACTAGCTAGGTATTTTTGCCATCCACATTTGTCAGCCTATTCTTCTGAACATTACTGACATTTGCAAAGAAGACAGTGTAGTATCAATAACAAACACTTATCAAAACAAAAAGGCTGCTTGATTAGTTACTTGTCTCATTTCTGTGACAAATGACCCAACAAAAGCAAATCAAGGAAGAAGATTAAAGATTTACTTGGCTCAGAATTTGAGGAGATAGAATCTATCATGGTTAAGAGCCATGGTGATAGGAGCAAAAACTGTCTAAACACATTTAATCCACACTCAGGAAGGAGACAGAGATGGAGGCTGGTGTTCAACTTGCTGTCTCCTTTTCTGCTTTTTATTCAGGCAAGGATGCCAGGTCCTGGGACAGTGCTGGCCACAGGCCTTCTGTTAATCCTCTCTGGGAATTCGGTCATACATGTCCAGCACATGAATCTCACTCATGACCTAGAGATTCTCCTTAATCCAATCAAGAGAAATTAGCAATAAAAGTTAGTCAGCATAGTCGATGAAGAACAACACAGCAACCTACAAGTAATTATGTTTAAGAGATTCATTGAGCTTTAACAATCAGAATTTCTCCTTTCTCAATGTGTCTACATAGTAAACAATATTTTGTTGTGAAATGCTGACCTGATATGTGTTTGATGTTAAATATTGGCTTGACCCTTAGTATTGACAGCTGCCTAATACGTTAGTCTAGCCGCTGTCCTGTCCTGTCCTCTGCTGCTGATGGAGGCAGTTCCTCAGCTGCCTCAACTCCAGTTTTGTCAGCTGCACAAAAATTAACCAGCACATCAATATCCTCCTGTGTTTTATCAGTTTTCTTTCTTTTATCAGTTTTCTTAGTTTCAAACAGTTCAGTGACACATTAGTTTTCTGCAAGAATGCAGGGGAGCCTGAAGGCACTGCAGAGTTCATGCTTGTAGCATTTTGCATGCATGTGTACTTGCAAGTGTGCCCCCTCACAGAGAGGGAGAGACAGAGAGGAGGGAGAAGGAAAGATGGGAGGGGGGACTCTTAGGTGTACATGTGATTTTTTAATTCAGAAGAAAACAATGGTTTTTGCTCACTGATTTGTACACATGAAGCTTTAGCTACAGAAGAAAAGAAAGAAGCAATCAAATAAGTTTTGAATAAGCATTTATCCTAGCGCATCTGGCAACCATAAACTTAGAAGGAGGGAAGAACCTCCTTGTTAACAATGGCCACTTTCCAAAGAACAATAAGAGACATATATTTAAAAACAACGAAAGTGCAGACCACAATCATCTGCCACAGGAGTGAAGACCGCCATGGCAGGAGTCACAGAGGACGCAGATAATAAGCCCAAGGTAATGCCTTTGAGTGCTGCCTATAAAAACCAATTCAATTAAGCAAAGGTTCAATTATGAAAACAAATATGATTTTCACGTCTATTTGTAATTTTATGGATGAAAAGTAAAGCCTTGAAAATATGAAAGAACCAAATAAAGTCATCAAATAATCATAACTTAAACTAGTTTTCTGGTCCCGGACTGTAGAGCAATAGAGCAGAGTGCCATTTGGCAGACAAGAGATAAATACAGGCAGGCTGTGAGTCCTTGATTTTGCCTTAAGTGGCAAAATGCAGATGAGAAAAAGACTCAAAGAGCTGCAGTTGATAAACAGAGATGCAACTGTTTTTCTTATTTATTGGCTTTGTGAGGACATCTTGCTTAGCACAAGGTGCTGTGTTGAAAAACAGAAAGGCTGTTACAACCCTCAAGTGGAGACATTTGAGCGTGGAAGCCATGCAGAGTACTCTAATGTCCTCCAGAAAAGAAAGCTTCTTGTTTAGAAGCATGTGCATGGAAGAGTTTAACTAAATAAGGAAAACAGATCTACAGTGAGTGCTGAACCATATGCCAAGGATGCCAATAACATGCTGAACCTAAGCAAAAAAAGAAAAAAAAAAGTTGGCTGAAGCCTCGAATCATAGTAAGATGCTTAAAATGAAATTGATTAGTATTATTATCATTATATTTTAATTTTTTCTGGCTGAAGGATTGTGGAGTCAAAAAGAATTTTAGGAGAAACGCCACAACGATTAAGGGGGGGGGGGTGTCTTAAACTGATCCAGAGAAACTCAGTGGGAGGTCTATATCGTACTTTTTACATCTTGTAATAAAGCCAAAATTGTGTTGGTCTTTTCCCCCTAAGCTGGTAGTATTATGTGGCTAAGTTTGTCTGTACAAGCTAAACGGGCACAAACACAAACCAAAAAGCTGACGACAAAACTCTTGTCTGTCTCCAGTATATCTTTAAACTAATTTCTTTTCCTTTCCATCATCATTAAGGAAGATTATTTAAACAGAGGCGTAGTATACTTTGTGAATATCCTACCCTGGGACTAAAATTAGCAACTAAACCTTCGAATTTAAGCCTTTCCAGGTTTGAGATCTGATCGTATTAACCTTTCTACCAGGTTTCCTGCTCTGTTGAATCTGATCGTCCCAGGAGATGGTTTGGGAAGGAGCGCCTGTTCGGTGGGGGAAGGAAGTGGTTACGAAGGAAGAAATACACGCTTGGCAGTGTCTGAGCATACAGTGGCTCTACCCAAGTCGGGAGTGTACAGAGTCTCATTGTTATCCTATCTAAAAGTGTAACTTCAGAGTGGCAAAGAGCGTATGAGCTCGGAAGTACTCGATAACTTTGCAGTAAGTTCACTTCACAGGGAAAATAGACCAAGTGGGCATCTGGAGGAGGATGTTTTGTGTTGGCATTTACGTACGGGATCTCGAGTGAGTGGAGCCTGGTCTTTGATTATATTACAAGATCTATCTCTTTTGCCAGGTCCTGTCCAGTGTATAAATGAAAGTCCTTCCACTATACATTTGAGTATTTAGAAGCTGTAGCTTAGGTTTCTATTGTCTGGTTGGTTGATGGAGATATTTTGAGTCAAAATTTCCCTCTGTAGTCTATGTTGAAGTGAAGCTCACTGGGTAACCCGGGCTAGTCTTGAATTTATGGCAATTGTCCTGATTCAGCCCCCCAAGTATCATAATTGTAGGCATGGACCACTGTGCTTGACTTCTGTCAGTCAGTTTGTGGTATGAGTACTCATGTTGATGCCTGCATGTTCATGTGTATATATGCATGTGTGTGTGTATGCATGCAGTCCTCAAGCATTCTTCTGCAAAAGCCATTCGCCATTTTTTCTTTAAACAAGTTGTCTCACTAGAGCTGGGGCTCGCTGAAGGTATGCTGCCTGATGAGCCAGCTGGGTTTCTCCGGCACTGAGATTACAAGCATGGGCCATAATACTAAACAAACATAAAACACGACTTCTAGAATAGAGTTCAGACCCTCATGCTTGTGTGGCGAACTCTTTCTGAGCTTTCTCCATAGGCCTGTAAGTTTGTTTGCTTGTTTTTCAAGATAAAGTTTCTCTGTGTAACCCTGGCTGGCTTGAAATTTGTTGTGTAGACCAGGCTGGCCTAGAACTCACAGATCTCTGCCTGTCTCTGCCTCCTAAGTGCTAAGTGATGTGCACCACCACAGTGGGCTTAAAAATTAATCTTTAAAAGCAAATTTTATTTAAGTGAAGTTGAAGATGTTTAAAATTTGAAAACAATAAAATGTCATTAAATACATTTATAAAATAAAACATTTTTACATTTCTACCATCAAGTTTCTGGTTTATTGTCAATGTAAAAACTTAGTAGCACATTCCATGTGTATTCTGTCTGGGTTTTCATATATCAGGTGAATTGTTTAGTATTTTAATGTGTGCTTCAACTATTATGGGACACGAATATGACTATCATATCACTGGAGACAGCAATTGGAACACAAAGTTGGGGCTAAAGAAACAAAAAGAAAAGGCTTTGGGCACTACAGAAAAGTTTCTATTTGACATACAAGATCCTGGTGCATTCCTGCTATAGAAAAAGAAGAATTTATCAAAATTTAAATGTTCATCTTTCCTATCCCCTGTGCTACTTTGAATTGTAAGCTTGATACAATCTAGAGTTACCTGGGAAAATAGTCTCAGTGAGGAATCTTCAAGATCAGGTTGGCCTGGGGGAATTGTCTTGATGTTCTTTATTGGTGTGGGAAGACCTGGGCTGACGGGGGTGGGGGCAGCTCCAGCCCTGGGTGTGGGGCCATAGAGATTACAGAATTAGAGAGACGGAGCTACACACTCAGTATCCCCCCCTCCCCCCATACTCATTTCTCTGCACTTCTGACAACGGATCTGATGTGACCAGCTGTTTGGGGTTTCTGCTGCTTGAACTTCCCTGGTGTGATGGACTGTAGGTTGGAACTGTGAGGTCTTGGGTTGCTTTCACTGGGGTGTTTCATCATAGCATCAAAAATTAAGGTAGGTCAGCCCATCAGCCCAAGAATTCCTCTTTCCCTTCAGAGGAGCATTTGCTTCTGAGAGCAACAGGAGTGTAGCCAACAAACTCTCACCACACTAAAGTATAGTCATCGTGTTCTAAGGACAGAAGCCAAGAAACATGAATAAGGAATACAATGGCTTGGTCACTGACAGGGGAGCAAGAAAAATCGTCCATGCACATATGAAGTAGACTCTCTGGCACAGTGCATTCCTCAATAAATATAACATTTTGCTATTTGTGATATTCATGGTCCATCACTAAAGCATGCATTCAGTGAGGATGGACTACTTGCCGACTTTAGTCCAATCTGAGGGTGGTACCCACACAGAGCTTGTAATGCTGCAAGGGAACTGGATACATAAACATAGATTATAGAAGGAAGTAAAAAAGAAAGTGTGCTATTGTTGAAGCACAATAATAATACCCAGCTTCCATTGCCTCCTATGAGCCACTTTTATTATTTTTTTATTCTTTTTTTTATTCTTTTTTTTTTGTTATCAATCACAGGTTAGGTACTTTGCATCCCAAGCATAGCCCCCTCCCTCATTCCCTCCCCCCCTCCCCAACCCTCCCTCATCTCCCTCCTCCCCGCCCCCTCCAAGTCCACCAACAGGGGAGGACCTCCTCCCCTTCCATCCAACCCCAGCTCATCCTGTCTCCTCAGGTCTGGCTGCAATTGTCCTCCACTGGG